>CANUEZ040000032.1:0-600000 GCA_948099385.1 Fasciola hepatica | reverse complement strand
AACGGTACACTAAGGCAGGTGCAGTAAACCCGAACACTAAAAAGTTCCACAAAAACGGTACACTAGAAAAAGCGCCACAAAAAGATGTTATCCGGTATCAGTTGCACTGACACCAACAAAAAACACCAACAAGGACACCAAAAGGTATACTCAGTTTTTGAAGAGAATAAACTCTTCTGAAGAGAGTGAACTCTTCAAAAAAAACACGCGTACCAAAATACTAATTACGATACGTTAGTTTGGCGAAATAACGTGTGTTATTCCACCAATCAATGCAAAAATGCTTAACGCTGAGAGCAATTCGAAAATTCAATTCAGTTCAGTTCAGTTCAATTCAGTTTGTACAGGACTTGGTGTGGCTAGAGCCAATCGTGTGTCCAGATGTTTGCGTTGTCGGCGCGTTTCCAATACTGCGTGAATTTCTTCTTCTGGATGGCAGAAATGTTGTGCAGTATCAGCCCTGGCAGAGTGAGGTGGAAACAATGAGTAAATTGCGTCTGACACTAAAAACTGCTTAACATAACTCAGGGTATACTGCCACCCAACATGGGTCTACTGCTTTCTTAAAAGCCTTCACTGTTGTGGTATTTATGACCTCCTCCGGGAGCTTATTCCAATAAAATACCACTCTATTTGAGAAGTACTTCGCCCTAATTTGGAGCCTCGAATGCTTCCTTTGTAATCTAAGGCTATGCCCCCTCGTGCCTCTCTCTGGGATCGGAGAGAAAAGGTCTTCTCGGCTTATTCCTGACAGCCCTTTCATTACCTTGAAGGTTTCTATCAAATCCCCTGGGATGCGCCGTCTTTCCATCGAGAACGGGTCTAGGGCACGGAGACGCTCTGTGTAGTTAAACCCCTTTGTCCGGCCACCATTCTAGTGGCTAGCCCTTGCACCTTCTTCAGACAGTCTATATCTTTCTGGTAGCACGGTGCCTATGGTTGCACGCAGTACTCCATATGCGGCCTAACCATGGCCCGATATATCGGAACAAAAATCTCCGGATCTCTACACGACATAATGGATCTAACTCGAAAGAGTTCTCTCCTGGCCGTATTGACTGCTGAGGTGCACTGCTTTGACGGCTTAAAGCTGTTGTCCATTATAACGCCCAAGTCTTTGACCTGCGAGACTACTTGCAACGAACCCACGCCATTCTCACTAGCCCCTGTATTTGTGGTCAAGCATTGACACTTGGTGAGGTTTAATGGAAGGTCCCATTTGCGTGCCCAGTTTTGTACTGCTAACACGTCAAGTTCTATATCTACTCCAGCTATCTTGACGTCATCGGCAAACATAAAGGTGGGGTTTGTAAGCCCACGTGCTAGGTCGTTGATGAAGATGAGGAAGAGCAGAGGGCCGAGCACCGAGCCCTGTGGCACCCCACTTGTTACGCCCTCCGGTTTTGCAACATAACACCCCACCTCAACACTAAAGGTTCGCCCTGCTAAAAAAACTATTGATCCAATGTCTTGCCTTTCCAACAGTTCCCATAGACTGCAGTTTGACGTC
This sequence comes from Fasciola hepatica, assembly GCA_948099385.1. NCBI lineage: Eukaryota > Metazoa > Platyhelminthes > Trematoda > Plagiorchiida > Fasciolidae > Fasciola > Fasciola hepatica. Next base: position 598,490 of record CANUEZ040000032.1, on the reverse strand, counting down.
CAGAAATCTGTGGTTCACGGAATCAAATGCCATGCTGAAGTCCAAGTAACAGACCACAGTCGTTTGACATTCGTCCAGACGCTTGGTTACTTCATCAAGGAACAGCAGGAGATTCATCTGACAGGATCGTCCTGCTACAAACCCATGCTGAGCATTAGATATGAGGTTGTGTTGAACCAAAATGCCTAGAGATCTGCTCCCTGACTATTCGCTCCAGGCACTTACACAGTACCGAAGTCAAGCTAACCGGCCGGTAATTTTCCGCCTTTTGCCGGGGTCCGTTCTTGTTAATTCCTACCACTGTTCCCCTCCCCCAATCTCCGGGCACAATTCCCTCTCTAAATGACTTTCCATACAGCTTCGTCACCGGAGCCTCCAGGACCTCGGTCAAAGGATGAACGATTGCTGGATGATTCCCGTCTGGACCTGCGGCTTTATTTCTATTCAACGTTTGCAACTCCGCGTGAACTTCTTCTCCTACAGTAAGTTCGGGTATTGGAGGCGCCTGTGGGCCCTCCATTCTTTCCTCCAAACTATTTTCTGGTCGATATATGCTCTTGAAGAATTCCAAAAGCGTGTCAGCCTTGTCTTCGTCGTTTAGAGCGAGTCGTCCCTGTGCTCCTTCCAAAGTTGCTACGCTCTCTCTCATACGTTTGTGACATTGCCCGTCTCTTGAGCTCTGTTCATAGTCATCTTATAGCTATTCCATGCCCCCTGAGTTCTGTACAGCTTGTACGCCGCCCATCGTTGCCTACGAATAACTATGGCCTTGGGGACCTTTGACTTCCAACATGGGGGTGGATTTATACTGCTTGCCACCATCAGGGGTGCGAACTCATCCGTAAGTTCGAGTAGCCCCATCTTCGTGGTCTCCCAACGTTCCTCTACGGAGGCATTTGTGTGTCTCGGTGTCCACTGAATTTCCTCCGCCGCCCTCTTTAGTTCACCTATGTTGATTCTCCCATAGCTCCGACGTAACACGATTTCCTTCGGCGCCTTGCTTAGTCTTAGTGTGACCCTTAGGACTACATGATCAATTTTTCCAAGTGGCTCTTCTCACTTAATTTCCTTAAAGTCCTGATGGTGCCGCGTTATGATTAAATCAAGAAGAGACGGGTGCCGTCCACATCTGTGTCTAGTGGCCTGCGTCACATGCTGCGTAAGTGCATGTAACTGGACCCACTGCAGAAACTTGTCGCCCGTTGATCCCCTTGGTGCGATCCCGTTTTCCCAGTTAATTTCGGGTAGATTGAGATCCCCTAATAAGATGAACTCCTTTGTCTGTGCCAGCACCGCATCCAGCATTTGCAAGAGCTCAACTTCTTCATCATCTGTCGCCAGCGGTGCCCTGTAGATACAGATAATGCATACCGTTCGCGCCTCGATCCTGATAAAGCAGGATCTGACCTGCACTTTACCGGAGACCAAGTTGAATGGAGCTTCCCGATGACCTATGTCGGTCCGTATTAGAAGTGCTACTCCGCCCCCTGCCTTCCATCTATTCTATCCTGTCTGTAGGCAACGTATCCCTGGAAGCGCATGTCAGTATATGGCTTTATCTAAGTTTCCGTCAACGCAACGACATCAGACTCTGCGATCCTAGCCGTCAACTCCCCTCTTTTTCCCGGGAGACTGCAGGTGTTGGTGTACCATATTGACGGTTCCCTGGTCATCGTTACTGACTTCATCGCTAATTTTACGGCCAGGGACCCTCGGGCGCAATCTCCGAGCTGATGCCCCGTTTTTTGCCTCTAAAGGTGTCGGCGGTGCAGCATCTTGAATATCAAGTGACACTCTGAGTTTCACGGCTTTTACTTTTCCACCCGTCTACCCGGTGTCAGGCTCAACATGCACAAAGGACGTTCCTCCCTTTTGAGTCGTCATACCGATGGCCCGGGATGGTCTTTCGACCACCTCAGCCCAACTGGCTTCCTCGGCTTTTCCCTCTGATACTTCCAACTTCGCTGTTTGCACCAGAGAGAACTTTTTGGGAGTCTCCTTTAGAATCGGGCCGGCTGGCTGCACTTTTTCAACACCATCCGGACTGAATGCCCTGTGAGACCCCTTCCTTTTGGTCTTTTGGGCTTCATGAACTTTGGCTTTTTGTTTACCGGCGCCTGAAGCCACCTTTGGTACCTGGATTACTCCTTGGGCCTTAGGTGTTGACTTCCCAAGAGGGGTCATCTCCAGTTTCGCTATATGTAGCTTCGGCCTCTTAAGATCAGGTGTGCCCGTTCTCAGCGAGAATATGGCATTACCCGGTTTGACAAATGCTGGGCTGTCAGGTGTAACCCTAACTATTCCCTGTGTGTTGCCCTCAACTGCTCCTGCCTTGGACAGCAGCATATGTCTCCAGTAGACACTGGAAAACGACTACCAGGGTTCGTTGCGGCGCTGGTTGATTTCCACACCATAGTCCTACTTATTCTATGGCACTCGAACATTGGTGTCATAGGAGATAGACCAGCCATCCTAAGAACCTCAGTCACGTGCCGGCTGTTTTCATCCCTTCTGATTCTACTGTCGTTTACGATGTCTTTCCCAAAGTTATGAAGTAGCGGTCTTCTACTTCCGTCTGCCATGAACTAAGTGTCGCTCTTCATGCGTGGCGCTTCAGTTTCTAGGCGTTTAACGTGCTCCTTGAGGGATTCTACTTCCGTCACGAGGCTTTTTTCCACATTGGTGAATCCTGCTACCCCTTTGCTTTCTTTACCCGTCGGATTTCTGACCTGGCATCCAGTTTTCCCTTCCACCAAGCTATGGATCGAACTGGCTCTCTTCAGTCTTGGTTCCAGCTTCATGTTCTTGTCCATTTTGCCTAGTTCGCCTCGAATTATGTGCGAGCACTCGCTTGCGAACGCGAATCAGTGGACGCATATCCACTTGAGCGATGCGTACTTGATGTGCAGCTCGAAGTCATTCTCTTCCAGCTTGGATCACTTTTGATGAAACCAAATGCAACACTGGTCGCATTGAATTCCCTCATCTTGCACCGGGTCCGTGCATTCCTTGTTCCCACAGCTTTCTGCCTGATCAATGGGATCAACCTCTGTTTCATTCATTTCGGCAGTGATGGTTGAGTTTGTTTGAAAACACCGTCTCAAACACCAGTGGGACAATAACACAACATTTTAAACGGACACAAACGGTACATTAAGTCTAGTGCGGCAAACCCGCACAACACAACCGTCCCACAAAAGCAGTACACTAGAAAAGCGCCACAAAAAGATGTTATCCGGTATCAGTTGCACTGATACCAACAAAAAACTCCAAAGAGGAAACCAACAAGTATAACCAGTGTTTGAAGAAAAATAAACTCTTCTGAATGTGTCCACTTCAGTTCAGTTGGAGTTTCGAAGTCCTGAAGTACTACATCGGTTCGGGGATTGGACGCCGATTTACCCGGTTCTCAAGGAGGTCTTTGATCTTCGGATTCACCGAGCTAAAACGAGAGTAAAAAGAAGCGACGGGGGAGGCGGCAACAAAAAACAAAGTACACATGACATCATGCAGTGTCACACTGCGGACAGTGCCTTAAGCGGAATGGGGGCGTAGCATTCATGAACATATAGTGGAATGAAAATGCAACAAAAGACATCTACTTTGCTTTTTTCTGGACCAGGAATTACTGGGAGAGAACAAGGTGCACGTATAACCTTTTCTTGAAGATAGTTCTGTTCTGTGAGAGAACAATATCTTCCGGAAGTGCATTCCACAGAGTAATAACCCTATAGCTAAAAAAGTTAATCCTTAGTGAAGTGCGTGGCCTCGGTTTGAAAGCCTTTCTGCTGTGACCACGGAGAGAAGAGGTTGGACAAACAGAGAAGAAGCAATCGCATTGACCTGATTCAAATAGTAGAAACATTAAAAGCGGATCACCTCCTATGCGTCTTAAGTCAAGGGGATAGAGGTTGAGGAGTGCGAGGCGGGCGGGACAAGGTAGGTGGGATAGACCCCTTACTGCCTTGGTGGAGGCCCGCTGAACTCTTTCAAGGATCTCACGGTCTCGGACAAAACCAGAGTGCATTATCTGACTACCGTACTCCAGCAGAGGTCGGATATAAGTGCCGAAAATTATGGGGAAACCATCCTTAGATATGCGTGGGAAGGACCTTCGAATCATATTTAGGACTCGAAAGACAGACTTGCTCGCAAGTTGGTGATGATTAGAGAAGGACAAGTCACAATCCAACCAGAAACCGAGCACCTTGTGTCGGTCAACCCTAGGCAGTGTGATTGCGCCGTTAGTGGAAAACGTGTGACCTGTCTCTCTGCCGAAAGACATGCTCACGCATTTGTCATCATTAACTGGGAGGTTCCAATCCTCAGACCAGCGTTTCGTTTCATCAACTGAAACTTGCAGATTTTCGAAGCTTCAACTGCAGGGCGTTACATCGTCTGCGTACATGGTAATGTTTGCAGGAAGGGCTGTCGGTAGATCGTTTATATAGATCAGGAAAAGAAGAGGACCTAAGACCGACCCTTGGGGGACCCCAGTTGTTAATGGGGAGGAATGAGACAAAACATTCCCGACTTTAACCACAAAGGTGCGGTCGGTAAGGAAGCTACGTAGGATGGCCAAAATGGAACCTGTGATCCCGTATGTCTGCAGCTTATAAAGAAGAGGGGCATGTGGGAACTTATCGATAGCCTTAGCAAAATCGATGAATACAGCGTGTGAGAGCTGGCCATCATCATAGGCTTTCGTTAGACTATCCATGACAGTAAGCATATTGGTGATGCATGACCTGCCAGGAAGAAACCCATATTGGGACGGGGAGAGGATCTTATTTCTATGAAGATGGGAAAGAATCTCACTCTTAACGATTCCCTCAAAAATTTTGCTAGGGATGCTAGTGAGGCTTATGGTTCTGTAACTAGAAGCAAGGTGTCTACTACCCTTTTTATAAATGGGTGCGATCACTGCTTTTTTCCAGTTACGAGGGAAAACTCCATCGTCAACACATTGCTGAAAAAGCGAGGCATAAGGAGCAGCTAATGTATCCGCGGTTTCTTTGAGTATACGAAGGTGGATTACGTCAGGACCCATAGAGCAATATTGGTCGAGCCGTCGGAAACCTTGAGCGACTGCATCAATGGGAATAGTGACGTGGTTAAGTGTAGCGGCCAGAGATATCGGGTGCATGGTAGGATGGGATGGTATGGGAATGGAGCTAAAAATTGTACGGAAGTAGGAGCTGAATGCCTCGGCTACCTGGCTAGGGGAAGTGATTGGAGATCCGGCACTATCTTTGAGAGGTAGTGGCGTCGGAGCTGTGCCCCTTAGACGGCGCATGTACTGAAAGAAAAATGCCTTATTGGTCCGTGCTCGATCAAGTGCAGATCGTTGGACTGCATTCTGATAGGACCTAATCTTGTCTTTGCATATGTTCCTTATGATCCTGAAGTCTTCTGCATCACGGGCAAGGCCTGTGGCTTTATATCTAGCAAAGAGGCGTGCGCGTTCGTCTAGACTGTGCCTAATGGGGCGAGGGAGGGGTCGCTTAGCGGTCTGTGGGCGACGAATTCTGGGGACAAAATGCCTATCAGCTAAGGAGAATAACTCTCTGAAATTTTCTGCCACTTCACCAGCAGAGTTACCCGGGTTAGTTGGATATAGCTGGGAGCAAGTAAATGCACAGACTTGGTCAAAGTTGGCCCTTTTGAAGGATCTCAAAATCTTGACTTCTGAGGGAACAGGAGGCCATTTCACAATATAATCGAACCCGATTGGGATGTGATCACTTTTGCCGGGGGGCGGCAAGTAATGCACCACATCTATTAGGAACCGATCATTGGTGATGACCATGTCTAGTAGGGACGGGGCTTGGCCTGTGCGATATCTAGTCGGATCTCTTACGTTCTGCACCCATAAGTTTTTCAGTACGAGATCAAGGAAGGGTTTACCGAAAGTGATATCCGGGGCATCAGCTCTTTGCCAGTTTGTACTGGGAGAGTTGTAGTCACCAGTGACTAACAGATGGGTGAAGTCTTTATAGCTTTTCAGGGAGCCCAATAAGTCTATGAGACCTAGGCTGTCAGTTGAATTGCATGCGGAAGGACGGTAGACAACACCAAGCAATAGGGTATCTGTCCTAGAGAGGTTAAACACGGCCCGCAAACAATCAATAAATGAAAAGGTTGGTTTTGTCAGTAAGGTGGGAGGAGGGATCGAATTATCGTAGTATATGATGACCCCGCCGGCACGACCTCTACTGGAGTCCCGCCTTACTGTGAAGTATCCCGGAATGGATATTTCGGCATCAAGTATGTCAGGGGTGAGCCAGGTTTCTGTGAGGGCTATGATCTGAGGCTCCTTATCCACTGCGAGCTGCCGAAGCTCCGAGATCTTATTCAACACACTCAGGCAATTGCCGTAAAAACACTTGAGCACATGCTCAGGAGTTGTTGCAGAATCGCCAGAGGCAGCTGGTTTTGGGTTTGAGGAGAGGGAAAGAGGGGGATTTGAGGATGGAAAGGAGGTCCTGGGAGGGTCGGCGGCTGAAGATATTGGGGGGCTAGAGGGTAAGCAGACTGCTGGGGGGACCGGTAGGTTTTGATGTTAAGTAACCTGGGGGGTATCAATCCAGGTGGGCGGCCTACATCCTTCGGTCTCCGAAAAGGGTGGGCTGCCTTTTGTGGTTTGCCCTTCTGCGCACTTCTTGATGCCCTATTCTGGGTTCTCTTGTTGGTGAGCTTATTTTTCATGACAGCACCAGATATATTATCTGGTGCTTTAACCTCCTCACTGCTTCTTTCAGTAGAAACAGGTTGCGGGTTCATGTCTGGGCTCAAGGATGAGTGAGTCTCGTCCGTTGAAACAGTCTTGTTGGCTATGATGGGGCCTGGGATGCTTTTCGTAGGCGACCGATGTTTAGTGGCACTAGGCCTACTACTGGGAGTACTTTCGGCGACGGGAAATGATATCAGTAGTGAATCGAGGGATGGTGGGCATGCAGCTCGGTCCTCAAGGCGAGTTACCTGGACAACTGGCAGCACTCTGAGCTTAGGATCAGCTTTTTGTGGAATTTTTGGCTTAGCCTTCTCACTGCGGAGCCTCAGATGAAGTGGCTTATCAATGGATACGCCCTTGAGCCCTTTAATTTCCTCCTTGAGCTTTGCGGCCAAGGAAACAATTCGTTTGGCTGCATCTGTGGAACCCATTACAATGAGAATACCGTGAACCCGGTTGTTGCGTTTGGTTATCAACCAAGTGGACCGACCTTTAAGTGGGAAAGGGAGCTTAAGGCGATTAAACACCTGGGCGTAGGTGTCATGAGGGTGATCTGAACTGAGGAAGCGGCCCTAAAGGATGACTCGCTTGGAGCAATTCTCGGTATCTTGTAAAATTTTTGCGGCATCAAGAATTTGCTGCTTATTGGTCCGTGCTCGATCAAGTGCAGATCGTTGGACTGCATTCTGATACGACCTAATCTTGTCTTTGCATATGTTCCTCATGATCCTGAAGTCTTCTGCATCACGGGCAAGGCCTGTGGCTTTATATCTAGCAAAGAGGCGTGCGCGTTCGTCTAGACTGTGCCTAATGGGGCGAGGGAGGGGTCGCTTAGCGGTCTGTGGGCGACGAATTCTGGGGACAAAATGCCTATCAGCTAAGGAGAATAACTCTCTGAAATTTTCTGCCACTTCACCAGCAGAGTTACCCGGGTTAGTTGGATATAGCTGGGAGCAAGTAAATGCACAGACTTGGTCAAAGTTGGCCCTTTTGAAGGATCTCAAAATCTTGACTTCTGAGGGAACAGGAGGCCATTTCACAATATAATCGAACCCGATTGGGATGTGATCACTTTTGCCGGGGGGCGGCAAGTAATGCACCACATCTATTGGGAACCGATCATTGGTGATGACCATGTCTAGTAGGGACGAGGCGTGTCTCGTGCGATATCTGGTCGGATCTTTTACTTTCTGCTCCTATGAGTTCTGGAGCACGAATTTTCAAGATATTTAGGAATGCGCGACAGCCAGCTATTTATCTCTGTATACCGAGCCAGGCCGCAGCTCGAGTACCGCCCTCTGGTATACACTCACATGCCCAAATCTGACTGACTTATGAGCGAAAGAGTTCAGTGATCCTTTACAAAGCACTTACTAGGCTCGCCATTCCCCTTGAATTAAAAAGAGAGATATGAGCTACTAAGACTTGAACGCCCGTGGCTACGAAGTATGAACCTCACTCTTTATCTTTTATTCAACCTCCTACAATCTGGAGCGCATCCGTCCATCACTGATCTATGTTTCGTCTAAGACCACCGCACCCTCCTCGTAACGGAAGTCATACTACTAAATTTCCATACTCCAGGACAAAACTAAGGAAAAGGTTCTCTACCACAATCTACTCCCGTTATTAGAACAGAATATCTGAAGACATTCTGGCCTGCCAGATACTGCGCCGTTTCAAAGTTGCCCCTACAAAATATTTAGATGTCGCCAAAGTACTACCACCAACCCATACGTGCACCACTTTGGAACATGCTTATGAGGGTACCATAGATTTTTGAATAGATAATGAAAGCATGACCCGGGTAACATCGTTTGTAACGTCAACAACGCCTACCCCATGTGCCTTCTCCATCGCCAGCATATTAGTACCCCTTAGAATGACTCACATCACTGGCACTGCTCTTGTTAGATTCTCCCTAATTCACGCGCTCCAACGTCTCCTATCTATTATCTCTATCATACTTAATTCGCTTTACTCGGTGCGGTGCGGTCGTCTCCCTCGGTGAGTGTAGCTGTTTTTGAAAGTTTTAGAACACACAGCTCGTCCCCCTCCATTTAAGTTTATCTTTATCTGTGCTGACTGGATTTTGAATAATGCCAATGCCCCTCACCATTGATATCACCGCTTGATCAGATGAGGCTACTTTCCCCATGAGGCAGTGCGATTCCCCCTCCGTGGCCAATGCCTCACTCCTCAATCCGGACGAGACGGTCCTTCATAATGCGCTGGAAACGGATGCACTAAAATGTGCAGTCCAAAATCAGGCTGCAGAGATAGCCGAGCTTAGGGCCACCGTCCGCACCCTTAAGGATGAGCTGTCCAGCCTGAGGAGTTTGGTAATAAGATCCCTCCCGGTGTCCCAGGCAGCCGATCAGGTGTGTAGAGCTTCTGAGCAGCAAATTCTTGATGCCGCAAAGATTTTACAAGATACCGAGAATTGCTCCAAGCGAGTCATCCTTTAGGGCCGCTTCCTCAGTTCAGATCACCCTCATGACACCTACGCCCAGGTGTTTAATCGCCTTAAGCTCCCTTTCCCACTTAAAGGTCGGTCCACTTGGTTGATAACCAAACGCAACAACCGGGTTCACGGTATTCTCATTGTAATGGGTTCCACAGATGCAGCCAAACGAATTGTTTCCTTGGCCGCAAAGCTCAAGGAGGAAATTAAAGGGCTCAAGGGCGTATCCATTGATAAGCCACTTCATCTGAGGCTCCGCAGTGAGAAGGCTAAGCCAAAAATTCCACAAAAAGCCGATCCTAAGCTCAGAGTGCTGCCAGTTGTCCAGGTAACTCGCCTTGAGGACCGAGCTGCATGCCCACCATCCCTCGATTCACTACTGATATCATTTCCCGTCGCCGAAAGTACTCCCAGTAGTAGGCCTAGTGCCACTAAACATCGGTCGCCTACGAAAAGCATCCCAGGCCCCATCATAGCCAACAAGACTGTTTCAACGGACGAGACTCACTCATCCTTGAGCCCAGACATGAACCCGCAACCTGTTTCTACTGAAAGAAGCAGTGAGGAGGTTAAAGCACCAGATAATATATCTGGTGCTGTCATGAAAAATAAGCTCACCAACAAGAGAACCCAGAATAGGGCATCAAGAAGTGCGCAGAAGGGCAAACCACAAAAGGCAGCCCACCCTTTTCGGAGACCGAAGGATGTAGGCCGCCCACCTGGATTGATACCCCCCAGGTTACTTAACATCAAAACCTACCGGTCCCCCCAGCAGTCTGCTTACCCTCTAGCCCCCCAATATCTTCAGCCGCCGACCCTCCCAGGACCTCCTTTCCATCCTCAAATCCCCCTCTTTCCCTCTCCTCAAACCCAAAACCAGCTGCCTCTGGCGATTCTGCAACAACTCCTGAGCATGTGCTCAAGTGTTTTTACGGCAATTGCCTGAGTGTGTTGAATAAGATCTCGGAGCTTCGGCAGCTCGCAGTGGATAAGGAGCCTCAGATCATAGCCCTCACAGAAACCTGGCTCACCCCTGACATACTTGATGCCGAAATATCCATTCCGGGATATATCACAGTAAGGCAGGACTCCAGTAGAGGTCGTGCCGGCGGGGTCATCATATACTACGATAATTCGATCCCTCCTCCCACCTTACTGACAAAACCAACCTTTTCATTTATTGATTGTTTGCGGGCCGTGTTTAACCTCTCTAGGACAGATACTCTATTGCTTGGTGTTGTCTACCGTCCTTCCGCATGCAATTCAACTGACAGCCTAGGTCTCATAGACTTATTGGGCTCCCTGAAAAGCTATAAAGACTTCACCCATCTGTTAGTCACTGGTGACTACAACTCTCCCAGTACAAACTGGCAAAGAGCTGATGCCCCGGATATCACTTTCGGTAAACCCTTCCTTGATCTCGTACTGAAAAACTTATGGGTGCAGAACGTAAGAGATCCGACTAGATATCGCACAGGCCAAGCCCCGTCCCTACTAGACATGGTCATCACCAATGATCGGTTCCTAATAGATGTGGTGCATTACTTGCCGCCCCCCGGCAAAAGTGATCACATCCCAATCGGGTTCGATTATATTGTGAAATGGCCTCCTGTTCCCTCAGAAGTCAAGATTTTGAGATCCTTCAAAAGGGCCAACTTTGACCAAGTCTGTGCATTTACTTGCTCCCAGCTATATCCAACTAACCCGGGTAACTCTGCTGGTGAAGTGGCAGAAAATTTCAGAGAGTTATTCTCCTTAGCTGATAGGCATTTTGTCCCCAGAATTCGTCGCCCACAGACCGCTAAGCGACCCCTCCCTCGCCCCATTAGGCACAGTCTAGACGAACGCGCACGCCTCTTTGCTAGATATAAAGCCACAGGCCTTGCCCGTGATGCAGAAGACTTCAGGATCATAAGGAACATATGCAAAGACAAGATTAGGTCGTATCAGAATGCAGTCCAACGATCTGCACTTGATCGAGCACGGACCAATAAGGCATTTTTCTTTCAGTACATGCGCCGTCTAAGGGGCACAGCTCCGACGCCACTACCTCTCAAAGATAGTGCCGGATCTCCAATCACTTCCCCTAGCCAGGTAGCCGAGGCATTCAGCTCCTACTTCCGTACAATTTTTAGCTCCATTCCCATACCATCCCATCCTACCATGCACCCGATATCTCTGGCCGCTACACTTAACCACGTCACTATTCCCATTGATGCAGTCGCTCAAGGTTTCCGACGGCTCGACCAATATTGCTCTATGGGTCCTGACGTAATCCACCTTCGTATACTCAAAGAAACCGCGGATACATTAGCTGCTCCTTATGCCTCGCTTTTTCAGCAATGTGTTGACGATGGAGTTTTCCCTCGTAACTGGAAAAAAGCAGTGATCGCACCCATTTATAAAAAGGGTAGTAGACACCTTGCTTCTAGTTACAGAACCATAAGCCTCACTAGCATCCCTAGCAAAATTTTTGAGGGAATCGTTAAGAGTGAGATTCTTTCCCATCTTCATAGAAATAAGATCCTCTCCCCGTCCCAATATGGGTTTCTTCCTGGCAGGTCATGCATCACCAATATGCTTACTGTCATGGATAGTCTAACGAAAGCCTATGATGATGGCCAGCTCTCACACGCTGTATTCATCGATTTTGCTAAGGCTATCGATAAGTTCCCACATGCCCCTCTTCTTTATAAGCTGCAGACATACGGGATCACAGGTTCCATTTTGGCCATCCTACGTAGCTTCCTTACCGACCGCACCTTTGTGGTTAAAGTCGGGAATGTTTTGTCTCATTCCTCCCCATTAACAACTGGGGTCCCCCAAGGGTCGGTCTTAGGTCCTCTTCTTTTCCTGATCTATATAAACGATCTACCGACAGCCCTTCCTGCAAACATTACCATGTACGCAGACGATGTAACGCCCTGCAGTTGAAGCTTCGAAAATCTGCAAGTTTCAGTTGATGAAACGAAACGCTGGTCTGAGGATTGGAACCTCCCAGTTAATGATGACAAATGCGTGAGCATGTCTTTCGGCAGAGAGACAGGTCGCACGTTTTCCATTAATGGAGCAGCCACAGTGCCAAGGGTTGACCGACACAAGGTGCTCGGTTTCTGGTTAAATTGTAACTTACCCTTTTCTCATCATCACGAACATATGAGCAAGTCTGCCTTTCGAGTCGTAAACATGATTCGAAGGTCCTTCCCGCGCATATCTAAGGATGGTTTCTCCATAATTTTCGGCACTTATATCCGACCTCTGCTGGAGTACGGTAGTCAGATAATGCACTCTGGTTTTGTCCGAGACCGTGAGATCCTTGAAAGAGTTCAGCGGGCCTCCACCAAGGCAGTAAGGGGTCTATCCCACCTACCTTGTCCCGCCCGCCTCGCACTCCTCAACCTCTATCCCCTTGACTTAAGACGCATAGGAGGTGATCTGTTTTTGATGTTCCACCTTTTTGAAACAGGTAAAAGCGATTGCTTCTTCTCCGTCTGTCCAACCTCCTCTCTCCGTGGTCACAGCAGAAAGGCTTTCAAACCGAGGCCACGCACTTCACTAAGGATTAACTTTTTTAGCTATAGGGTTATTACTCTGTGGAATGCACTTCCGGAAGATATTGTTCTCTCACAGAACAAAACTATCTTCAAGAAAAAGCTAGACCCCTACCTGGGTCTCTCCCAATAATTCCCTTTGTCAAAAACAAACAAACAAAATAGTTGTCTTTTATCGCATATATGTTCATGAATGCCGCACCCCCACTCAGCTTAAGGCACTGTCCACAGTGTGACACTGAATGAGGTTATATGTATCTTGTTTTCGCTGCCACCCCCGCCCCCCGCTTCTTTTTACTCTCGTTCCAGCTCGGTGAATCCGACAGAAGATCAAAGATTTCCTAAAGAACCGGGACAATTGGGCTCAGAGCCTCGAACCCGTGTAGTACTCCAAGACTTCAAGACAACTGACCCCATTTCCCCTTCTTTATTTTGCCCTAGCTTTCCAACTCTGAATCCAATTCCGGCAACCACCGTTTACCTCCAAATCATCGTTCTTATTCCTAGTTTCGATCATTATTTCGGTATTTCCGTTCACTCCCAAGGGCTCATGGTCCTCATTCTTTCCAAGGTATTCTGTGTCCAAATCACTAGATTTCTCTTTTCACCATTGACCATTGATCCTCAGCTGGGAGCATCCCAGACTGAGTCCCTGTACTCTTGTTCCCAGACATCAACCTGCGCGCATTCTCATTTTGATGTCTCGGAATGATCTGGAAATAATACCGCCAACTATCTGGTCCACACTTCCGGCTGAAAATCCGATACTCGCCCATCATTCCATTGCTCAATTATTGACCCTGTATAAAGGAGTTCAGGAAACCCCGTTCCATGCATTAGCATCCATATTACAAACGACATTTATCACTCGTATGAACTATCTTTGCTGGAATTTCGATTGTTTGTTTTATTTCTTTAAGTCTTTGTCACAAACCGGACTCCTACCGTTGCCTCGAGCGAGAGTCGCTCAGCCTGAATTTTGTTGTGACTGTATTTGGTAATCTCATCTTCTGTAGCTAACCTCTTGCTATAACCCAGCTGCGGTTGTTGATTTGTTGTCCAATTTGGAGCGAAAGAGCCCAGAAGGAACACTATTGAGGTTTGATTATTGTAAAATTAATTAATTTGTTTTACATAGTACAGTAGCTATCTGGAATCGACTTTGTTTTGAATTGTGTCGAAATTGGTTGCTACGCGTCGCTCGAACTTTCCGGTGGCTGGACTTTACACCCTGTTCTCCAGGATCTCTCGCAATCTACTGACCGCCCCATCTCTACCTCTGTGTGATCTCGACCAACATCACCTGTTTAAAGAACAAATACTGAAAGTCCTTCCAAAAGTTCTACTTGCTTTGTGAATTTGACTGTATTTAACATTGCCTTGAAAAGCTTACTCATATACTGCAATTTTTCACGTTTGTTTATCCATATGAGACTTTTGAATCTGGCCTTGAACCGTTTCTGATTGTCGTGCTTCAGCCACAGGGCTTTGAACCTTTGAGTTTCACTGTGAAGTCTACTTGGCCGCATACTTGAGGTTGGTATATATTTGTACCCTCTGTGACTGTTAACTTAGTACCCTATAAACTACGAATCAATATTGTTCTGGTTTCGGGATTCGTCTGAATCGGCTACGCGTTGCTCGATTTGTGAGAATGGATTTCCAACCTGTGCAAATCCCGCCGGTGCTGGGCTCGGTCAGATCCCCCGCTTTGGCCGGTACACACCGTGCATGCAGGACATCTGCAACGATGTGCGGGCGCAAATAAGTTGGTGGATCGCACCTTCTACCTCCAAAAGTGGTTTTTAGGTTGGATGTCTAGCACACGGCCAGCTCCACCCGCTAGTACCGGTTGCGGATTAAAAAAAGAAACAAAAAGAATACCATTCATGTACTCGAAATGCCTCAAACGTGCTGCTGTCTCCTCCAGCTAACATGGGCTCTTCATCGTGCTCGCCTTCATAAATCACCACTTGTTACGCCCGGCAAAAGTTGCTTTCCTTGGTGCATAATTATCGCATACTTGAAAACCCATCAAGATTCTTGGCTCTTTGTTCCCGGCCTACTTCCCCGCGGTTTCATGCTGAACTATTCACCAGTCTTAGTTGTAAATTTAACCTTTCTCTAAGATAAAGCTCACCCCCTTTTGCTATTTAAGCGGTATACTCGAAACCTAGGCCGTTTATTGTTGCCACTCACTCAGTACCATAATTGTCAAACAGTACATGACAATGTGAAATATATCTCTAGAGATTCCAATAATCGATGATTCTGTGATTGTTTGCTTTCTCTGTCAGTTCCGCCGTTCGCCCACTTAGGACTGTTGCATTGCAATATCCTCACCTTGCAAGGTACCACGTCCCGCATATGCACATCTTGTGAGCTATTGTACCGCAGAGTTCTGTTGTGTCACCACAAAGTGGTCCACCTTCTGTAATGAACATAAACTGTCAGTCTCCCACACGTCACCTCATCAATTTTTCCAACTGTGTCTTTTCTACTGTTGTAGTCGAGCACCACACATCGATTTTTAGCCAGTTCCCAGCCTCATGTTGATGCATTATATTCCTTTCTTCCGAAGGTAGACAATCCACTCAAAGTCTATATGATTTTATCCGGCGGCTTCTTTCACCACCACTTGGGCAACCACGGTCCAGGTGTGTAGTCAGTCCGGTCTATCATACACTCCACCCACATACGGCTGCCGAACTTTGCAAATCTATCCATCGGTTGTTCTGTGTATTTCCTTTCCCATTCTTGATTCCGATCGATCATCTTAGACACTTCCGATCTTTGGTACACTCTTTTCACCACATGAAGCCTTTGCTGAGAATTATCAGTGTGTAAATACTTATCTGTCACTTAATTTATCATCTCACTTGAGCGCTACGTACCTGCCACTAGCGTAGCTACGCACCACACGTCGATTTTTTGTCAGTTCCCAGTTTCACGTTTATACATTATATTACTTTCTTCTGAGAGCAGACAGTCCGCTCAAAGTCTATATGCTTTTATCCGGTCACTTCTCTCACCATCACTTCGGTAACCATAGTCCAGTTTGTTTTCCGTTTGTCAAACGGCTGCATTGCCCATCCGATATACGGTCACTGAACTTCACAACTGTAATCCTTGACTGACTTTTCTGGTCTTTGTGTGTAATGCCACCATTTTCATCGTCTAATTTTACATCGTAACCCATCTCATATATTGCAAAGCTCTATTGCTTGATTACGTCTCCTTCGGGAATGTTTCCTTTTCACGATGTCCTTGTATCCGTCAATCCAGTTTGGTTCGTCGGCAGGACATTCTTCCTTCAGTAGGGTTTGTGTGATTATTTACTATTCCCCATCCACTCCACCCTTTAGCAAAATAACTACACCCCACCTTGGGTAGGCTTGAGCACCTGACCTTGAGTTTAAATTCATCGGGCGGTACCGCAAAAACTGACTTGAATGACTTCCCTTACATTCAATAGCGTTCACATTATTGTACAATCCTTTAACTGTGATTCAGCTTTCAACTGTAATTTTTGATTTTGCTTTGCAGCATGCTTCGGGGTTATCCGAAATAAACTATTATTATTATTATTATCATTATTATTGTTATTATCTAGCAGGGGTTTGCCAATGGTGACAACAGGGGCATCAGCTCTTTGCCAGTTAGTACTGGGTGAGTTGAAGTCACCAGTGACTATCAGATGGGTGAAGTCTGTATAGCTTTTCAGAGAGCTTAATAAATCTATGAGACCTAGGCTATCAGTTGAATTGCATGCGAGAGGACGATAGACTACAGCAAGCAATAGGGTGTCTGTCCTAGAGAGGGTAAACACAGCCCACAAACAATCAATAAATGAAAAGGTAGGGGTTGTCAGTATAGTGGGAGGAGGGACAGAATTATTGTAGTGTATGATAACCCCGCCGGCACCACCTCTGCTGGAGCCCTGCCTTACTGTGATATATCCCGGAATGGATATTTTGGCATCACTTTTATCGGCGGTAAGCCAGGTTTTTGTGAAAGCTATGATCTGAGGCTCCTTATCCACTGCGAGCTGCCGAAGCCCCGGGATCCTATTCAACACACTCAGGCGATTTCTGTGAAGCTCTTGAGCACATGCTCAGGAGTTGTTGCAGAATCGCCAGAGACAGTTGAGGTGGGGGAAAGAAGGGGGCTGAGGGCGGAAGGAAGGTCCTAAGGGGGTCTGGGGGCTGAAGATAGTGGGGGCTTGCACCGGACCGATAATGGCCACGGCTAATCGGGCTTCCAGAATTCCTTCCATGGCATACACACTAGGTAGGCACCTAACACTGCGCAGTTTATTTCTAGGGATCCTCGCCAAAAAGGAAAGGGAAACGTAAAACCTCATTGCACATTAACTGCCAGAGTCATTATGGATCGCGAGCGTTCACTAAGACATTACTTTGCAAATGAAAGCGTTCAACAATTGAACACACCACTTCCGCCTGTCTAGTAACACGCCAGAAATTCACTGTCAGAAATGATCTGATCCCGTTTTCGACCCAGGACCCCTTTGAATGCCTGGACAGTCCTCAGTTCTATTACCTCTTACGGCAGCCTATTCCAGTAGTTAACCACCTTGTTGCTAAATAAGTGAGATCTAGCTATAAACCTAGAGTGAACTTTCGCCGGATTCTTCCCATGACCCCTTCTCCTGGAGTGTGTCATAGTATGGAATAGGCTCACCAGACTAAGCTCAGAAAAGTCTCCGATTATCTTAAATGTCTTCATGAAGTCCCCCGTGGTCTACTCCCTTCCATAGAGAAAAGCCTGAGGTCCTGGAGTCCCTGCTCATGCGGCTTGCCCCTCTGGCCCTCAGTCGTGCGCGTTGCATGACGTAGTACGTTCATCAAACAGATGACACCTCTTTTGTAGAGGAGTGACCATGCCTGAACCTTGTATTCTAAAAGAGGTCAATATATTAACATGCATAATGGCATGAAAGCCCCTGGCTGTCTGCACGAAAACGCTGATCTCGACCTGAAGCACTCACCGCGTGCCTTTTTTGCAGCCGGTGCACATTTGTCCGACCACTTGAAATCAGAGGTCACCGAAATCCCGAGATCTTTCACCCTATTTACTGCCTCTGTAGTAAATGGGCCTTGGTCTTATGTAACCCTCAGGCTTGTCTCTGTCCGTGACAACAAGTGGCTCTTCCCAGCATTGGGGGGTAAGTCCCATTTCTGCGCTCAGTAAAGAACGGCAAGTATGTCTCCGCTCAGCTTCTCTGTCCACTGAGTTCCCACCAACTTCGCACCATTTGCGGAGAAGCTTCGTGGCTGTAGAACTGAGGCTAAATCAATAATAAACAGAGGAAACAGAAGTGAGCCTGGTGAGGAACTCTGCTGCACTCCACTGGTGGCATTTTCTAATTTAGAGTTATTTTCGCCTACTCTCAAGTAAAACGCCCTCCCGGTAAGGGAGTCCCTCAACTATTCCCGAATCCGCCCCGTTTATACCAAATTATCTCAACTTGGTTGGTAGAAGCCTGGGGTTTACCGAGTCAGAAGCCTTGCTAAAGTCAAGGCAACATACCTCTACCTGTTTTCTTTCATCCACTTGTTGAGCGACTTCATCTAGGGAGCTCAAGAGATTGGTCAAGCACGACATGTCTCCGGAAACCCCAGCTGAACTGGGCAAAGTGTGGGGTACTCTAGTACGTGCTGGCGGAAGTGCGCCCGGATGACCTTCTCTAACACTTTGCATATAATGCAGGTTAGGCTAGCAGGTCTGCAGTTTCCAATTTCAGAGCAGGGCCACCCCCCTTAAGTGTGGCTATCACTGCTGCTTTTTTCCAGTCCTGTGGCAACCTTCCATGGTCCAGGTTGTCCCTATATAACTTATATACTGGGTGGAATAGGACATCAGCCAACGGCCTAATAGTAGCGAGGTGGACATCCTCTGGCCCGACAGACTTATGGATATCTAACCATTCCAAGTATTTGCGTACGACTTCCTCTGTAAGGCTCAGGCTTGTTATGCCTGTTAGAAGAGTCGCTCCCTCAAAAAGTACCTGCACAACTTTATCTACTCTGTGCATACTGCTAAAGTACCCACACGAAGCATCTGCTTTGCCTTAGTTGTCTGTTGCCATTCCATGGTCTTGGGTCGTCAGTGGTCCCACTGCATCCTTCAAAGAACCCTTAGACTGCACGTAGCCACAGTACTTCTTTGGATGTTTTCTGGCACATCGGGCCAGCTTCCTTTCACACACGCGCTTAGCTGACGGAAGGAGGTTCACTGTCCCATTTCTATGCTTGGTATATCGGATCCAAGCCTGGCTACTCCCGGCAGCCTTGAAGAAAGTCCGACTGCGGTTTCTACTCTTGACTGACCTGCCCATTGTAGCAGTACACCACACCGGTTTTCCCTCGACCCTCCTTCAATTCAAAGGAGCAAACCCAATTTTTAGGGAAAATAGCGATCCTTCAATCACCTACCAGTCTTCCTCCAAAGAAGCGTCGTAAGCTATTTCCCGTGTTAGGTCGACCGCTCTATTTCGAAGCCTAGGAATGTCCATATTTGCAAAGCTTCTAACCACTCTCGAGGCTACTCTGGGTTGACGCACGCAGAGTGATTTTGACACGCACTTGGCCGCTCTTGCCCAACGGGGAGTGGACCTGGAGTTCCGCTACACCTTTCTCATGGTTCGTTTTCACTAAATCCAACAAGGATTGCGCACAACCAGTCATATACCTGGCACTTTCCATCATGTGTTGGACCAGAGCATTTGAATGCACCGCTTTTAGATGACCCTTTTCGTTGGTCCCCAAGGTACACGCCTGAACTACCCGGTCTAGGCGTGGTAGGTTGAAGTCCGCAACTATGAGGGTCTTATTAGCTCCCTTAACCGGCATTGTAAGTACTTGGAGAAGTTGACTATACCCATCTCGGTTTGTACCCGGGGCCCTATACACACAAATCACATTTACCTTTCTGTTCGGGAGTGCCAGCGTAACCGTGCATGGTTGTATATTTTGAGTACAAATCATGGTCTATGATTCCGGATGGTTTGTGCCTGCCCTAGTGAGGACTACCACTCCTCCCCCTATATAGTCATGCTCCCTATCCTGCCTACAGACGGCAAGCCCAAGTTGTATTATTTCCGGTGGGTGGTCATATTTAGGGGACCATGTTTCCGTAACGGCAACGGCTGATGCATTTTGCTCCTGTGCGATCCTGGAGAGCTCCACCCATATGTTTCTATTGCTACATGCGTTAGTATATAGCATCACCGCATTTGCTTTGACTCCTACTGGTTTTTATTGGTTAGTGTTGGTTGGGCCTCGGGCCCAACCCCAAAGTGGCGGCAAGCTTTGGCAGTCGTGTTCACCACCGAGGTGCGTGGAGTCTGCTGGTCATCCCGGACTACCGAACACTCCCTGTCCATCACTATGGGGGCCATCTTGACGTCCAAGTTAGCGACGGTCGTGTCTTCCTCCACTGGACAGCACTGCCGATTTTCATCTCCTAGTTCGTCCTCAACTACCACAAACCCTGACGGCTTATATGTCTTACTTTTGCCTATCGGTGAAGTAACTAGACCGCTGGATAAGGCATTTTGCTGCCCCTTGGGAGTTTTCTATAGCCCCCGTGGGGTCAGCCACCTTTCCACCTATGGGCAAGCCATCCGAAACTGCTCTATGCTCGTCAGGTTTAACCCGATATCTGCCCTTAATGACGTGGGCTATCAGTGCCGCCTTGGCCAGCAGCATATCTCCGCAGTGTTCTTCAACAAATTTGACCAGCATTGGTCGTGCGACAAATTTCCTCGTCTTCTTTAGCGGAGATTTCTACACCCCCACTCTGTGAAGTCTTTTGAGAGGCACAGGACCTAGTACACCTGCAGGTCGCAGTATGCGGTTAAGGTGGAGAACTTTTTGTCTCAACCCTCCCCCGTAGCAATCGGAGTCCCACAAGTGTCGGTCTTAGATCCTCTTCTTTTCTTGATCTATATAAACGATCTTCCGACAGCCCTTCCTGCAAACATTACCATGTACGCAGACGATGTAACGCCCTGCAGTTGAAGCTTCGAAAATCTGCAAGTTTCAGTTGATGAAACGAAACGCTGGTCCGAGGATTGGAACCTCCCAGTTAATGATGACAAATGCGTGAGCATGTCTTTCGGCAGAGAGACAGGTTACACGTTTTCCACTAACGGCGCAATCACACTGCCTAGGGTTGACCGACACAAGGTGCTCGGTTTCTGGTTGGATTGTGACTTGTCCTTCTCTAATCATCACCAACTTGCGAGCAAGTCTGCCTTTCGAGTCCTAAATATGATTCGAAGGTCCTTCCCGCGCATATCTGAGGATGGTTTCTCCATAATTTTCGGCACTTATATCCGACCTCTGCTGGAGTACGGTAGTCAGATAATGCACTCTGGTTTTGTCCGAGACCGTGAGATCCTTGAAAGAGTTCAGCGGGCCTCCACCAAGGCAGTAAGGGGTCTATCCCACCTACCTTGTCCCGCCCGCCTCGCACTCCTCAACCTCTATCCCCTTGACTTAAGACGCATAGGAGGTGATCTGTTTTTGATGTTCCACCTTTTTGAAACAGGTAAAAGCGATTGCTTCTTCTCCGTCTGTCCAACCTCCTCTCTCCGTGGTCACAGCAGAAAGGCTTTCAAACCGAGGCCATGCACTTCACTAAGGATTAACTTTTTTAGCTATAGGGTTATTACTCTGTGGAATGCACTTCCGGAAGATATTGTTCTCTCACAGAACAGAACTATCTTCAAGAAAAGGTTATACGTGCACCTTGTTCTCTCCCAGTAATTCCTGGTCCAGAAAAAAGCAAAGTAGATGTCTTTTGTTGCATTTTCATTCCACTATATGTTCATGAATGCTACGCCCCCATTCCGCTTAAGGCACTGTCCGCAGTGTGACACTGCATGATGTCATGTGTACTTTGTTTTTTGTTGCCGCCTCCCCCGTCGCTTCTTTTTACTCTCGTTTTAACTCGGTGAATCCGAAGATCAAAGACCTCCTTGAGAACCGGGTAAGTCGGCGTCCAATCCTCGAACCCATGTAGTACTTAGAGACTTCAATACTATGCCACATACCCGTCCTCTATCTATACCCCTTCTTGCCTTCGGTTCCCGGATAAATGGTTCCTGCATTATTCAGCTTCAGTAGCCTAGTGCTTGATGTCCGACCCAGCGACTGATACGCCCCTGCAAGTCCATCAACTGGAATTCCAAATCAGCATATCCTGAATCATCTGCCTTCGCGATGTTGTGCACGGCCTTTGTCGTATTGTTCTTTTTCTTACCCTGTTTTTCTTAGGTTTCTGCGTCACCCACTCATTGGTAGTAGTTTGCCGTACAGGAGTGGACGTGGCTGGTGTGAGGCCACCGCCTGCCTGGCTTTTTTACCTCGAGGGCCGCTCTCTCAACCCTTCATATTACCTCTGCATATGACCTTACTGACAAACCTCGCCGCGGCGAATTGCGCTCAGTGCCTGTGATATCCTTAGAAAGAAGTTGAACGTCATCCCGTTTAATTATCTTGGGCTAGCCTTGCAGCCTCCTTGAAGGGACCACGAACCCGCTCAACCCAGCTGTTCTTACGGTCAGGCGGATACGCGTCCTTACTGGTCCCAGAACAGCCCTCATGGGCCCACCTACTGCATAAACTGCACTCGATATCTTCGTTCACTTGCCTCTCACATCTGGCTGCCAGACAGGGATACAACTCACGCGTCATGATATGCGAACAATAATAGCAAGGCACCGACCAAAAAAACAGTACTTCTCACGAAAACGCCTAAGGTTTGTAAACACTGTTATACGTTGGTATGTAAAACGCAGAAAATTCCAACATTTTTTAGGGGAGAATAAAACAGAAAGATTCTCCGGATGAAAAGTGGACCTCGGGGTTACCCTGGTACGTACGGTGGTGGGAGATAACATTTGTTATTCCACGGTACGCTTCGAAATTTGGTTCAGCACGGAGCAATTCAAAAATTCAGCCAGCGCGGGACATGCAAGGCAAGTACTTTGGGTAGTCTTGAAGTCTTGAAGTAGTATACGAGTTTGAGACTGGAGCCCAAGTGTTCCCGGTTTCTGGGGTATCTTTTGCCTGTAGCCTTCGTTCCGCTGAAATCAAGAGAGATGGACAACAGGAAACAACCGCCCGGGGCCCGTGCCACAGGTGGTATCACAGATAGAGGTCTTGGGTGAGCACCGAATGTAGACCGTTAGAGTTTGCTTCACTGACAAAAATTCGGACCCACCTCACACGGCTCCCCAAACCAGTCCTCACATCGGTGTATTCCTGCTTCGCAGTACGATAACAACGAAAAAGATACCACGGTAACCATGCAATCATATCCACATCAGATTTCCTTGCTCACATTGGAGCCTAATCTCAGTACGATAGCACTATCGAGGAAAAGCATAGATGAACTCACGTCAATGTTCCAAGACAAGCGACCAATTACCTCTAATCTATAACCACTGTCACCTCAATAGTTCCTTCTACTTTGACTCCTCAGAAACTACTCAGTATAGAACAGCCACTATACCGAAAGAGACAGTAACAGCGTAGCGCCACGCAAACAGTATGTTAGTCCTACTCGCTCTGTCTGTTATTTCAAGTTTATCTTATCGCCTCGTGCCAAACTGCGTTCTGCGTAAGCAAACGGTATTGAGGGTTATCATTACTAACCACGGGCAAATCATAAATCCTTTGAAATGCATACAGTTACCAAGCCTGTTTACGCAACTTCGTCAGCCTGCAGCAGTATAGCTCAAATCCACTGCGAGCCTATTTTACCCATGCCCCACTCACACAGACCTAACCAATCCATTGTTTATTGTCTTCATATATTATCAAAACCCACCGCTGGAACCACGTCCAGACTGCAATCTCCCTTTATTTCAGGTCGTTGTCTCCCACTATCTCAGTCGCCAAATTGGCTAACCAAGGAGGCCGCTTTGACTCGCACGGACAGAGACTCAAGTGGAACCTACCATGGCAACTGGGACCGAAATCCAACCACACAACAGGAGATACCCCTAATTGCTTATCAGATCGTTCAGCATTTTCTAACGCAACCAACACGAATTCCAGCTCACGCGCATGCCGCTAATACACAGCCACACTCGGCCGATTGACTGACACATACTTTGCCCTGCCAGACGAAACTTACGCATTCGATGTCGTACGTTACCAGAATAACACTGAAGGCAAATGCGTCAACACATACATATATATTTGTCATTGAAACAGCATAACGCTGAAGTCCATGCGAAGATTTTCCCACTTTATTATCCGTTAACACAGGTTATCTTTCCTCCAAACCGTAGCCGGCTGGAATTTGACTCTCCACTTCTCGAGGACCCTCCAGTTGCACTTTCTTATTTCTGAATAGTACATGTTACTGGCCCTGAATCTAAACTCACCTTTTTATGGACTGCTGTTTCTCCAACATCCACCGGTGTTCACTTTCACGAAACTGGCCTCATGTCCCCCTGCTTCAAATCTCATTCCGTTTACAGAACTCCGGTAAATCCGTCATTCAGGGTTTGCATTGACTTCATGATCGCTATCCTCTTTGCATGCGTCGGTTTTCCCCCCTTTTCTTCTTGTTCAAAATTTATTCCATCTGCAGAACCTCAGTTGGCCTCTGGTTTCCTGGGCTTGCATCATTCTTGGTAATAATGCCTCCTTAGCACTGCGTTAACGATTTTCTCGATATCTCCACCGCGCACCACTGCCTGATCCGGATTCGAAACTGGTTCAAAGCTGCCGCGCAAACCATTATCAGAATGATCCATTCAAACTTTTCCTGTCATTGTTTTTTCATCTCTAATACTCTCGACTTTCATACTTAGAATATGTGAACATTTCATCTTATTGAGTAACGTGTACACCATGATCATGCTTTAGCGCGTGCGTCTCGATCATGGCCGAGAAATATACCAATATTTATTTATTTATTTATTTAAGGCGTAAAGGATATTGCGCTCAGAAGCAAGCATGAAAACATACAATAGAAGGTGCAACGAGGGCGCAACTCCTATACATCAAAGCGGACGGAAATGTAACGGCAAGGTTTTTTGCTTCGTCTTTTATTCGCTTGTTCATTTTTAAAAATCCTTACATATACCCACATTTTTTGAGGGGGGAGGGGCACTGCACAGAAAGAAAGGCCCGTTGAGGGAAACTCGAATGTGATCAGACACTGACTGAAATGTTGAAAAGGTTCAAGGAGGAAACTTTGGCCTTATGGACTTGTCCGACCGCTTTTCAAATGCCTTTTTGCTCGGGGCCTCGATGACCTACTGCGGTAAGTTATTCCGAAGCGGGATTATCCCGTGAGTAAAGTAGTTCTCACGGTCGTTTGTACAACTACTAAGATTGAATACTTCCTTAGCTTGCCCTTTGAGAGCGTCCAGGCTCGTGCCCTTGAAAAAGTGGTCTGCAAGCCATGTAGTGAGTGGGTTGCACATTAGGGAGAGATACCCTCTAACTCTGCGAGTTTATAAAAGATACGGCTTGACTCTGGTCATCCTTCGAGGCTAAGGGGCATGCGAAAAGGCGCAAACTAGTTTCGTGGCTTTCTTTTTAACACGTTTTAAGATGTCTTGGTCCTTGACCAGGAATTAGTGTACAATTTGACCGCCTTATTCTAGAAGAGGTCGGATGCAGGTCCTATAAGTGAACCGAAAGTCTTCCTTCATAATCGAAGGAAAGTTTTGCCTTACCTTGTTGGGAACGAGAAGGGCAGACCCATTGACTGGTTGGTGGCGGTGGGAGAAAGGAAGCGGCTTGTTTGGCCAGAAGCCTAAGACCCTATGCTGTTCCACGTCTCGAATCGGTGTGGCAATATTCATTCAGAAGGGGTGAGCCAGGGAATTACCAAATGACATGCTCACACTTTTTTCGGCATTATTGGTGGGCTCCAGTTGGTAGACCATTGTTTGGCGTGACCCATTGCCGACTGCAATTTTGCGGCTTTGTTGCTGCAGATCGTGACATCGTCTGCGTACATTGTAATGTTCACTGAAATGTTGTTTGGAGGGTCATTTATATAAATGAGAAACTATAAGAGACCTGGCACTGATCCTTGGGGGATTCCAGAGTGTATCAGAGATGGTTTCGAGAAGGAAGGATCTGCTTTGACCCCGAATGACCGGTTAATGAGAAAGCCACAAAGAAGAGAGACCACGTTGCCGGAGATTCCGTAAGGTTCTAGTTTGTGTATAAGAGGGATATGCGGTACCCTGTCAAAAGCATTTGCGAAGTCGATAAAGAGTGCATGTGGAATCGAGCCTTTTTCGTAGGCCCGAGTAAGACTATCCATGACAGAGAGCTTATTGGTAATGCATGACCTCCCTACAGGAAGATATGTTGAGCAGAGGAGATCAAGCCGTTCTTGCGCAGGCGTGTCAGTATGGCACACTTTGGCATGCCTTCGAAAATATCGCTGGGAATGCTCGTTGGGCTAATGGGTCTGTAGCTCCCTGGTTGATGGCGATCGTTTTCTTTGAAGTTAGGGCTGATTGTCGCTGGTTTGGAATGTATCAGAGTCTAAGCGTCGCTCGAAGAGCTGCACGTGGATTTCTGCCAATATTATGGACGTTTCTTCAGGAATTCGAGGGTGGATCTCGTCCGGGCCCACGAAACTAAGTGGACTAAGTTAACTGAGGCGGCTCTCTACTACTTTTCCGTTAAGAGTGTAGTTCATTAAGGTCGATCTCCTGGCAGGCCTGGGGGTTGGGAGTGGACCGAGGTGGGTATTGAGGTGCAGACGGTCTGGCAATGCGACCTAAAACGTTTTGCAGCTCGGGAAAATGTTGTGGCTGGAGTGCCATCTCCAGGGCTGAGTGCAGGTGGAGTGGAACTGGGCTGCTTGGTTACCTCGATTAGCTTTGAAAAAGTGGATCTTTTTGAGTTCGTTCGCGCGAGTATGGCCGTTTACTGTTTAATAGTGGGTTTCTTTATTTTAACCTTGCGGACATTGTGGAAGCGTTTATATTCCTCCAAGTCCGTTTTCAATCCTATGGATTTGAGCCCGGCAAACCTTCTGGAGCTTCCATCCAACAGACTTCTGATGGACCGCGGCTATAGGGACTCACCGTTGGCCGTGACTTACTTGTTAGGGACATATAGGAAGTCGGCTTGACGGAAACAGTCTCCAGCGCTTCTGCATCTGGTAGTTGATCAAAAGTGCTAATTTTCTGAGCCAGAAAGGACTTGAGATCATCAAAGTTGGTTATCCCAGATGAACGGGTGAGTTTGCACTGAGAGGGGGGGGGGGGGGGCGCTGGATGGCCAGCGAATAATGTAGACATTGGAGGACCACGTGGTCACTCTTGCCTAAAGGAGGAAGTACGTTGAACGTATCTGCTTGGTGGTTCTCGTTGGAGATTATTAGATCGTTGGAAATCACTGATAATGGCCACGGCCAATTCAGCTTCCAGATTTCACTAGATAACAAGCGCACCAGGTAGGCGACTGCTTGGTTTCTTTCGTAGAATCCCCGCTAAAAGTGAAAGGGAGACATAAAACCTCACAGCTCATCAAGTGTGAGAGCCACCAAGCAACACTCCCGTTCATTTAGCCATAACGGAGCAAATGGAAACGGACCAGGGCAGGTAAGGTCAGAGGACTTGCCGCTTGAGCTAGTAAACGTCGCTTTTCTTCCACTATGAGCCCAAGGAGTTCCCGCTATGCAGCGACCTCCAGGTATCCAAAACATTTGGTATTTTAGTAGATGAGGGAGAGGAAAAGCAACAGAGAATGGACAATGATATCATAACCCATTTTGCTTGCCCAACTGAACTCACTGGAATGGTTTTACTTGCAGGACCTAACAGGTGAATATCTCAGACTATTGGACCTTAAGAGAGACTCAGAGATTTTCCAAGCATCAAGAGCTAGCGCAGACTTTTGAATGTGTGTAAAATTTCCAAATCAAACTTTTCATCCAGAAAAAGCCAGAATTTTAACGGCCACTTTTCTCTTGCTAGTCCTGCGGCTCATGGTATTATGTGCGGTTTTGGCAGTTCCGGTGCCGTGAGTGTAAATGTTGTGGCGGGAAGGGACATAAAGGTCCTTGTGCGGATTTACGCGGAAGAGCGGGTCGCTATCGAACACAGTCATTTGGAGCTAGAAGGCATAATAACCTTGTGCTTACTACGTTAGACAGAACAAAGCGTCAGCAAAGAATATACATCCCCGTTCGGATTAATACCTCCTCTGTGACCCTGCAAATTGGCACCGCCTCGGACGTCATCATCATTTCGACATCTACCTGATGAAATAATGACAACCCAACACTTGAACCCACGGGCCTTGTAGCCCGCAATGCCTCAGAACAACCTATTTCATTTCTCAGTAACTTGTCGTGTAACTTTCCCTTTCGTGACTTTTGCGGCTCTTGTATTTGTGACATAGCATCCTCAATTGACCTGAACCTATGGGAATTGACCGGTTAGAAAAACTGCATCTCTGGGATCTCCCTAATAATTCAGTTTGTAATTCGCCCATCCTATCTTTACCGCATTCTTAGTCCGCCGTTGATGTTGCAGCTGTCGATTTTCAAACCCAGTTTAGATCATTGCACAAATGCAAAGGCAAGTTTTACATCTTTCCAGGATCCACACCTATATTTCGCCCCAAAAGCCCCTTTCCCTCTATATCCACTCCACAGCTGAAAGTGGAGTTAGATCGTTTGAAACAGTTAAAAGTATTAAGCAAACCCGCCCATTATTCTTGAGCGGGCCCCTATAGCATTTGTTAGAAAGGCCGAGGAGCTGTAAATATTTGTGATAGTCTCTCATTTGGTTCGAACGAAGCGCTCAGTACCCCCTTCTGGTCCCTGAGGATCTTTTTGCTAAGCAAAACGGAGGGTGTGTTCGCTAAACTAGACTTCTCCGGTGCTTACCTGCAAGTAGAAGTAAAAGACTTTTGCCAGGAACTAGTTACAATAAAACTCACGGATGGTTGTACCAGTATAACTCGCTTCCTTTGGGCGTTGGATGTGCACCAGCATTTTCCCAAGAAATGATGGATACGATGCCGAGTGGTCCATCCTAAGCCATGGTGTGAATGGACGATATTGTTGCTGTCAGTACTTCCATGGATGAATGTCGACTACATTTGGACGAAGTTTCCGGATGCATTTTATCATACGGCTATAGTCCCCAGATGGAAAATTGTGCCTTTCTGCTCCCTGTATAAGTTACCTTTGGGCCGTAATAAGTGAGAACGGTTGGCATCAGGACCCAACGAAGGTAGCAGCGGTTTGAAATTTGTTCGCTCCCACGAGCCAGACCAAGCTTCGGGCTTTCTTTGGCATGATAAATTTTTGCAATAATTTCACACCAATTATGCCGCCGTTACTTGCACCTTCAAATGATCCTCTAAAGAACAAGTGGATTTGATCAGCACGCTGCCAAGACTTGTTCGAGTAAATCAAGAACATACATCAGATCTTGTGCTACCCCATTACAATCCAAAGCTTCCTATCGTTGCTGCCGTGGATGCTAGTGACAATGGCGTAGGTGCAGTATTATTACACAAGTTCCCAGAAGGTAGCCAGAAAGCAGTGCCACGTGTCTCATATATTGTATACAGCTGAAAAGAAAAGCATCCAGGTCAAAGAGGAGGGTTTGCATAAATTTTTGCCGTCGAAGTTTCAGTGAATGCTGCACGGGCACCATTTTACCTTATGTAAAGACCACAAAACTTTACTGACCATTTCTCCTCCAAAAAGGCGTGCCTGTGCATAAGGCTAACAGACTACAGAGCTGGGTGTCTATGCCAGTTGTTTATGCTTTTACCGTGCAGTACTTACCAACAGGTAGCTTTGGCCACGCTGATGCCCTACCATGCTCGATAGCTACCGAATAACAAATTCAAACAGAGGATGATGTGATCACTTTGGTGATAAATGTGGAAGCAGATGTGAAGCTCGTGTTTTACGATCCCATAAGCAGTCTGCCAGTAACTTTTGGCTGTACGAGCTACGCAACTCAAACTAACCCTGCTACCCAGCTTGTCATGTCTTACTTACGACAGGATTGGCTGGCCAAAATTACGGACCCTGAAATTCGGCAGTTCTACCGTCGGAAAAAAGCGCTCACAGTAACAATGATGGTGTATTTTTCGACCGGGACCAAGATACTTGCTAAAGGCATGATCACGGAGTTCAGTTTTTCCGAACAGTGAGGAGTGTTCACAGATCTCCAAGACCAGATCCGTACATTTTTGAAAAAGTACGATAGAACTAGATGGTGTATAAATGATCGAAGGTGAGAACTTTTGACTCCGAAAGTGAGAAGCAATCTTGATTTTGGGAGCAGTGGAGAGTCTGACAAAAGCATAGCCGCTGGTTAAAGCGTAATTAAAGTGTGGGGAAGATGTAGTATATGCAAGAATGGTTTACACAACGTTCCACCGAAAGGTCAAAGGAAAAATCGGGACTTATGTGGAGAAATACGTGTACACACGGGTGGTTGCCTAGAGGATCCATGTCGAGAAACCGGAGGAAGATTTCCGCCAATGGATATACTGACAAGGAGGAGATTAAAGCCAAAGTCAAGTCATCAGTCAGCCACGTCTCCAGTATATTAGTGGTACCCCACTGATGTCATTAGGACAAGTCCCCAGGCCGGTGGACAGTGATTTGGAAACCCAAAGAAGGAGGGAGCCTGTGAGGTTGGATGAGTTTGTTTTTGCTATACGTTTTCTAGGTAATTCCATTGTGACATGGAGAGGACGACGTATCATTTGAAGGTAAGCATGGAGAGAAATGCTTCACGAGGTAACTAATAGGCTGCCAAAGCGGCATGAATGACGATTGGACGCTTAAGTGGGGATTTCACTGAGGAGGCAGTCAGTTGGGGCGAGAAGACGGAACAGATGGTTGAAAGCAAAGGTGAGGAGGTGAAATGTGGGTACGCATGTCCTGTAGCGGTGGTTTGCAGAGGACCAGCCCGAGGCAATAGTGGATATTATGTTGTGAGTGGGGATAAAAGCTTCTGTATATACGACAGAAGAATGTAGAGACAAGTTTCAACCCATAGTGAGTGGCTGGTATTTTATTTCACAAAGTCCATGTCTGCCACTGATGGCGGATCCCGAACAGAGACTGGAGCTTAGGAGGGCCACCAAAAGCGACTGGTTGTTCATGGGAAAAATGACTGGGTAGCAGGCAAAAATGGACTAAAATTGCGTTGGCTGGAGAAATGTAGAAAGCAGGTTGGAAGTGCAACGGCGGCAGTGGGGTTCCGGTCAAGAATTTGGAACCACAGCGGCCTACTGGGGGGTATGCTGAAAGTAATTGTCGGGGCAGTGTGCGGGGTCGCTTGGTACCGGGGATCCCCTTGCGGTCCGATAAAACTGTTATGGCAGCTTGTACCCCGGGTAACACCTTTTATCGCAGTGGCATGCCATGTGGAAGGCTCCACATAGCATTGCTCAGCAAGAATATAAGTGTAAAGTCCAGCCACCGGAAAGTTCGAGCGACGCGTAGTTACCAATTACGACACAATTCAAAACAAAGTCGATTCCAGATAGCTACTGTACTATGTAAAACAAATTAATTAATTTTACAATAATCAAACCTCAATAGTGTTCCTTCTGGGCTCTTTCGCTCCAAATTGGACAACAAATCAACAACTGCAGCTGGGTTATAGCAAGAGGTTAGCTACAGAAGATAAGATTACGAATACAGTCTCAACGAAGTTCAAGCTGAGCGACTCTCGCTCGAGGCAACGGTAGGATTCCGGTTTGTGACAAAGACTTAAAGAAATAAAACAAGCAATCGAAATTCCAGCAAAGATAGTTCATACGAATGATAAATGTCGTTTGTAATATGGATGCTAATGCATGGAACGGGGTTTTCTGAACTCGTTTACAATAAGTTTGAACCACGGCCGTCTGGCTTGGAAAGTAGTCCAGTCCAACCAGTTAGATTCATTTATAATAATAATAATAATAATAATAATAATAATAATAATTGTATATTTCGGATGCGCCCAAAGCATGCTATAATGCATGATCAGATGATTATAGTGATACTGGAACGAGAATTTACAAGAGGGTACAACACGTGTATGCAGAGTATCAAAGAGAGTGTTACAGTGGACTAAAACGGTAGTAATGTCCGGCGAATTTGAAGGTCAGGGTCGAGTGATGTCGGCTGAAGGTCTGGAGTACATGCATAAGTGGTATAGGAAATAATTACCACTGGTGGAAATTTGAACAAATTCAAATGATATGTTGTTGGTGGGCTGCAGAATATGGGCGGCATATGGATAAGAATCTCGTCGAAACGTTCGGTGAATTATTCACTGCACGCCAGGTATGTCAAGAAGTATTAACATGGAAATATATCAGTCTGCAAAGATGGTAGTATATATAGTGGTGGCTGTTTATTGGAGGAATCACATATGTGGCAAACGATTGCGTATTTCTTGGGAGGGAGACTACCAGAGTACTGGTGGTAGGGGACGGCCGGAGGAAAACAGGTGAGCGTGCAGCAAACTGTTAACTTTATAAAGGGTTGGTATGAAATGTCAAAGCGGAAGTGGAAGACAAATCAATATTAACTGTGTGGTTACAGCCACTATACAGGTGTTCACTTCTGCAAGAGGGTGGTAGAGTAATCCACAGATAAGTGTACGTCAATAGATGAACTCTGTGTAGTGTGTACCATATAAAATGACAGATCAATAAAACTGCCCAAGTATATCATGGAACGCGGCAGTGGATCAACGAATATAAAAATAAAATGCATCAGCCGGCGCAGACAGTGGTGTGTTGAGAGGCTGGATACAGGGTCTCTTTCGGTAGTATAACACGAATGCAACATCTGGAAGGTCAGAGGTTGCAATAACGGTGATGTTATAGTAGGTAGACGGTGAGTGTCACATTTCTAATAACCAATTTGACAGGTGTGACCGATGTATACTTAACTAACCGGCACGATCTGAAAGGAGACCGGAGATGTGGCAGTCTGGAGGATGTTACAGCTGGGGGCTATGATTAACATATCAACAGAAATCCGACGAATACCACTTTAGGGGAGCTGGAAGCGGTTCCAGTTGTGGGTTACGATAGAAAATGAAGGCATTATATGGTGAGCAAGGAGTACTTGTATTATTACGGCAAGGATAAAGCTTCATTTTACCGGCCGGCAGCAAGTTTCATGCCATGGACTGGACTCTGAAGTCAAGTGTTGATAGCAGAAGCTTGACGGGAGAATGTTGACGGGGATAAGTCGTGGTTTTGGCAGTATATAAACGGCTGCAGGCTGATAAACCCTCGGCACGGCTGAGCGCTTTATGCGTGACAGAGTTTGCTCCAACGGAGTGTGGGTGGACAACTTTCGATGTGATAATAAGGCGACTGGGAAGTAGATGGATTTTTCCTAGATCATGGTGACAACTGGGTCGTAATTCGACAGATGACTACTGACATGCGCTTGATGGCCAGCATCATGTTATGGGGTAATTCCCATTTGTACCGATTGTAGAGGCCTTTAATCTCAGAGAAACGTTACTAAGACGATAGTAGGTCATGTACCTATGCACATATTGGGATAAAACAATGTTAGTGGGGACGGCTGCTAGGTTAGGGTATGAAATCACGTGGAGTCTTAAGAAGACTCTGTTGGACACTGCGGCTATCGGAGCACCTGCCTTCTTTTCTGTATGGGTGTCGGATGATCTTTTGGTCCCGCTTCGGTCGTCAGCTGCCATAGTCAACGGTGGAGTGGTTTACACTCTTCATGTATAAGGCATAGATGTTCCACATCTCGTGCAATTGTACCTTTGGAGGGAGAAGCTTGAGGCTGCCGCGTGGGAACCTCTTGTCCACTCTTAGCCTGCGCTAAGAAAAGACGACGTAGGCACATGAAAACGTAGTTAGGTCGCAAACAATTTATAAGTATCCAGGGTTGGCTTCACTGAGATTCAGCTTCCATTTTACTCTTGAGCCTTAACAGGTGATGGCCACTGCCTGATGACGTCACACCTTGTGGTGATTATCCGCCTCCTTAGAATAAAAGTCCTTCACCAGCTACACACAGGTCACCCAAGGATGGCGCGAATGGAAGCCGTCGCGTGTTCTTACGCATACTGGCTTATCGCCGACTCAGATATTGTTGAACTTGTCCGCAAGTGCTTGTAATGCGCGCTAGCGACCAAATCTCCTATGAAATGTGAACTTCACACCTAGCCTTTATCTTCTGGGCCTCGGACATGAATTCATGTAGACTACGTCGGGCCTGTGAGGAATCAGTACCTTATAATCGTGGTTGACGGATATTCTATATGGCCTGAAACAACTCCGATGATGCAAGCATCCGCATTCACTAAAGTAACCTCACTGTCTCGTCTTTTCCCCCGATTCGGCTTCCCCGAAAATGTTGTTATGGATGATGGAGTGCAGTTTCACCAGTGGAGTTCAAACAGTTTTGCGACAATACGGGCACACATCATGTATATGGCCCCGTGTATCATCCTTAATCCGATGAATAAGAGGAGCCGTTCTTGGAGGCCTCTAGGAGGGCTCTACAGAAGTTACAGAGGGGGGGGGGTGAAGCCTGCCTTTCATTTTGTATACTTTCTTACGGACCTATCGCCCGACACTCAGCCCACCTGCTCCAAGTGAGAAGTCTCCGGCGGAACTGTTCTTGGGACGACGTACGGGAACACTAATCAGCGCGATGTCACCAGCTACTTCCGTGGGTCCCAGAAATCTCATGGTGGAAACTCAGTTCAATCCGAACCACGGGGCAAAGAGACGGGTGTCCAAAACGGGTGACCTAACCTATGTGCTAGTGTTTAGTGGGCATAACATATTTGGATTCCGGTGTCATTCTGCATCCGGTTGGCAGTGTCCCGTGTGCAGTCGGCTGTATCGGGCGAACCTGGACGGGCATGTGAACCATTTACGGCATCGATACACACTCGAAACTGACCTTCACAATTTTCATCAAAAACTGCTGCTTGATGTATTTTACATTTATTCGCACCTCTCCAGTAGCAAGGTAAAAATTCTGGAATGAGCACTGAGCCACCGGTAGAGCACAGGCCTTCGACACGGACACGTGCTCCGATTCGGAGGTTAACATTCGGCCACAGAAAGGGGCTTACTTGTGATTCCCTAATTTCGGGGGAAGGTATCACACATGCATTCACATAAACAGAAAGCAAACAGTGCTGTTGTACTAACCTGTTTGTTGTGACTCCCTTTTTCAGTTAACACTTAGTCGATAATTCAATAGCGCTTGGCTTTTTGTGTTTTGACTTTTCTTCAATTGGCCAACCCTGGGCTTTTATGTGTCCTATCAAGTCCGCTTGTCAGACGGCATAGCAAGGCGTTCAGTTTTCCCATACAGCTTTGTCCGGCACTTATGTCGTTCTGATTTGTGAGTTATTGGCTTTAGCAGATGCATCAAAGTCATCCTGTGTAAAGGAAGAACTACTCCGGCCTCTCTAGATATTAACTTTCGTCTTAAGTTGAAAGGCTCCCTGTTTACAGTGACTACTGCTGAAGTGCACTGTTCCGCGGGTTTCGAGCTCAGGTATAAGAGCACACCTAGGTCTCTTACCACAGCAGCGGACTAATTCCTGACTGGGACGGACGGCTCTATTATCCGTCTTCGTTGCTTGTGTCAGTAGTTAGTATTAGAACACGTAACGTTGACGCTGCATTTGTTTTGTGCGATCGTGCATACAGAGCTCGGCTGTAGCCGACGAGTAGGCGGCAACCAAGCCAGCGAAATGGCGTTAAAGCTGAACTACGTGTGCTGTCTCGCCCGCTAGAGGAAAACCAACTAGTACACAGCAAAACCGAGAACTCATTACTGCTGGCGCTAAGGCGTGAATAAAAGTTAAGACAATTTGGGCGTATATCTATTCATGAGAGGAATATTGATCGATTGTCTGCCTAGTGTGTGGGACGTTCACCAGACCCAATGCCCCACCTGCCAGCAAGTGTTTGCCTCTGGCTGCAATAAACGGCTACTCCCACCTTTCAGCCCAGGCACCATTCCTGTTTAAGTCGGTCTGCAGTTGACATAAGTTAAGCTCACCTGATGTTTTGATATCATCCGCGAATTGGAACCCCAAGCAGTCTAGTGTGATCACTAGATCGTCCACTTATATCAGGAACAACAGTGGTCCCAGCACGAAACCTTGCTGCACACCACAGCATGCTTGGACCGATGTAGACCTGGCGTCCTTGACCTTTATGAGGAAGGCCCTGTTACTTTGGTAACCATTGATCCACCTCACAATCTGTAGGGCAACTCCAAGTGCCTTCAGCTTGCCCAGCAAGAAGTGGTGATTTACGGAATGGAAAGCTTTTTCAAAGTCTAAGTATCATGCTTCTATTCTTTCTCCTTGGTCTAATCTGCGAGTTACCTAATCGAAAAATGATATCGGGTTAATGAGGCGGGATCTTCCTTTAACAAACCCGTGTTGCTGATTAGCAACCAGCTGGTGAGTCCGCAGATGTTCTGTCAGTCACTCTCCGACCCGTCCCTCTAGTGCTTCGAGAGCTATCGATAGTCAGCTTACGGGACGGTAGTTAGGGGACACCTCCCGCTTGCCTCCCTTGTGAATGGGCCCAACTTGCGCTCATCTCCGATCGTCCGGTAGCTCCCCGGTGCCTGAAGGTACGTTGAACAGCCGTGCTTGCGGTTCGGCCAGTACACTGCCTGAGGCTCTTAGAACGGCGGGATAGACACCATCCGGTCCGGCAGCCTTACTACCATTCACATTGTTTAGCGTTCGTTCAACTTCACTGTTACTGATGACAACTTCATCCATGATGATAGTCTGCTGGGTTACGGTGGTTTGATGCCTTCTCCCGGTGTCATGTCTACGCACACTTTCGGATAAGTTCGCCAGAGCCTGCACTTTCTCGTAGGCGCTTTCTGACTGTTCTCCGTTTTCTTTGACCACGAGTCCTACGGCAAACCTTGCTGCAGTCTTAGACCGGACGTAGTAATAGTAAAACTTGGTACACTCCATCACTTTTCGCGCTAGGGCCGCTTCAGTTCTTGCCTGACTTTCACGCCTCATGTTAATTGCACGCTCACAAGCCGTCATGTGTTACAGCAAGCTCTGGCATTGTAACCTTCTCCCGTATGGATTCCATAGTGATAACGAATATACTCGATAGCGCGCAAAATAGCAGAACTCGAAACTCTGGAGCTGGACAACGAGAGTTTTGAAGGAAAGTAACGGCGTGCAGACGGTGTACACAGGCGGAGCAAGTGGTACCACCAAATTCGGTAATTGTTCAGTTAAACAAGTTTGTTTGTCTTTGTGGTGGTGCGTCGTATCGGTAGCGCTACAGGGGTCTCCCCTGGAAGGTCGGTGCAGCTGAGCTTCGACCCGTGATGGGTGTGTCGGCTTCGGTGGCGAGAGGCGTTTCTATGCCTGCCGCTTCGATCGAACACAACAACGAAGCCAGCACAAGCCATTCTCTACGACTCACACCGGTAGTCGTGCGTCGATCGCAAAGTCACATCCTCCCTAATACCGAATCCGACCTGGGTGGATCCTGATGTCTACTTGGCAGTGGTGATAGTGTTTTAGGTTTTGTCGTTGCCGGCATATTCCGAAGTTTCATTTGCCAGCGGTTGGTTCCGCCATCGTAAAAAAGCCAGCTTCCGATGTCAAATGAGTCCAGCCGCGATCCAGTGCTATTTGTGCTTGAGCCATGCGGGATCCTGGAATTCTATATGGTTCCGCCCGACGGAACTGGCTAGAGGGTGAGGAACTCAAGAGAGCTGCGCCTCGGGGCCCGGAGGGATATTCGACTGAGGGGAACTTACCGGCGTAGTGCGGGCCATCACCACTCCTGTAGTGATAAGCTGCGTGATCCGCAGTCAAACGTAACTAAACTATGTACACGTGGAATATGAAGAGTTAACCTACATATATACAAATGTCACAAATTCAGAAAACCTTGATGGTTGTCACAGCTCACGTTTGCTTCGATTTCTCCCGTTGACGAGTGTGGCCGTATCTTCCATGGAGTTTGGCGCTGCAGCCGGCAATGGGGAGTCGTTGGCGGGAGTAACAGGTGCCAACTCAGGACGGCTAACTGAAGGTTGTGAGCGGGTGAGGGCATTGGGTGGATTGTCCGGGGTGGGTTCTACCTCAACGAAGGCTGGTCTAAGAGGATTTATAATGATGGCCTCTTTCCTTCTTCCGACGTCTACCCCGTATTTCTTTTTCTTTCGCTGGACTAGGCGGAACGGGCCAGAGTTAACCGCTTGTAGAGGTGAAAGCACGCCATCCACTAGAATAAACACATGGCAAGTGGCCGCTAGAATGGTGCGAATGTAGGTGCTGAGAGTTTGTTCTCTTGGCGGGGTAGGCTCCAGCACCCGCATTTGGTGTGACAACCGATATGCGCAGTCACCGTAATTAAAACTCGCAGGTGGCGGTGGAGAAGCTAAACTCACCTGTAATTCGCAATGTGCAACCCCAAACCAGTTCAGCCGATGTAACACCCACGTCTGCTCCAACGGTATTACGCAGTCGTAAGAGAACGATCGGTAAAACTTCGCTCCATAGAGGGTTAACATGAGCATGAAGGGCAGCTTTCAGCTGGTGGAATAATTGCTCCACCTTGCCATTGGCCTGAGGACGGTGAGCCGTCGTTTTGTTGCGTCTGCAGCCGGATGTGTTCAGTAGCTCGCGGGAGGCACCGGTAAAGTGATAACCGCCGTCCGTGGTTACGATAGCAGTGCAACCGAACTGACTTACCAACTAGTTAGAAAAGCTTTACAGCTTCTGTCGCACCCCTTTGAGCAATGCGTGGCGGAATTTAAACGAATTGCAAGGCTACAACACAAATGACCCTCGAAGTCTACAACTCTGGATTATTAATTGAGCAATACCATTAACTACGTACAAACCTTAATTGTGCGATCACACAGGCCCAAAGCACCAGAACCAAATTTACTGCATGCTATAGACAAGCAAGTGCATCACGCAGGTCTGAAGAGGGGACAGGGAAAGGTAAAGCTTTGGACGCGAACAAACAAAGGTTGAACCACGGAAACAAAGTGTACGGAACATGCTAACAGTGTATGCGCGAGAGTAATATAAGGAAATTCCGAGATTATAGTGCCTCCGAAGCATTTTCTACTACCGACCGCTACAGCTTCCTCTGAGGTAGGGCTGGAATAGGTCCAACTTGTGGCCAGGGGGTGAAAGGACCTACGCAAATGAAGGTTTAGACTCAGCCGTTGGATGGTGGAAAGAGCCCCATGAGATTTACACAAACGTGATGAAAACGCGCTTTCGGCTCAGAAAACGTGCCCTGAATAGACCTAGTGTGGCGATGTTTTTTAACATGTTAGCATTTAAGACAAGGGCGGGACCAAGGAATTAGGTCACTTTTGACGCAAGACCAAACGAATTCCTCGGTGGCCAGTTTCACCGGGGCAGTTACTGCAGGATGCAATAAGTCGTGGAGGCTGATAAAAACCAGCCGGTGGAAACTGGCAGGGACTAATGGCCAAGGTCCACCCTGTGAAATCGCAAATAATTGGTACATCCTAAGTTGGAAGGTTCACTGGCGGTAGATGCTGGGAGCTGTCTTTTCTGAGCTGCTGGACCTCATGTATTGTTGTTCAGGCTTACGTGCTTGATTCTAGATCTATGCCCATGGATATTGGGCCGTCAATATTGTAAACTCGTGAGAGTGCCTCTGCTGCAGGATCGTGTGCCCCAGAGACGTGTCGAATGTCCATAATGAACTGCGAAACGTGGTCTGGGTGGCGAATCTCACTGGGTGAATATCGATCAGAGGCTGACTGGAGGGCGCTCACTAGTGGTTTATGATCTGTGGACACTGAACGTTTGGCCCCCGAGTACGTGCCGGAAGTGCCGGCTACCCAGATAGATCGCCAGTAGTTCTCTGCTAAATGTACTATATCGGGATTCCGCAGGCTGGAGACGCTTGCAGGTGGAAGCTATTGGTTGCCATGAATTGTTGATGAAATGTTGCAACATCGCTCCGATGGCCCTCTCCGGAGCATCTGTCCCTAATGCTAGGGAGCGGAAGGACAGGGACGTGAAAAAAGTGTTACGTTGGCGGAAGCTTCCTTGATCACGGTTAACGCTGCCTGCGCCGTGTCGGGGAAAATGAATTCCAGCTTACCTCCACGCAAAAGGTCTGGTAAAGGCTGCATTATTTCGAAGCGATAGGTGATAAACCAGCGGTAAATGTTAACCAAGCCGGATAACTTGCTCAGCTGCCGGTAAGACTGAGGTTCAAGATAGCTACGAATCACCGCCACCTTGCCAGGCAGGATTGTGTGTCCCAGGCTGAGATTTCGTGACCTAGGATTGTAATGGTTGTCCCAACTTGTTCGCAATTGGCAGGAATAAATGTTACATCGTATTGACTAAGGCTTTCAGAAGGAGCACGCAGTGCACCCCTTGCCCTTTTTCTGAAGAAGTCACCACCAGGATGCAGTCTCGGTACGTGTAGACATTATTCAAACCACATGTTGCTTCTTGCAGAAACCCTTGAAAGGTTTAGGCCTCACTGCCGAGCCCAAAAGGCACGCGCAAAACCACGAGTAGCCAAAATGTAGTTGTGACAGTGGTTTTGGGGACGTCAGCCCCAGGTCCGGGATTTGGTGGTAGGCTCTAACGGGGTCAGTGCTGCCGAAAACAGAGCAACCAAATAGGGAAGAAGCTAGATCTTCAGTATGTGGAATGGGGCACCTGCCTGTGATAGTGGCTTGAATGAGGGGCCCATGGTCACCGCAGGGGCGCCAGTCGCCATTGGGTTTGTGAACCACGTGAATAGGTGAGGCTCAAGGGCTACTAGACAGGCGTAGTAAGCCTAACTCGAGCACGGGTTTGAACTCAGTCTGTGCTACTCGGAGCCTGTCTAGTGTCAAGTGACGTGCTCGACTAAATGCCGATGGTCATTTATTGACGGTACTGTGGGTGACGACAGCAATCACCACGGGGAGGGGTCCACGTTGCCTTAGCTTTACCGAATAAGCTGAAAGGAGTTTTGCATAGGTACGTTTCGGTCTGAGGCTCGCCGTATGGGACCGTAGCTCGATTCACGGGGGAATAAAAGCCGGTCAAAGAAAAAGAAGTCGGCCGGTCGACAGCTCTCTGGCATCGTGCATCAACCATGAGGTGGAAACGGTCGGGGAAATCGATACCTAGAATGGGATAAGGGGCGCCCTCTACTAAAGACGCTCATCGGAAGGCGTGATGCAGGCCTGAGTTGAGCATGAGCGACTTACGGCCGCATGCAGCAATAGGAGTGCTGTTGGCAGCGCAAATTTGTTGGACTGATGGAATCGTTGCATCACCTGCTTCCTATAAAATGGTATTACTACAAGCTATTGGACTGTATCCTCGAACGTGTAGCAGGCCACAGATACTATGGTTGCCGACTGCGTTAGTCGTCGGAACACATCGGGATACTAGTTTCCCTGTTCGGCACCTGGGAAGGTGCAACTGGATTCAAAAGGCCGAGCCTCCTCCTCAAACCGCCTGTGATATCGACAATACGTTGATCGAGATGGGCTAACGGGGCGGTCAGGCGAAGGGCTTCTGAGACGTTCACTTAGGTCAGAGTAGTGACAAGATTCGTGGTCCGTACAGTAGGAACAACTGGGAGTGGGAAGACTTCTGAAAGCTCACTCGAAAGCGGCTATGAGAGTGTCGTCGGACTGAGTCCCTGCGGTGAGAGCGGTGGCCCGGAGGCCGTTTGAGTTTTACGGTAGCAATTTGTGGATGGCATCGTTCCACGATACAGTCAGCTGGGTTTGCTGCTTATGTAAGGTTAAGATGGCGAGAAGCCTTGAGCAGTGCCCAAATATTGGTTGGTGATCGCTGTACCTACAACTCTCTGAAGACTTTTTCCTCTAACATTTGCCCTGCCAGCCGCAGCATTTCCTTCGGCAATGCAGAGGATATCTTAGGACCTAACTCCGTCCGTTGGATCGGCCCCTTCGGTCTTGACGGTTCTGACGGAAAAAGACTAAAGGTTTCCGCCTCTTTGATGGTTGTGTAAGAAAAGTCTTTGAAAATGACCTGAAATATCTGGATAGTAACTTTACTTGGAAGAGGACCAGTAGTCCACATGTAACGAGTGGGCCCTCTTGTAATTCTGTCCCAAACTCTGCTTCTTAAATATGAGATGGTAGTTGAGGATCACCGATAAAAATTGAGCGACGGCTGGGAAAGCTGTCAAACCGGACGGTTCCGGATTAGTCTTACCGTCGTCACTGGGCATAAGCACAATGGTATATATATATATTAAAGGACATATAAAGGTTAATTTTACGGTTGTAAAACGACACCTGTTGTGACTATCCCGATGTCTAGGGCTGTGAATCTAGCAGTAACTTAGTTTCACTAGCTACACGCACGATATGGGCAGAACACGATTACGGGCAGCAGAACAAATTTCAATCGAATAACCGTGTTTATCGATGATTCGTGGTTCTAAATAATACAATAAGCATAAATATACAGCAAATAAAAGACTTACAGCCAGGTGAGAAACCAAGAACAATGGGCAGTAAGCTTCCGAAAATCGGGACAGCGCAGAAAACAAAAACGGTCCACTTAGCAGGCAGCTGAACGAAACTGTAGCGCAGTTCGGTTGTGGTACAATCGATAAATCAAGAACGTTTATCGTCAAAGATCAATAAATCGATTACAAACGCGTGAATTGGACTGTGGTTGCAATGGTAAAAGGTGTCATTAACAAATAAGTACAAATAAGCTAAGTCTGTGGAGTAAACAAGAGTACGTGCCAACATGAACGGGCGAATCCGGCAATAGATCTGTTAATGCTGTTGACGTATGACGGCCAATAGTGGAGTGCATTGACAGAACGCTAAGACTGGGAGTTCGAGCCTCCGCTCGGCAGTACAAATGAAACACTCAGAAAGATTATATAACAGTAGAGGTGTAGACTTTCGGGAAAACAAGGTTATGAATAAATACGTGGACTGTTCATGTAATAAACACCATGAAACTCAAGTATAAACTGATGTGATACCTTAGAAACAGGGAAAATACATTACAAATGTCCGGGGTTCACGATGCATGTACTCACTACTAATAAGTAACAAAACAGAAGACAAAAGGACAAATACTAACTACGATTCGTAATTAACACTGCCCTTGGGGTGAGTGAATGTCACGAACCACACTCATGAGCATAAGTCCGACTCCAGAAGACACAACTGTCGTATGTCTCTCCGGTGAACACCGTTGGCTGTGCGTACTGCAACTTCTCTGATTCGTCCATCGCTTCCCATAACCGTTTCCTCAATTATCCCCTTGGGCCGCGCCCCTCTTCGTGCGTGCGTGTCAGCTAGGAGAACCAAGTCGCCTACGTTCAGCTTTCGGCTAGGCTTATTCTACTTTTATCTTGTCTGTAGTGTTGACAAGTATTCCTTCAACCAGCGAGCCCAGAAGGCATCTGACAGCCTTTGCGCCTGTCGCCTTCTTCGGTTCAACCGGTTGTTTGATAGCTCGGAAGGAAATGTCGCTGGTATACCTCGTTGGAGAAGAAGGTGATTGGGTATTATCGCGTTGAAATCATCGGGATCATTCGATATTCTGGTTAGAGGGCGATCATTAGGTATTCTTTCTACCTCGCAGAACATCGTTACTAACGCCTCATCTACGACCAACTGATCAGCTAGAAGTGAAAGCAGAATTCGGCGGACAGACCGTATGATACACTCCCATACATGATGATGACTTTCTTTCGATGGAGAGAAGCGCCATTCACAGTCTCTATTCCCAGGTGTCTTTAGAATCTTGTCTTGGTTCCA
The DNA here is from genome assembly GCA_948099385.1 of Fasciola hepatica. Taxonomy (NCBI): domain Eukaryota; kingdom Metazoa; phylum Platyhelminthes; class Trematoda; order Plagiorchiida; family Fasciolidae; genus Fasciola; species Fasciola hepatica. The sequence goes on along the minus strand of CANUEZ040000032.1, from coordinate 554,908 downwards.
AGCCTTCAGGCATCGCCTCAAGTCTGCTTCAGCGCCTCGGAAATTCGTTCCGTTGTCACTGTAGAATACACTGGGACATCCTCGTCTTGCCACAAACCGAGAAAACGCAGAAAGGAAGGAATCGGTATCTAGGGTGTAGGCGACTTCTAGGTGTACGGCTCTCATGGACAGGCAAGTAAATATACACCCGTAACGATTCTTAGTGACTCTACCGCGCTTCACCAAGAAGCGACCGAAGTAGTCTACTCCGACAACAGTAAACGGATTCTTGCTGAATAACATTCTGTCCTCAGGAGGTGGTGCCATTACTTGACTTTGTGCCTGGGAATGCCAACGTTTACAATGAAAACATTCCCGTAGTATATTTTTAACTGTAGAGTAGCCGTGTGTAATCCAATAACGTTCCCTTAATAGTGACAACACATGTGCTGCACCAGCGTGGCCATTCACTTCGTGATAATGTTGCACTAAAAGTTTGATGACGAAGTAATCCTTCGGTAGAATTACAGGATGTTTTGACTCGAAAGGTAGAGGTGCCCATCGTAGGCGACTTCCCACTCTTAGTAAACCGCAGTGTTTAAACGGATGGAGTTTCTGCAATCGTCCTGAGACTGGCGGAGACATGCTCGGGACCTCTGATCCTTCGGAGATTGTGCTTAGATCCTTACTAAAGCAGTCCTTTTGCACCAAACGAAGTAAGGCTAATTCTGATGACTGTAATTCTGATGGTTTTAACTGCTTGGTGGTGTTCAGCTGACTAACACCTGTTTCCTGTCGTTGCCGAATCCAAAAACAAAACCGTCTCAACCAAGCAATCTGTCGCAGCAAGCTTAACCAAGATTTGGCATTGCGAGATCTTTGTATCCAGCCGACTGTATCTGATGTTTGCACTGCTTTCACGCGAACCCTTTTGACAAATTTGATATGAATGGATACGGTGGGACTAGGCTGTGCAGACCACGAAGACACATTCTGCAAGAGAAATCGTGGGCCATTAAACCAAAGTGCATCTAGCGGCCTTCTCGGGCTGGTTAAACTCGAAGCTAAATCAGCTGGATTGTCTTTGCTGTTCACGTGGACCCACTGTTCAAGTTCCGAAAGTTCACGGATCACCGCCAGACGGTTGGCCACAAAGGTTTCGAAACGAGACTTGGTATTTCGTATCCACTGCAGAAAAATTAGCGAGTCTGTCCAGAACGTAGTCGAGCAGATAGGTACGGAAAGTTCTTCTTTGGCAAAGGCGACTAATCTTACTGAGACAACAGCAGCCGCAAGCTCCAAGCGCGGGATGGTCACGGATTTTAATGGGGCTACACGAGACTTCGCCAATATTAGAGAACAGTTTATCATTCCATCTTTGGTAACAGAACGTAAATGGAGTGCTGCTCCATAACCCAGTTCCGAAGCGTCACTAAATGCATGTAGTTCCAGTCTTGGATCCGTTTTTTCATTCATCGAACGTATACAACGGTCGATTCGTAGATTTTATACTGCTTGAATTTCGCTGAGACACACAATCCATCGGTCGATTTCTTCCTGGGTCATTTCCTCGTCCCATTTTGCATGTCTTCGACATAGGTCCTGGAAAAGCAATTTAGAAGGCAACAAACTTGGAGATACAAGCCCCATGTGGTCGTAAATTGAAGCGATGTAGGTAATTAAACCTCTCTGGGTATATTTTTTCTCCCAAGGTGGATCCTATTGTACTCTCAAAATTCGCTTTACTTCAGCTGACTGTCGATCAAGGAAAATGGGTTTGGTTTCTGCTTTCGGCAGTTCTCCCAAAGCATGTGGCACATTACTGAAGAATTTAGTCAAGTTGAAACCGCCTTGCAGTAGAGCGTGCCGCAACGTTCTTCCCATTCTTCCAACGTCCTCCATTTTAGGTAAACTCATCAAACAATCATCTACGTAGAAGCTTTTCTCTGCTTGATTGATCACTGCATTGCCGTAAATTGCCATATTACAGTCGATAGTGTTCTTCAAAGCTAAGCTGCAGCATGACGGCGACGAGGTGGCCTCAAATGGATGAGACGTCATGCGATATGCTTCTGGTTTGTTGGTCACGTTACCGTTAGGCCACCAGAGAAGCTTCAGACAATCGCGGTCGCTTGGTGGGACCTTTACCTGGTGAAACATAGCTTCAATATCGGCTACCAAAGTGTACCTGTACTCATGAAACCTCAGCAACACCTGGCACAGACTATTGACTAGGTCTGGTCCCGTTAGTAGTTGTTCGTTCAGTGATGTTTGACTGACCTTACAGCGCAGTCGAATACCGCTCTAATCATGGTTCGGTATCCGTGTTTATATACGCCGTGGTGAGGAAGATACCATACGTGGGGGCCAGTTAGGTTTTGCTCAGTCCCAGGTACCATCTCAGGGTAACCATTTGATATATATTTGTTAATCGTTGCGCAGTACTTTTCCTTCAACAACTGATCGTTTTCAGAGACCTTGCTTGGCACTGGTTGTTTCTGAGTCAAAACACGAATTCCAGGTTCCTTGACGGATATCTGGTCGACAGGTTGATCATTTGAAGTTGTAAGAGACTGTACATAGTTTTCGACTCGTTCGGGCTTCTCAAATGGATGCGGAGTAGGTGGTCGAGCGGTATGGGCCGACAATATTAACTGTTCTTCCGCTTCCAGATCACTTATCTTCTCTGCGAGCCTCATTCTGGCATCACCGATACGTCTTTCGGTTTCCAGCTCAAGCTCCAACATTTTTACCTATAATTTTGCCAATTTCAGCTCTCGATTCAGCTTCCAGTCGGGGGATGGGCCTTGTGATAACTGACGTTTACTGGCGGAATCTTGACGGGACTGCATTTGACAGAATTTCCTTCAATTACGATTCGGGCAGTATATCAAAGCAGCGGTTTGGTTAAATGGCTAACTGTTGCGACTATCACGATGTCTAGGGCTGTGAATCTAGCAGTAACTTAGTTTCACTAGCTACACGCACGATATGGGCAGAACACGATTACGGGCAGCAGAACAAATTTCAATCGAATAACCGTGTTTATCGATGATTCGTGGTTCTAAATAATACAATAAGCATAAATATACAGCAAATAAAAGACTTACAGCCAGGTGAGAAACCAAGAACAATGGGCAGTAAGCTTCCGAAAATCGGGACAGCGCAGAAAACAAAAACGGTCCACTTAGCAGGCAGCTGAACGAAACTGTAGCGCAGTTCGGTTGTGGTACAATCGATAAATCAAGAACGTTTATCGTCAAAGATCAATAAATCGATTACAAACGCGTGAATTGGACTGTGGTTGCAATGGTAAAAGGTGTCATTAACAAATAAGTACAAATAAGCTAAGTCTGTGGAGTAAACAAGAGTACGTGCCAACATGAACGGGCGAATCCGGCAATAGATCTGTTAATGCTGTTGACGTATGACGGCCAATAGTGGAGTGCATTGACAGAACGCTAAGACTGGGAGTTCGAGCCTCCGCTCGGCAGTACAAATGAAACACTCAGAAAGATTATATAACAGTAGAGGTGTAGACTTTCGGGAAAACAAGGTTATGAATAAATACGTGGACTGTTCATGTAATAAACACCATGAAACTCAAGTATAAACTGATGTGATACCTTAGAAACAGGGAAAATACATTACAAATGTCCGGGGTTCACGATGCATGTACTCACTACTAATAAGTAACAAAACAGAAGACAAAAGGACAAATACTAACTACGATTCGTAATTAACACTGCCCTTGGGGTGAGTGAATGTCACGAACCACACTCATGAGCATAAGTCCGACTCCAGAAGACACAACTGTCGTATGTCTCTCCGGTGAACACCGTTGGCTGTGCGTACTGCAACTTCTCTGATTCGTCCATCGCTTCCCATAACCGTTTCCTCAATTATCCCCTTGGGCCGCGCCCCTCTTCGTGCGTGCGTGTCAGCTAGGAGAACCAAGTCGCCTACGTTCAGCTTTCGGCTAGGCTTATTCTACTTTTATCTTGTCTGTAGTGTTGACAAGTATTCCTTCAACCAGCGAGCCCAGAAGGCATCTGACAGCCTTTGCGCCTGTCGCCTTCTTCGGTTCAACCGGTTGTTTGATAGCTCGGAAGGAAATGTCGCTGGTATACCTCGTTGGAGAAGAAGGTGATTGGGTATTATCGCGTTGAAATCATCGGGATCATTCGATATTCTGGTTAGAGGGCGATCATTAGGTATTCTTTCTACCTCGCAGAACATCGTTACTAACGCCTCATCTACGACCAACTGATCAGCTAGAAGTGAAAGCAGAATTCGGCGGACAGACCGTATGATACACTCCCATACATGATGATGACTTTCTTTCGATGGAGAGAAGCGCCATTCACAGTCTCTATTCCCAGGTGTCTTTAGAATCTTGTCTTGGTTCCAAGCCTTCAGGCATCGCCTCAAGTCTGCTTCAGCGCCTCGGAAATTCGTTCCGTTGTCACTGTAGAATACACTGGGACATCCTCGTCTTGCCACAAACCGAGAAAACGCAGAAAGGAAGGAATCGGTATCTAGGGTGTAGGCGACTTCTAGGTGTACGGCTCTCATGGACAGGCAAGTAAATATACACCCGTAACGATTCTTAGTGACTCTACCGCGCTTCACCAAGAAGCGACCGAAGTAGTCTACTCCGACAACAGTAAACGGATTCTTGCTGAATAACATTCTGTCCTCAGGAGGTGGTGCCATTACTTGACTTTGTGCCTGGGAATGCCAACGTTTACAATGAAAACATTCCCGTAGTATATTTTTAACTGTAGAGTAGCCGTGTGTAATCCAATAACGTTCCCTTAATAGTGACAACACATGTGCTGCACCAGCGTGGCCATTCACTTCGTGATAATGTTGCACTAAAAGTTTGATGACGAAGTAATCCTTCGGTAGAATTACAGGATGTTTTGACTCGAAAGGTAGAGGTGCCCATCGTAGGCGACTTCCCACTCTTAGTAAACCGCAGTGTTTAAACGGATGGAGTTTCTGCAATCGTCCTGAGACTGGCGGAGACATGCTCGGGACCTCTGATCCTTCGGAGATTGTGCTTAGATCCTTACTAAAGCAGTCCTTTTGCACCAAACGAAGTAAGGCTAATTCTGATGACTGTAATTCTGATGGTTTTAACTGCTTGGTGGTGTTCAGCTGACTAACACCTGTTTCCTGTCGTTGCCGAATCCAAAAACAAAACCGTCTCAACCAAGCAATCTGTCGCAGCAAGCTTAACCAAGATTTGGCATTGCGAGATCTTTGTATCCAGCCGACTGTATCTGATGTTTGCACTGCTTTCACGCGAACCCTTTTGACAAATTTGATATGAATGGATACGGTGGGACTAGGCTGTGCAGACCACAAAGACACATTCTGCAAGAGAAATCGTGGGCCATTAAACCAAAGTGCATCTAGCGGCCTTCTCGGGCTGGTTAAACTCGAAGCTAAATCAGCTGGATTGTCTTTGCTGTTCACGTGGACCCACTGTTCAAGTTCCGAAAGTTCACGGATCACCGCCAGACGGTTGGCCACAAAGGTTTCGAAACGAGACTTGGTATTTCGTATCCACTGCAGAAAAATTAGCGAGTCTGTCCAGAACGTAGTCGAGCAGATAGGTACGGAAAGTTCTTCTTTGGCAAAGGCGACTAATCTTACTGAGACAACAGCAGCCGCAAGCTCCAAGCGCGGGATGGTCACGGATTTTAATGGGGCTACACGAGACTTCGCCAATATTAGAGAACAGTTTATCATTCCATCTTTGGTAACAGAACGTAAATGGAGTGCTGCTCCATAACCCAGTTCCGAAGCGTCACTAAATGCATGTAGTTCCAGTCTTGGATCCGTTTTTTCATTCATCGAACGTATACAACGGTCGATTCGTAGATTTTATACTGCTTGAATTTCGCTGAGACACACAATCCATCGGTCGATTTCTTCCTGGGTCATTTCCTCGTCCCATTTTGCATGTCTTCGACATAGGTCCTGGAAAAGCAATTTAGAAGGCAACAAACTTGGAGATACAAGCCCCATGTGGTCGTAAATTGAAGCGATGTAGGTAATTAAACCTCTCTGGGTATATTTTTTCTCCCAAGGTGGATCCTATTGTACTCTCAAAATTCGCTTTACTTCAGCTGACTGTCGATCAAGGAAAATGGGTTTGGTTTCTGCTTTCGGCAGTTCTCCCAAAGCATGTGGCACATTACTGAAGAATTTAGTCAAGTTGAAACCGCCTTGCAGTAGAGCGTGCCGCAACGTTCTTCCCATTCTTCCAACGTCCTCCATTTTAGGTAAACTCATCAAACAATCATCTACGTAGAAGCTTTTCTCTGCTTGATTGATCACTGCATTGCCGTAAATTGCCATATTACAGTCGATAGTGTTCTTCAAAGCTAAGCTGCAGCATGACGGCGACGAGGTGGCCTCAAATGGATGAGACGTCATGCGATATGCTTCTGGTTTGTTGGTCACGTTACCGTTAGGCCACCAGAGAAGCTTCAGACAATCGCGGTCGCTTGGTGGGACCTTTACCTGGTGAAACATAGCTTCAATATCGGCTACCAAAGTGTACCTGTACTCATGAAACCTCAGCAACACCTGGCACAGACTATTGACTAGGTCTGGTCCCGTTAGTAGTTGTTCGTTCAGTGATGTTTGACTGACCTTACAGCGCAGTCGAATACCGCTCTAATCATGGTTCGGTATCCGTGTTTATATACGCCGTGGTGAGGAAGATACCATACGTGGGGGCCAGTTAGGTTTTGCTCAGTCCCAGGTACCATCTCAGGGTAACCATTTGATATATATTTGTTAATCGTTGCGCAGTACTTTTCCTTCAACAACTGATCGTTTTCAGAGACCTTGCTTGGCACTGGTTGTTTCTGAGTCAAAACACGAATTCCAGGTTCCTTGACGGATATCTGGTCGACAGGTTGATCATTTGAAGTTGTAAGAGACTGTACATAGTTTTCGACTCGTTCGGGCTTCTCAAATGGATGCGGAGTAGGTGGTCGAGCGGTATGGGCCGACAATATTAACTGTTCTTCCGCTTCCAGATCACTTATCTTCTCTGCGAGCCTCATTCTGGCATCACCGATACGTCTTTCGGTTTCCAGCTCAAGCTCCAACATTTTTACCTATAATTTTGCCAATTTCAGCTCTCGATTCAGCTTCCAGTCGGGGGATGGGCCTTGTGATAACTGACGTTTACTGGCGGAATCTTGACGGGACTGCATTTGACAGAATTTCCTTCAATTACGATTCGGGCAGTATATCAAAGCAGCGGTTTGGTTAAATGGCTAACTGTTGCGACTATCACGATGTCTAGGGCTGTGAATCTAGCAGTAACTTAGTTTCACTAGCTACACGCACGATATGGGCAGAACACGATTACGGGCAGCAGAACAAATTTCAATCGAATAACCGTGTTTATCGATGATTCGTGGTTCTAAATAATACAATAAGCATAAATATACAGCAAATAAAAGACTTACAGCCAGGTGAGAAACCAAGAACAATGGGCAGTAAGCTTCCGAAAATCGGGACAGCGCAGAAAACAAAAACGGTCCACTTAGCAGGCAGCTGAACGAAACTGTAGCGCAGTTCGGTTGTGGTACAATCGATAAATCAAGAACGTTTATCGTCAAAGATCAATAAATCGATTACAAACGCGTGAATTGGACTGTGGTTGCAATGGTAAAAGGTGTCATTAACAAATAAGTACAAATAAGCTAAGTCTGTGGAGTAAACAAGAGTACGTGCCAACATGAACGGGCGAATCCGGCAATAGATCTGTTAATGCTGTTGACGTATGACGGCCAATAGTGGAGTGCATTGACAGAACGCTAAGACTGGGAGTTCGAGCCTCCGCTCGGCAGTACAAATGAAACACTCAGAAAGATTATATAACAGTAGAGGTGTAGACTTTCGGGAAAACAAGGTTATGAATAAATACGTGGACTGTTCATGTAATAAACACCATGAAACTCAAGTATAAACTGATGTGATACCTTAGAAACAGGGAAAATACATTACAAATGTCCGGGGTTCACGATGCATGTACTCACTACTAATAAGTAACAAAACATAAGACAAAAGGACAAATACTAATTACGATTCGTAATTAAGAACACCTATAATAATAAAATAAGAAAAACATTAAATGAGTATTTTTTATCAGTGGTCTGGATTTACTGCTTGTGTGGTGGAAATTTATACAAATGCATTCACAAATAAATGTGATCGAAGGACTTACAAGGGTCTTTGGCGGAATGAACTTGTTTTTCGGGCTCACCAGTTCAGGGTTCTGCTGAGCTGTTTCAAGACAAGCTCCCGCATGGATTCTACAGACCTTGGTCCTCGGACCGTGACCCAACAACGAATATATTCGGCAGAGCACAAAAGGGCAGAACACAAAACGCTTAAGCGGGACAACGAGAGCCTTGGAGGAAAGTAATGGCGTGCAGGCGGTGTACACAGGCGGAGCAAGTGGTACCACCATATTCGGTAACTGTTCAGCTAAACAAGTTTGTTCGTCTTTGTGATCTTGTGTCGTAGTGGAAGCAACACAATTTGGTAGAATGTTTCACTGATCCATCAAGCTAAGAAGAAAAAATGGAAACATCTCGCCTTCTAGGGGAGAGGCAACCGTCAAGAGAGCGGTCTCTCATAAACAGCACCTTTTACTTGGTCTGCAGGACTCCTGTCACAGTTTCACTCCCGGTGTTCTTCTTCGGCTCAAAAACTTCTCCTCCTGTAATATCCCCTCGTTTTTACCTCGCAGCATTTTCTTAAAAGGTTTTACATCTTTCAAACTTACCAGCTTTCAGGTCATCCGGTTCCACCCCACCGCAGAAGAGGCTTGCCGTCACATTTAGTCTTGAGCGAGCACTCCCTCCTAGTTTTACACCTTTCTCTCCGGTCCGTTTGTCGGAAGCCGTCAAAAATACACCCCTGGCTTTAGTCTCCGGCATATATTTTGAGGATTTCAAGGGCCTTAAATAGGTCCACTCTCAGACTTTCTTCTACAGGAAGAGTCCCCACGTTCCGCGGTATCTGACAATGGGTCTTTCCTCGCTGTACCTCCAACTTTCTAGCTGCAGGTCGCTTGACTCTCAAGCCAGGCCGCATCTTTTTGAGGAGGGGTTACAAAGATTGTCTGCGTTACTCAAAGTTGGGCCTCGTTATCAGCTTATGCAGGGGTAGGAACGCAGCTGCCTATCAGCAGGAAATCTTTGACTTAGGCCAAAAGAGCTCCTTGCGGGCTCTTTGAGCAGCCAGCTTGTTTTGCCCCCGCCCATTTGAGGCTCGCAGTCATAGAAACACCTGAGTCTTTTGTCCGTTGCACAGCGTCAAACGTGAACAGTCTGTTTCCCCCGTTACGGTTAAGCTCTCTGATGCTCCTGCTGGTAGATGACTTGAATTCTAGTTTAACGGCACTTCCCACGTGTTCAGCTACCTAAGCCCCTCCTCAGTATTTCTAGCTAGTGACTCTAGCTAACCCGATCCGGCAACCTGCACATTATCTGGGAATGAGAAGCACGGGGATTTCAGTGCTTCAGCGAAATTATTTATGTTGAAGAGGAATAGAAGTGGTTCCGGAGATGATCCCTGGGGATGCCAATTGTCGCGTGTACTTGCCCAGAGTTTTGCATCTCCAACCCTGTTAGTCAAAAAGTCAGCTGTCGAGCTATGTGGCTGTCCATTTATTCCATGGATCTCAAGTTCACCTAGCAGCAATCGGCGATTTACTGCAGAAGTCTAGATAGCAAAAGTCTGCCATTTCTCCTTCATCCTTTTGTGTTGTGGCTCCGTCCAAGAACCCGAGAAGGTTCAAGGGACATGACCTCCCCATTGGAAATCCATCGTGTTTCACTAAGCGGCTTGTGTTCTGCCAAATGCTTGCAGGCCCGTTCTCTTAACGGGTTTTTCAAGCTTTTGCAAAGGATACAAGTAAGGCTTACGGAGCTGTAGTTCTGCTTCTGTGGGCTTGATTTGCCCTTACGGATAGCCACCAATGCCGTTGTCTCCCAATCAGTTGGCAGTAACCTTTGCTAACAGTCGCACAAAACAGCCAACAGACGTGCTCACATGCTTCAGAAGCCAGGGGTTTTATGACGGCTGGATGTTTGCCATCTGGTCCTGCTGATTTGTTCACATCCAACCCTTCCGGGGCTGTTCTCGTCCCCTCCATCGGTATAGACACATGGCGTGTCAGGAGCTTCTGACGGGTCTACCGGGGTCCCATTATGCCCCTTATCCCTTCGATGCTAACTTCCAAAGTATTTGCGGAGCATCTCCGCTTTGTTTTGTAGTATACAGGGTGCAGTGTATTCCGTGGGGGTTGTACGAGTACCATCTGCAATGACAGAAAGGAAGCTCGGTGAGTCGGAGCTAAGTAAGTGCATCAGCAAGCATCAACACTTACACCGATAAAGATGGAAGTGGCAATCTGTATCAGCCTATTACAGCTCTGGTCCCTTCAGACTTCCCCCCATCACTTGATATTAACGTCCCGACTCCCCTTCTGAGGGTACCTTTTGATTGAGAATACACAAAATATCTCTAGGGGGTTTGTTTAACTGCGTGTGCCAATGCTGACCAGAGGTTTTCTTTGCTCTTCTTTTATCTTGGTATCCGGAATTTCGGTGTTCAGTGTGCTGTACCCAGGCTTTATCACTTCTGACTGGTTTAAACTTCTGTCAACTCGCGTCCTGTTTCCAGACTGACTTCCTAACGGCTGCCGTCCATCACTCAGGGTAGTTCTTGTGCTTGTTTCCTTGTAGTGGGGCAAAATTTTTCGGCGGCGCCAGTAGGTTGCGCTCAACTATTTATCACCTTTCCTTTACAGCGGCATTTTCATCATCCACACCCCGGTTCGTTTTGGCCGCTTCTGTATTATTTCGGTGTTGTTTAGCTCCCGACGGTTTTGCGCCGTTTTCCTGTGGCCTCCGGATGCCTGAAGCGGAGTGTAAACTTAGTCAACACATGATCGCCCTTGCCCAAAGGTGGGTGGAAGCTGAGTCCATCCGTGTCGCCTTCATATTTCGCGACCATCAGGCCTAGAATGGGTGGTTGACTTCCCGTTCTGCATTGGTTTTTTCCCTCGAGTGCTGAATCAAGGTTCGCCCATGGAGCCACTCAACGAAAACTCCTACACTTTACTGTGAATATAGCTTTCCTTTTCTCATTTCACTCCTGGCGGGGTGGAATGCCTAACAGTCGGCTACGCGTTTGCTCCTGCTTCTAACTGTTCCCGTGTAGGTTCTCTGCCTTCTTCCGTTTCCGAGTTTGAACTCCTCTACACACAGGAAATAGCGGCTTTTCTCACTGGCACTTTGGCAATGACGGCACATGGCTGGTTGTTTATTGTACACAAACCGACGTCCGATTCCCTGCGAAACGAACTCTCTCCAATGGGAAGTATGACCTCGCCGACCACTGCATCACCACATCTGTCTTATCAAGAGACCAAGTAGTGGAGTTCCACTTCCCTTGGGATATATGCGCTTTCAGATAACCAAGTCCCGGATATTGCAACTACCTCGGCGCCACAGCTTTCAGCCCCTTCTATTAATTCCATCCATTTGTTTCTAATGCTGCGGGAACTAACATATGGCACTACCGCGGCCTTCACTGGTGGAAAGTCCTTGCCCTCCAATAATTTGTGTCCCACCTCGAGCGGAGTACCCAAGTAACTGTCAAGTTTTTTGAATCCAGCAAACTATTTTCCTGGTTTTTTTGCACGACCGTCTGGTCCGCCAGTCCAACTTCTTGTGTGCGTCTCACCGGCCTCTCAGTTTCTATTACCTTTTCCATCTGCTCTGGTGGTCTTACAGCAAACTGCCTAGGACCACCTTTGTCGTTCAGTGGATCCCTTTCCCACGCTTCACTTTCCAATGTCCTAGATTGCAACCAATGCCTGGCTGTACGGTCCCCGAGGCTTTGGACTCCCATTTACCTTTTTTCTCACTCGGACCTTTAATTGCACCACCTGCTTGCATTGGTTTCCTACTCTGTTGTAAAACCCTTGGTTCTCTTTTCCAACCTTTGAAACATCTGGCACGGTGCGGTTTCCCCCCCCTTGTGCCGTGTAGGACGTCACCTGATATTGCTAGGAGCTGATCCCTAATGTTGCTCTCCACAAACTGCACTGAAACTGCCCGGGCTGGAGGCACCTGCTGCCCTGGTCTCGGCTGCTCCCAAGCTGCCACCCTGTTTACTCCTTTTAGCCCTGCCGCGCAGTTTATGCTCACTATCCCAGGATATTTCTGACCTTCCTTTGATCTAAGTCGCGCCTCGACTTGGTCTCTCTTATGGTGGGCTCCTTATTAATATTACTGGAAATGTCTCTTTGCCTTAAGTGGACAGGATCCCCTTTCACTGTTGACCATTGTAATTTGTTGGTGGGCTCTTCAGTTTTGTCTTGAAGCCCCCTCGAATGCTTCTTATCGCTGCCTTCAGTTCTACTCCCTACCTCCCTTTCGCTCGTTTTCTTTTCTGTCGTGCTGGGAGTCCTTTTATCATTATTTTCTCCTTTGGTTTTGATGTCCAGGGAGCTGCTCCCCTTGGCTTGCCTGTCTCCCTGGTTGGTTCGATCACTTCCACTTCCCAACTGGTTTTCCTAACATTTCAACATGGCTGAGTTTTCCCTTCTCATTTTCCGCTCCCTTCTTTGAGACTAACTCGCGGCCGCACAGTTTCCCGTACGCTATTTACCATTTCCTTATTCAAACTGGAATGGTGGGCCCGTTTCGCAACAACCTCAAGTGGGTTGCGTACACCCCCAAGCCAAAAAATCTGGCTGTACTCCGAGTTATGTTTCTTCCTAATGCCCGAGCAGCTTGCACGCGCCTCCTCTGGCAAACACCACAAACAGGTCCGTTTCCCACGTGCTTTCCTTGAGGCTCCAAGAAGCACGAGCTTGATACACGGGGCATTTTGGTATGGGAGTGGAATAAAAAATTCAAAATATACTTAGAATCGCACGCAAAGTCCTTATCCACAAAGTTGCGAGTTCAGCCAATTAAGAGGCTGAAAAAGTTTACAAAACCCTGCTAAGGCATCAATAAACTGTTTGAAAAACCGTTTATATATAAAAAATTACAGCAATCATCAAAATACCAAATATGCTTTACTTCAAAAAGGAAGGGCCGCGAGATTCACACAGAATTCAAACGCACCACGCCATGGTGTTTTGATGTACCGACACTCGTATCCAACAGTGATCGATCACTTCGGAGGAGCTAGAGTACGAGCTTGATTTGAATTATCGAGTCACGGGCCAGGAGACCTGAGCACCACAAATTAGCCGTGGATGACCCAGCCGTATATCAGCCACGTTTCATTCACTTTCGTGTACAACCTTCTGTTCCGCGAAATCAAATCTTCCGCTAAGACAACGTCCACTCACGATGGCAAAAAGAGTCTTGGGCCTATAGCTTTTTTCTTGGCCGTCACATTTACTAAGTTTACAGTTTGGAGAAGATAAGTCTCAATTCTTTTGCCTTAAGTGGCTCATCGACAGAATTTAACCTCCAGTTGTGAAGTCACTCATGCTGTTCCCACGTACTACCATCGAGCTAATTTTATTCCACTTTTTCAAGCAGACTTTTGTTTTTATTCTACAGAGTGTTTACTCCAAGACCAGTCTCAATCTCGCCTCTGAACCCCGTAGCTCTTACCCCACCAAAATTTCACCGTTTATTTTTTCCGTCTTACTCGCCCAACAAAGCCGTAATCAGCTTACTCATCCACTACCATTCGGGTTAATTTATTCCATCATCTTCTGTAGTAGCCTTCCACCTGGATAACATTCACCCAATGGGGTGACTATACCCGTAGGCCTGGATCTTTCTTCCTGCCAGCTTCTTCTACTAGGTCCTCCTCCGGAGGGAAGGCAGTCCTTTTTGTCATACTTTTGTGTAGGTCTGTTATTTCTACTAATTATGACAAGCTTCAGCTAGACTCGGCGGGACTGACCACCAGAACTTGAGTTAAAACTTGCCGGGCGCCATCATAAAGGGTAACCAAAATGCCCTCGCCTATACTATATCTGGTGCACACGTTTGCATCACCCTCTTGGAGTTTGGATTCCAGTTTAAATTGTACCATTTGAATTTGCTTTGCAGCGTGCTTCGGTGTTATCCAAAGCAAACTACTATAACGATGATGATAATGATAATGGTTTATTTCGGACAACCCCAAGATCAAACGGTACAATAGGAGGTAGAGTCCGAATTCCAAGAGGATGATTCAGGTAAGTGCACTCGATATTGTACCGAGAAAAGTATTTAGGTGACTGTTTAAGGCGAAGCCCGGAAAATCTGAACTTATGGTCGGGTGGCCAAGCCGGCCGAGTCAGAGTGAAGCTGGTCTGAAGAAGTAGACCACCCCCCAAACAAAACAAAAAGAGGGACTGTGTACCGAGAGAATCAAACAGAATTGACGGAAGTTTTGTTCACCTTGAGGAAAAAGAAGTTTTCAAGGGAGACATGAACCAGCTATAGAGCTTCTCGGAGTATGGCACGGCTTCGCACTGGAAATCAGACGACGAAAGGAATGAATTTGCAGACAAAGAACAAGAAAAATCTTTCGAAGACTACCCCTTTAAACGTCAGCGACCGAATATCGGCTGGGTCAGGTAAATACCCGGTGACGGACTTATTTGTAGAGAGAGATTGCCTAAGTGCTGGGCAGAAGTGCCTGGATGTAAACACGTAACCTTTGCGCACATTGTTTGCTTTCATAAAGGTGGAATGTGATGCACCAAAGTGGAAATGAGAACCGGGCGACCGATCAGTTTGTGATGCGCGACCATGATAGTCGCAGATACACGGTTTGCAAAGATGAGTATTTAAATGACAGGTAAGTATTTACGTTTGATAATCGTTATCTAAGGGCTGAACATGGTGACCAGAGAGACGGAAGGATCAAAATTTTCTGAAAGGATTTACCAGGACATAATAACGGATATAAAAAAGCACCAAACAACCGATGAATACGTTTGCGAAGTTGGGCGGTGAAGTAGTCGGTAGGTAAAATACTATCTGCTGGTATTGTTTGTAAAGGGTGTATCATGTGATGGCGAAAGATCAGAACGCTGCTATACAGATGTCTTTTAGATGTGAATATATGGAGAGGGCGTGAATCTTTGCAAGGTGAGGGTATTGCAATGCTACAGCCGTGTGGGCGAACAGAAGGACTGATAGAGAGGGCGAACTGTCTCAATATCGTCGACTGTTGGGATGCCCGGGTGACAAATACTCCTCAGTGGAGTATGCTGTTTGGACACTGTGGGACGGAAGCATATGGCAACACAAAATGTGACCTTTTTCAAATATATCGGTAAATGTGGCCAGAAGGGCGAGTTTTATCTTGGGGATTGGTTAAGTTTGCGAATGGGACGAGCGGGTGGTTTGGCACGAATCCTCGGGAAAAAGGATCATGAACGGTAAGCCGAGTACGGAAACGGTCTTTTAACCAGGCGATAATTTTGTGCTGAGAAAATTAGATTTCTCCGGGCTAAAGAAGCGTCGCCGTAAGATGGCGACGATGGAGAGGAATACGGTATAAAATAGGCGATAACTGGGAGAGATAGTCCCATATTTGCGGCATTTCGGGTGTACAAACGTTTTTTGCCGCAACCGGTGTCGCTGGGTGGGGCTGACCGTGAGCTGGACTCCCAATCTGAAAACCGTTTTTGGTGATTAGAGGTGCGATCCGCCATCCTAGCTGCGCCCGCACTTCATTGCGAACGTTCTGCAAGCTCGATTTGTGACGGCCAAAGCGGTGGATCTGACCGCGCCTTGCACCGGCGAACTTCGCTTGAGTGATATTGACGTGGTCACAGCTGTAGAGATCGAATAGCCCAGGAGCTTGCGACCACGTTGCGAGGGGTCCTAGAGAGCAGGGCAAATGTAGTGGTGACGAAATGATGCGCAGGTATCGAATTTTCAGCGGAAAATGCGGGTCAGGTTTTATGCCGAGCCATCGAGGGGAAGGTACACATCAGTGATTGTCTGGAAAGATAAAAATAGAAAACCGCGGTCTGGGATGCTCCAAGCTGGGAGTCAACGGTCAGTGGTGAAGAGAAACCTCTAGTATCTAGAAGTTGGAACTACTTGGTGGATGGTTCGAACTTGCAAGACACGAGGTTGTACACGAAAGATCAATAAAACTTGAGTGGTATATACGGCGACTTTTGTGATACGTAGGTTTCGTGGCCCCTGACTCAAACCCTCGTATCAGTAACCCAAACCAACTCCATGCGCTCACTCCTCGAAAGTGTATGGACCCTTGTTTAATACGAGTGTCAGGACATCAAACCGTTTGTCTAAATCCTCATTAACCCTCGGCAAGTAGCCTGTTGAGCGGACATTTGGTGGAAGTTTACTGCACTTTTCTGAATATTTAATAATATAGAAATTGGATCGTAGGATGTTTCTCTAGGGTGGCACGATGACCAAAAGACTGCTGTGTCGTAGCGATTACCCTAAGCTTAATAGGTCTCGTCACGCAGGGGAGGCTCTGCAGGATCTATAGTTTAATAGTGAGTGGAAAGAGGACAAGTTGTTCTTTATCCGTCGGGGCCAAAGAGGTTCTAGATGCGGCAGGTCAAGGGCTGCTTATAGTTGGAAGTAGACGAATAGCCAACTGTTTGTTTATTAAAGGTAAGCTGGACATTTTCAATGGCAATCCTGTCAATCTGGCGCACGTTAGAGCCAACTATCGAACTATACTCTAGCAACGATCTAAAGTATGTTGTATAGATACTGAGTTTACTTTTACGCAAACGGAATGCTTTGTGAACCAGTCGTATTAATCTCAGAAACCTGGCATTTTGAGTGTATGTTAGCCCCCAGAAGTTGAACGAACAGGAGTAGTATACGCCCAGGTCGCGTACCGATGTTTTGTTGAGGATCAGATGACCACCTATACTAAACGCTTCGGGAGGGACATGACACTTGCATGTAAGAAAGCAGCTTTTGTCCACCGAGAATTTCATTACCCAATCGGTACACCACGAAATGAGCATCCGTAAGCCCTCCGATATTTTCGCCATAGTATTACCCAATGAATTGTGGTCGAAGGTGTACAACAACTTTATATCATCAGCAAATAAAAGCGGAGTTCCATAGCGAACCACGGCAGACATATCATTTATATACATGAGAATAATAATAATAGTATTATTGAGGCACTACACGGGTTCGAGGCATTGAGCCCATTTTTACCGGTTTTCGATGAAACTTTTGATTGCCTGTCAGATTCACCGAGTTACAAAGAGGGTGAAAGAGAGTGGAGGCTAAGGCGGCAATCAAAACGAGATATACAGAGCTTCAAGCAATGACTCGCTATGGACGGTGCCTTAAGAGAAGTGAATGCGTGACAAAAACAAACCTATAGGGGAAGGGAATGCAATATAGGACATCTCTCTCACATTTTTGCGTTTTTAAGAGCGGGGAGTTATTGAGGGAGACCAAGATGGAGGTCTGACTTTTTCTTGGAGATAGTTTTATCCTGCGAGGGAGCGATGTCAACTGCTAGGGCTTTCCGCGGAGCAAGAACTATGTGGCTAAAAGAGCTATTTCGTGGCGAAGTGCGTGGTCTTGGTTTGAAAGCCTTTCTGCTTTGACCGCAAAGAGATGGAGGCCGGACCGAAGGAGAAGAAGCTATCGTGCCATGATGATTCAAAGAGGTGAGACCACAGAAACAGATAATCTCTTAAGCTTCCTAGGTCAGAGGTTTAGAGAAAGAGGAGTGGGAGGCGGATGGGGTGGGGTGGATGGGACAGACCCCATGCTGCTTTGGTGGGGGTCCTCCTGAATCCTTTCTAGGATCTCACGATCCCGGATAGGACCAAGGTGCACTATCTGACTAACGTACTCCAGCAGAGGTCGGGTATACGTGCCGAAAATTATGAGGGAATCATCCCTAGAGATGCGCGGGAAGGACCTTCGAATCATATTTAGGACTCAAAGGGCAGACTTGCTCGCAAGTTGATGATGAGAGAAAGACAAGTTACAACCTAGCCAGAAACCGAGCACCTTGAGTCGGTCAACCCTGGGCAGGGTGGTGGCTCCGTTATTGGAAAACGTGTGACCTGTCTGTCCGCCAAGGGACATGCTCGCGCGTTCGTCATTACTGGGGGGAGGGTTGGGGGTTGGGGAGACTGTCCCAGTCCTCGAATCAGCGACCTGTTTCATCACGTGAAGTATGCGGGTTTTCAAAGTTTGGACTGCAGGGTGATACGTCGCCTGCATACTTGGCATTATTCACAGGAGGGGCTGTGGGAAGATCATTTATTTGGACCAAGAGCAGAGGAGGATTTGAGTTCGACTGTTCTGGGGTCCCAGTCTTCACTGAAGCAGGTTGGGCAAAGTATTCCCCACCTTAACCATGAAGGTGCGGTCGGTAAGAAGGCTGCGTCATATATCCATCATGGAGCTTGTAATGCCCTGTTTGCAGCCTATGAACAAGTGCATGTGGAACCTTGTCGGAGGCCGTGGCGAAATCTCTTTAAATACAGCAAGTTAGAGCTGGCCATCATCCTAAGGTTTTATCATACTGGTATACTGCTGATGCGTGGCTCGCCGGGGAGGCACCCATGTTGGGACGGGGAGAGGATGCTATTCGTATGCAGATCGGAATGAATGGCACCCTTGGAAATACTCCCGAAAATTCTCCTGGTGGTGCTAATCAGACTCACGGGTCCACCAATAGAAGCCGAGGGTCTACTACCCACCTTATAGATGGACTCGATGACTGCTTTTCTCAGCCGCTGGGGAAAAGTCCGTCGTCGGAAATCCTTGGAAAAGGGATGCTTGAGAACCTGCTAGTTTGTCCAAAGTCTCCTTGAGAGTGCGGAGGTGGATTAGGTTAGGACCCATTGGGCAATATTGGTTGAGCCGGTGGAAACGTTGTGCAACTGCACAATTGGGAGTAATGATATGACTAAGAGTAGTGACCAGAGATATCGGGTGCATTGTGGGGTCGAATAACATCGGTAGAGGGTTGAGTACTGCTTGAACGTGGGAGCTGAAGGTCTGGGCAGCTTGGCTGGGGCAAGTAATTTAGGGTCCGGTGTGGTCTTTGAGATCAAGTGGCTTTGGAGCTGTGCCCCTTAAAAGACTCATGTACCGAAGGTAAAACGTTCTACTGGTCCGTGCTCGGTCAAGTGCGGAAGATGATATTGGTATATTTCTTGACCGTGGTAAAGACACGTGCACATAGCACGATCAGATCATCGGACCGACTTTTGATAGGACATAGCCTTGTACTTGCATCTGTTACGGATAATTCTGAAGTCTTTTACTTCGCAAGCAAGGCTCGAGGCTTTATACCTAGCAAGGAAGTGTGCTTATTCTTCCACAACTAGTCTGACGGGACGAAGTAGAGGCCGTATACTGGTATGCGGAAGACGGACTCTGGCTCATAGCTTGCCAGCCGAAGAGATCATCTCTCCGAGACTTTCTGCTACCCCGTCGGTAGAGTTATTAAGGCAAACCGAATTCAGCTGAGAGAGAGGGAAAGCACCGACTAGGAATGGACCAGTTGTTTCAAAGAATCTCAAAACTTTGGTTTCTAAGGAAGGAGGAGGCAAATTCACAATGCAATCATACCCTATAAGGATGTCCTCACATTTACTGAGATGGATAGTACTGGATCACATCTATTCAGTGTCATTCCTAGTGATGACCAAATCCACTGGAAAGGGATTATGTTCTGTGCGATATCCGGTTAATGCTTCTTCCTTTTGTACCCACAAAATCTTGAAAATGAGGCGTAGAGCGGGTTTACCAAAGGGGGGGGGGTATTGGGAGCATCAGCTCTTCACCACCGGATATCGGGTGAGTGAAGTCTTCCGTGGTTAGCAGTTGAGTTAATTCTGTGTGGCCCGTTGGAGGGCCCAACAAGTCTACGCTTATTAAAATATCAGTGGAATTGCACTCCGGAAGGCGATGGACTACACCGAACAGTGAGGTTTCTACCGGAAGAGTGTAAAGTTAGCTCACAGGCAGTCAGTGCACGAGAAGGCGGGAGTTGCTATTCTGGTAGAAGAAGGGACAGGATTATCGCAGAATGTGATACCCCCACCAGCGCAACCTCGACCGGAGTCCTGCTCAACTACAAAGCATCTTAGAAAGGATGTCTTGGCATCAAGTATATAGGGGACAAGCCAAGTTTCTGTGGGGACTATGACCTGAGGTTCCTTATCCACCACGAGCTGCCGAAGCTTCCAGATCCTATTCGGTACACCCAGGCATTTGCTGGAAGCACGCTTGTAAACTTGTTAAGAAGTTGTTGCAGAATCGCTAGAAACAACTGATTTTGGGTTTGACGAAGGAGGAGAGAAAGTTCGGGGTTGAAACGGGGCCCTGGGGGGAGGTCCTGAGCTCAGGATGTTGTAGGGCTAGAAGTTAACAAACTAAAGGGGAGGTTGGCAAGTTTTGACGTCTAGTAACCTGAGAGGCATCATACCAGGCGGGAGTTTCACATCTCTAGATTTCTGAAGAGAACGGGCTACTTTATATGGTTTACCTTTGAGTGCACTGCGGGATTGGCTGCTTTTATCCTTGTTGTTCGTGATCCTGCTTTACAAGACCACACCAGATATCTTTCCTGGTGCGTCAAACTCCGCTATGCAACTTCCTGCAGAAATGGGTTGCGGATTGGTATTTGGGCCTAGGGATGGGTGAGTCTCATCCATTATTACGGCGGAATATTAACTTTGGGATATGGGATACATTTTGTAGGCGTCAGGGTTCCCGCAGTACTGGATCTACTAATCGGGGTACTATCCGCAACGGAAGGTGGAGTGACTAGGGAAATATCTGATGGTGAACATGGAGCTTGATCCTCAAGGTGAGTTGCTTGGACAATAGGCAGCACTCCCAGCTTGGGATCCTTCCTTGGCGGAGTTGGTGGCCTAGCCGTCTCAATGCGGAGCCTTGGGTCAAGCGGATTGTCCCTGCTACTCACTTTAGCCCCTTTGTTTCCTCCCTGAGCTTTGCTGCTGAGGAAACAATTCGTTTTTATTGTTTCTGTGGAGACAACTTTAATTAGAATGCCGTGCATCAAGCTGGTTCGTTTGGTTACTAAGCAAGTGGACTGACTGGTAAGAGGGAGAGGGAGCTCGAAGTGGTTAAACAACCGGGCCAAAGCGCCATAAGGGCGACTCAAATTGAGAAAGCGACCCCAGAGAATGACTATTTTTGAGCATTTCTCATTATCTTGCAAACTTCTGATGGCCTAAAGAATTTGTTGCTCGGATGTTATACGCGCTTGAATGCCACCTGGGATGCTGGGAAGGAACTGATAACCATGTCCCTCAGGCTGGTTATCACATCCTCAAGGGTGTGGACTTTGGGCAGCATATTTCAGGGCACCCGTTGACAGCGCATCATGAAGAACCTTGCCTTCGGGATTTAGGAGTGGGACACTTGTCAAAAAGGAGGGATTACCTTGCATCATGGAGAATGCAGCCTTGTCTGATCTTTGCAAGGGAGTGGTTATATCCATGGCGAGGGAAGTTAAATTTTTTCGGGACCAAATCAGCACGGATAAGGGTTCCTCTGGATGGGAGCTAAGGAGCTGTGTGTTCTAAAAATTAAAATCTTCAAAAACGGCTTGACTCACCAAGGGAAATATCGCCTCACAGCTGGTGAAAAGCAGCTCACGTCTTCAGATCGGATCCGATCAGTTCAGATTCAGGTTCAGGTCGGTTTAGGGACTTCAGTTTAGTCTATTTCAGTTTCTAGGGCCTGACTGTAGTCTGTCAGGATGTCCAGTTTCTTTCAGTAATAAACCATTTGATTGGATTTTTCAATTCGATTCAATATGCACTAGACGTTTTGTGGCCAAAGCCAAAAATATGTTCACTTTGTTGTGTTTCCGACTGGTCTCCGTGGCTCCAAAAACTGCGTGTTCGAGACGGCTGCGTGCCTTCACCTATGCAGGTATAGACACTGGCAAGTGTTTCTGAGCGTATGTTGCGTCAGAGTTCCGCCTAGCATTTCTAGCCAAAAAGACTTTATATTGAAAATCTCGCTCGAAAAGCGCTTACAGTCCGAAGGTCATGCGCGTACCGCAACGGCACAGGAGGAGAGCCTTGAAGTCAGATTAAATTTCATTTTCGATTTGATTCCAAGACGCGACTGCAGGATGTCTGATTATTGCACCGGTGAGCCCCTTAAATGCTTCCTCTCTTACACAGTTAGAAGCAACGGGTCTCCCTCAGTATTTCAGTCTGATCAAGGAAGGTTCAGGTTGGGCTGCCAATTCCGTCTCTCTTCAACTCCTTTTCGGATTACAGCCTCTGGTCACACACGCTCCTCACAGTCAGTCTCCCCGTTAATAAGGCTGATATAGTAAGGAGTGGTTGGTACCAGATAAGGGTTTCATAAGAATTAAAGCGAAAGGAGCTAGCCATTTGGCCAACAAAGTAGGTTGGTGCAGTCTCCTGGTCCAGTGTCTCCGAAACTCATCATCCATCCCCTATCTAAACCCCTCTTCAACTCAGCCATTGCGCTCGCTCTTATTGCATCCCCTAATGACTTATTTTGGTCGTTGGTGGCCCCAAGTGCAAGAGACTGACTTCTTCTCATTGATTGTCACTACAAGCCACCTTAGGTAGCCCATCCCTCGCAGCCAAATTAAAGCCCCTCTGTAACCTCGTGCTTCTGTAGACCCTTTTGGTATTTTGAAAGCCACAATGAGGCCACGTCTTCTTTTTTGTAAAAAATGTAACCCTGGTAACCCCAACTTCTATTTGTAGCACAAATGTCTGTAGTCCGCGAACCGTCGCTTGAACCACCGCTGTAGCTACTCGAGAGCCGTTTCGCCCCCCCAAATATGGCCTCCACGACTGGACACAGTTTTCTAGATGAGACCATAAAATCCTCGTATAATAGCAACAAGACAGTCAGTTTTCTAGAGCTGACCGGCCTTCCTTGCTAGTGCAGGTATCTGCTTGCCCTCTGTACTACCCTCTGGAACTAGCGACTTGGCTTGAGGTCAGCGCTTACCATCACTCCCAGGCCCCTGCCTAGATTGAGCTGGTGCCACACTATTGTCTGTTGGACCCACAGATCGGGTGGGCGGCATTTTCCTTCTTCGTTGAGTCATTGGGTTTGCCCAAGTTGAAGGGAAGACCCCACGCCTATAACCAATAGCAAACCTTGCCTAGACCGCACCGAACTGCCGCAACTTCTGGCGTTCCTGTCATATTGAAGTCGCCCGCGAACTAGAAGCACGTGTAATCCAACCCACCTGCTAAATCGCTCAATTACATCAGGAAAAACAGGGATCTAGGTCTGATGCTGGCGGAAAGCGACTATACTGCCTCCTGCTGTCCGATAAGCCGCTTTCTGCTCTCCCTTGGGAAAATCCACCTTAGGTTTTGCATAATCCACTTTGCATTCTCGCCGCAAGTTAAAACAAATCCATTTTTGCCTTGATCAGTCTGCCGTCAATCGAACCAAAAGCTTATTAGAGATCGGGATAGCAAAATTCAATCCATCATCTTAAATAAAATCGACTCGGTTATTAGACCCAAGAAACACATTCGGTGAGCGGGAGGAGATCACATGTGCCAAAACCCAAGATGGTCGGAAATTATTAAAGGGTTTCTCTAGTTTTGATACACAGTTTTGTTTCGCGGTATGCAGCGAAAAGTTGGAAGCTCTGCTGATCTCAAGTTATTCGGCCCGCGAGTGGTAAAAAAGGAAAACTCTAACGTGAGATCCTAGGAAAGGGGGTTCAAGAATCTGCCCCCTGGCACCACAAAAAACGACGCCAACTATTGCCCGCAATCAACCATTTCTGAACCAGTCCCCAATCTGTTTTGAGAAACAAACTGAGTGTGCAGCAGAGATTGGTTTGTATTGCGTTGCAAATGGAGTCCTAGTACGATGAAGCGTCCCCTACCTGATATCTTCAGTGGGCACTCTTCACTCTCACGAAGCTATCACCGCTGCCACCTCCGACCAATTTCCAAATCGTCGAACTTCCCTTCCTCATCTTACTCTTTTTCACGTGTTATTATTTTGTTCTCTATTACTAGTATCATTATTACTTTTCCGTATTGTTTTTCCTCGTCTTTCAAAGTTGCTACCACACCCTTAGTCGCCTCTGTAAATGCAGTGTAAAAATAGGAAGCCTCCAGTACCATCCACGCGAGCACCACTACGGCAGTCTAGAGAGAGACCTAAGGAATGTAGATGCCGGGGCCTCACCTCCGACGAAGACTGCTCGTCGCGCCGCCATGTCTCACGATTAAGTCGGTTCTGAGGTTGGTTGTGATTCTTCTTGTTTCGGGGAAGAGGAATCGGATAGTAAGACAACTAGGAACCCACGACACTGCCGTGACCACTCGAATGAATGCTATGTTTCCTTTTTCTGTTGCAGTACGTCAGTATCTCTGGGGCCTCGGATGAAAGAAATTGGATGCAAGATTGGCTCGGGTCTCCATATCCAGTAATCCGATCAAGATAACACGAATTCGACGGAGCAGGGAAGAAGCAACCATAAGGGATCGTTCCCAGTGAATCTACTTCGAGAGGTGAAAACCCTGCGCATGCATCCGTGAAATGACATTTCAGATTTGGGGGTCGGAACGAGGAGACCAACTCTAAAGGGTGTAAAACATGAGCTATGGTCGTCCAGTTCTTCTATTCAGTCCACTGCCGCTTTCCCCTTACCGTTGCTGTTTGAGTGACCGCTATCACATCTGCACCCAGCGTTCTAGCCTAGAGCTCTAGGCACTTGTTACCCATACTTGCAGCACTGGTCCAGGCCACAAGCGTCACAACCCTGCCTGTGTTCCTGCATTTTCTAGAGAGTGGTGGTAGGTGCTGAGGCCCAGAGCCCGAGGCATGGTAGATCAACTGAATTGTTTCTTTCTGCAACCTTCGCAGGTTTTTAGACACCTCTGAGACAAGAAACTGACTAGCCACCCTTAGGTCTTGGAGGCAAAAGAGTGCTGTGAGCCCATGATTGTAGGTTGCTAGTGTTAATTTTGATAAAAGTTTTTCTGATGATGATATCTTTGCGGGATTCTGGCAAATGGGTTACCACGGCTCTGGCTGTTTCTCTCTTTGCGTCAAATATTTCCGAAGTACCCTTGGATTGAAGTCCTTTGGTTTTTGAAACACTTTATTCCGGGAGAAGAGAAATTGAGATTAGTCGCTCCCTGACCACGTCAACTATATTTCGGAGTTAATGAAGATAGGTCATGTGACCTGTGATAATAACCAAGAAGCAATCATTGACGGATAATTATGCTTTAGGCCAGTAGTCAATAGTAGGGTTGATACTGGAAAGAAGAAAACTAAAAGGCTTCCATGCATGACTCATCTCGTGCCCGTGCTGCAGCCAGGGGGGAAGATCCACAATGAGAAACTTGATATCGATAAGCATTGGTAAGGCAGTTTGACTACACTCCATCCTGTCGTGCGTCAGTCATGAGTTGATAGGCATAGCTCAAATGTTTAGCCCCTCCCAAGGAGTAACCATCAAACTCAGCACGTGATGCTTACATACGAGGTTGGCCGCCGGTGAAAAAGATGGAATGTAGGCCCGTGACCACGCGGAGGATGTGCCTAATGGCGTTGTATGCGGTGTGTATTTCCCTACCGGAAAGGTTCCTTCACTTCCTCCGAAATAATGAGCCTTGAGAAGAATTCGTGGTTGGCAGGTCCCAGAAACCGGTTGTTGCAGGACCGCTCGGATGGCATTGTTGAGTGCTTTTACTGCTATGCTAAACGCGGATGATGGGACAGGGTGCCTCATGAACGTGGTCTCCGATGATATCGCTTTGGTCCCAGCCAACTCTACTGGAGTAGCTTCCATAAGCGTTAGTCATCTATGAATGCAAACATGCAGTTCGTTCATAAGGGGGAGGGATTCAGTCGCATGGAAAATGAGACATCGATAGGAATTTGCCGACCTCGAAAAAGCCTTCAGATCCTTGAATAAGAATGGCAAAGCGTAGCCTGAAATGATGCGCAATTTACCTTCCGAAATATTATAGCTAACACAGAAAACCCCAATCAATTCATGGAAAAACTAGTAACACGAAGAAAATTCTTTTTGATATATCAATACTTGTCCGATAATGATATCAAACTTAACATCCCTGTGGCCAAGCAAAAAGAACTAATTCTCAAATGTACATGGCATATACAATTTCTGTACAGCGGAAACTACTACGGACAGAAGGACGGGGTAGCAATGGGACCACCACTTGGACCCCTTCTGGAGGATATATTCCTAGCAAAACTCGAAAGTGGACCACTACGCAGCACCGTCGATAGTCTATATATGTATACCAGATACATGGACGACACTTCCATAATTTGCGACTCAACAAAGGACATTACCGAGCTACTGCGGACATTCAACAACGCCCACGCAATGGCCACATTTACAGTGGAGATAGAGACGGACAACCTTCTCGATTTTCCCGATGTAGGATTACGTAGAAAGGAGGATGGACGTATAGAGAGAAGAGTGTGTCGGAAATGCACATGGTTAGGGCAATGCACTCGCTTCTCAGTTTTGTCCCTCTACGATACGAAAGAAACCTAGTGAGCTGTCCGACCTACAGAGCAAGAAACATCTGCAGTCCTGACACGATTGCCCAAGAACTGGAACACACGTGACACATTATTAAAAAACGGCTATCCAGAACCGTTTAGTCGTCAACATATGAGAGGGGAGGCACAAACCGAAAGTCCAAATGGCCAAGAAAAAGAACATTTTTCTAACTGTCTCGTTCAAGGGTGACAAGACTTTATAAATACTAGAGCTACGCACATCCAAGACCTTTGGGAAGCCTTTCTTTGCTGCGCATGTCCGAATCTTAACAAATGCGAAGCCTTTCACTGTTCATCATTACAAAGAACAGGTTGCCTTATAAGCCTCAATCTTTTGTTCTATATCAGTTTACGTGCTGTTGTAGTGCACAGTATATTGGACATACAACGAGAAGCCTGTCGAAGAGGATATCGGGGCACGTCCCGGCTTCTTTACGCAAAGGAAAAGTTCGGTCCATCATCAGCGCAATCCTACAACATCTGGTGGATAGCGGACCTAAAATTGACACAGTGACAGCTTTCAGACTGGTCCTGACGACTCCCGGAGTTCACGCGAAAGGGTACGCAGGCGGTTACCGATGACTTCAGAAGCCGTAGCAATTCCACTATTGAAGCCGGAATTGTGTAAGCAACGTAACCCCGCGCAACAGCTGTTGTTGTCGTGGCAGTAACACGTGATTTTTTTATGATTCACAAATACAGATTCTCCCCAGCCCCACACCTCTTTTCCACACCTTCGTTTTTCACACCTGTCTTTTCACGACATTTGGTTAAACATTTCGCACTTATTGTCGTTCAGACAACGAACAAGATTCATCAAGTTAAAGCATGTTGTCGATTTACCAGATTCGTTGCACATTTACTCACTCTGTGCTGTCTATAGCTGCACATTTACTCCCTTTTACCCAGTACTATATATGTCAATGCCTGAGGTGATATATCGGAAAGAACTTCAATCGTGTTACAAGAATATATCTGTCTTGACTTTTCCGGCCGGGGAACTTAAGTTCAGCTTTTCAAATCTCACGCGTATCGAAACTGACTTTTTTGAACCTTCAGGCAATAGTTGATATCATACCTTCTAGCGAAGGGAGATTTATATGCTTTCCTTAACGCAGTTACGAAACCAGCGGCACACATTAGCCTTTTTGTATTCATTGTGATGCTGCCTATATGCCTATGAAATATCCGAAATCATTTCGCCCGTCGTGACAGCACCTCCCTCGACACCTCCAGTAGCAACGGGGAGCTGGTAGTTAGCCACTACCAAACCTGTTTTTGTAAAAACGGTAGTCCAATAGAGTGTAGTACTCGATAGCTATTGGAATGGGCAATCGATTTTATCGCGCTATACTTGCCGCGCGGCAACCAGCTTGTTTGTAGTCGTGGGGTCCATGGACAGATAGAGGGACGAACAGAAGCTTTACGATGATACATTTCGGACGAGCCCGAGGTATGCTGGGGGAGATGGTCAGAAGAATAAAGTGATATCAGGATCGGAACTTGTGGCAGGGTACAAAATTTCCGCAAAGCGTTATAATAAGAGTGGTAGAGTGCTTCAAAACAATAATATTGCTCGGCAAATTTGAAGGTCAAGTCCAGGTGGTCGATTCGGCTGACGGTGGTTGGAGTCGGTTAAGAAGAGGGTGTATATGCGAAAATAGTGCAGGAAATGATCGAGCCATCAGAAATTAGATCAAAACGCAAGGATATTTGCTAAGCCCTTCTAAAAAGATTTGTTCAGCAAGGGGAACTCAAGGAGTTACTTGCCCGCTCCGGGGTGTAAATATTACTCGGCTAAGAGGCTGAACAGTGTGCGAAAGTGAACTTTTGGAGATAAAATGCGGTGAATCAATGGCCTGTATGTCAAGAGAACTTTGATGGAGAGATGTTGGTGAAGTCAATCCCAAGGGATGAGGACAAAAAATCCGATGAAAACAAGGAGAGATTTCAAGAGTGCTGATAGAGGAGGTAGTCAGAGGAAAGCCGATGAGCGATCAGCAAATCGTCTACGCCGATGAAGGTATATCACGAAACATCAGCCAGGATATAGAATCACGGTAGTAAATCAATCCGGAGTGCGTCATATGGCGATTTCAGAGGCATGTAACGTGCAGAGGCGATAACGGAGTAGAGGGTAGATAAGTAATCTGATGACCGCTTTGATAGGCGGATCAAACAATACGGTAGAGGGGCGGCTGCGGGAACATTGAGACTGATACGAAGATCGGGAAGAAAACATCGGATCTGGAACAGAATGAAGGCCGGCAGGGATGGCAGGAGGAAATGGTGGTTGGATACTGGTGGAGTCAGTTATATCGCGAACGAGTGGAAAACTTTAGAAGAATAAGAAGCCCACTAAAGCTATGACAGAGGGAGGACCGGAGGAAAACAGCGTGTGTGAGGCTAATTTATTGCTTTTTTGGGTTGGCTGAAAAGTATCAGGATGAAAATGGAAAATAAATCACTATGGGGTGCTCAGGGCTACGGGTATTACAAAGGTGGATGGATCGCAGAAGAGTTCATAGAGTAGATGACGGGTAAGTGCACAACATTTTATGAACATTTGGTTTAAAGTACCCCGCGATAGTGACAGGTGAACAAAGCTGCATGACAGGTAACTGGGAAGGCAGGGGTGTAGCTGGAGCCACCGCATAAAATGGTTCAAGCTTCGGAGGTAGTAGTAAAATATGGATGCTAGTTAATTGCGGAGTCATTTATATATAAAACGAGTCAAACGAGTGGCACAACGTGAGGCCGGCGGAGGACAGAAAGGCATCCAGCTAGGCTTTTTATTTTTGTATATTAGATTGATAGTTATTTATCAACGTGAAGGTGATAGCTGAGTGACAAACCTATCTGGGATGCGGTGAAAAGTGATTGCGTGGGCGAATAGCCTGCACAGTTGATGCGATGGTTGGTAGATGGTAAGGGAAGGACTACTGATGACCATTTTGATAGGTGTCTTGAGGTAGTACCAGCGGCGGAGCTGCATGGTAAATATATCAGACGTACAAATGTGGAAGAGAATTGGTGCTATTCAAGATCAGGATAAAGTGATGAATGGACACTGTGTAGGATACAGCTGGATTGATGGGGAGAGCAAACAATCAGTAGCTGCACTGCTGACTGAAGGATGGCAGCAGAATATATTTCAGCGGAAATCATCTTTCGGTGAATTTGGCGAGGAAACGTACAGCAACAATGCATGTGCCGGTGAGTAGGTAGTAGCAGTGAGTTGTGACAGGGGGAACGGACAAGTTTACGGGTGGGACGGGAAAGTAATCCGGTGTGAAATGCAGGGAGCGCAGGCATTGGGGTATTTGACATGGTCGATGAGTATTTTTATAAGCAATTGTAGTGTGCCGGGGACAAGAGAGGTTGGTGGGTGGGGACGAAAGTGAGACGCTAGTTATGTTTATAAATAGAATGATAAACATTTCCGGACATGAAAACGTAAATTGTGATGTAAGTGTTGACAGCGAGATCGACGGAGGAGAAAAACTTGTAGGAGAGTGCAGAACGAACGACGTGGTGGCAGCAGCAGCGGCACTGTTTCAAAAATGATGTTATGTAATCCACAAATGGCGCTGGTAGTTGGGACTGGCCTTTCGCTGGACATCCAACCTGAAAACCGATTTCCAATACAGGGAGTGCGATCCATCAACCTGGTTGCGCCTGCACATCATTGCAGACGGCCCGCACACTCGATGTGCTTCGACCAAAGCAGTGGATTTGACCGCTCCCCGCACCATTGGAATTGAAAGAATGAATTTTGGCAGTTATAGATCTGAGTTAAGTAGCCACGGCAACGGCATATGATTCAGGATAGGCTGGACAGGAAGTGAGAGATGTTAAACAGCAGAGCCAACGCGAATAGTGATTGACAGATGACCACGAAGCATTATTCACCATATGCTTGTGCCAGAGAAGTGATCAGTACAGTGCCTGAGGCGATTGACCGTCATTGAGGTTCATTGAAAGAGGGAATGTGGTGGGGAAACACAGCCAGCGTATGCCCAAAATGGGGATCAACTGAATAATGGGGTGGGAGTGCGTATATAAATCAAAGCAAGGCCTCATGGATGCGGTGGGTCTCTAGGTCCACTTGAGGGATGGTAGGAGGTAAGAAAGGCTACGATCTATTGCGCAATTATGAGTATAGGCTGCGGAGGACCGTGATTGGGTCAGCCTAATAAAGCGAGATAGAAGGAGACATATAGAGTCAGGATGGACACACAGACGAATATAGGTTAGGACTGAGAATATCGCGCCGAAAGCAGGAGATAAATCTACTGCCGATCAGAGATGGTAATGACCACATTTTGTGGTATTGAAGAGAAAATGGTTTGGCCTGGAATACTGGTAATCGCTAGTATCGCAGTGGTTATAGGTTACAGCTTGAGACACCTTCCAAAGGCCACATCGGTGGAGACTCACTCGTTGGCTAGCAGTGTAGCATTAGAGACAGATGAGTAGATAAGAAGTGCACTCCTAAGGGGATACGGTGAAGAGGCACTGCGTGTACTGAGGGGAAGCTCCATCTGGAGCCTGGAATAGGCTGACCGGAAAAATCGTGACTCAGTGTTGAGATTGGATTTAGGAACAGAGATAAAAAAGGCATAACTGCGAAGGGATAGGAGCAGAAGGCCGAAAATGAGATATGATAGACCTGGTTG
This sequence comes from Fasciola hepatica, assembly GCA_948099385.1. NCBI lineage: Eukaryota > Metazoa > Platyhelminthes > Trematoda > Plagiorchiida > Fasciolidae > Fasciola > Fasciola hepatica. The sequence continues at coordinate 523,647 of CANUEZ040000032.1, read as the reverse complement.
TGGATAAGATGAGAGAGAAATGCTGAGTTGAGCCACACACGGCGAACCCACAGAGGCTTAATGTGTAGGGACTCACGGTGCTGGTTGAACAGTAGGGTTTCGGATACGGTCAAGAGCTTCTTGGGGACGGTACTTTGAATACCCTCGAGAGTTATTATAGAAGAAAGTGGACGGTGGCTAGAGGGAGTCGGGCCTTATTCTAGAAGTGGTCCCAAATGTGAGAGATAAATGGAGAGGCGACTAACGGGTAGTAAGGAATATCAGTGTATCTGGCCTAGGGTTCACTCAGCTTTAGCGGTTTGAAAAGATGCCTGTTTCGAGAAGTCAAGGGAACAGGAGCAGCGTATTCCAGGATCGACGAAAGCGGCTTTCATGGGAATGAGGAGGCCGCCCAGATTATTCTGACCTAGTGGTGCAGCGCATCTGTGAGGTGAGAGGGAGCTTTCATCTGGAGAGAATTTCATGAACCACGAGGTGGATTAGGTTTGAGGAGAGAATAAGTGTCCCGATATGTTGCATAGAGCCGTGGATAGGTCGGTAGGGCAGTAGGAGTAAACTACTTTTATGTCGTCTGCATAGAGGAACGGGGAACCGTGGCAAATAGGAGAGAAAACGTCGTTGATATGAATCAGAAAAGCAGTGGGCCTAAGACACTGCCTTGGATGATGTCACTAGTAATGGGTTTGACAGGGAACAAGTGGCTGTCAACCAGCGAAGCTTGTGGCCCGTGAAAGTGATATGAGGACTACCATGAAACGGGGGATCCGTTATACCGAAAGGTCTAATCTTGGCTATCAGGTGAAAATGGGGAGCACCGTCAAAAGCCTTGAACAAGTCAAGGTGCAGGATATTTTTGGAATCGCCGGCATCAGTTGTGGACGATGGGATGTCAAGAAGTGCAGCTCACAGGAAGAGCAAGAGCGGGAGTTCAGAAACCACGCTGATCACGGTGCCGTTGGTTGTTAGATAAGACATACCAAACAACGCATTTTTTTGATAGCTCTTTTTATGATTTCGAAGACTACTTGGGTTTGGGTAATGGGCCGATAGTTGTCCGGGTCACGATGTACACCCTTCTTGAAGCGCGGAGTAATGACAGATGTTTTCCATTGAGGGGGGGACAAAGCTGTAAAGCACAGAGGTTTTGTATTCACTGAGCAACAACAAGGGGAGGTCAAGGCCCCCAAAACGGAAAGGGGCCGGTGGGATATCATCCTGGCCTGGCTTAGGGGAGGATCTACTAGAGGAGGCTCATTTGTCAGTCTTTAGGCGAGCGAAGAAAATCGATGAAAGAGAAACAGGGTAGCTGGAGTAACTGGGAGGAAGAAGGACACCAGTGCAAGTAACAGAAAGGAAAGAGAGGTGACCTCTGAGGGCCTCAGGAATAGACGCAGGGGTATTAGAAGTGGATGGGCCGCAGAAGAGGAATTTGGTCAAGGCATGAGTGGAGCAGTCGGACCTTTTGCTAATCAGGTTGGACAGGTGGCCGGTATTGTTGGGGAGCGCTGAAGCAATGACCTCTTGTCTTCCTGATTGAGATTCTGTCATACGACACAGCTTTAGCTGCAGCCGGTTGATGCTCAGAAGAAATGTGAAGTCGTGTGATCTAGAAAATATAAGTTGCAGCTTAGCCAGCTTAAGCTCCAAAAGTGATACGACGGAACTGCAGGACTTGCTGGGTGGATAGACACGGGTCAGCGAAATTTAGGCAGAGTAAGAATTTAGAGTAAAGAGAGTTTACAATAAAGAAAAGACCAGGAGAAAGGAAGAAGGCGTCCCAATTGGGGAAACGGATTGTCCTTGGTACGCGAGGCCAATAACGCGAACGGTGGGAAGTCGGGACAGGGAGAGGGAATTGATTCGCATGAAGGCAGGTGAAGCATCTTAATTCACTGTAGACTATATGATAGTCACAACCTGGGACGTTTTCAGTGACCTGAGTGGTGATACCAAGATCATCAGTGAAGAACACTAGGTTTTGGTCGGAGGCGTGAATAAATATCCATGGTGAATCTTCAGTAAGCAGAAGAGAGAGCGTGGTCAGCAACGATAGCGTGGATTGTGCATCCGTAACCATGACCAATCACCAAGTAAGTACTCGCCGTCCCAACCCTTGGGTTTTTTAAGACCAAATGTATTATCCTTTTATCACCTCCATATTTTCCATGTCTGAATCCGTAATTCTTCTGTGGATCGTCCTCTTCGGCAAGGAACCGATTAACAACTTCTGGCTCAATCTCTGGGTGCAATGGCCTGTAAGCACACAACTCTTCACTTCCATTCTCCCAACTCCAAAGCACAACTATTTTTCGTGCTTTTTTGTTCTATCACACGCTTTCCTGTCCGGAGTTTTTTTATTCTTCTCGGTCTTTATCCTGTGTCACCTGCAGTGAAACAATCTGATTCCTCATCGCTTACCCGGTTTTCTCTGGTCAACACTGTCGTCCGCTTCGTACATTGCTCGCCACAGGCATCTTCATTGTGCTTTCCAGGCTGCGCTGCTTTTCCGCGTTCCACTCAGTGTAGTATCATCGTAACGTCATCATTCTCGCCTACAGTTTCAAACCATTCGATCTGCCATTACCTGATCATTCTGATCCTCCAATTCCTTATTTCTCTTTCATGTTATTCGCTGTTACAACTGATGTATCTTCTCACCCCAGTTCTTCTAACCTCCAAGTTACTCTTCTCCAGTGATTTTTTGCACCTCCCCAGCCACTGAGTACTTCCATTCGCTCTGCTTTCCCCAGCCCTCTTCATGGCCATCTGCTTTCTGCATAATGTACCTCCATTTATTAACGCTGCACCCACGTTTAACCGTCACCACGTCACACCTGCAATAATCATGTTGTTAGATTCACTCTTGCCTGTTTTCGTCTATCCTTTCCTTCATATTACCTCGCTTACCAACTTCTGCTCACGGACATCACTTCTGTGTTTCCAAAGTTGGCTTTCTTTTGCTGCTGATCCCCTATGTTCACCTGTCAGAGAAAAATTCCTCAGGGTTTATCCAAGTTAATTCCGCACCATTTGACCCGACCCGACCTGTCTGCTCCAAGAACTGCTACTTCCGTGTCCCGTCTGTTCGCTGCCATTTGCTCCTGCTATGATACGTATACATATACATATATATATATATTTAATTATATTTATGTATCCACATATTTTCTCTGCCTCCTCCAGTTCTTCGTCGGCCAGTTCTTTCGTCACCATGCCACCGACCCTCATAATATATGTTCATTTTGTCTATAACTGTGCCTCACACTCATCGCATTATGATCCTTGGCATTAATGCTACCAGACTCACTCCTTATTTCTTGCATTGCCAGCCCCCTTTTTTCAAATTGACACCGTCCGTTTATTGTAATACGGCATAGTTCATGGCGACTTAGTCCCCAGCCATACAACTCACGTTTTTGTTCTTCTTTTCTTCTCTTCTTTCTCCCTTTTTCTTCATCTTTTCTCGTAACGATAGTTTCTCATGTCGATTTTTCAGCCCTCCTCATGTAAAACGCCCAGGCTCTGTTCTCCCACACTTTACTCAGCCAGCTGCTCCATCTGACCTTGACCCTCGAACTCAGCGGGCCCATATTTGAATCCATCTCCGGGTTCACATAAACTCCCTAAATTACTCCTTGGTGTGCAAACTTTTATCTCCCCCTCATCTCTCCTCTGTTTCTCCCTACCCCCTTTGTGTTGCATGTTTCCAAATTTTCATGAATTTTATCTGCCAGTTTCGTCGCTTGTAAAATTTTGAACATGTGTAAGACATGCTTCGGGCGTCTCCGAAATAAACTATTATTATTACTGTTATTGGACAAAGACCAAACGGCCACCACCACTCCTAGTGCAACGAGCTTTTGAGAAGAATTGATACCCAGCTGTGCTAAAAAGTTCTGGTGAGGTATCCTTGGACGGCCAGTACTCAGTTATTAGTACTATGTCAGGGTTTGAGGCAACAGCCAAGGATAGCAGATGCCGTATTTTCCCGATTAGTGATTGACGTTTACCAGAACCGGTAGAAAAGCAGATGGAGCCGGGATGCTCAAAGCTCTGATGCCAGGCGCGTGACTACTCGGATTGCTATGGCGGTTGGAACTGCGTCTCACTGGGGATGAAGCTTTGTCAGAAGTGGGAGGGTAGTCGAAGTGGGAAAGGGGGGCCATAGATAGGCGAAGCATCGGTATGAGGCCCTATTGATCTATAAGGGTGAACGGTAACGTGGGTATGCGAATGACTGTTGAAGTGGGCTTCTGGGTGTTTAGCTATAGGGCCGAGGGTGTGGTGGGCTTTGGTCAGGAAAAAAGTAATGTAAGAGAGTGGGTAACGTATCTGCTGGGCAGGGCTGGTTTTGGAGTGGTGAGGGAGTACTTGGTTGAAGGGATGTAGGTGAGATAAGTAAGAATGACAGTAGTTGGATATGATTAGCCATGTGTGGAAAGGGCTGGAGGTTCATGAGGGGTTGTGTTCAAGTGGAGACGAAGGGAAATGTGTTGGCAAAGGCAGATGGGTAGTTTGGACATTGCATATGGTTAGAAGGGGGGAGAGTAAGCGGAGCAATGGAAGATAAGTGATGGATTGCGTGGCATGAAAGCGACTGGGACGGCCACTGAGGCAGTCCGGCTCGGTGGCTTCAGATTGAACTGTAGAGAAGTGCTTTTATTCACCTCCCCTGAGTGCGGCGGGTTGGATTGCAAGGAGTTTTATTAGGGAGCGAAGATGAATAAGTGAAGTGAGTATTTGGCCGGTAGCAGACCTAGTTCCGGGTTCTGGCGTACTCACAGGAGGCTCCGAAGAAGCTTGGCATGGGGCTGTGAGACGTGGTAAATCAGAATGCGAGTCCAGCGGGTAGCAAGCATAGCCGGTCGAGCGAGAGCGACGGTTAGTAGCACGTATTAGAGGCTGGGCGGACAAGAATGAATAAGTGCTGTAGAGATTGGGAGTTGAGCTGGTATCAATTTTTGGCTTTGGAGCTACACCTGGGAGTGGGGGTAGATACTAAGGCGAAGTGTCGTTTAGAGCTAGTGGTCGAGGGGCTGGAACAGCCAGTGGCGGAAGCTACTGGTAGGAATATCATTTAAGGGCTTTTGCTTTGAAGGTGGATTGATGGTTGGGGGTTAGTCGAGTCTAGGTCAACACTACGAGAACAGGCAACGGAGGGTGCAGGATCCGTTGACGGCCTCGTTCCAATGAGGTTTTGAGCGGGTTTTGCACCAAGGCCAGTTGGACCGGCATGGGCAGATAAAGCGGTGTTATTTTTGGGCGATCGAGATACTTCCCCCCGAAGGGGTGCTTTATCGGAAACACGTTGATATCTTTATGCCGCGAACAAGTGGCGATCTTTGGTTTATTGTTACTATATCCCCTTGCTGCGAGACGATCCGTAAACCAAATTAATATGAAACGGTTAAGACGCAGGGAATGTTTGCGCAGCCTGGCACTGATGCATCCATGACGAGCGCTCTAGCATGCATTGGTTGCGTTGTGTTCGATCAGAGGCAGGCGTAGGCGGTCGGGGACGACAATCATCACGGCAGTTTTGGAGTTGGAAATGCTGTAGTGGACTTCGGTTGTGATGGCGTCGCAGACACCAGTCTGTGGGAGGGCTTGGTTGCCCCGGGTTCCAAGAAAGCAACCAGGGGGGCAATATTAATTAGGGATTTATCGGCGAGTTGCAGCTTATTGCTGGTTTTTGCAATGCTCTTTTGCAGATCATAAGTTTATTGGATGACAAGTTGACTATATAGACAAGGGAGACCTAGAAAGAACCGGCTCCTGGTTGGGCTTGAGCGGGCCTGGGTCTTCTACCCCTGCCATTTCGGGCGCTTTGCTCGTTAGTTAAGAACCACCGCTGCAAGCTGATGCAAGAGGTGCGGTGAAAGTTGTAAGTGGTTGTGCTAAGCTGAGCCGAACAGCCACCACTAATCCAATACGAAGTCATTAGTAGGGTATCAAATGTATGGAGAACGATGACCACTATCGCCACCATAAAAGGAAACAGAAGACAAAAAAGTGGGAGCTAACGGAGAATAAAAGATTAGGCTAGAACAAGGTAGGTTAATACTTCAGCAAAGATTAGGAGTAATGCATGGAAAATAGAATACCAAAATCCCACGCAGAAATCCGGCAGGCACAAGAGGGTGAGTTGATAGTAATTAGCCAGATAATAAGCTGCACTGTTTAGAAGTTGAGACCGTCCTCCGAACTTCAGTCTTCAGAGATGCTGAAATTCATCAACTGCAGGACCGGAGTGGCGGTAGATCTTCCATATTTGGATCGGATTTTAGCCTGAATGGATCAAATATTCGAAGAAAGCTTGTTCTGGGTTGTTCAAAAATGTGAGGGGGAGAAATTGAATTGTAGTGCAGTTTTAGCCCACCCTGTGTGACAGTGAAAGGTTGGTGACGGAGAGTGTAACATGTATTCGACTAGAGTCAGAGAGGAGGGATAGTTTATTCAACAAATTGTGTGGAAGGACCAGATTCAGCTTCAGTTGACTAAGCTACAAGGGTCCGAGGTTGAGTGTTTCGCAGCACGCTTTACAGATTAACGGAGTTGCCCATCCAATCAGCCACTTGGTGAAGCGCACCTGGAATTTCCCCGGTGGCCCTATCGAATTTCGACGTGCTTGGGTGGATCAACGGATTGCCTCAAGTGAGGGTCTGGTACGCGATCTGTAAATGTGTACAGTACTTTCGAGGAGTCTTGAGGATCACAAAACAAAACGGAGGTCGGAACTGGCCTTTGCGGCTTCAGTGACTGCATGCTCAGAGGAATCAGGGAAGTTGAGTACTTCACACGAAAATGGCGAACAGCGCGTTTAAGGCAATTGGCAACTCACTGAAGACCTGGAAGCCAGGAGGCAGATTACATCCATCGGTCAATACCTCACATCTCTCCAAAAAGGAGTTCATCAACCGGGAGTGACGTCGCTTTTGAAGGTGGGGAAGATCGGCAGAAATGTCTTGCAATGCAACGTTATCACAACTGAGTTCGAAGAAGTGAATAATTTTGATTTCGTCAGTGGGGAGAAAGAGGGACATTAGGGACATTAGACTGAGGGCATTAATAATATGCATGAGAGAAAGTAGGGAGACTCAGTACATCGCCCTGCACAGCACCGTCAGTAACGGATCTAAAACTAGGAGCATGCACATCAATAAGAACAACCCGAGACCTCGGGGAGGGAAGTCAACCAAGAAAAGACAGGGTTGGTATTTATAAAAACGCACTTTTGCGGTGAATTGTGGAAGAGGTAGGCGGTCGAAAGTTTCACACATGTCGGGATTAACAATAACGAAATGAATCTGGTACCGTGAGCTTGATGATCGAACTTAGGGAATCAGATTTGCAGGTATTACGGGGGCGTAATTGGGATAATCCATGCGGCTAAGTGCTTGGCATGTTGAACGCAGGAGGATAGTTTACCGGGCAGTCGTCGACTGGTTTTTCAACAGTTATATTTGCTACATTTGTAGAAATCCCCAATCACCGCCACACTTGCATCGTTTAGACTGCGATTTGTTCTTGTCGATTCTTGCGCAAACTTAAGTATATGTCAACCATCACATTTGAATAGTTGTTTGTATTTGGGTTACGTGTGGCATGACATCGTTTTGACTTGACCTCTGACTGCCACGATGACCGTATCTGGCCGTGAATTTTGATGATCTATGGCTCTTGTTCTTAGTCATCGTGGCCATCAGTTGAGGCTTGTATATAACTTTCATGCGTAGATTTTACTGCTATGTTACTGTGGAGTTTGCAAATCAATCTCGTTCATAAGGTGATTTTACAAAACTAAACTTCGTTGAAACCTGAAGTGACGTCTCTTGGAAACCGAGCTTTTGAAAAGGAAATAAATATTGAGGGAGGACAGGGAAAATCGCCTGTAAAACCTTGTGCAAAACGAAAATCGGTTTTGCTGTGCACTTGAATCGAGGAAATGGCAGATCAACAGACTTTGGTTTTGTTGTCTATAGACTTTATCGCCCCACACCTCCACCGCTCCTTTGTTTTACATTTTGGGTCCTATGCACTTATCTGTTAGACTTATCTTGATAAACCACCTAGAGCCTTCCGTCACTTGCTTACACCTGATCTATTGTTTCCTGGCGCTGGTGGACAAAGCGCTCCCTTATCCCCTGGTTAGAAGACCGCAAACGGAGATTCCAGGGAAGTTGAGTGCGGAAACTCAAGGTGCACAAATGATCCCGTCCTCGAGGGTGGGACCGTGTGCGGAACATTTGACTGATGGTTTCGCATAAAGCTTGGAGGCCTAGCAAAGCCGCAGTATTCAGTATACCTTAAATGCAAAGCACTCAATTGCATATGCCTGGAGCTTGAAAGCTGGCTTCGAGAACGTCATAAGTTGTTGCTTAAACAGAAGGGAAGTCGGTGCGCAGAGACAGAATTTCCGGTGCTAGAATCTGAATGAATCATTCCGTGGTTGCGACAGTCAGAACACCTACAGCTTTGGGTTCATATATCCTCCGAGGAGTCGCATGTAGATAATAGCAGACAACAATTATTAGGACTGCAGCAGTGGTAACAACCGGTTGTGAAAAAACCCCCGAAAACACTACAACTTCATTTTTTCTTGATATCACCTGCTCATGTACACTCGTTGTTTGTTTTCATACACTGTATATTTTTATAAGCCAACCTTTGTTCGTTGGCTTCCGACTAGCTACTCGGTCAAATCCTATTTTAGACCTGCTTGAAGCACGTGCTTGCGCCTCGCAGGCCGCAACTTTGTTCCCGTTTTCTGAGTTGTTGCGATCGAAAAATTGAGGTTCTTATACGTTTTACTTCATTTTTCATTTAATAATCTTGTATGGTAGAATTTACGGAAAATCGCTTGCTGATTTCGAGATCCGTCTTTAATTTGGCTACAAAGTACTCAAAAGTTTCTTACAGCAGGGGATCCTCAGATGGTCGGAGAAGAGTAAGAGTACATGTGTACCATCGAGCTTTGTTGGCCAAAGAAATATGCCCAGAAAAATGAGTGTGCCTTTGAATGGAAAACCTTGAAGCATAAAATGATGGGGTCAGAATTAGAGTTAGTCAGCCCTCGAGAGTATGCTAATGAAAACTGCGGTAAAGTTTAGCAGGCGGCAGAACCCAGGAGGTATAGCTCTTAGACGATACAGAAATGTAGGCATTAGTGTTATGCCAGTGAAAGTGGACAAGCCTCTCGCGAGTGCCCTGAGGCACCACGTGATGGATCTTCTTCGGACAGTAAATATGTCCGGGCACCTCTTTCCCCATAAAGTGACGCCGCTGTGAAAGTGGACTGGATCGGTGGAACCAAACTAGTGCGAGCCATGTCCAACTCTTTTTAATCTGCCACTCCGTGACGTAGGTTCCCCGGGTTGCGCCTGATAGTACAACATCGAATAAGAGGCAGATAGGGCCTGGAGATATTTGGGTAACAGAATAACACATGTTGCTGAAGAGTTCACTCAAAAAAGAAGAGTCCAGAGGACTCCTTTGTCATTGTCTGCACTTAGGGCTGAGAAGGCGGGAAGCGCGACCGAATAGGTGTGGTGAGCACGATGAACATTACGACACGGACGGTGATGCGTTTTCTTCTTGAGACAAGTACGCCGCTGGCTGCTAGTCTGGCTAGCCAAGGCCGACTGAAAAGAACTGCTGAGACAAAATTCGGTGCCACGAGAAAACGGTCATTGTTCCCGAGCCTGTATTCTGAGGCTCAGAAGGGGTTCCTTGACGAGCCACAGACAAGTCCTGGGGGGTTGAGGCTACTAGTAGCCTACACGAACTCGGCAGACTTAGGGAACGGATGGCTGGAACTGGAGGCTAGGACAGAGAGTAAGGTCATCCTAGGGCTCACCGAAACACGGTTGAAGCTGACTGGAGACGCTGGTGGACTGTGTTCGTTACAAAACACCGTCCATTGAAATGGCAGAGATGACGGTAGCATAAAAGATGTGGTCCTCATACTCGTGGCAGATCGGCATTTCACAGGCTGAGGCAGAGGGCTTGCTTCATCGAACCTACAAGCCATGGAGAAATTTGACAAGTTGACCAAAACCGAAATCTTGGTAGTTTGTACGCATCACAATCAAGGATCTCCCCAAAAAGAAGACGGGAAACTGTTGTCATATCAGAGTGAGGTGGTAAGTGCTAGGCCAAAGGTGCTTTTTCTGGGTGATTTCAGCGCTCCTGGAATAGATTGGGAAACCAAAAAGGTTGCAAAAGGAACTTTTGGTTAGAGGTTGGGAGATTTTATTGAACCGAGGACTCCATATCAGCTTTGGACGCAAGCAAGTAGGTTGGGGTATGGTCAAAGACTGTCACTCACTGACGTGGCAATAACGAGGGTTAAGTGGCCCAGAACATTTGAGAGTAGAGGATCTGTCTGACAAGAACGGCCGTGGAATATTGAGACTGACAGTACACCTCCAGGATGTGAGGATGGCAAACAAACACATGAGTAAATTTTCCAATCTGTGTACGGGCCCATCAGCCAACCAGATTTGGCTTGCTCAAAAATTGAGGTATGGTAAATGGGAGTCGTGATTGAAGTGGACTTCAAACCAGGTAGGAAGTGTGCGAGTGCCGCGAGAACAGCCTAATGCGCACTTTATCAACTGGAGACCGGTAAGCCCTGGCAGATCAGAGATCGCATTACCGGCCCACAAGACCTCTGTAATGCCTGAAGTTGTACCTCGAGTCCAGGTTCGGAGCCCGTTTGCTGTGCGGGATATAAAACACTTGAGGAAGTGCAGTATGGATTCCACTAGGTGGCTTGAATACTGCCGGGGACTAGGCTATGAGGAAACGTTGGTCAAGGAGAACCTACTTTCTTTGGACGGAAGAAGGTTAAAAGGGGATTTATTGGGGACGTCTGAATCTGCTAAAGGGAAGGACACTCCGGCTGGACCCAGAGAGTATCTCCTTAGACTTAGGTGGGATGACTGACTGGGAGGGCAAGGACCGTGGCTCGTGAAAGACCGTATTAGAAACGGGTAATGAAGCCGGTCGTTTGCTGTGATTACTGTCAGCGAGTGGAATAATCTAACGGGAGAGATAGTTGAAGCAACTTTGGAGGATGCTTTCAAAATTCAATCTGATAGGGTCCGAGAGGAGTTGTTTGGTGGAAGTACTATGAGAACCCCCTCCGTCCCCGTTTTCCCAATCTATGTTTGTTTTCAGTCAATTTTTCCCACCAGGTGACTGGTCAAACAAAGTTGGTGAATAACCACACCTTTCTCGAGTCAAACTGAAATGAAGCACTGCGGCAGGGCTCATTCAAAATTTTCCGTCCGGCGACACTCAAAATCGCCTACGAAAAAAAGCTATTCGTCATAACCTCGAAGCTGCTGGGGATCAGAAACCTCACTAGCGCGAGAAGCTAGGCGGTCTATCAGACTGCTGTCATTACCTCGAAGCTTAACAGAACTGAGCAGATGCTAGGCACTCATCGCTCAACTTCTCCCCAAATCATATGACTCTAGCGTCCTCCGATGAATGACCTATGCAACTTCTGTACTTAGAAAACAAAACTACAAACCATCTGCGGGTCGTCTCGATGTATCAACACAACTCGTGCTAAAAATAGCCGGCTCACATATAAAATGAAGGTAGTCGGCCTCAGGCCTTGTCTGAAAGGCGCGGTCAACTATGCGTTCCCCGAGCGTTGAATGCTTCCCCTGTGCCTGCTTCCCGCTTCTTCTCTCTTCCGTGGCTCAAAGCCGCGACACCACGGAGGGAGAAATGGCAACAAGTCGGTGACTGTCGTATAATGAGGAGGAAAGCAGCTAACCCTAGCAGCAGCGGACCTCATGGATCACGCTTAAAGGACGGTAGACGGAGGAGAAATGGGGAGTAAACCACACAGAGGAAGCAAGCTCTCGCGCTCTTATGCAATAAAAATAAGGTACCAGAATTATTTCTAGCTGCGGAGGTATCGCGTCCTCGCTTTACGACTCTTCCCCAACGGATGAATTCCCCGCCACGGCAACTACCCGACCTTGATTATGGGAAGCCCCGAAGAAGTTAAAGAGCGTAAGAGCTAAGCCCTTCGTACTTCTGCCTGACCCTGCACAGAGTGACACCCGTGCAGAATGAGCTATCCACATAAAGACCGATCTAACCTCTCTACGTTCAAACCCTTTTAGGCTCGTGTTCCATCTCCGACCAGCTCGTTGATGTCAGACGCCGCTGCCCATACACGCTCCCCAAAGTGTGCCAGTATGAGGCTCACTACGGTCAAAAATCTTCCTTGTTGACACGTGGACCGATTATCACCAGCACCTGCTGACACTGAAGAATAATATCAAAGTTGAACTGCTCCTAAACCAACCCCTGGTTACTAATAAATCGTTTGCGATCCACCTAGGTACCCATACGCCTACGTCGTCTCTTCATAGCCCAAGTGAATTGTGAGCATGAGCCTCCTATGCCGTAGCCTCAGGCTTCACCCCTCAAACATATAACTGCGCAGAGTGTTGAAAATCTATACCCCATACATGGAGAATATTATCCACCGCACCGCTGACTGTGGCAGCTGACTACCGGAGCGAAACCAAACGATCGTCTACCGTCCTCACATCACGCGCCCCGATGGCCGCAGTATGTAACAGATCCATCTTAAGACCCTATATGATTTCATATATTAACCTGGCTGTTGTCTCCACTAACGCAACCCGTAGTCCACTACGCGTGCAAACACATTACCTGCCATCGCCTTAACAAAGTTTCTCTGAAATTAGAAACAACCACAGCAAAGAGAGTAAACCGAAATTACCCTAATAAATGATGCTCGCAATCGAGCACATGCCCGTAGTTGACTGTCAAATTATGACCGAATCGTCACCTCAATCTGAGAAAAACTCATCTATTTCTCCATTGCGCTAATATCACATAAATATTTTTCCACCTACATGCTGTTAAAAATCCTGCCACGCACGAGGAACTCCGCCACCCCGTGACTTTATCAGCTTTTAGCCGTTTCTACATCGCAAACCTACGGCTTATCTCCGTCATCATATTTCCTTCGAGCTTCTGCTATCAATAACTGATTTCGTAGTCGCATTCGGAGCACAAAATGTGCCGCCAACCTCTAAAATGAAGCCTTAATCTCGCAGTAACAATACAAGCACTCTCAGCTTATCATAGTTTGCCTTCATCTGCTATCATAACCCACAGCTGGAACCAATTTCAGATTGCCCACTCTCTGCTTGTTCTAGGCCTTCATTACTCCCCTAAAGTTGTGATGGCTGGATTCCTGTTGATGAGCCAACCACAACCCCCAGTTGGTACATGATGATGATAATGATAATGATGATGGTATATTTATCGGCTATAGTCGAGACACACACGCAGGTGCATGATCATGGTGTACAGCGTTACTCGGTAAAATGAAATAATCACAAACTTCAGGTATAAAAGTCAAGTGTGCCAGCTGTAGAAAAACATAGCCAGCAATAGTTTATATGGATCACTCTAATAATGGTTTGCGCGCAAACTTTGAACCGGTTTCCGTCTTGCGCTGGGTGGTGGCGCACAGCGGAGATATCGAATAGGTCGTTCATTCGTGCTGCTAGAGGTGCATTGTCAACGAAAATGATGTAAGCCACGAAAAACGGCGGTTTACCGGGTATCTGCCAACAACGAAGTTTCAAATATAAAGAAAAAGAGATTGTATGGCAGAACACTCGGGGAAATTGATGCATGCGAAGAGAATAGGAAACCATAAAGCTGATGTAAACCCTGAATGTCGGTTCTACCGGGGTTCAAGAAAAGGAATGAGTTATGAAACAAGGAGACACGAAACCAATTTTATGAATGTACATTTTTGTACTTTGGTGAATGTGCAAGTAACAAAGGTCCATATGAGGGTGAGTTAAATTTCAGGATCAGCAACCTGTTCCATTCAGAAATGTGAAAGTGCAACTGGAGGGCCCTGGAAAAGTGGAGGATCAATTTTCAGCCGGACATGGATAGAGGGAAAATTGGACTGTTGCAATAGATACTAAAGTGGAAAATCTCCGCATTGACTTGGGCAACATTATGTTGGGGGTATTTCCTGCCGCGTGGCTTGCTTGTAGTCCCAGATGATATGAAAGGTCCCACTTGGGTTCCCGTCGGTACGAGTCATAGTGGCATCTTTGGTTATCCAGTTTGGCGACTGAGATAGCGGGAGGCGACGAACCTGAAATAAATAGGGATTACGGTCTGAAAGTGGTTCCAGCTGTGGGTTAGGGTAATACATGACGACAACAGTATTAAACCGGTTTGGTTTATGTGAATGGGGCAAAGGTAAAGTTCATTTAAGCGATCAGTGGCACCTACTCCACGTTCCGGGTAGAGTAGGCTCGCCGGGGGCTGAGCTACAATGCTGCAGGCTAGCAGAGTTGCGTCCAGCGGGTGGGCCATTTTGTATGCATTATAAAGGATTATTGGTTCGCAAGTTGGTGTGGCAGTGTTAAGATACTAAAGTAAACCTAGAGCTTTAAGGTTAAAAGGATAAAGAAATGGCAACCCTTGATCTAGTTTGCTTACGCAGTCTGCAGTTCAGCACCGAGGCTGTGAGGTGGGATTGAAGGAACAATGAGAGTTAATGGGACTGGTACCCTGCTGGTGTGGCACTATATTTGTTACGGTCTCTTCCGGCATAGTGGTTACTCTATATTGAATGGTTCCTGAGGGGCCCTAAAGTGGAAGAAACTATGATGGTGTCGGTGATGACGCCTAAAGGAAATTGGTCTCGTGCCGAGAAACATAGCCGTAAGTTCGTCTATGCACATACTCGATGATGCTAGTGTGCTGAGATTATACTTGTTTAGGAGCAAGGATATCCGATAAAGTGGTGTTTACATGGTTACCATGATATCTTTCTCGCCATTAGCACATTGCAAAACAGGAAAACACCTATATGAGAACTGGTTTGAGGAGCCGCGAGAGCTGGGAACGGGATGGGGCCAAATTTTCGTCAAGGAAGCGAACTCTAACGGTCTACATTCAGTGCCCACGGTAGTCGGCACCAGGGCCTGCTTTAGTTAGGGAGGCCCTGGCCCGTCACATCTCTGGTCTCTTCTCAGATCATGCCGGTTACTTGGGTGGCCATCGGTCAACTGGGCGCTACCTCGGATTACTGCACGGACTAAATGGATCTAACTGACCAGACATGAATACTTTCCACGCCAGACGCCCGTGATTCACACTTATACTCTTGCTGGCCGATGCCACGTAGAGCCCCTTGCATTGCACTCCACTGAGATGACAAAGGTGTGCCCCGGACTAAAATCCACCGTAAGAGTTTCACAGGAGTGCAAGGCGGATTCCCGATATCAAACGGCACCACACACTACCCCAAGGATTACCTCCGCTACACCCTCCAATCCGTCGTTACGGTTTCAAATCACTACAGAAATCCCACCAAAGCCATTGCATTTTCAACATGCTTTCCCCATTTCTCCAGCCGACGCAAACTTAGTCTAATTTGCCCTCCAACCAAATCATTTTTCTCATAAAAAACCAGTCTCATCTAGGGAGCCCGACCGTGCTCGGGCCTTAGTTCGTGACCAGCAGCCAGTGGCAAACATGGACTTTGTGAAAGAAAATACCAGTCACTCATTGTTGGTACGAACTTCTCTCTATATTCTTTTATTGTATATAAGGCAGCGTTCTTCCCCACATGTTTTGTTGCTTCGGGTAAAATTTTCTGCAAACCACCGCTATAGGACTTGCGTGCAAATAATCCACCTCTTCATCTCTGCTTGGAACATGCTGTCCATCTTCTCGTTCCAACTGAAAGCCCCCTGAAGGAACTCATTGTGGAATCCCCAGCTGAGCTTCCAACCATCATTCATGCTGCTCGGCAGCCTATTAGTTATCATGTGAGGTATTCCGCTCCAAGCCCACTTTCGAAGGAAACGTCGTTCTGTCCACATCGCACTGAAAATACCTAGACGAAGACAGCTAACGTAAACTTATCTGACATCACAGTCTCCTCTCTCCTTTAGGTTTTTCAAGCCACTGTCCACCGGCCCGGGGATTTGTCGGAATGACATCAGTGTAGAACCACCCAAGACGCTAATGATATTGCTGATCGACAACTTGACGTTTGCTTTGCTCTCCAACATGTCGGGATATTCAAAGGTGGAAACCTCCCTCTGGTGTTTCGATAGGGATCCCTCAGTCAGTCAGCAGGTCCGTCCATGTATTTCTTTTATTACAACCCGAGTTCTGTTTGATCTTTCGGCGAACCATTGTTTAAGCCATTCTTGTATATACCACGTCTTCCCCACACTTGAGTTACACTCCAACTAGCAGATTTGAGTTTAAAAAACTGCTGCTGGAGTCGAAACCAATTCACCCTTCTTGCCTAAACCGTTCTCACTTTAGTTTATTTGAACACTGTCTAGTCCTATCGTACTGTTGCTGAGGCGTACAAACCCGGCCTTTGGAACCCATGAATAATTCATACTGTTGTAAAATGGGGCACCCCGTGAGCATGTCTTGTGCATTCGTCCTGATCCAAGTTGAGAAATATGTCACTAATATTATTATTATCACTGAATTACGGGGACAACCATGCTTTAGGTAGAAGATCTGCAACGCCATTCCGAGCCCCACGTGATTTTAGATTTCTAGTGAGCCGCTGGTTTGAGGCCTTAACTTTCTCGCCCAGTTAAACGGCTTTAGTTTTGTTGCTAACAATACGAGAAAAGATCACGTTTGGCACGGGAAGAGAAAAAATGAAAGTAGAGATGGGGTTTTGAAGCTCAAAATAATTAATCTTTGGAGAGGAGCGCCCCGTTTTTTGATCAGCGGTGCGACGAATGTTAAAGGGCCAGTATAATAGAAAGATTGCCCTGTAAGCGCATAGTGCGACGGCGGCCAGTGAATCATCTGAGAGAAGGAAGTTACGCCGGTCTTTATTACATGAGAGGAAGGACAGTAACCTCCGGTTGACGCCTGGTAATTGTCCTCCCTGTTCTGATTGGAGGTGGTTTCATCAGGAGCCTGGCCGGGTGTTATACGTTCGCCAGCTTAAAATAACGTAATGCGTCGACTTAACCATCGATGCATATGACGCCGTCAGGGGCCGCGGACTTAGACATATTTCCTTGTCACCGACTCACCCCCACCAGCTTGCCACCCCAATTACCACGTCTGTCGACATGAAAAGTGGAAACCAACTTCATCGAACTCACCATCCTTTGTCTTTAGGGTCATCCACAAACCTACCCAGTCGGCCTCCCTCCCCTTTGAGTCACAAGACAAATGACATATCAGGAACGTCACTTTTGCAATCTAGTACGCTCACCTGAAATTCTCTCGATATGATCGGGATAATACAGTCTCTACGCATACCCGGAGCTATAGCGGCAAAGCCCGATCAGCTCCCTTCACCGTGCACGCAACCAACTACCCACGCTAGCCACTACCAGTGGCTACCACCCCTCCCCCAAGCCAGCCACCAAGTCATCACACTAGTTCACGAATCTCCCCACCTCGATGCCGGTGGTGTGTTCAGGGTGGGCTTTGGATCATACAGCCAAAACATATGCACCTCGCCTGAGCTTCATATGACTAACAAGTCTGTGTCCTTTATCAGCTTATTAAACCGTTTTGCGTTGCAGCCCATGTTGTATTGACTGTCATCAAATTGACTCCAGACGGCGGGCGATATGCCCCACCATTCCTCGGACCCCCTCTCCCACGGACAAACCATCCAAATCTCCGTGATATTAGCGTTCCAAATGATGGCCGTCGTTTCCTTGGGCACAGCCCCACACCGTCCGTGCCCCAGTTATGGAAACTTCGCGTCTAACTTGCCGGCTACCCAATCCTTACCTCATCTTCCGTGCGGAATTCTGTATTCTGATTCGAATATGCATCCTCGAGCTCCCTCCTGGATTCCGCATTTTACTTGTCTTCCCCCACCCACACTCCCATCATGTCCTGCCCTTTTACCAAAGCCTCAGTTGACATCCCTCCCACTTCCGAAGACGCTTTATTCCTACTGAGGCCCGGTTCCCATCGCAATGGCAATCCCGGTAGTCGTGCACCCGGCGTCAATGCCTTGCGTGCACCGTCACCAAATTCTTTTCTTCGAGTTCTTATAAACGCCTGGTCAATAATCGGGAAAATATTGCATTTATGATCCCTAACATTTACCTAAAACTCCTAAAGTATTAGCAACCGAATCTTGGCTAACGGACTCCATCCCGCCTGGCCAGATCTCTTTGATCGGCTACAGGATGTTCAGTAAATGCAAGCGTCGCCATGGCGACGGATGCATAATCTTCTTTAGATACGCCGTCACTGAGGTCTCTTCCGACAACTCTATTCTGGATGCTGCTCAAGACTCTCAAAGGGGGCCGTTCAAATTGCTCGCATAAACCTGAACGTTATCTGTGTGTATAGTCTACCCAGTACAGCCGCTTCCGACTCCAGGCACATTAACTACTGCTTTCAACAAATTTTCCGGAATACCCCACGAAACTAAGCTTAAATCCGGCAACTTTGTTGCGCCCAACATCAACTGGAAAAAGTTCACGTTCCTCAACATTTATTTAATTTCCGCTCCTGCATTCTAACAGGTTTTTAGAACCAACGTGTCCTGATTCTGACCATAAAAATGACGTTGAATCTAGCCTTTACTTCGGGCTTCCCAGAATCGAAGACATACATAATCACTTCCGTATAATTACTAATGATAATAATACTAATGGTTTATTTTGGATGCGCCCGGCGCATGCTAGAATGCATGATCAGATGGTTCGAGTGGTGTCAAAATCTAAATTTTACGGAAGGGCATAATATGTCTGCACGGAGTACTGAAGTGCTGAAGTGGACAAAAACTGTAATAATGCCCTGCAAGTTTGACGATCAAGGTTGATTGATCGGATAGACTGGCGTTGTTCAGAGTCGGTTAAAAAGTGGGAGCAGATGTGTAAATGGTACCGGAAATAATCACCACAGCAACGACCTCAGATGAATCAAGGATGTGTCAAAGAAACGGAGAGGGGAGCGGAAAAAGTTCGCCAAGAGGAATTCAAAGAGTCGCTTGCAAGTAGCACGGTGTGAAAATATATGGAAAGAAACTTCGAGAATGTACACAAATAGATCTTCAGATATTATATGCTATGAATCAACCGCCACTGTGGTTGTAGAAGTTGATGTTGGGATGCCGACATAGTGAATCACAGGGAAAGGGACCAACAAATCCGATGGATAGAAGGAGGAATTTCAGGAGCGGCGATAGAAGAACAAGCCAGAGGTTGGCCGGTAAGTGTTCAGTGGTTTATTTTCATTGGTATAGGTATGATACAAAGCATCAGTGAGGATATAGAATTATGGCATTAAATCAGCGTGGAGTGCTTTAAGCAGTGACTGCTGGGGCGGATAGCGTGCAGAAGCGATACTGAAGTAGAAGATAGATAAGTGACCTGATGACTTTTTTGATAGGCAGATCACACGGCAACGGTAGAACAACAGCTAAGGGGCCAATGGGACCGGTAGGGGAAACGAAAACGGGCCATCGGATTCAGAGAAAAATAAAACAGTCGGCAGAAAAGGCAGGAGAAACTAAATTTGAGAGTCAACGTGTTGAATTGCCCAGTGACGGGCAGCGTCGGCTCCTTAGTTGAGGTACGTAACCAAACGCAGCTGGAGTGTAGGCAAAATGCCCAAGAATTCAGATATGGTCGACAACGTTGCAAGGGAAACGATACAGAAAAAAACTTGAAAAAATGCGCAGGTGAACAGTTGAAAACCTTGATGGCATGATGCCAACGGAAACAATCACAGGAACAGTGTACAGCAGATTGGGATGAGAGCGGGTGCGACTTCAAGTGCGATGAAGGTTAAAATGGCGAGTGGAGAGCAGTCAGGCTTCGGGCAGATTATCCACATCAATGCAGGTATGACACGAAGAAACAACAAGGAGATGGAATAATGGTTTTGGACCGATGTGAAGCTCGATTGCGGAGGCGGATCGCATGTAGAAGTGGAAGTGAGGTGGGGTGTAGATTACTGTTCGGTTGGCCGTTACAAATGATAGAAAATACGACAGTGGTGAAGAGAACCATGGAACCAGCGGTTTTACCAGGAAAACTAGTTCGAAACATAGGATTTGGAGTAATAAAGGAACGGTCGGCCGACATGGCAGTTGAAATTGGAGGCCCCATACCGGTGAACTCAGGTGCATAGCGAACGAGCAAGAAGTTCAGAGGGATTGAGGGACAACCAAGTTTTGTCCTTGGGAAGGCCAGGGAGTTACAGGTGATGGGAAACGAACTGTTTGTTCAGGTCTTGTGATCTAGAAAATGATGGAGTTGATGAATGGTGGGTACCCACTTTTAATGAACATTGCAATAGGTGTATTCTGTCATAATGACATGTAACTGAAGCTGCATAAATTTGTTGAGAGGTTGGGGTGCAATGATTGAGAGTACGGATGTTAGTCACGGTATGGTACGTATATATACCATATCAAGAGAAATGACTCACAGAAATTCGAACGGGTGTCACATCTACAGGAAAGAGGGAATGTCAAGGAGGTGAAAGAAAGGCCGACGGAGGACAGGTGACCATCCGTCGGGTGAATAATGATTTATCAACATGAAGGTGGTACTTAGGTAATGGACCAAACTTGGATGCGTTGAAAGTGATCGCACGAGCGAAGATCTCGAAGTCGTGATTTTACTGCAGGTGAGCAGTAAGTGTACAACTTGTTGACCATTTTGACAGGTGCTATGAAGTAATGACACCGGCAGAGCTGCGTGATAAATACGTCTTAGAAGTATAAATATGAAAAGGTCAGGAGGCACATTGAGATCAGAATACATAAACCAATTGGCCCTGTGAAAACGAGCATTAGGAGTGGTGGAGAGTGCAAATGATTGCTAACCACAGGTTTGACTTCTGGAGAACTACGAAATATATTTCTGCAAAGTTCAACCTCTGTCGAATTTTGGTGAGGAAATGAACAGTGACGGTAGAAGTGCCATCGAGTGTATAGTAGCCACGAGGTGTGGCATGCGGTGAGTGTAGGCGGAGAGGAGCTTGCCAAAATCGATGGTTATTATATAGGTGATTATGGGCTGCCAAGGATAGGAGAGGGTTGGCGGATGGGACTGAACACTACACGCTTTTAAGCACATAACAAGAGTGATACATTCGCCGGGGTAGAAAAGGTAAGCTGCAATCCCAATACTGAGCGCGGGCTCGATGGAAGAACAGTCGTTGAAGATGGAAGAGCAGGCGGCAGGTTTTCCGCAGGAGTACGAGCGTGAAGATGAGGTTCCGTAATCCACCAGCCGTACTGTGAGTGGGACTGACCGTGAGCTGGACACTTAAACTGAAAACCGTTTCTGGTAGCAGGAGGTGCGATAGACCAACCCAGTTGCACCCGCACGTCGTTGCAGACGTACTTCACGCCCGATGTGCCCCGGCCGGAGCAGTGAATCTGACCGCGTCCCGCACCTTTGGGATTAGAATGGGTTGTAGCACAGCATATATTAAAGTATTCAGAGTTCCGGTAGCTAGGTTTGGGAGTTACAAAGATCAAAGCCAGTCAGAGAGCAACCGAGTGACGTGCAAACATCACACCGTGTCGATGGTCCAATTTTTATATCCAGCGAGAAAATGTGCCAAGTTGGTGCTCGTGGCACTGGATGGGCACAAAGGTCCTGGGTCGGTAAATTTTGAAAAAAGTAGAAACGGGCTGCAATCTGGCATTTGTGTTAGCTGTGGAGTCGATGAGAGATATAACAACAGTGAATGGTAGAACCTGGGTGGGGGTAGAATTACCAAGAGGAGAACTAGCCATCACAACGATAAAGAATAGGTCTTGGAATATAGTATCAGACTAACCTGAGCCCTGGAGGGAACTGGTAATGCTTCTAAAAATTCGGAAATTAGCAAACCTGGGTGTGAATAGGTATGCGTAAATTAATTATGGATGCCGTGGAGCAGATTGTAAGGACAAGGAACAGTTACAGGCCGAGCGGTAAGGACAATGATTAGTGCGGGGTCACGACCGGTAGCAGCTGATAAGCTTATTGAGAGAGCTTGTATATGGAGGGAATTGTGAGGTTCAGGACTTGCCAAGCTGTGTGTGTGTGGGGGGGGGGTTTCTCGGAAAAGAAACCTATATAGAATGGGTTGTAAAGATTAGATAGAAGTCAGGTCTTACTTCAGAAGCACAAGTCTCAGACATGATGGTGTCAGGCAACATCAGGCCATTATCGACGGTGACGTAATGTGCTACTGATGTTTTGAAGTGATTGGGAAAAGCATCGACAAGTTTCAATGGGAAGTTTATTCCAAAGTATGGAATATTTTAGTAAACTTTAAATCTCATGGAAAGCCTAGCATTCGTAACAGCAAGACGCAGATCTCTGTGACGGAGGGCGTGGCGAGTAAGTGATTGAACACGTGGAGCGTCAGTGGAAGAAAACGCCAGGCTATGAATAAACCTACGGAGGAATGCGAAGGTCAAGTCTCAAGCGGCTTAGCCAAGAGGTATATGATCATGCAATTACTTGCGAGTAGTGCGTGGGATAGATGAATATTTGTTTTTCTGACTGTCATTCGGACTCAACCTTCCACGCACGAATTCAGATCATCCGATCAACCTGCACTCGGAAACATCAAACTCAAGTTTCGCTCCTGTTAGAGCTCATCAGAAGTGCATACCCTCTGCCACACCCAGGGTTCGAACTCGGGCCTTTCACCTCGTAGGCTTGTGTGTTACCACTGCGCCACCCCGCTCCTGTCCGGGCTGATCCAAATCGCCAAGTTAAGCTTGTTCAGATGTCGACCTGTAAGACTGCCAGAGGTGCCTGACAGCTTCGAGTGGAGGCACCGTACAAGCCCCGTTTGACTTGGAGGACGGCTCCGCGCTCTTTATAACTAAGTGTGGTGGAATAACTAAGCGGCCGTTGCGTGAATGAGCGCTGTACATTCTCTAAAGTTATTCTGTCGGATTGAACGGTGTTAGTGAAGATGATAGGACAGTGCTCTACGCGGGGTTGGACACATAACAGATACAACAGGAGTTTTGCATTGCGCAGGACGGGAGATCTGCCTAGAGGTCACAAGGATTTGTTTGCCCTGGCAACTAGAAAAGATAAGTGTTCCAAAAGTTTAGGGTGCACGAGTAATGCAAACCAAGATCTTGCACTGATGGATTGTGCTTGATTGGGGAGTTGTGTAAAAGGAACGGGTTCGGAGGGACCTGACAGCATACGGTCATGAAGCTGCATTTCTGAACAGAGAATTCAATGTTCCAGGAGTGACGTTATTGTTCAAGGCGTTCTATATCGTACTGTGTATTCGAAATTGCGTCATTAAGGTCCAGGAGTGAGAGTTCTTGTATAATTTCGATGTCGTCCGCCAATACGAACGGGGTACCGTGATGAATTGCAGAAAAGACGTCAATAATGTACATTAGGAATAGAAGTGGTTAATATAATAATAATAATATTGGTATATTTCTCGGCCATGGTCGAGACGCACGCGTTAAAGCATGATCATGGTGTACACGTTACTTAATAAGATGAAATGTTCACATATTCTAAGTATGAAAGTCGAGAGTATTAGAGATGAAAAAACAATGACAGGAAAAGTTTGAATGGACCATTCTGATAATGGTTTGCGCGGCAGTTTTAAACCGGTTTCGAATCCGGATCAGGCAGTGGTGCGCGGTGGAGATATCGAGAAAATCGTTAGCGCAGTGCTAAGGAGGCATTATTAACAAGAATGATGCAAGCCCAGGAAACCAGAGGCCAACTGAGGTTCTGCAGATGGAATAAATTTTGAACAAGAAGAAAAGGGTGGAAAATCGACGCATGCGAAGAGGATAGCGATCCATGAAGACAATGCAGACCCAGAATGACGGATTTACCGGAGTTCTGTAAACGGAATGAGATTTGAAGCAGGGGGACCTGAGGCCAGTTTCGTGAAAGTGAACACCGGTGGATGTGGGAGAAACAGCAGTCCATAAAAAGGTGAGTTTAGATTCAGGGCCAATAACATGTACTATTCAGAAATGAGAAGGCGCAACTGGAGGGTCTTCGAGAAATGGAGAGTCAAATTCCAGCCGGCTACGGTTCGGAGAAAAGATAACCTGTGTTAACGGATAATAAAGTGGGAAAATCTTCGCATGGACTTCAGCGTTATGCTGCTTCAATGACAAATATATATGTATGTGATGACGCATTTGCCTTCAGTGTTATTCTGGTAACGTACTACATCGAATGCGTAAGTTTCATCTGGCAGGGCAAAGTATGTGTCAGTCAATCAGCCGAGTGTGGCTGTATGTTAGCGGCATGCGTGTGAGCTGGAATTCGTGTTGGTTGCGTTAGAAAATGCTGAACGATCTGATGAGCAATTGAGGGTATCTCCTGTTGTGTGGTTGGATTCCTGTCCCAGTTGCCATGGTAGGTTCCACTTGAGTCTCTGTCCGTACGAGTCAAAGCGGCCTCCTTGGTTAGCCAATTTGGCGACTGAGATAGTGGGAGACAACGACCTGAAATAAAGGGAGATTGCAGTCTGGACGTGGTTCCAGCTGTGGGTTATGATAATATGTGAAGACAATAAACAATGGATTGGTTAGGTCTATGTGAGTGGGGCATGGGTAAAATAGGCTCGCAGTGGATTTGAGCTATACTGCTGCAGGCTGATGAAGTTGCGTACACAGGCTTGGTAGCTGTATGCATTTCAAAGGATTTATGATTTGCCCGTGGTTAGTAATGATAACCTTCAATACCGTTTGCTTACGCAGAACGCAGTTTGGCACGAGGCGATAAGATAGGTTTGAAATAACAGACAGAGCGAGTAGGACTATCATACTGTTCGCGTGGCGCTACGCTGTTACTGTCTCTTTCGGTATAGTGGTTGTTCTATACTGAGTAGTTTCTGAGGAGTCCAAGTAGAAGGAACTATTGGGGTGACAGTGGTTATAGATTAGAGGTAATTATTCTGTTTAGGCATTGTAAACTGTTAGGTTTACGCTTAGGTGATGGCAACTGCGGCGTATGGTGTGGCACATCGTAGATTCTCAAGGGTTCAGGTTAGTATCCAGCGTTTTCCTCATAAGCTCTATCAAAAGACATATAAGGATTCTTAAGAGCGATCAGTTTTTGGATGTCCAGAGCTACGTGTAGTCCAGACTTAAACATAATTAGGGAATCTACGGAACGGACTTCAGCTGGGAGTTTATTCCACAGGGTTGCATATTTCGGGAGGAAGAAGTTGATGGTAAAAAGTTGGGACTGTTTTGCTGTCCTGGATCGTATGGATGAACCGCTGAGTTTCGTAATTGCTGCAGCGGTGGGGCCAACCCTATGCGGGTCTAATTGAGCCTAGGTTGCTCAGAGCGGTTATTCGACTTATTAGTACCCTATACCTACCTCAAAGGCCTGAGCCCTTGAAATATACGGATTGTATAACATAGTCAGCGTGTCCACCGTTAGGGCTATGCTTATTTCCTGTTTGAAAGCCACCGATGTCGGTGATAACGCCCGAATTCGTTGTGGTAGCTTATTCCACAATGAAGCGTACTTGTTATTGAAGAAGTTTGACCGAAGAGCAAGCTTCGGCAAAGGGACAGACAACAAGAACTCATTGTTACGTAAGGGATACGTAGAAAGGGTTCTTACCTGCGGTGCTGAACTACATGATCTATTCTTCAAGATATTGTGAAAGAAAAGCAGGTTATTTCTTATGCGGCGTAGCCATAAGGGATCGATTTTCAGCCGCTCACAACGTTCCATGTAATTAGAGGGCGAAGAAAAACCTATGAGCTGTTTCGTGAATGCCCGTTGTACATTCTCAAACGCTATGCGGTCCCTTTGTCGCATGTTGGAAAAAATGATTGAGCCGTATTCCAGAAGAGGTCTAACATGGGACTTAAAAATGTTGAGTTTACTTTCTGGCAAAAAAAATGTTTGATGTATTAGCCCGATCGTACGGCGTGCTTTAGCCACCTGGATGGCTGCGTGTTCCGAAAAGTCAAACGTACATGAGTAGTGTAGACCCAAGTCACGTACCTGAGAGTTATTGGGGATGAATTTGCCGTTTATACTAAATCTTCCAGTGGGGATGTGACATTTATACGTAATAATATTACTTTTTTCGGCGGAAAAACCCATTTTCCAATCATTACTCCAGGAGCTGAGAGCGAGCAGTTCCCTTGTAATGTCATCTACGGTAGAGGCTAACGCCGCGGGATCAAAAGTGTACACGATTTTGATATCATCTGCAAACACGCACGCATTCTTGGATGACCCCATTGGCAACGGGGGACGGTTGTGAGAGATGGTTGCTGATTGGGATTACTTAGCTTCAGTGGAAAAGATATGAGGAGAACCAGTTGGGAATAACTTCGAGCTCGGTCAGGAGCCGCCGGTAAGAAACGCGGTCAGATAACCTAGTCTTGTCCAGGAAGATGACAGTTGGGCTTTTCCTTCTGTCTGCAGCTGCGGTGCCCATGTTGAAATAGTCAATTTGATAGGTTTTACAAGATTGAGTTTTTAGAAAGCCTTGTTGGCCTTTATGTTCCAAGTTATTCGACAATAAACGGTCAAAGATGCGCCTTTCAACTAAGAGCTGAAATAGTCTGAAAACCATTGGTGTGTGGTTAATCGGTCGGTAGTTCAAGGGGTCGAAAGGAGGACCTACTTTGTTGCAGGGGCCAATGGTGGGTGATTCTACCGTGACGCGAAAATTCCAAATTTCTGAGATAAGGTAAAGATATTCAAAAAGTGAATTACAACATCAGACCCGCCAAGTCGAAGCAGCGCTGGCGGAATTTTGTCAAAGCTGGGGCAGGATGAGGGCTTTACTTTGCGGAATAAATGAGACACTTCACTGCGAGTAAGTTCTATGTCGGACAGAGTGGTAACTGCAAAGGGAACTAGTGTAGTATGGGCAGTGCCAGACTCAATTGTCATAGAAGAAGAGAAGATCGAGTTGTAAGCTCCGGCGATCGCAGCTTGATTTCTGATCTGTGTGCCCCTTGGTAACCGCAGGTATGAAATACTTGAACCAGAAGGTGTTTTTCTGTCCATGAGTATACGTGAAGTCCGGAGCATTTTATTCGGCCGGCGAAGGGCAGATGCTTTCTGTTTTATGTGGAGTTTTTTGTGGTGACTCGAATAGTATTAGATAGCCTACGTAGGAGGATGAAGACAAAAAAGTCATGAGGCTTTCTGTAATAGACTGAGGCTTTTTTGTATTTTATTTGCAAAGATGCGAGGATATCACATCGGCTGCGGAGGACTGGATAAGTAGTGATCCGACTAAAGCGGTGAAAAAGTGTAGAATATGGCAGACTAGCTGCGGGCTGGGGTTCATGTGTCAGAAGGCAGTCCCCCCAGTCGATGGAGAGAACTGATTCGGTGAGTAGCTGTCATTCGTAATGGGGAAACAAAGAGTCGAGTGGGCCATCTTTGGTTATAACTGAGGGTACCAAAGCTACAAGAAACCAATTATTGATTACTTCCGGGGAAATGGTTCAGTATGTTAGTATCCAAGTTGGACGGGCCCAAGGTGAAAACTAAATCTAGTATTTTGTCCTTTCTGGTCGGAGTGAGAACACTTTGGGTCCAGATACCTACTCGATCGCAGGAGAGGAAATCAAACAGGTGTTTGGGCGGAGGTGAGCATATCCTAGTTGATATCTGGTGCATTAAAATCACCAGCGATCAGTTAACATGTGAGAGGTATATAGGATGGGTAGTTAAATGCATTATTTATGGGTATGAAGTCAGAAGCAGCCGTACTAGGTCTATGCACACTACCAACGAAAAGGCGCGTGTGAGCAAGCTGAACGTCAACCCGTAAAGAGTCACGTATTACATCCAAGATAGGGTGGTCGTAAGGGGTTGCAGTAAAGCTGCACTTGACGTACATTAGACATCCACCACTTCGATGACACCTGCTTTTATTAAACATCTATAGCCTATCGGAGAGGTTTGGGAAGAGGGGGTAGAACTATTAAGCCAAGTCTCAGTCACGAGGACAATCCTAGGGCTTTTCGGGATTGAGAGACTTTATAGTGAGTCGAATTTAATAATAAGGGACTAACAGTTCGTGAGAAGTAGGGGAAGTTTAGCAGGTTTGTCCTTGGTCAGAGAGGAACGACAGTGCGGTATATGGGCTGGCGCATCTAGGATGGAGCTAGGATGTGCGTCACGACTGGGATGTTTGTGTGCTGAACGGATTGTAGTAAGTTGATGTGCCGTTGAGTAGGAAGGCTAGGGTGGATGAACTACGTTCACTGCATGGCTCGAGGAGTAGGAGAATCAAAAACACTGAGTGGTCGGTAAGGTAGACGAGGGGATATGACACTCCATGGATGGTGAATTAGGCCGACTGGGCATATCTGTTGAGCGAGTCAGCTTGATTGCTAGGCTGGGCTGGGTATGGCTAGTGCTAAGTAGGTTCATTAGATTTGAAGGAGATCGGTGGATTTTAAGTATACTTAGTGCGGAACAAGGTGAAAGTTCACTGTCGAGTGCCTCGCCACTGGTGGCTGGGACATAGAAATATGAGGAGAGAGGGACAAATGGGAGGGGAAAGGGAAGTGTAGTAGCATCAACTACCTTGGCACCTGCCTCAGTAGGAACGGTAATGCAGGTGCCCTCTTTACATCAATAAGTTGGTGGGCTGTGACCTGGGGAGAACGTGAAATGCACTTGGGATATAGGGGTCCTGGTTGGAGCAGAGACTGGAACATCGCGGGAGCTGCTGTAAGTGACCTGCGGTAGAAAAGGGATTCAGGTTAGGCGAAATAAGTGGATGATAGAATGAGGGCGACCCATGCGGGAAAATATTAATAAGGTTACGGTAGAGGTTACGTGAAACACTAAAGTAGTCGTTTGGTATGGGAGGTGGCTTTATCGGAGAGGCCCCGAGGCCAGTTGTAACAGCTTGATGAGAATGGTTACCAGGTGTAGAAAGCACATGACTGGGCCCTATATACGGTGCAGCTGGTGAAATGTGCTTTTGAGCGGGAGGATAGGTCTTGAATAACTTTCCTTCCTCCGTTGTTGCAGTCTGTGCTGCTTTGCTTGGGGCCCTTGGCAGTTGGAAGTGTGGCCTCGTGAGTGAGCTAGAATTGGCCGTAGTGGCAACGACGAGTATTCCACCTAGTAGTGACATTTTCGCTTGTTTGGGAGATAACCTAGGCACCGTAGGTTGCCGGGCGGCTATTGGAGCCTAGTGACGAGGTGAAATAGAAGAATTTGGGGGGCTTCTTTCGATTGACTGATGATTTCTGGGTTATTGAGCTGGTTGGGCTGTTCACACCATCATCGGTCGTGGATGTTGTTCTGATGATAGGCAACGGCGGAATCGAGTTGGCAAGCCCAGGGAGAGACAACTTGCCAGGTGTGTACTCCATACTTCTTGGTTTCCTAGGCGTTGGCTGGCGGGACGGGGCTGAAATGGATATATCCAAGTCGACGTCCAACAAGTGGGATCGATTTTCTAGTAAGCGTGGAGTCGTTTTGATATTGCACGTACGTTGTGCACCGTCGGAAGGAGAAAAAGCAGACAACTGGGGGCGGAAACGTTTTGGTGTAGCTGAATACGAGCTGGAAGGCCTGGCGAATTCTTTCCGCAGCGAAGGATCTCGAAGCAATGGTGGATTGGCCTTTATTGGGTTGCTTGGAAGGTTTCTCGTCAATGACTTAGCGCAACAGTGGGCTAGATTCGCGTAGAATGTTCTTTCGTAGCTGAAAGCACTGGCAGCGGTGGGGGGGGGTGCGTAATTTTATTAGAGCTTAAGAGGTTATGTTTTACTTCTACAACAGAGATTCTGTCGGATACATGAATGCAAAAGCGTTTTTTGAATTGCTGATCCTTCACAAGACTTCCGAGGCAATGGCGCTTATGAAGCCCCCAGCCGTGACCAGGTCTTGGGTTGACGGATTTGTTAGGAGGTTGGAGATGTACGTGAGCAGAAGTATCTTGGACGGGGTTGTATCGATCGAAAACATCTGGTTGTTGAGACCATAGAGATTGTGTTCCATTGTCTCAATCCTTTTGTTTGCCCCGCCATAAACATCAGTCAGGATGACGGAACACAGATTCCGGTAAAGTTTCCTGAACTTTGACTTCGTGAGCACTTTTGGTCGGACCTTTGCACGACCAACCAGTGAGGATCTAGTGAGTTTGGCTGATAGTTTCGGCATTGTTACACTGACAGTGATTGCAATTGAGAGCTGAGTACACAGAATTGTGTTACTTTCCATGATGTACGGGCCTCCCGAAGAAAAAACCTGGAGCACTGTGGTTTTATATCACAAAAGCATAACACTGTGGCGTTGCTGATAATGAGACTTTGAAGCTCAATGAAGATTTAATTGATTTTGAGCCATGGAAACACACCGGGAAGATGCAAATTAAAGTAATACTCTAGAAATCTAACTGAAAACAATATCAATTTAAATGCTTAATTGACGGTACACCAGCGGTGCGGTCGTCTCCCTCGGTGAGTGTAGCTGTTTTTGAAATTTTTAGAACACACAGCTCGTCCTCCTCCATTTAAGTTTATCTTTATCTGTGCTGACTGGATCCTGAATAATGTCAATGCCCCACACCATTGATATAACCGCTTGCTCAGATGAGGCTACTTTCCCCATGAGGCAGTGCGATTCCCCCTCCGTGGCCAATGCCTCACTCCTCAATCCGGACGAAACGGTCCTTCATAATGCGCTGGCAACGGATGCACTAAAATGTGCAGTCCAAAGTCAGGCTGCAGAGATAGCCGAGTTAAGGGCCACCGTCCACACCCTTAAGGATGAGCTGTCCAGCCTGAGGAGTTTGGTAATCAAATCCCTCCCGGTGTCCCAGGCAGCCGATCAGGTTTGTAGAGTTTCTGAGCAGCAAATTCTTGACGCCGCCAAGATTTTACAAGATACCGAGAATTGCTCCAAGCGAGTCATCCTTTGGGGCCGCTTCCTCAGTTCAGATCACCCTCATGACACCTACGCCCAGGTGTTTAACCGCCTTAAGCTCCCTTTCCCACTTAAAGGTCGGTCCACTTGGTTGGTAACCAAACGCACCAACCGGGTTCACGGTATTCTCATTGTAATGGGTTCCACAGATGCAGCCAAACGAATTGTTTCCTTGGCCGCAAAGCTCAAGGAAGAAATTAAAGGGCTCAAGGGCGTATCCATTGATAAGCCACTTCATCTGAGGCTCCGCAGTGAGACGGCTAAGCCAAAAATCCCACAAAAAGCTGATCCTAAGCTCAGAGTGCTGCCAGTTGTCCAGGTAACTCGCCTTGAGGACCGAGCTGCATGCCCACCATCCCTCGCTTCCCTACTGACACCATTTCCCATCGCCGGAAGTACTCCCAGTAGTAGGCCTAGTGCCACTAAACATCGGTTGCCTACGAAAAGCATCCCAGGCCCCATCATAGCCAACAAGACTGTTTCAACGGACGAGACTCACTCATCCTTGAGCCTAGACATGAACCTGCAATCTGTTTCTACTGAAAGAAGCAGTGAGGAGGTTAAAGCACCAGATAATATATCTGGTGCTGTCATGAAAAATAAGCTCTTCAACAAGAGAACTCAGAATAGGGCATCAAGCAGTGCGCAGAAGGGCAAACCACGAAAGGCAGCCCACCCTTTTCGGAGACCGAAGGATGTAGGCCGTCCACCTGGATTGATACCCCCCAGGTTACTAGACATCAAAACCTACCGGTCCCCCCAGCAGTCTGCTTACCATCTAGCCCCCCAATATCTTCAGCCCCCGACTCTCCCAGGACCTTTCCATCCTCAAATCCCCCTCTTTCCCCCTCCTCAAACCCAAAACCAGCTGCCTCTGGCGATTCTGCAACAACTCCTGAGCATGTGCTCAAGTGTTTTTACAGCAATTGCCTGAGTGTGTTGAATAAGATCCCGGAGCTTCGGCAGCTTGCAGTGGATAAGGAGCCTCAGATCATAGCCCTCACAGAAACCTGGCTCACCCCTGACATACTTGATGCCGAAATATCCATTCCGGGATACTTCACAGTAAGGCGGGACTCCAGTAGAGGTCGTGCCGGCGGGGTAATCATATACTACGATAATTCGATCCCTCCTCCCACCTTACTGACAACACCAACATTTTCATGTATTGATTGTCTGTGGGTTGTGTTTAACCTCGCTAGGACAGATACCCTATTGCTCGGTGTTGTCTACCGTCCTCCCGCATGCAATTCAACTGACAGCATAGGTCTCATAGACTTATTAGGCTCCCTGAAAAGCTATACAGACTTCACCCATCTGTTAGTCACTGGTGACTTCAACTCTCCCAGTACAAACTGGCAAAGAGCTGATGCCCCGGATATCACTTTCGGTAAACCCCTCCTTGATCTCGTACTGAAAAACTCATGGGTGCAGAACGTAAGAGATCCGACTAGATATCGCACAGGCCACGCCCCGTCCCTACTAGACCTGGTCATCACCAATGATCGGTTCCTAATAGATGTGGTGCATTACTTGCCGCCCCTCGGCAAAAGTGATCACATTCTCATTGGATTCGATTATATCGTGAAATGGCCTCCTCTTCCGTCAGAAACTAAGATTTTGAGATCCTTCAAAAGGACCAACTTTGACCAAGTCTGTGCATTTCTTCGCTCCCAGCTAAATTTAACTAACCCAGGTAACTCTGCGGATGAAATGGCAGAGAATCTCAGAGAGTTAATCTCCTTAGCTGATATGCTTTTTGTCCCCAGAATTCGTCGCCCACAGACCGCTAAGCGACCACTCCCTCGCCCCATTAGGCGCATTCTAGACGAACGCGCACGCCTCTTTGCTAGATATAAAGCCACAGGCCTTGGCCGTGATGCAGAAGACTTCAGGATCATAAGGAACATATGCAAAGACAAGATTAGGTCCTATCAGAATGCAGTCCAGCGATCTGTACTTGATCGAGCACGGACCAATAAGGCATTTTTCTTTCAGTACATGCGCCGTCTAAGGGGCACAGCTCCGACGCCATTAGCTCTCAAAGATAGTGCCGGATCTCCAATCACTTCCCCTAGCCAAGTAGCCGAGGCATTCAGCTCCTACTTCCGTACAATTTTTAGCTCCTTTCCCATATCATCCCACCCTACTATGCACCCGTTATCTCTGACCACTACCCTTAACCGCGTAACTATTCCCATTGGTGCAGTCGCAAAAGGTTTCCGACGGCTCAACCAATATTGCTCCATGGGTCCTGACCTAATCCATCCCCGTATTCTCAAGGAAGCCGCGGATACATTAGCTGCTCCTTATGCCTCGCTTTTTCAGCGATGTGTTGACGATGGAGTTTTCCCCTGTAACTGGAAAAAAGCAGTGATCGCACCCATCTATAAGAAGGGTAGTAGACACCTTGCTTCTAGTTACAGACCCATAAGCCTCACTAGCATCCCTAGCAAAATTTTTGAGGGAATTCTTAAGAGTGAGATTCTTTCCCATCTTCATAGAAATAAGATCCTCTCCCCGTCCCAACATGGGTTTCTTCCTGGCAGGTCATGCATCACCAATATGCTTACTGTCATGGATAGTCTAACGAAAGCCTATGATGATGGCCAGCTCTCACACGCTGTATTCATCGATTTTGCTAAGGCCTTCGATAAGGTCCCACATGCCCCTCTTCTTTATAAGCTGCAGACGTACGGGATCACAGGCTCCATGTTGGGCATCCTACGTAGCTTCCTTACCGACCGCACCTTTGTGGTTAAAGTCGGAAATGTTTTGTCTCAACCCTCCCCAGTAACAACTGGGGTCCCCCAAGGGTCGGTCTTAGGTCCTCTTCTTTTCCTGATCTATATAAACGATCTACCGACAGCCCTTCCTGCGAACATTGCCATGTACGCAGATGATGTAACCCTCTGGAGTTCAAGCGTTGAAGACCTGCAAATTGCAGTTTATGAAACAAAACGCTGGTCCGAGGATTGGAACCTCCCAGTTAATGATGACAAATGCGTGAGCATGTCTTTCGGCAGAGAGACTGGTCACACGTTTTCCATTAATGGAGCAGCCACTCTGCCAAGGGTTGACCGACACAAGGTGCTCGGTTTCTGGTTAGATTGTAACTTATCCTTCTCTCATCATCACGAACTTGCGAGCAAGTCTGCCTTTCGAGTTCTAAACATGATTCGAAGGTCCTTCCCGCGCATATTTAAGGATGATTTCCCCATAATTTTCGGCACTTATATCCGACCTCTGCTGGAGTACGGTAGTCAGATAGTGCACTCTGGTCTTGTCCGAGACCGTGAGATCCTAGAAAGGGTTCAGCGGGCCTCCACCAAGGCAGTAAGTGGTCTATCCCATCTACCTTATCCCGTCCGCCTCTCACTCCTCAACCTCTATCCCCTTGACGTAAGACGCGTAAGAGGTGATCTGTTTTTGATGTTTCACCTTTTTGAAACAGGTCAAAGCGATTACTTCTTCTCCGTCTGTCCAGCCTCCTCTCTCCGTGGTCACAGCAGGAAAGTTTTCAAACCGAGGCCACGCACTTCACTAAGGATTAACTTTTTTAGCTATAGGGTTATTACCATGTGGAATGCACTTCCGGAAGATATTGTTCTGTCGCAGGACAAAACTATCTTCAAGAAAAAGCTAGACATCTACCTGGGTCTCTCCCAATAATTCCCTTTGTCAAAAAAAACAAACAAAATAGTTGTCTTTTATCGCATATATGTTCATGAATGCCGCACTCCCACTCAGCTTAAGGCACTGTCCACAGTGTGACACTGAATGAGGTTATATGTATCTTGTTTTCGCTGCCACCCCCGCCCCCCCCCGCTTCTTTTTACTCTCGTTTCAGCTCGGTGAATCCGACAGAAGATCAAAGATTTCCTAAAGAACCGGGACAATTGGGCTTAAAGCCTCGAACCCGTGTAGTACTTCAAGACTTCAAGACTTCAAGACGTGGTATGATGATTTAGTCGAAGCCGTGAATTAACCGAGAATCAATAAAAGCTGTAAAATAAGAGTAGCGAAGGATACTTCTAGGTAGGCTTAACCCCAAATTTTCTAGGAAAGTATTGTGCTGATATTTTACGATAATAGCTTATGATCTCTCTGTAGAGTGGCGCAGTTTGTTACTCTGACAACCACAACTTGAGTACAAATAACTAACACTGCCAGGAGTGCCAAAAATCTAAGTCTTAAAATGCGAAAAGCTAAAATTGGGACAACCTGATTCGGCTTTACGGTTACCCTGATCTCCTTCCGAACGAAGGTAAACCACATTGGGTGTTTCCCTCTAAATTAAGTGCTTTCATTTATAACAGCGCTTTTGCCCACCCGTTCCTCCTCCTCGGTGAGAATACAGCAACTCGCGGAGTCACTTTGCTCCATAGATTGGGCAGAATACCTTGTAATATGTCAGAACCAAGACAGGTCGGGATTGTATCGAAAAATTGATGCGCCGAGTGTAATGTTTTGGCCAGGTTTCACTATTTGGTAACACAGCTTAGTCGAAATTGTTGGTAGGCTGTCGACGGGCAACCTTTTCCAAGACTGGTTCTACAACCGAGACTACTTCTTGACTCATGAATCCCCGCTAGCAGCAAACCTATCATATTCCAAACTTCTTCAAGGCCTGAGTCAGAACCCGACTTACCGAACTCTTCGCGGCCGGCTCAATGCC
Source organism: Fasciola hepatica (assembly GCA_948099385.1). Taxonomy (NCBI): domain Eukaryota; kingdom Metazoa; phylum Platyhelminthes; class Trematoda; order Plagiorchiida; family Fasciolidae; genus Fasciola; species Fasciola hepatica. The sequence goes on along the minus strand of CANUEZ040000032.1, from coordinate 488,016 downwards.
CTAACGTCTTTGCCACCAAAATACAAGGTAGCTATAATAACACATAGAGACTCGCAAGATTTCTATTTCTTATTCTCCTATACAGTTTTCCTAGCAGACTCCGCGTTGCCAGGGAAAACTCTGCAGAAGACAGAAAGTTTCTTCCCTTTTGCGAAATGTATACGCCACCCCAGGAGAAAGTTACACATGCTGTGTTACTTATCGCGTGTCAATTGGATAACTCGTGCAAAGATCCCCCGTTTCATCCTGGGAGCTTAACTGCTTGCTTTCAACTGGGAAATTCTGAGCTGGAACTCATAGAGAAGGTAACAAGTTCAAGTAATAGCACTGATAAACTTGGACCGCCGTCGAAGACACCCGCTGGGGCAGCCATCAGGTCCTAGGTGGTTTGCTGCTCTGTACTGGTGCAGAACTCATGATTTTGTCTCAATTTTTAGAAACACGATGGATCGAGCGGTGTCAAATTTGTAACCTAGAAACGGAGGATTAATATTGGTCACTGAGTCCGTGGTTGGGGCAAGGTAGGAGCAACCGGGTTTGGGCACTTCATAAGGTGATTTTGCAGATGTTTCACGCGAAGACACCACTCGTCAGGTAGCAGAATCTGCGACACCCTTCCCAGCCCCACGGGAATTTTAGATTTCCAAAGTGCCGCTGGTTTAAGGCCCTCACTTTTTCGCCCAGTTAAGCGGCTTTAGTTTTGTTGCTAACAATACGAGAAAAGATCAAAATTTGCATACGAGGAGAAAAAAATGGAAGCAGAGATGATGCCTTGAAGCTTAAGTAACTTTGTCTTCGAGGAGGAAAGTTCCTTTATTTGATCAGCGAAAAGACGAAGGATAATAAAAGTTTCATTTCGGAGATACCCGGGGCATACTAGACGTATGGTCAAGCTTTCACAGGCCATGGAATAAACGGAGAAGAAATTGTGAAAAATTGGAATTATGCACGAAATTAGGGATGGGAAGGCTAAGGAGGAAGATGAAGTCATGATGAACTTATTCACGCCAAATAAATATGAAGGAGAGTTTAAAAGAAGCCAGTGGCGGATTCAAAAAGAATCCCGGTGGATTTGAGGTTCAAAGTCAGGTGTAGAGTCTGACTTCTTCGAGTGAGTATATCCGAAGAATAACAGATACGCGTTGAAGAGGCCAGAAATTAATATAAAAAACTGTGGTAGTGGGAGACTGTGGAGAAGAAAGAGGGATTCATTGCTGGGGTTTGAATGATAATGAAGCCTCGCTACACTGCAGTAGGCGGTCAAAGGACAGGGCACAAAACTCACCGTAGAACGGGTAGCGAGCATTAGAAGAAGGATTGGGTGGTACAAATGGCAAAAAGGATTTGGAAGAAACGGATATAACGAATGTGAAGTATATATAAAAAAATGGACGCATATCGTGAGGATCAGCTGGACGATGTCATGAGGAATGGCCGGCAAAAGGTGTAGAATGCAGAGCGAATATATAGATATATATACATATGTATACGTATGTATATAAATCGATATGCCAGAAGCGAAAGCAAAAAGCATTAGAGTGCTGGGAGAAAAACGGTATCAGTGACTGAAAGAGGTAGATAGGGTTAGATCGAAATGTGTGGGACTGACTTGAGAATATTCAGACAATTTTTTAAGACCGTTAATATGGCGGATTAACAGAGGGAGAAGACCGAGAAGAAGTAACACCGGCTGTGGAGAGCAGACCGTAAAGGAGGGGAGGTGAGGGATAGGATCGAAGGAAACAGTTAAGAATGGGTCTAATTATTCGATCAAAGCAGGTGCGACATGTGATGACAGACCAGAAGGGCCGGGTAGTGGCAAATCAAACGATTTGGAACTGTGAGTAAACATTATGAATTGACGCTGATTTTCAACCGGCGGAAAGCTGAAAAACAGAGTGAATCGCCTGTGGCTAGCAATATACGGAACAGAAGATGACAGCAGTGACCGAAGAGACTAAGGTGAAACATGGTCAAATCCGATCGTTTTGTTGCAGGTAAAACTCGAAGGAGGAAGGATAGGTCAACCAGCATGTGAGCATAAAACCAAAAAAATAAGTGAGCGACGCAGTTGGGGCAATGGAACTGGAGAACTGCGTGCCAGCAGTCAATTAAATAGATGGATTTAGCAAGAGGATGTCAATTAAAGAAATGCCTAATGGAAAGAACCGCAGAGAAATCGCAGAGCCAAGAAAGGACAAAACTGCGGTGGTGATTAGACAACAAATGAGACTGTAAAAGATGCAAGGTAGGAGCGGCGAGTTCTAATATGGGAATCGGTTATGGGCGCGGGTGGGATTGGTGCGTAATGGCATTAGGCCTGAGGAGGGAGGACGAGGGGGGATTTAACAAAACGATGGGCAGTGAACTATAAGAATGCCATCAATGGGCATTATGCGCACAGAGTGATACGAAGTGAATAGAGACTACGATCCGACGGTGACGACATAGGTGAGAGAAGAAATATTGGAGGTCGTCGGCAGAGTAAAGTTGGTAGGACGATGGTGACGTCATGCAACGAGAGGTGACATGGTGAGAGGCTATAGAAGCAAGGACAGAATGGGTAGGTGTGCATACCGACACACCGTAAAACGACAAAAGTAGAAAGTGGTAACAGATGATAAGAACCATAGGCGAGCGTTCCTTGGCGGAACAAGGGTGGGGAGCATGCAATTTTCAACCGACATTATTTGATGCGGCAGTTCGCGGATAGTAAGAGCGTGCGATCCGCAACCGGTGCTAGTGGGTAGGCCTAGCCGTGCGCTGGGCACCCAATTTGAAAAGCACTTCGTGATGTGAACACAGGAGGTGTGGTCCACCAACACGATTGCGCTAGCGCATCGTTGCGGACGGCCTGCACGCTCGATGTGCGCCGGTTAAAGCGGTGGATCTGACCGCGCCCACACCGTTGGGAATGGCATGGGTGGTCTGTGATAGTTGTACAGGGGCAGAGACCGAGATATGGGTGCGTGATCCAGGATCGATTGGCCGGGTTGAGCGAACATGGACAGCAGAGCCAACGGAAACAGGGGGAGGGTGGACGGCTGCATAGCAACATTATTCAGGCGCACCTGCCAGGAAGATGGTCAGTACAGTGTCCGTAGTGTTTGGCGGTCACCGAGGGTCACTAGAAAGTTAAAAAAGATCGGGAAGCGCAGTCTGGTTGTGCCCCATCTAAGGAGCATCTGATACTGAGGAGAGAATGAAAATAAAAACGATGGATGACAGATGGAAGTGGGTGAGCGACAGGGTTATCTTAGGAAAGCATGAGATAAGTTTGCTGTGAATCGGGGATAGAAATGGCCGTAGTACGCGGCACTGAAAAGGGAAGTAGTGTCGGACATGGAGTACGCCTTTTGGCCTGTGGTGCAGTGGGAGTAGGGTCAAGGTGTGATGCCCCTTTCAAGGACCAGATCGATGGAGACAAACTAACTGGTGAGCAATATGGCATTTGGAGCTGTTAAGTATGACAAAAGTGCGCGCCTAAAAGCGAACAGTGAGGGGGCACTGCGTTAGATGAGGGGGAGCTCGTCCAAATTTTGAAATAGGCGGGCAGAATGGATCGGGACTCCAGACTGAGATTAGATTGAGGGACAAGGGGACAAAAGGCACGATATCGGACCGGGTAGGAGCAGGAAGCAGTGAATGAGACATGATATGAGGTGTAGGCCTTGTTGTGGATTGGCTTAGAGAGGAAAACTAGACTGAAACTTATGCGACTAATCCAAAGAAGCTCAACTCTTGGGAGGTCACAGGGCTGGTGTTATGTTAGGGCTATGGATACTCCCAACAGCGTTTTAGTAAAAGGCACGCTGTACGTTCTTAAGAGATACAATAGGGGAACTTGGCCATTGGCCGGTAATCGGACAATATTCTAGGTGCGGTCTTACAAGTGAGAGATACATGGAGAGGCGACTGGCCGGTAGTAAGAAACCGATGAATCAATCCTAGGGCTCACATGCCTTTAGCGATTTGGAACGATGCCTCTTCCAAGAAAATATAGAAACAAAAGTGGAGTACGCAAAGATCCATGACCCTGGGATGCATGGGGATGGATAGGCCGTCCAGACAAATTTGGCCGGGTGGTACAGCGCACTTGTGAGGTGGGAGGAAGCTTTTTCCTGCAAAAACATTTTATGAATCGCGAGACGCACCAGGTTTGGAGAGAGAGAACGTCACTCGATATGTTGCACAGGGTCACGGATGGGTCATTAGAGAGGAGAGAGTACTATTTTTATATCGTCGGCAAAGAGGAAAGGGGTGCCGTGACGATAAGAAGAGAAAATGTCATTAAGAAAAATGAGGAACCGTAAAGGGCCCAACACGCTGCCTTGGATGACGCCGTTAGTAATGGGTTTGGCAGAAGATAAGTGACCATCAGCAAGCACGGTTTGTGATCTGTGAGATGGATACGAGAATGGCCAGGAGAGAAGAGGGTCAATAATACTGAGAGACCGGATTTTGGCTAACAGATGCGTATGGGGAACAAGGCCAAAAGCCTTAGTCCTGTCAGTGGGCCACTATAAAGGAGAGCTTGCTCTGCGAGCGCAGAATGCATCGGTGGCCACAGAATCCTCCAACAGACAGAAGCTACGCCGGTCTGTTACCTGGGAGGAAGAACAGTAGCTTCTAGTTGTGGCCTATTTATTGCTTAGGGTGTGTGCAATAAACACTGTTAACTTGGGGGAAAGGAACAACGCTAATGAACATTTTGTGGTCTCTGCCAGACAAGTTCCTTCTGACTTTAACCGAAATATCCAAGGCGCCATGGATAAAAAATTGTTTCACGTACATAATCCTTCCTGGCATGTTCTGTTACTTGTTGCGCCCACTCTCCAAAGTGAGTACTAGAAAAATAGTCAGGTTCGAAAGCGCCGAACGTTTAGATCAACATGCTCTGGGGGAGCTTAAACCATCGGCAGAAATCTTATGTGCAGTACAAGGTGATGCAATGAGTCTAAGGGCATCACGCAAATGGGCAGCTCAGACTTGTTGGCATGACTGCGATAAATTAACTCTGGATGGTTCATACTAGTGGAGTGTTTCATGGTGAGCCTCACTGAATCGGTGGTTAGGCCCAGCCTTGTGCTTCGCGGAAAATATACACGGGGGGGGGTGTTCCGACAAGTACCAGACATTCGCCGCCCATATCTGTCGATTTCACTAGTTCTAGGGATTTTCTAAACCACCAGATTGATCTCACCAGAGGCAGCGAGTTCAAAGGGCCAGTAGTCCGTGATAAGAATAATATTAAAACTTTAAGTACCACTAAAGAGTTTAGGGTTATTTGGCTTCTTGAGGATGGAGTAGAAGTTACTAAAAGCTACACAAAGTCGCAATTTTTTCTTGGGTTGGCAGCTTTAGAGGGTAGTGAGGTGGGCTGTTCAATGATAAACGGACTAATGCTTGCGTGCATCTTGACGCGTTGGTTTGGAAGTGATGTTGTTGGTATCAATCCTGGTGTAGGTGATAGCGGGACAAATGGAGACAGGTTTGGAGGTGGCAGGATGGTCACCGGATCAGCGCGTTCAAGGCCGAGCAGCAGCTTGCGGAGCATGTGGTGATGACCTGACGTAGCATATTGCATAAGAACCGTTGAAATGGTAGATTTGGTTGATGGAAGGGTGTGAGATAAAGGGATGTTGATTGGGCGACGGTTATATGCCAAAATACGTCAGCTGATTGGCTGCTGGTAGCAGTGACTCAAGAAGTTTGACCGAGGGAGGCTAAAGCTGAAGCGGGCTGTTTGCGGAGGTGAAGAATTATTAGGTGGTAGCTTTTTGAGAAACTAATGGTGGCGGCTGATGGCGAAACACCGTCTTTCTTTCAGTGAGTTGGGCCGAGGCAAAATAGTTTCACAAAATCAAGTTAGTGCCTAAGGTCAGACGGCGGGGGGCTTGAAGCCCTTGGGGAGTGTTGAAAGATTTCTCGAATCAGAACAACTTCAGCAAGAAGCAACCGTTGTCAGTACAAATTCCAAAGTCTTGCTAAGACATCTTCAGACTACTGCTTCACAAGGTGGGCATCGTAAAACTTGATTTCCTAGTGTCTACATTTATATGTGTTCGGATGAATTAACTAAAACGGACTATATGACTGAATTGCACAATGTGGCCATGCAAACCCTGCACGGCGTTGAACAGCTTCTAGAGGCCACGGAATAAAATGTTTCACTTGACGCTTCCGATTGCCTCCTTCCGTTGTCGACTTTGGACAGGTTCAAAGATTTTGATCAAAACTTACTTAAGAAACTCTTTTCAAACTAATTACTGAAATATAGTCCTTCACGGGAATATTTTAGGGCTATAATGTGAACTGGACCTTGTAGGTTACCGCATGGTTTGAGTTTTTCAAAGTGCTGTGTTTTGGCCCCATTCATTCGCTCTGGTAGTAAAGCAACAATAGTTATTTAACAAAAACTACGAACTGCAGTTTTTACTGAAGTAGGCTCCCTTCTCGGGGGCATTTTACTCCGACCGGTTCATTTTTGGTAAGGCGCTGTCTTTTTGGCAGAGTTTTATTGGTTGTACGCTTGTTAATCGTGTTTATTCTGACAGGTATCACACCCGCGTAGTGTCTTTAATATACGCTGTTAACTTTTTTCCTGGCCTACACGTTTTCGGTCCCCCTGACAGCATGCTTATCAATGGCGGCGAAGATTCGTGTGAGGTTAGTAGTTGCGCAGAGTATGTTAGGACTAGTGTACAATGCGATACGCGCAATGAGCAGTGCCACCAGAGCTGCTCTGTCCTGTCCGAAAGGAACTATGAGCTTCTCGGGGAACATGAGGCTTTGAAACGGATATGTGTTTGCTGTGTTACTCTGGCAGAGGAATGCTCGCGTATACTGCGGGAATCGCTAGACGGGAAAAAGCAGGAAGCCCATGGAAGGGGTTATAACAGAGCTTGGTAATAGAAACGTGCACAATTTGTGGGAAAAACCAGCAACCGGCAACAGCGAGCAAACCGGAAGTTGACAGGGCACAAAACAAACCAGTGAAGAGGTGGAGATGAGTGTGCTCAAAATGAAGGTAGAGAGACTTGAAGAAGGGCCCAAAACTGAAGGTCATCACCGAGGGAGTTGTTAAGAAAAGCAAGCTTCTTCTGCATGGTTGTGCGAGACCGGTGATTAAAGAGCCGCGGATCAGAAGGGAAGCCGAACGAGGGCATTTTGTAAATGTATCGAGAATAGCGGAGCTACCCACTGATTTGACGTATGCGAAGTGCCACAGCGTGGGGCTATGGGGGGCAAAGAATGCGATAAAGCCGAGGCTCCTGCTCATCGCGTTTGTCAGCACATAGAGCAGAGTCCTAATGCCAGGCCGAGCATCAAGATGAGAGCACGCTACAGGGAATTAGATAGGGATCACGCCTGACAACCTCTTCGGTGGAAGGGCTGCGCCGACCCAAATTCCGCCGCATCCATCAAAATCGGAACCCAAGCAACCGGTTCTCAAAATATCTAAATCTGACGTCACACCTCTAAGCAAATTTACACCTGATGCCGGAATCATTGGCGGTGGCCAAGCTAGACAGCCAACAGTAAACTTGCCAGCTAAAAGAATGAGGCGAGCCGGGCATAGATGCAAACGTACACACAGAGGGTAAAAAGCAATCGGACGCTCAGTGACTGAGTCCCAACAACAGAGGTTGTATGACCAAAGTTGAAACGGAATTGGCGGCGACGCCAACCCAGATCAAGCGGAATGTCGCCAAAAAGGATAGCAGCTGGGCAATAGTCGTTGCACGAACACCCACGCCGTTGAAAAGGGGTAGGTCACTGACGTCCTCGAGGGTCAACAGAAGGCTAAATGATGATACGAGGTAAGACTCGGGAGTTTTCTTTCGACAGCATCACCATTACTATGCACGGCGTGGCCTTGAAGGTTTGGAAAAATACGGGCGTAGTGGCTGTTATTGCAAAAAACAGGGTGTCCCCAGGGGATTTCCGCCCGAGGTTTCAACGTTCCAAAAGGGAATAATCAAGGCAGATGACCTGGCAGAAGGTGCCGCCACATGTTATTCAGATGCCTGTAGCTTAGGAGTTGAGTGGTAGGAATTACTGACTAGAACGAACGGATCAGTGATTATAGCTATCACGGAGACGGCTGAAAAATGACGAGAGTGCCGTGCAAGCTCTTGGCTACACCGCCTACAGACAAGACGGAGTAGACAGCAGGCTGGGTGGAGGGGTACTACTTCTCGTGAGAGCTGATTATAATCAGTGGGAGGTCCCGTTTACACTTGTCAAACTTAACATACAAGCCACTGCATATTGTGTTCGCCTGGGCCGATGGCCGGCAGGGATAGTCTGTGTCTATCAAGCCCCGTAAGCAGACGGGGAAGAAGATTCCGAACTAAAACCGCTTCTTCACTTGATGCTGAGTAGGTCACAGTGCTTTATCGAGTCCGTAGAAAATAACCTCTAAGAAATAAGTTGGGACGATGAATGTACTCCTTGAGGGACAACCGGAAACGCTCCGGTGATTTGGCTTCACAACCACGCCCTCTCACAACATATGAGAGAAGCAACAAGCTTCCGCGATGGATAACGTTCATCTACAATGGATCTGCTTGTAAACAGGTATACATCTGATGCCATCTGTTTGGTAATAGAAAAGACACTGGAGAAGGGCGATCATGAAGTCCTTCGTGCGATGCTCACTGTAGGGCACAACAAACCAAGATCCAGGTTGGCCCGGAACAATTCTAGAATGGATGAGGATCAACTAAAGGTAAGTGCACGAAGCATGTGTTGGTACCCGGAAGTCTCGGAGCCATCTTCGGAGGATAGATGGAGGGCAATAAGAGCCAGGTCAATAGGCTTGACAGACGGGTTTGCTCCGTTAACACAAAAAAGAAATAGGAGCCGGCCGTCTTCAGGGAAGCCCAGGATAGCGACAGTACTACGCATGGGCCGCTGAAAAAACAGCAAGACACAGGACACAAGTCCAGCAACGAGAAGTAAAGTACAAGTGTGAGAAAAACTACCCAACAATGTAAAGGTAGACCCAAAAATGTTCTTCTCTTATGCGCAGTCCAAGAAAACGACGCGTGAGAGCGTAGGTGTCTTGGAGGTATCCGACGGAAGCATCGCCCTCGACGCTAAAGGCAAGGCATAAACCATACTTATGTTCTTTAAGAGCGTGTATCCTCAGAAGGATATGCTTGGGTTGGCAGGATCTGATATAAGGAGTACGCCAGTGCTTCAAGGGCTTACTGTAATTGAGGACGAGGTGCGCCACGAGCTCAAATCTCTGTACAAGCACAAAGCAGCCGGACCGGATGCAACCATCCAGCGATTGTTCAGCCCCTTTCCGATATCTTACCAGGGGCTGTTACCCAGCTGTACGAAACGTCTCTAAGGAAGGGTGAGATGCCAGAGGATTGGCGTGAGGCCATTATTTCAGCGGCACATAAGACAGGATCCAGGCAGAAGACGGTGAATCGTAGACCGGACGGCCTGGAATCCGTGTTGTGCAAGTGCTTGGAACGTATAATCAGAATGCAATTTTGCCTGAATCTTGTCCATATCGATCTACTGACAAATGCACAACAGGGATTTGTTAAAAAGGATCGGGTCTGACAAGCATACTGATGTTCTTAGACAAGACCAAAGGACGAGTGGATGGAGGCACAACTGTGGAGATTTGTTACATGGATTTTAGTAAGGCTTTCGACTCTGTGAGTCATCGCGTTCTTTACTGTAAGTTGCGGACAGCTGGAATAAGAAGGAAAGCAAGAGATTGAGTGGAACGCTCTCTAGAGAATCGTATCTTACGTTTCAAGGCGAGCGATTATCTATCGAGACTGGAGAAGGTTACCAGTGGTGGGCCGCTGGGTTCAGTTCTGGGGCATTTGCTCCTCCTCCTGTATACAAATGACCTAGCGAAAGAATTGAGCAGCCTGTGTTCCATCTTTGCGGACGATAGAAGACAGCGGGGAGCGATTTAGCACAGGATATAAATGCGGTGCTCAGATGGGTAGAACGTTAGGATTTATCGCTGAATCTCGCCAAGTGTCAAGTCCAGACTTCTAACATAGACAAAAAGAGTAGTATTCCGTTTAAAAGAATGTTGGGGGTAAAAGGCCTAGGTGTGATAGTCACACAGGAATTCAAGCCTGCTAGACAATGCCAAAGAGCTGTCACTATGGCTAGAAGGGTTGCGAAGTCCAGCCACCGGAACGTTCGAGCGAAGCGTAGCAACCAATTTCGACACAATTCAAAACAAAGTCAATTAGAAATAGCTACAGTACTATACATAACAAACTAATTAATTTTACAACAGTCAAACCTCAAAAGCTTTCCTTCTGGGCTCTTACGCTCAAAATTTAGCAACAAATCAACAAATGCAGCTGAATTACCTCAAAAGAGTTAGATACAGACGAAATTACAGAATTCAGTCACACCGAAGTTCAAGCTGAGGGACTCGCGCTCGAGGCAACGGCGGGAGCCCGGTTTGAGGCGGCTTAGAGTAATAAGACAAAAAATCGGAATTCCGGCAAGGATAGTCCAAAAAATGAGAAATCTATTTTGTAACCTGCAGGTTACAAAATAGATTTCAGGGACAACATTTTTCGGACCGATTCCCGGAGGTCATTTGTTACAATCCTGACAAGCATGGAAACCTGGAACATGAATGAGCAATATTGTTATCTTACCAGGTGCTCGTAGTTCGACAGAACATCCAAATCACCATCCATGGTTTTTAAGTCAGCCAATGTGTTGGCTCTTGTTGGCTTGTAGTATGACTGAACCGCGGGTGTTTGTCTTGAGCTGGACAAGTCGCTTACTCGGCTCTGTAACGCCTCGAACCCGGAGTTCAGCAGTGCTATGATGGTGGAAAATTTTATATTCATGTCTCCCACCATTGCGGCTACTGAAGCCTGCAAATTGTCCACCTTCTTCCCCAACTGTTCCACGGTGGTATGTGTCGTTTCAACGGACTTCTCGTTGAAACTAGTGGAACTAGCATTTCCGAAACTACATGGTGGTGTAAATGAATTTAGTAAGAACTGGTTGACTTACGATATAGGGGACAAAATGGGAATACGATTGCCGGTTTCCAGTATACGGGCTACTGGTTGTGGCGTGGAGGACGGTCTGGGTGATAGGAAATATTCAGTTAGGTTGCTTAACATACCCCGCTATCTGACTAGCAGTAAGACATTGTTCCGGTAGACTTGGAACAACTACCGGTCCGAGGGGTCGTTTTTTGCGTTTGGTTCGCAATCGGTATCTGAGTCACTGCTAAAAGTGACGGGTCGTCTGCAAGAGTAAGGAAATGCCAACGGAATACCTTTTGCGTGTTGCATACCTCGTTGCAAACAGTGTCATTGGTGCTGTCGCATCAGAGGCCTCTGAAGTGGCATCCCGCAGATATTGCGACTGACACTCCTGAATTTCATGGAAACTTTCTAGTGCAATCGTTTAAGTTTTCAAACGTACTCTTACCTGAACTAAACAATTCACGGCATTCGTAAACGGGAATGTCGTCGGACAACTGTTTACCTAAAATTAACATGCTTCGATATTCAGAAGCACGTTTTACGCTGGGCCATCTTGTGTTTGAAATCCACAAGCCAGCTGTGATGTATAATTGCAACCGAACCGTCCTTCGTGAAACGTACGAACCGGAACATCTGAAAAGGAAATTCCGTGGCATTATGAAAAGTATTTAATTTTTGAAAAAGTATGTAACACAGGGATAACTACAAAGTGATTTAGACATGGCAATAGCAAACATTTACACTCAATATCGACAGTTGTAGCGGAGAAAACATCCACACCCAACTTATCGACGGAGAAAACGTACAGTGTATCTGTATGTCCAAGATGCATTCCGGTAGTTTCCGTGAGTTTATCAAACCTGAAAGTCCTTTGACAAGTCCCATGTGAAAATAATTTCCGTTCTGCAAACTCCGGACATTACACTGCCTTGGTGTCCCGCACAGAGTCCTGGGGTCCTTCGGAATGTTTGGTAAATGTCTTCCGAGTATGCGCAGCACAGCAGCACTTTGAGGCATGTTGAAGCGAAATTTAACGAAATCTTGGCGTAATTCGTTCAGTATTTCAAAAGTTTCATCGGCCTTTTCAATACCTAATATGAGGAATTCATATTATTCGTATACGTTAATATACCAGAAGCATCCTCAACGTCTGCTACAGGTGCACATGCAGACGGCGCGCCTTGAACCTCTTGGAATGATACCGACGAAGTTGATGGCACCATCTGGGTGTTATCAAAGTTTATAGCATCACCACGGTGTCTGGATTCTGCAAGAGTTAGTGACAGTGCAGTCTTACCCTCAGCAATGAATACGGAACATCCATGACGATGTTCCCATAGGGAGGCATCCGAACAACACGGGCACAATGCTTGCATCAATACTTTTCGCCGAAGGCGAAATCGTTGCAATCGTGATAGTCCGGACATGATGATGTTTATTCTATAAACGAGAATGTGGACAAAAATGTTACCAAGGGTTTACTACTTTACCTACCTAGAAAGAAAAAAAGAAGTAAATAACAAAAGCCCATCAAATGTCCACCCAGTATTGGTTTTTGGTTTGCCCGACCGGAACCCAACCGTATCCCAACCAGATCCCCACCAAAACCCGACTGAATCCCTATCACAGTGAACTGGAGCCTAGAGAAGGTTATGGTACTTTATGATTATGCATCTAAGCAAACGAAGTTAAAATAAACTATTTTTGGTCTTCTCTTTTACATCAGATAGCAATTACATCTAGTGAGGTGCTAAAAGGGGCAGATTCCTGACCACTGACACCGAGGAGGAATTATAGCTCATAATTCACGTTCATGGACCTCACTAGGCTCGTTTAGGACATTGGCATTGGTTAATCTATGGAACGTAAAATTCAGTACGAGAAAATGCGAAAACGGATGCAGTTAAAAGTGAAAATAGTGCATCAACTCCGGAACACGACCAACCACCAGCGGACAAAGACAATTCAAAGAGGCGGAAAACCGTGATTTAAAACAAAAATGTAACGCATCTCAGTACCAGTATTATCTCAAATTTTTTGAGCGATGTAACATTTCAAGAATTTCCTTCACAAGTACATAGGTCTTGCCTCGCAAAAACAGTCAATAAACATCCCCATCAAATCCCCATCGAAACCCAACGTTAACATGGGGATCTGTGCTACATGGGTGGATGCTAATGCATGGAACGGGATATCCTGAACTACTTTTTAGGAGTATTCACCAGGGTATGGGATACTACTGCATGCAAATAACCAGAAGCTTTCATCCTGTTTTCGAGGGCTTTGGTTCGACCTCCTCTGATGTATTGTGTGCAGGCATGGGCTCCCTATTATCCCAGGGATAAAGAGTGCCTGGAGGGGGTGCAGAAAGTTTCAACTAGAATGATCACCGGTCTGAGTAGAAGCCCTAATCTCAGAGTCTAGAGGATAATAATCTCTTCACTCTAGATTTTAGTAGAGGGCAAGGTGATCTAGTAGAAGAGCTTAAGATCATAAAGTGTCTGTTGGGTATAGACATGGGTGATTTGTTCGTTTCTGCCACTGAGTGCGGCTCCAGAGGACACAGTCTCAAGCTACAGAGAGTCTAATCAAGGCTGGACATGAGGGCTGGTTTTTTTACAAATAGGGATGTGCCTTTGTGGAATGCACTGCCAGATGAAGCTGTTGGATGCAGCAATGTACCAACTTTCAAGAAGGCCCCAGATTCACGCTGGAATGCGGTGTTCCCAGGTCTAGCTTTGTAAACAAGGGGTGGGGTAACGAGTCTCTTGTATTTTTGTCTATGAACTTCCCTGCATATTTGAACCGCCTCGCATATTCTGCCTTTCGGACGAAACTTTCAAAGCGCAGTGTTGGCGGGCCAAGGAAACTTGCCGACAACACAACGACCTGGATGCTGGATTGGTCTCTTCTAATTTCGTCCTGTGGAAATTGAACTGAACTGAACTGAGACAAAGTGCAAATGAATTGCTCAGTCAATGTTGTAGTAGAAGTTGATGGCAAGGTGCCGATGAAGAGCCACAAGGGACAATAATGACACATCGAATAGGGAGACAGGGAGATTACAAGAGCAGAGGTGAAGAAATAGCCATAGAAAAGCCGATAAATGTTTGGCAAATCATTTATACTCATGTAGGTATGTCACGAAATGTCTTTAAGGAGGTGATATTGTGATGATAAATAAATATGGGATGGACCATATGGCTTTGAGGGAGCAAGCAGCAAGCAGAAGCGATAACGGAGAAGAGATTCGATAAGTTTACGGATAACCAATTTAAATAGTAAATCATACGATGGCGGTAGAGAAGCGGCCCAGAAACTAGTGGGTCTGATACGGAGGGCTGGATCGGAACACTGAATTGCGAATAAAGTGAAATACTTGGCGGAAATGGCATTTTAAATCTGGGACTCGAATCCACCGAGTCCTGCCAGACAGCTTAACCCATGTGCATCAAAAACGGCTTCCTAAATGGCATAGCCTCTCTAGACTAGCAACATCGCATCACTCTCCCAAGGTGACACAAACCAGCGTATGGTCGTTCTTGTCCCCACCCTCCAGCCACGACTAGAGCCCATCCGCTGGACCACACCGTACCACTGCCAGGTCATTCTCGTATAAATCAGACCCGTTAGCCCCCGGGGTATACCCCAGCAAACAAACTGTCAGGGAGTAGCATCCCTCAGGACACAAGCTCGTCGTTGAAATCTGACTTATCACCTATAGGCCGAAAGTTCGTAAAGTTTCCTACTCAGCATCCAAAGCAGTGTCGACACTAACGGAAACCCATGGCCGCAAATCCAAAATTCGACAGCGCACCCTCCAATCCTACTACGGGCCTCAACGTTTAGTTCACGACGTCCTTATAGCTCCAGGCTACATTCTGATGGTCTTGCAAAACTACGATCGAACAGATACCATAGTAGGATGTCACTAACGCCAGTTAGTTTCTCAAACCGTGTTTTCCCCCAGCGAAGTTCCAGCTCCGCGCTTTTATACGGAAGATACACGCACCCCACCTCACAGCTGTTATTCAACGCTGCATCTGTCCAACTCATCATTTGATAACCTTCCCGTGCCTTCACCGCTCACCCCAATAGTACCAATACCATACACCGGTAAACCGCGTAGCTTTCTCGTTGGAATCGGTATAGTCTTTATTAAGCTATCTAGGATAATACCTAAAACTATAGCTCTAAGGACTGTTGTCCGACCCAGAAAAAATCAAGCAATTTTTTCTGAACACTATTCCCTGAGACCACCCGGTGGTATAATATACATACAAAAAAGATCGTAGGGTAGGAGCTAAGCGATATATCAGTCTTAGTCAAACAACACTAGCAGACTCCAAGGTACCACTCAGAGAATCACCTTCGTAAAGAGACTATAGCAGTCTTGACTTGCGTAATACTTCCGGAAACTTTCAAACAGCAACATCCGCAGAAACTGCTTGCAATTTTTAGCTGAACAACTGATCCATAATTAGTTCCGCCGATATTGACCTCCTGTGGCGAGCACTCTCCCCTAAGGCTTAAATACCTTGGCAATTCTCTGCACTTAATCCCTTGCTTCCGTATAGCTCTCTAACCCCTGCTTATTGCCACATCTTGTCCGATTGGCCATCCACCTCTTTACCACCATAGGTATGCCTACATCTCCTCCCAGCAGACCCAAAATCACGGTCAGCACTCGCCGTCGCAAGACCACTAAATTCCAAAACTCACCGGACAACTGCTCAGTCTCTCTGGTAGATATACTTGGAAATGCCAATAGACAATATACGGAAATGATTAAAACTCTGAGCAGTCTTACCTCCCGACTTGACTCCGCTGATCTGATTATCGGTCAACTGATGCCTATAGCGTTCTTGCTTGATCCAGCCGCACATCATACCCCAACCAATCTACTGCTGGCCACGAAATTTGTGGACAAAATTGCCTCGGAGATCTTCAGAAGGATAAAAAAATGCAAACAATGCGATTGTTTAACATTCCAGACCAAATACCTCTCTCAGCTGCTAAAAATATGATCTTAAGCGCTTGCGACCTTGGCTCACAACCGTGCCACTGTGTTAGACTCCGCAAAACTTCCCTGCGCACCACCTGTCCACTGCTTTTCCAGTTTACAAATGAAGTTGTCGCCAAGACCTTTATCAGCCGGCAATCGTTAGTCGTAGCCAAAACCGGATTCAAGTGCGCCAAGATACTTCCGGACAAGACCCCACTCCAAAGGGAGGTGCACAAGAGTCACGCCCAGAACAGTAACCCCGGTGTTGGTGAAACTAACAATCCACCCCGAAACTCCGGTGCACCTATCACTGGCCATCACCCGATGTTGCCATCTATTGCAGACCATAATGCAACCGTAGATTTAGACAGTACGCCAATTTTATCACCCAATGAGCCACCTGGCAAACGCCTTAATGTTCAGAATAGCCCAAGCAAATCTATAGACTGGAACGAGCGCCCCAGCATTCACAAAACTGATGAAGGTTTTTCTGACTCATCCATCCGCGGGCTCATATTCTCCACATATCTAGATGACCCCATTCCTTCCACTAGCTCCATGTCGGGTTATGCAACCGCACCTAAAAATCACCGCACCATCAACCCACCTCCGTCTACACCCATGCATCCCGTTACCTCTGGCATTTTTGATAACCCAACCAGGCCCCTAAGCCCACCCGCTGCACTCACCCATTCGCCACCAGAATGTATCTGGTTACCACCTAGGCCACCACCGCTGGTTAGCCCGTCAGTGCAGACTGACCCTCAGAAGTTAACACTTCGTCGCCAAAAGAACAAGACCCATCAACATAATGCACATGCAAACCATAAGAAAAAAGCTCAGTCGAGCGACATTTTACCAGCCTCTTGTGTGGCTGTGAATCCTACTGTTCCATCTCGGCTAACTGCCTTATCGTTTCCACCCTACGTTTACCCACCTTATCCCCCCCCCCAATCACCGCTCCATTACATTACTATCCGCCACACCAACTGCTCTATACCTCTACTGCCACCCAGTCATTCCCTGAGAACCATGTCCGTGCCTCACCTAGCTTCCCACTCCCACAGGACCCATCCACGTCTCTTAGCCTAGCACTACCATCCATCCGTGGCTGCTTTTTTCCTGCCGGCCCCCTCCGAGAATATTCCCCGCATTCAAACTACTCTCCTCAACAGCACCTCCCCATCCCTCTTTCCTTACACTATCCCCCACCAGGTTATAACTCATCAAATCCGTGGAACAACTGAGGTCCTCCCCTCATCCTTGCCCTATTCTCCACTGGAATTACCACCTTCATCACCACTACCGAACCACCCACCATATCCACCACCATCGAGGCTTGCATCGTCTCTTTCCGTCATACTCGTAAATGCCCGTTCATTACTGAACAAAACTAAAGCCATCCGCAGCATCGCTCAGCCCTCCAACTTTGATATTATCATTGTAACTGAAACTTGGCTAACGGATTCCGTCCCGTCAGATCGAGTATTTCTAGTGGGCTACCAGATGTTCCGAAGGAATAGGCCTCGTCGTGGAGGAGGCTGTCTAATTTATGTCAAAAACACTCTTCAGGCCATTCCACTCTCACACACAACTCTCGACGCCGTTCAGGATTCTCTGTGGTTAACGATTCCCTTACCTAACTCCTATCTTCATATTGGTTGCATCTATCGGCCACCTGGTTCAACGCCATGGACCTTAACAAGATTATTGACGCGTTCAACTACCTTTCATTGCTGCCCTGTTCCTCCAAACTCATCGCGGGGACTTCAGTGCACCGAGCATCTGTTGGAATACTCTATCTGCCCCAAACAACTTATTAGATTTCATGTCATGCATCCACGCAGGGCGCTAGGTCCAACACGTAACAGTCCCAACTAGAGGTAACAACATCCTTGATTTGTTGTTCACGATTGGTTTATTTGATGTTTCAGCTAGTACGCTCGACCTCTTTCCAGGAAGTGACCACAGAATGGTGTCCCGCGTCTTCGTGGTTCCGCAAGCTTTCGATAAATCTCACCCACCCAATCGTTTCTCTTCAGCAGTCAACTGGGACAATCTTATCTGCACGCTTCGTTCGTTAGACTGGGGCGACTTCTTCCTGCAAAGCGACCCCCAGCTGGCTGCTTATTTACTATATTCTAACCTATCATACTTGCTGTCCGAAATCACTACTACTCGTGCCATATCAAACCGAGTCCGTAGTTCAGTCCTGGGCCCAATGCAAAACAAATATATGAAGCTCCAGAAGGTGTATCACAACAGTAGTGACTTATCGTCATTCTTGCAGCTCCAACGTCTCTCGGTAGCAATCAGAATTAAGTCTGACGATATGCTAAAAACAGGAAGTATCGGCCTTGCAATGCCATGATACTTCCTCAAAGTTGGCACGCCTAATGAAGAACAGAAATCAGAGCAAACCGGCAGGTATCCCCTCTCTCATTTTGGAAAATAACGATCACATTACCTCACCAGTAGCGATAGCCCAGGCTATAAATTCCTACATTGCTGCATCCATATCTACGGACCCCCTAATATACTCCCATGCATAGACCCTGTCACCGAGCACTTACTGTCTGATTTAGAATTTACTCTAAAAGAGGTGACCAACCAGCTTATTCGTGTCCGGAAGTCCTCACACCTTGGCCATGATGGTGTTCCACCGACACTTCTACGCCTTGGAGGAACTGATATCGCAGCCCTACTATTGAAGGTCTACAATCTATCTATCAAGCTTGGCATATTTCCTTCACAATAGAAGACTGCGGTCATCATCCCAATCCATAAGAATGGACCAACACATGACGCCTTCAACTATCGTCATATCAACCGTACTCCAGTTGCTTCTAGGTTGACGGAACCCCTCATCGAACAGCGGATGTCCGACTTCCTATTGTCCCATACCATCATTCATAGTGGGCAGCATGACTTCTTAAAGTCACGTTCATGCACCACTTGCCAGTACGACCTTTTTAACCTCATAACGGCAGCCGCCGACAACAGTCAATCCATCATCATTATATACCTTGATATGACAAAAGCGTTCGACCGCGTCCCTCAGGCTTTATTACTAACCAAAATCGAAGCTCGCGGCTTTTCCGGTTCGCTTTTAACTTGGTTAACATCAAACCTATCGAATCGCTCACAAGTGGTTTCCATTGATAAGTGTTTCTCACAGCCTGCTCCAGTCACCAGTGGGGTCATGCCAGGCGGCGTACTTGGTCCTTTACTTTTTCTCATCTACATAAATGATATATTTCCCATCTTGCACCATGGCACCCCATTCCTCTTCGCTGATGACGTTAAGATTTTCTATGAGTTTCCTCGTCAGAACCTCAACATTATGCTAGATGAAATTTCTAGTGACCTAAAGCGACTCGGGGATGGGTGCAATTCACGGAGTATGAACTTCTCGGCCTCGAAGAGCTGCTACACAACATTCAGATATCAAGTGGCCCCCGGAACCGTGCTTATCCACGACCTACCCATCTCGCACAGCCCTTTTGTTCGGGATTTTGGTCTTCATTATTCTTGCAGTTTTAGGTTTTCTGAGTTTGTTCCACTCCAGATTGCAAAGACGAGAAGAACCACTGGTCTCATCTCCGGAACGTTTCGGCTAAATGATTGCAAACTGCTCACTTACAAGTTTCACGCCAGGCCCCTCTTTGAATATTGTCCCTTTATCTTCACCAACATGACGAAATCCGACCGCATTTCTCTGGAGTCCGTGAAACGTCAGTTCACCCAACAATTAGTGGGATTTTCCTCCAGTTTGTGTTACAAGGATCGATGCATCCTACTCAGTCTTGACCCTCTGTGGCTGCGTCGCATGAAGCTAAATTTATGCTTCCTGTTTAAGCTGTACCACCGTACGGCCTTTTCGTGTTCTGGACCCATTAGTCTTACTCCCTCCAAGAATTATGTTCTACGCCATCGATCATTGCAGCTCTCTATTCCTAGATCAAAGTTAGCGTTAAGATCTAACTTCTTCCTTATAAAATACTCAAAGTTATGGAATAAACTCTCGCTAAACATCCGCGAGAGTCTCTCAATTTCCCAGTTCAGAGGCTCGCTGAATCACTTCTTGACTGTTCCCAATGGGATCCTTCTTGCCAGCCAGACCGTCACCGAAGAGGTGGCCTTCGAAAACGGGTATGATTACTAGGATTATTGCACCAGAACTTTCATTTCTCGCCCGATGACAAACGCCAGTGCAACATACGTTCACGTTCCTGTGCATGATAAACATTTTCTGTAGTGCATCACCACTGATGCCCTAGCGATTCTTTCTGAATTCTTCCTTAATTGCTCTTCAGAACTTCTAATTGCGTGCAAGCAATTAATCCTTTGAAATGCAGACGCAGCAGCCCACCCGGTTTACGCTATATTGCAAGCCCGAGGTAGTACTTATCAACCCTACGCTATTTAAACTGTCAAATTTAAACCCAGACCAAAATATGAAATGTGCCACTGACCGTTCATATAAACCCAACCAGTGTGCCAGTCACATTCACTCACAGTCTGTTATTTCAAACCTATCTTATCGCATTGTTGTCAAACTGCCTTCTGCGTAAGCAAACGGTACTGAGGGTTATCATTTCTAACTGCTCTAAACCGTGAGACCCTAGCTTTTTCAATAGCATTCGAGCGATGCCATGCCAACGTGAAAAATTATAAATCCTTTGGGATGCATACACCGTTACCAAACTAGTGTACGCAACTCCGTAAGCCTGCAGCAGTAAAGCACAAATCCACCGCGAGCCTATTTTTACTTAGAATGTGGAGTAGGTGCCATTGACTGCTCAAATGAAACTTCATCCATGCTTCACTCACACAGACGTAACCAGTCCATTATCTATTGTCTTCATATATCATCATAACCCACAGCTGGAACCACGTCCAGACTGCAACCCCCCTTTATTTCAGGTCTGTTGTCTCCCACTATCGCAGTCACCAAACCGGATAACCAAGGATGCCACTTTGACTCGTAAAGACAGAGACTCAATAGAACCTACCATAGCAACTGGGACCGAAATCAAGCCACCCGACAGGAAATACTCCCAATTGCTTATCAGATCATTCAGCTTTTTCGAAAACAACCAACACACATTCCAGTTCATGCGCATCTTGCTGATATACCACCACACTCGGCCGATTGACTGACACATACTTTGCCCTGCTAGACGAAACATACCCATATGATGTCGTACGTTACCAGAAACGACGCTGAATATCACTGAAGGCAAATGCGTTAACATATGTATATGTATATTTGTTAGTGAAAGAGCATATTAGCGCTCAAGTCCATGCGGAGATTTCACACTTTATTACCCGTTACCACAGTCCACCTTTCCTCCGAACCGTAGCCGGTTGGAAATTGACTCTCCACTCCTCGAGGACCTTCCAGTTGCGTTTTCTCATTTCTGAATGTTACATGTTACTGATCCTGAATCTAAACCCACCTTTTTATGGACTGCTGTATCTCCCACATCCACCAGTGTTCACTTTCACGAAATTGGTCTCGGCACCGTTTCGAAACTCATTCCATTTATTGAACTCCGGTAAATCCGACATTCAGGGTCTGCATCATCTTCATGGATCGCTATCCTCTCCGCATGCACAGATTTTCCCGAGAACAGTTCTTTACAATTTCTTTCTTTCTTCCTTTTCTTTTTGCTCAAAATTTACTCCATCTGTAGAACCTTAGCACGCCTCCGTTTACCAGTTTGCAGCATTCTCATTCATAAAGCGTTCTTGACACTGCGCCAACGGATTTCGATATCTCCACCGCCCAGCCCGGAATCGAAACCGGTTTGAAACTGCCGCGCAAACCATTAGTAAAATGATTCATTCAAACTGTTGCTGGCTATGTCTATCTATCGCTGATACTCTTGACTTTCATACTTTGAATTTGTGGATATTCCACCTTATCGAGTAACGTGTCACACCATGATCATGTGCTAGCGCGTGCGTCTCGACCATGGCCGAGAAATATACCATTATCAATTATCAGTTATCAGTTACCAAAAGTTTTGTTTTGCCTCATCATTGCCAATCCCAACAAAATTATTTTACCCACAGGATAAATCCACGAACCTCCTCCGTGTAAACTTCCACCACCATGTGCCACACGATTCCACAACCTCTCCTTTCTTCTTGCCATAATGAACCACTTTCCAATACCAGCACCTTGCCAGTCGTTTGAACCTTTCATGACACACCAAACTATGCAATACTGCGCGTTACCACTAACTCCTATCAAGATAACCTTCATATACCCCCTCTACCAGCCACCGATTCCTATCGTAACCCGCCCAGGCAAGCCACATTGATAAGTGGCAAAGCCACCCCACAATCTCCCCTACGTCTTACCATATGAGGCCTGCTATTGCCACAAAACGCCAACCACTACCAAGGATATCACGTGGGGGAGCCAATTTATTCCATAACCCGATAACCTGTCATCACATTCGAACATCGAACGATCCCGACGAGTCAGGACAAGTAGCGGGGCTACTCAGTCAAAGATCTTCTCGTTTACCCCGTAATATCCCGAAATAAGTTATTTCCGGGTCATCCGTGGCTGAATCCCCTGAAGTCATCGCGTAGGCGCGAAACGCTTACTTTTCTTCTCCTTCTTCTATGATAGCTCAAACTCACGCCTTTCCCCACGCACCCCCGTCCAATAACTCCCCCACGTTATCCAGCCCAGTCAGTCACTTCCACATAACTGGGAAACCCTTGATCTTATTTAACTATCGGTCCATTTCAGCTAAGCTTCATCAATTGAAACATTTTATCATGGCTTCAAGTCCTGATATCATCTCTATTACTGGAACATGGCTCACGGAACACACACCCACAAGCGAAATTCTGCTTGAGAGTTTCAGGTTTTCTATGACAAATAGGATCGACTAACGCTGACGTGGTTGCCTAGTGTGCGCACAGCAAGCCCTTACAGTAACCCTCATTAGACATGCCATACTCCACTCAATTTTGGATTCTCTGTGGATCACATTCTGTTCTCAACCAGAGTCATGAATATTTGCTGTGACTACCGCCCACCCTCCTCTACTACTACAGAATTTTCTCCTTCAATTGAAGCCTACGATTATCTTTCACTACTACCTTCGACAGCAAAAACCGCAGCATGTGATTTTAACTAGCCCAAAATATCCTAGACGAAACTCACAGCATCTAGAATTTGTTTCCCGTACTAACATTGGGAGTTGGGTGCAATACGATAAAACCCCTACTAGAAACGCCAACATCCTAGACCTTATATCCACTCACAGCGTTCCTATCTTTTCGGTTTACGTTCTGCATAAATTCACGGGCAGTGACCACAAAGTAGTAGCAGTTATTCTTTCACTCCATCCTTATCCATCAGGCCATTTGACCCCAGTCATACTGCCCAATCTCATCCGTAACGAAGACTGGAGCAGTTTTTTCTAACGGCCGACCGCCAACAGAAGGCTGATCACTTTTACCTTAACACGGGAAGCTACCTCTTGAAGCTTAGTCCAACTGTCCAAACTCCTCCCTTGGGAGGTCCAAACTTACCTCCCTCCAAACAAAAGTACCTTAAGATGTAAGGACTCTACCTCCGAAACCACGACGTTTCCTTTCTCACAAGACTAACACGTCTTACTGATGTTATCCGGGATTTAAAGGAGGTCTAGCTTCAAAAAGAAGAATCCAAAGCTCTAAAGCATGCCAAAAAGCATTAGGACTCTTACTCTTATATAAATCCAGGAATTCAACAGCAGGTAATACTATCAAATACGTTGCCTTATCGAATACAACTTCGGCCACCTCCCTTTCTGACAAAGCCGAGGTCTTTAACTTTCAAATAATCAATTCCGCGGCCTCCGCCCCAGACGCGGCCCTCCCCACGAATCCTCTCGCTATCACTAGCTCGTCTCTATCTACCCGAAAATTTGAAGTCAATATTATTTTCAGTCTTTTTTCAAGCCCAAAAGCATCTGCGCACCCCGGACCAGATGGGTTAGCCTCAGCTGCTATCAATACTGGTGAATCGGACCTTCCACTTTGCACTAGATCTAGTGCACCACCGCACGCCATTTTTGTTCGCAAATGACGTAAAATAGTTCACTTTTTCAGTTCTAATTATGCTACACCTACTTCTTGCAACGTTTCCGCGGACATTTCCGTACTTGACCGCTGGTGTCGCCCCTGAGTGATGAGCTTTTTCCCCGATAAGTGCGAGGTTCTAACCTTCGAATTCCAACTGCCCTCCGGATCCCTGACTCATGGTGCGCCCCCAATAGTCAGTCAACCTATTATCCGCGATTTGGACCTCAACTATTCCAGCTCCATCAACTTCTCTGATCACGCCTTCATTGAAGCGGCCGAGGCTGGAAGATGTATGGCTCTTATCTTCTGCTCCTTTCGTCTCCGGGACAGTATCGTCAGCATCGACAATTCCCACATCAAGCGTTTGTTTGAACACTGCCCAATAATATTTCCTAACATGACATAATCTGACAAAGTTGCTTTTGAAGTCATACAAAGTCGTTTAACCAAACGGCTACTTGCTTGATGTACGACATAATGCTAAAGAGAACGGTGCCGGCATGTGCATCTTGATCCAGTTTGGTCTCGCCACTTGAGACGAAACTTAGTCCCCTTGCATGGTCTGCTCCGTAACCGGCCTTTTCCCTTAATCAAGTAGGCTTCTTGTGTGAAACCCCCCACTCACTTCGGCACAGGCCTTTTGCTGTCCCTTCAAATATATCTATACTGGACACACGTTCACATTTTTTCCTTCTTATCTACTCCAAGTTCTGGAACAAGTTGCCCATCACCGTTCGAGCTTCGCAAACAAAGTCCCAACTTCTATCGGCAGTCATTCGATATCTCAACGTTACACGTGCACTTCAGTTATCTAATATGTTCATAGCTGAGGATATAGCATATGGGAGGGTCCCCGACTTATAAGACCAACTCTTTCGAAACCATTGGTCACTCCATTTGAGGACACAATCAACGATAGACAGTCTCATCTACCTGGCGGAACTCTCAAAGCTTGACTACCTCTGGCCATTCCAGCGACGAGTAAACGGAGTTGGAATACCATTATTTTCTGACACCTTGCCTCCCTCTTATTCCATAGTCTCAGTCTCCCCTATGCTTGATCCTCTCCTGGTTTTTATGTGCCCATATTAACAGTTAATCTAGGGCAGGTTCACACCGTGACTGCCCGTCTTTGTCTGTTTTCCTTTTCCAGTTATTCCCCTACGTGCATTTTACCCTCAACTTTTGTATACCCGCCAAGACAACGCTGCTGTATGGTCGTTTACTAACCGCCGGTTCTGCACTCCGGGACCCCTGGCGACCTGACCATCTGATCACGAATCTTACAGCTTCTTAGTTGAACCACGACCCACATGCGTAACCATCAAGGACATTTTGTGCCACTTCCAACGGTGCGGGCGCGGTCAGATCCACCGCTTTAACCGGCGCACATCGAGCGTGCAGGCCGTCCGCAACGATGCGCTAGCGCAATCATGTTGGTAGACCACACCTCCTGTGTTCACATCACGAAGTGCTTTTCAAATTGGGTGCCCAGCGCACGGCTAGGCCTACCCACTAGCACCGGTTGCGGATCGCACGCTCTTACTATCCGCGAACTGCCGCATCAAATAATGTCGGTTGAAAATTGCATGCCCCCCACCCCTGTTCCGCCAAGGAACGCTCGCCTATGGTTCTTATCATCCGTTACCACTTTCTACTTTTGTCGTTTTACGGTGTGTCGGTATGCACACCTACCCATTCTGTCCTTGCTTCTATATCCTCCCACCATGTCACCTCTCGTTGCATGACGTCACCATCGTCCTACCAACTTTACTCTGCCGACGACCTCCAATATTTCTTCTCTCAATCATGTCGTCATCCTCGGCTGGTAGTCTCTATTTACTTAGTATAGTAATATTATTAATAGTAATAATGGTACATTCCTCGGCCATGGTCGAGACGCACGCGCAAGCGCATGATCATAGTGTATAATGTTACTCAAAACAATGAACTATACACGAATTTAAGGAAAGCGAGTCAACGTCGTCAGAAGCAATACAGTATGGCTAGAGTTAGTTTAAATAGACCGAAATGATAATGGTTTGCTCGGCAAATACGGTTTGGTTTCGAATTCACGTTGGTTGGTGGTGGCCCGAGGGGATGTGAAATATGTCGTGAAAAAACAGCGCTAAAGATGCGTTATAAACCAAAATAATGCAAGCTGTGGATAACGGAGGCCTATTGGGGTTCTATGAACGGAATAAGTTAGGAACATGAAGAGATGGAAGAAATGAATGGGAGTACACTCGTGAACTTTGGTGAATATAAGGAGAACGGCTCTCTATGAAGACGATGATGGCCCGGAATGACGGATATTCCCGGTCTCGGTAAACGCACTGAGTCCTGAAACGGAGAGATATGAACAAACTCTGTGGAAGTGGACTAGGAAAAGTTGATGAATACGGAGGAAACAGCAATCCATATAAAATGTGAGGTTAGGTTCAGTATCAATAACCCGTATCATTCAGAAAAAAGGGAGTGCAACTTGAAGGCCTTGAATTAGTGAAGAATCAATTTCAAGCCGGATAACGATTGAAGGAAAAATAGAATCTTGCAAGAGAAAAATGAATGAAAAACCTCCGCATGGGCTCGCGCTTTATTGTTCTGTTACGCTGACAAACAATATATTGATTTATTGGTTCTCAGTGATATTCGACGTCATTATTGGGAACCACGAATGGGGGGGGGGGGTAAGTGGACTTGTGTTTGGATGGCGTATCGGAATTTAATGAGTAACGAATTCTTGTGTTGCTTATTCTGGCTTTGTCATTGGATTGTTTTCACATGGGACCAAGGTGATGTACAGCTTCTTGTGGGTATGGTTCATCAGGCGGGGTAAGGGACGTGTCAATCAATCAGTAGAAGGTAGCTTGTGAACTGTTATTTTTGAAGACTCCAGCAGTGTCATCAGTAGTAGAGGTGTTGCGTCAGAAGACGCCTATCAATCTACTGGTAAGCAATTGGGAGTGTTTTAGGTCGTGTGGCTCGACTGCAATCCCGTATGGTGCAGAAGATTCCATTTAGGTCTCTGTCGGTACGGGTCAAGATATGGACCTTGGTCACCTAAAGTGGAGGCCGAGAGAGTGGGCGACGAAAAACCTGAAGTAAGTGATATAAGCAGTCTGGACGTGGTTCCAGCTGTGAGTTATGATAATAAATGGCGGCAACTAATAATGAACTGGTTGGGTCTAAATGAACGGTCGGTGGCACATTTCATATTTTGGTCTGGGTTTTAATTCGAGAGTTTAAACAATGTAGGTTTCCAGGGGGTTGATAAGTACTACTACAGGCTCGCAAGGTAGCGTAAATCGGGTGGATAAATGGTTTGCACGCAATTGGAATTCCTGAAAGCAGTTAAGTAAGAATGCAGGAAGACCTACTAGGGCATCGGTGGTGATGCTTTACAGAAAGTTGTTATCATGCACAGAAAAGTGGAAGTACGTTAGTCTGTGCTCCTACTCGGTGGTGCCGGCCTACTGAGTATTAATTTGAATGTGAGCAGGAAAATCTCATGACATGGTGGTTGCTTGAATATCATATTTTTTATAAGGGTGAGGAGAGATAATTAGTAGGGAATGGAAAATATGAACAGTTCTCCGTGTTCATTTTTTGTAGACTCAAGTGAGGCAGGTGTTGTTCATCTGTTGCCTCCATATGTTATTCATGTCAGTGGGCTTAAAGTCCAGGCTGCGGTGGTGATTGTAGTTGGCGGTAGGCTGCTGTTACTGCTAGGTAGGGTTGTAAAACTAAACGTGGCTTGGATGCTAGGGCATCGAGAAGGCCGCTTTTTAAGAAAGATGACGGAAGATAGAGGGGTACGGATGGAAAAGGTGACCGGTTTCCACTATGTTCTTTTCTCTATTTCTCCTTTTCCGGGCTTCACTGCGGTTGCCGTTATTCGTCAGGTGCGTCTTCACGCTGTTCTGGTCAGTGGGTTGAAAGTCAGGGCTATGGCAGCGATTGCATTTGACGTCAACATGCATGCTAGGTGCGCTTGGGGAGGGTATGGGGTGGTTGAAACTTAGAGCGGGGGGTGGGAAAAAATATGTGGAGAGTCCAAGGCACTGTCACCCCAGTCAGTCTCGTGCGTGAAAACCAAAAGCTTGTCGGACAAACAAGAGTGATGTGGGGTTTCCCCTTTCGCAGGATCAGGTCTGAGCTGATGGGCGACATACCCATAGATGAAGGTTGTCCAATTCCTTCACAGCCCGATGTCAGTGGTATTTGGAGATCGATTCGATCCCAAGGGGACTTATTTTGTTTCCACTGTTCTTTTTCCAGTTTTTTTTTCATTTTTCCTAACACAGGGGTGGTTGAGCTCATATAAGAACTTTCTACAGCCTCTCCGCCCGATGGTAATTTTATGCCTAATTGCCTTTTTTCGCAACTGCTGGGGGTGGTCTGTTTTCACCGCCTTCGGACGACGCTATGGTATGGGTGCCGTTGACATCGGGGGTTTCGCTAGCATGTGCTGGGAAAATACAGAGTGGGACTATGCAAATGCACGGAGTAGGAAAACGAACGTTGTAAAGCACAAGCTGGTATACGTGTATCAGCCTAATACAGCGCCTGACCATGCCTAAGACCATCAGAGATTAGTCCGAGCTAGCTGGTGTAGATGAGTTTAGCCCAGCTGATGAGGAATAGTGTGGTGTATAAGAGGGAATATGATAGTAGTTGGTGGATGGTAGATACGGAGATGAGACGAGAGGACAGGCCACCAAGTAGGTACTAGCAGGTGGGCTTCTGGGATAAGAGATTCTGAAATGAGAGGATTATGAAAGGCGAAATGAGGCCGGACATAAAACCCGGGCCGGTGGTGGCAGCCAAAATGAACGGGAAAGGAGTGAACTATCAGGTAAGGTGGTAGACAGTGGAACTCAGTGTCCTGGGATCCAAAGTCACATACCTATTTGCCGCAGAGACGTCTGAGGCTAAGGAGCTTTGGTTGGCCATAGAACACGAACATTGTCTCAAATTAGGAGAACCGGCAAGCATGAAAACCAGGTATAGTTACAAAAGTCAGCAAACTGTAGCTACCGTGGTATAGATTGTGTGCAATATAACGTAAGAAGAAATAGTTGCACTGGCGTTTGTCATCGGGCGAGAATTGGACGTTCTGGTGCAATAATCCTAGTAATCATACCCGTTTTCGTAGGCCACCTCTTCGGTGACGGTCTGGCCGGTAAGAAGGATCCCATTGGGAACAGTCAAGAAGTGATTCAGCGAGCCTCTGAACTGGGAAATTGAGAGACTCTCGCGGATGTTTAGCGAGAGTTTATTCCATAACTTTGAGTATTTTATAAGGAAGAAGTTAGATCTTAACGCTAACTTTGATCTAGGAATAGAGAGCTGCAATGATCGATGGCGTAGAACATAATTCTTGGAGGGAGTAAGACTAATGGGTCCAGAACACGAAAAGGCCGTACGGTGGTACAGCTTAAACAGGAAGCATAAATTTAGCTTCATGCGACGCAGCCACAGAGGGTCAAGACTGAGTAGGATGCATCGATCCTTGTAACACAAACTGGAGGAAAATCCCACTAATTGTTGGGTGAACTGACGTTTCACGGACTCCAGAGAAATGCGGTCGGATTTCGTCATGTTGGTGAAGATAAAGGGACAATATTCAAAGAGGGGCCTGGCGTGAAACTTGTAAGTGAGCAGTTTGCAATCATTTAGCCGAAACGTTCCGGAGATGAGACCAGTGGTTCTTCTCGTCTTTGCAATCTGGAGTGGAACAAACTCAGAAAACCTAAAACTGCAAGAATAATGAAGACCAAAATCCCGAACAAAAGGGCTGTGCGAGATTGGTAGGTCGTGGATAAGCACGGTTCCGGGGGCCACTTGACATCTGAATGTTGTGTAGCAGCTCTTCGAGGCCGAGAAGTTCATACTCCGTGAATTGCACCCATCCCCGAGTCGCTTTAGGTCACTAGAAATTTCATCTAGCATAATGTTGAGGTTCTGACGAGGAAACTCATAGAAAATCTTAACGTCATCAGCGAAGAGGAATGGGGTGCCATGGTGCAAGATGGGAAATATATCATTTATGTAGATGAGAAAAAGTAAAGGACCAAGTACGCCGCCTGGCATGTCCTCACTGGTGACTGGAGCAGGCTATGAGAAACACTTATCAATGGAAACCACTTGTGAGCGATTCGATAGGTTTGATGTTAACCAAGTTAAAAGCGAACCGGAAAAGCCGCGAGCTTCGATTTTGGTTAGTAATAAAGCCTGAGGGACGCGGTCGAACGCTTTTGTCACATCAAGGTATATATCGATGATGGATTGTCTGTTGTCGGCGGCTGCCGTTATGAGGTTAAAAAGGTCGTACTGGCAAGTGGTGCATGAACGTGACTTTAAGAAGTCATGCTGCCCACTATGAATGATGGTATGGGACAATAGGAAGTCGGACATCCGCTGTTCGATGAGGGGTTCCGTCAACCTAGAAGCAACTGGAGTACGGTTGATATGACGATAGTTGAAGGCGTCATGTGTTGGTCCATTCTTATGGATTGGGATGATAACCGCAGTCTTCTATTGTGAAGGAAATATGCCAAACTTGATGGATAGATTGTAGACCTTCAATAATATGACTAAGACATTAGTTAATAATAATAATAATAATGATTTATTTCGGGGACACCCGAAGCATGCTCGATTGCATGATCGTACGATACAAGTGAGGTCACAAAGAGGTTCCTCGGATATTCATTTGGGTAAGTGCAGCCCAAAAGTGTACAGGTTTTAGTGGTCGCATGAATGATTGCCCGGCAAGTTTGAGTTTGGAGGTCAGATGGACGCAACTTTGCGAAATGAGTGAAATGGGCTCCGCCTTCGAGATACTTGCTGAAGTAAAAACGCTCAGTATTTCGGATAGAGTCGATCTAAAGACGCAGAGGTGAGTAAACTGAAAAAGAAAACGTTCGAAAAAGCACCAACGAAAAATTGGAGAATTTTTGATGATGAAGGACATACATTTGAACCAGTAGCCCAGATGACCCGAAAAATAGCAGAAATATAATACCGAAGGATTTGTGGTGTCCTTCGAGGGGGGGGATTGCGTAAATAAAACAGTCCGTTTAACCACGGAATTAGTATCTACTATTCATCGAGAGGTTGTGGAGGACGCCCTCACAAAGAGGTTGATGTAGATGCCCGAGCCTGGAAATTTCACTGGAGCGGATTGACGAAAGTTGACATGTGAGTGAAACACGATTCGAATAAAGAGTTTGTTTCAGGTTGATTGGTGAACACAATTTGATAACAGGGTGGGTACAGGAGTTTATATACGATGATCTTATGAAGTCGCATGGGGGTGGTGCAAAAACGATACTGTCAAAATATGTGAAGAATCGCTTAACGGGATGCGCCGGTAAGAGTCTGACATCGGGCATTTTGGAAACAACTGGAAGGTCAGTAAATTGGCAAAATAATAATAATAATGGTTTATTTCGGAAACGCCCGAAGCATGCCATGTGTAACAGCCGGTCGTGGAAAATCCCCCTTTTTTCCCTCGCGATTCAGTGTTTTTTCCCAACATCACTCATTTCCATACACTATTGACTTGTCTTTACGAACTGGTTGTTTTTCTGGACCAATTGTTGTTTGTTCGCGCCCAGAGCGCTATTTTGGCACATCCTTGCTCAGGACCTGCGTGACGCACGTGCTGTCTGCTCACACGCTGCTATTCGGTTTCTCGTTGTTGAGTCTTTGTGATCGTATTATTGAGGTTTGTATATTGTTTATGTCATTGTTTATTTTAATAATCTAGTATCGTAGAATTATCACGGATAATCGCCTTCTGATTTCGGGATCCGTTGCGAATTTGGCTACGCATTGCTCAAACGTTCGTAACAATACTCAATAGATCTATTTGGAACGAGGAAAATTCACGCAAAATGCCAAGGAAAGGATCAAAGGCAGTCGAACCCGGACAGGAAGTAATACGGCAAGTCTCTGGGGAGGTTTTGGGTACTTATGATTCTTTAGTTAATGCTAGATCGCCTAGTCCTGTCAGTGCTAGCTCATGTGTTATTGAAAGCAATATTGATCGTAAGGACGTTGATTTATATAAGCTGAGAATAATAGAACTAGAGCAACAGTTACTTTCGGCTAGACTACAGGCGCATGAAGCAGAGAAGTGTACACAGAAACAGCGAGAGTATAGGACCAGTGACTTCGACACTTCCGATAGGTTAGAGTGCAACAAGGTAGGGAACCCTACGCAGGTCGCCGACTACAAACCACCATCGATCGATCTGCCTAGAGTGGAGTTAACGGTTTTCGACGGGCGAGCTGAGCAATATTGCAAGTTTGTCAAACAGTTCGAGACGTTCGTTGAAAACAAGGTAACCGACCCTGGGCAAAGGCTTCTTTACCTTACTCACTACTGCCGAGGCCGAGCGCGAGAAGCTATCGACGGATGCACCATGCTCGATCCAGAACAAGGCTACACAAGGGCAAGAAAGATTCTGAGGGACTTGTTTGGCCAACCTTTCAAAGTAGCCCGTAACCTAATAGAGGGCGTGATGGCAGAGGCAAAGAAAACCAACGGCGACGTCTACACCATGGCCGACCTGGTGATCAAGATGCAGAACTGCTCAATAGCCCTCGACCATTTAGGTTACAGAGCTGATCTAGACGCCATGCACACTTTGGAAGGCATAGTCCGTCACCTCTCTCCCGAACTACAGGGTCGGTGGGCGGAAGAAGCTGAACGGATAAGCCGAGGCGACAGAGAAGCCAACTTCGAAGACCTGACTGAATACTTAGACAGGCAAACGAAGATAGCTGACAGCAGATTCGGCCGACTCATCCGGGACAGCAACCGAGCAAACAAACCCGGTACTAGCCAAGTCCAAACCCCTGTACGGGAACATCCAAAGTACCAGCCTTGGACCAACACACACGTCATTTCACGAGATGCTACGGCGAAACCAAATTGCAGATCCTGTGGTACTAGCCATGGGCTACCAGAATGCCCCAAGTTCGGCAATGCCACAATAGACGAACGGTGGGGAATGGCGAGGATGGCAGGAGCATGTTTCATCTGTCTCAACACCACGCACCGGGCAGCAGCCTGTAGAACAAGGAATCGATGTGGTTACGAGGGCTGCACGGGCAGACACCATCGGCTGCTGCATCAGGCGAGAATAACCATATCCGAGGCGAGTGCCAAGCCCAGCGTGATCTGTTCAACTTCACAATCTGCCAGTAAACCGGTACGTTTAGGCGTAGTGGCCGTGGGAGTAGTGACTCCGACTGGGATAGTCAAGGCGTTGGCTTTCGTTGATAGTGGATCCGACACCACTTTAGTGAAAGAGCGGTTTGCCGACAAACACCAACTGGCTAAAGGTGCGACGTCGTTAGCAGTGAGCACGGTGGGCGGAACACAGGTAATGACTGCCGGTAGATTAAGGCTGCAACTCATCTCTCTAGACACTAACGAGGAAATTGAACCAACGGAGGCATTCACGTTAGCGGATCTTCCCATGCGAGCACCAAGGTCGGTGAACGCAATCTTGACTCGATGGCCCCACCTGCAGGATGTAACCGTCGTAGACTGGGAAGATGATGAGGTGGATCTCCTCATCGGATGCGACGTGCCAGAGGCGCATTGGGTGCTTGACCAAAGAGTGGGCGACCGCCAGGCACCTTATGCCGTACGCACGGCTCTGGGATGGATGTTATACGGTCCAGTAGGGGTACGCGGTTCCGTGAATTACTTATCCGCCGAAACGGACCGCATAGAGTATCATCTGCAACGGCTTTATGAAAAGGAGTTTCATGACATTGGGGACGAAAGACCGACGTTGTCTCAAGAGGATCACTTCGCTCTACAAACGGTGCGGCAAGGCTCTAGAGGCCTCAAAAAACAGTTCGAGGTTCCCCTCCCATGGCGCACACCGGTCGACCCGTGGACTGACAACAGAAATTATGTTCTCCAACGATTACTACGACTAAAAGAACGCTTCATTCGAGACCAGAATCTGTGGGAACGATACGCGGATTTGATGAAGCGAAACGAGGACCTCGGTTACGTTGAAAGGGTGCCTGTTAACACCGACAGCAAAAGGGGTATCTGGTATCTGCCTCACCATCCGGTTATCAACCCCAAAAAACCCAATAAACTGCGCGTGGTTTTCGACTGTGCGGCCAAGTTCCAGGGCAAGTCGTTAAACGATCGCCTACTACAGGGGCCTGACTGGACCACACCACTGATCGATGTTCTGTGTCGTTTCAGAGTGGGTAAAGTGGCTTTGTCTGCCGACATTAGGGAAATGTTCCATCAGGTGAAGATTCCGGTAGGAGAACGAGATGCTTTGCGTTTCCTGTGGTGGGAAGGGAGCGACCGGGACAACGCAGTGGTGAATTATAGAATGACCGTCCACCCCTTCGGAGCCATATCGTCACCATTTTGTGCCAACTACGCCCTCCGAGAATCAGCGAACAAACATGGCGATCTGGTACATCGGACGGTGGTAGAAAGCGTCAGCAGGAACTTCTACGTCGACGACTACCTTGGGTCATTCGATGATGTGGAATCAGCTCTAGAGCAGTTCAGGGGTCTGACGAGATTGCTGGAAGAGGGTGGCTTCCATCTAACTAAATGGATGTCGAACGCTTCGGAAGTGCTGAAGGTCATCCCGTATCACGAAAAGGTCGAAAGGGTAAGAGATTTGGACGGCTCCCCACTTCCTATCGAGCGCACTTTAGGGATACAATGGGACGCGGAAACGGACGATTTTGTTTTCGAACTGAACGTTCCCGAGCTGCCAATAACCCGTCGTGGCATACTATCTGCCGTCTCAAGTTTGTTCGACCCGCTCGGTTTCGTCTCACCATGGCTGCTACCCGGAAAGTTCTTGCTGCAGCGGCTGTGCCGTAAGAAAGTTGATTGGGACCAGTCACTGGACCGAGGGGACCGGCTGGACTGGGAGGAATTTTTGAACACCTTGAAGAAATTAGGGAACATAAGAATACCACGATGTTTGACCCCTGGCCATACGATACGGACTGGAGAACTACATGCCTTTTCCGATGCATCCGAAGTCGGTTATGGAGCTGTGGTGTACGGACGATGGTGCGCAGGAGATGAACAATATACCACGAGGATCCTGTTCGCCAAAGCCCGCGTTGCTCCACTGAAGTCGGTCTCAATCCCACGCCTCGAACTCAGCGCAGCCGTGTTGGCAGTCAGGGTGGTGCAAGCTGTGAAGAGATGTTTCGATCTCTACATTTGGTCGGTGAGCTTCTGAACGGATTCAACGATAGTACTTTACTACATTAACAACGTACGGAGCCGGTTTAGTACTTTCGTTGCTAACCGGCTCACGATTATCCACGATGAATCGGCCACGCACCAGTGGAGTCATGTCAGGTCTGGCGATAACCCGGCCGACCTGTGCTCTCGAGGTGCGAACAACTTCAGGCAACTGGACACGTGGACGAGAGGGCCGAACTTCCTGCAATTGCCCAAACAGGACTGGCTCGTGTTCGAATTAAAACCCCCTACGGAATTGGAACTGGAGATCAAAGGCGTAGTGATAGCAACCAACGTCGTCGAAGCGTCGCCCATTTTACCGCGACTGGTCAGGTTTTCTTCCTGGATGAAGACGCTTCGTTCGCTAGTTTGGTTAACCAGGTTCAAGATAAGTTTACTAGTCATGAAAGGGCTACGGCCCTCAGGTCGGATACCGGTCGGCCCGATAGGTCCCGATGAGCTACAAGCGGCAGAGTACGATATTTTCAGAATGATACAACGCGAGGCTTTCGCCCGAGAACTCAAGAGGGCGGAAGAAGTGGGGCTGACTAATGAAGACATGCCATCTCCAAGAGGCGAGCTGAAGCGTTTAAACCCCAAAATCATCAACGGACTGCTGCGGGTGGATGGTAGGCTGACCAACGCCCACCTGAACTTCGACACAAAGTATCCTATACTGCTGCCTGCGAGACAACCCGTAGTAGAGCTAATGATTCAACACGTCCACGCCGTAGAGGGACATGCCGGGGAAAGTCACGTGACGAGCGTCATCCGAAAGCGTCTTTGGTTGTTGAGAGGACGAGAGACTGTAAAACGCGTGATCCGACGGTGTGTGCAATGCAGGAGACGCAATGCCACAGCAGGCAAACAACTCATGGCCCCGCTACCAGAATGCAGGGTAACTACGGGCTGGTGGCCGTTCAGTGACACCGGGTTGGACTTTTTCGGGCCCTTGTGGATCAAGTGCGGGAAAAGATTAGAAAAGCGATACGGATGTATCATGACGTGCATGAAATCACGTGCGGTGCACCTAGAAGTCGCACATTCGATGACGACCGATTCGTTTCTACGGGCCTTGCAAAGATTTATCAACCGAAGAGGCGTACCGGCAGACATATACTCAGATAATGGATCGAACTTTGTGGGCGCTCAACGGGAATTGCAGCGTTGGCACAAGAACATAAACAGGGACGAACTGCAGGATCGAACCGTGGCCTACGGCATACGCTGGCATTTCAACCCCCCACAGGCCAGTCACCAAGGCGGCATATGGGAACGCATGATCCGGTCCGCCAGACGGATATTGCTGTCAATCATGGAGCAGCAGCCGCCCGACGACGAGACCCTGAACACCGTCATGACTGAGGTGGAGCGAATCCTGAACAACCGCCCCCTGGTTCCAGTATTGAACGGCGACCCCACCCACCTGGCGCTCACCCCAAACGACTTATTGACGCTAAGGTCGAACGAGGGTTTCCAAGGGCCGGTAAACCTTCGTGGGAGCTACCTCCATGGGTGGAAGCAAGCGAACTATCTGGCCAAGGTCTTCTGGAGGCGATGGCTACGGGAGTACCTACCGGCTTTGCAGACTCGACAGAAGTGGATGGCCAAAACAAGACCATTCAAAGTTGGGGACGTGGTTATGATCGCCGACGAACGCGCACATTTCAGCGCTTGGTCTTTGGGAGTAGTTACGGAAACCATCAAAAGCACCGACGAAATGATAAGAACGGTGAAGGTGAAGACAGCTAACGGAGTGCTCATTCGTGACATACGCAGTATTAACCTACTCGAGAGCGAAGACGGAGGAGCTGATAACCCTGTGGCCTAGTAAACCTTTTTCACACCAGTAATCGAGGTGGATAAAGAAACACCATATATACCACACAATCTCCGTCAAACACGTTAAGGTGCTCGCGGTCCCTTCGTTGACATTACAGAAGGTTCTTTCCGATATGTGGTGATGAGTGCGATTCCATTATACATCCCGATACATACGCGCATGCACGACGCACTCTACATCCCGTAAACCCATCATACATGTGACAGTGTTCTTTGTTCGCCTTTTGTTGACGCTACCGAATGCCCCTTGCACATGTGGAAGTAGTGAAGCTCAGGTCACACATGCATGCTACATTTACTCGTTTTCTTGCCACGCGGTCTTTTGTTGACATTGCAGAAAGTCCTCCTTTGATGTGTAGTCATAACTGTGATTTCATTGTAACCCCGGCACACACGCACACGCACGCACACACACGCACGCACACACACACACACACACTCAAGCGCGTACATCCAGGACCGGACGGCCCCTTAAGAGGACAACGTCTATGTGACCATTCACGCCCGCCATCGGTCATTTGGTCTTGTGGAAGATGTAGACTAGCCTCACGTCTATGTAGCCAATGGGTTAGGTGCGACCAGTAGTAGAACGTCGACGACGAGCATTAGACGCGCGCACTGACAGCAGGGCCTAGGCAGGTAGGAAGAATCAGTACCTTTATACCGAACCTTTGACTTTGCTAAGGATCCAGGAGGATTTTGGTGGGCGGTGTAACAGCCGGTCGTGGAAAATCCCCCTTTTTTCCCTCGCGATTCAGTGTTTTTTCCCAACATCACTCATTTCCATACACTATTGACTTGTCTTTACGAACTGGTTGTTTTTCTGGACCAATTGTTGTTTGTTCGCGCCCAGAGCGCTATTTTGGCACATCCTTGCTCAGGACCTGCGTGACGCACGTGCTGTCTGCTCACACGCTGCTATTCGGTTTCTCGTTGTTGAGTCTTTGTGATCGTATTATTGAGGTTTGTATATTGTTTATGTCATTGTTTATTTTAATAATCTAGTATCGTAGAATTATCACGGATAATCGCCTTCTGATTTCGGGATCCGTTGCGAATTTGGCTACGCATTGCTCAAACGTTCGTAACACCATGTGCATGATCTTGTTGATACAGGTGATGGAATAGACAGATATAATTCATGGAAATATGGAAACTCTCATGAAAGTATTGGATAAAAAGGCTCGGAAGGGGGAATAAAGTAGGATGAGAATAGGATAAACGTGTGCACATCATAGAGATTAGGTGGAGTTTAAATGGGCTCAAAAGCGGATTTGAATGAACGCCCGGTGAGTTTGAAAGTCAAGGTCAGATGGACTGAATGGCTCGTCCGGGCAATTACATATGGAGGCCGACTGGTAAACATGAGAAAGGCTGGAAATCGGTATAAGGAACTGCAGTAGCGAGGAACGATGGAAAAAAAGGTGAGGTGCACTGCAGTGTATTAGATATCAATGAAGCATTGGCACTCTGTAGCGGATTGTCGGCGGACAGGACACAAAACTCACCGTAAAACAGGCATCGAGCAATGCAAGATGTAGCGGGATGATCAGATGACAAAAACATTTTGGAAGGATTGGATACGGTAGATGTGAGGCACAGATGTAGAGTTGATGGATGCCTATGATGACGGCCGTTGGGATGATAGCAAGAGAAATGACCGGTGAGGAACTGCAAGATGCAGAGCGCGTGCACGAAGATATATATGCGTGAGTTTATATATACATATATATCTGTAGATATATATATATATGTAAAGGTATAAGAGAAGCAGGAGCAATAGCGGTGGGGTTCTAAAAAGAAATTATCAGTCATTAGGAGGAGTAGGTAAGGTTAGATCAAATGGTTGTAGAATTAACTTTGGAATATCGTGGTGGATTAACTTCATGACAAGTGCACGTGGCAGCCCAACGGAGAGAAAAATAGAATGCGGAAGCACAGAAGTGATGAAGACTGTGAGGAGCAGTTCATGGAAGAGTGAAGACAAAGACAGAATCAAGGAAAACAGGTAAGAATGGGTCTAATTATTTGATCAGTGCAGGTGAGATATGTAGTGACGGATCAGAGGAATCGGGTAGCAACAGGTCAAACGATTTGGAACTGTAAAAGAACACCGTGACGTAAAGTTGTCATTACAATGGTGGAACATGGAAAGGCGGACCACACTGGAAGGTATGGAAAAATGCCTGTAGCGAGCAATAAACGGATCAAGGGATGAAAGCAATGACCGAGGAGACACAGGTAAGAAATCACCAATCAGATCATTTTACTGCAGATGAAACACGAAGGAGGCGGACAAGGACGCGGGAAGCCTCGAGATAAGTGAACCAGTAATAGAACAAAAAGGCCACAAAAAATGAATGCGCAACGGAGTTGGGCCAATGGAGCTGGAGAGCTGTGTGCCGGTAGACAATTGAACAGGTGGGTACTAATCAGGACACTGGAAAGAACCACAGAGGAATCGTGGAGCCAAGTGAGGAAGATATGGTGGTGGTGATTAGATAATAAATACGATTGTAAAAGATGCGAAGTTTGGAGCGGCAAGTTCTAATACGCGGATTGGTTATGGGTGCGGGTGCGATTGGTGCATCATGGCATTGGGCATGAGAAGGGATTTAACAGAACGACAGGTTTAGAGAAGCTATCAATGGGCGTTCTGAGCAGAGGGTAACACCAAGCGCATAGAGGATAGAAGCCAGCAATGACGGCAGGTGGGAAGAGAGATATTGGCGAGCGTCGACAGAGAAGAGCGGTTGGGACGATAGTGACTCAATGCAGTAAATGTTGATGTAGCAAGAGACGATAGGAGGAAAGACAAAACTGGTAGGTGTGCATACCGTGGTAGGGCGACGAAAATGGGAAGTGGAAACAGATGATAAGAGCTATGGGTGAACAAGCTGTGGCGGGAGAAGGATGGGGAGCATGCAATTTTCAACCGACAGCATCGGATTCGGTAGTCCGAGAAAAGTTAAAACGTGCCATCCGCAACCGGGGCTAGTGGGAGGGACTGGCCGTGCGTTGTGCACCCAACCTGAAAAACACTTCGTGATGTGAACGCAGGAGATGTGATCAACCAGTCTAGTTGCGCTCGCACATCGTTGCAGACGGCCTGCACGCCCGATGTGCGCCGGCCATAGCGGTGGATCTGAACGCGCCCCGCACTGTTGGGAGTGGCACGAGTGTACATGGACAATTGTACAGGGGGCAAAACGACCGCGATGGGGGTGCGTGAACCAGGAACAATTGACCAAGACTTGAGACCATGGACGGGAGAGCCAACGGAAACAGCGAGTGATAGACGACCGCGTAGCAATATTATCCAGGTGCGCCTGCCAGGGAGATGGTAAGTGCAGTGCCCGAAATGGTTAGCCGTCACTGAGGATCGCTGGAAATGGAAAAGGGATAGAAAAGCGCAGTCTGGGCGTGCCCCAGCTGAGAAGAAACTGATACTGAGTAGAAAAGAAGTGAATATAATGGATAAGAAATGAACGTAGGTGAGCAATAGGGTTATCTTATGATGGCGGGAGGTAGGTTCGCTATAAATCAGTGAAGGCAATGGCTTTATTTCGCGGTACTAGAGAGTGGGGAGGTGTCGGGCATGGAATGTACCTAGTGTTCTGTGGCGCAGAGGTAGTAGAGTTACAGTGTGACTCCTCTTTCAAAGGCAGGTTGGCGAAGACGAGCTCATTGGTGAGCAATATAGCATTGGGGACTGTTAAGTATGACAAAAGTGCGCGCCTAAAAGCGAACGATGCGGAGGCACTGCGTACGCTAAAGGGCAGCTTATTTCAGATTTTAGAATAGGCTGACAGAAAGAATCGGGACTTCAGACAGAGATTAGAATGAGGGACAGTGAGAGAGAAGGCACGGTGTCGGATCGCGTAGGAGCAGGGCGCAGCGAATGGGATGGGATAAGATGTGTAGGCCAGGTTATGGATTAGCTTGAAGAGGAAAATCAGGTTGAGCCTCACGCGACGAATCCATAGAGGCTCAATTTGTGGGAGCTCACAGCGCCGGCGGTGTTAGGGCTAGGGATACGCCCAACAGTCTTTTGATAAAAGTACGCCAAACGTTCTCAAGAGATACAATGGAGGAACTTGGCCAGAGGCTGGAGGTAATGGGACAATACTCTAGGAGCGGTCTCACGTTTGAGAGATACATGGAGATGCGACTGGCCGGTATTAAGAAATACCGATGCATCAGGCCTAGGGTTCGCTTAGCCTCAGCGATTTGGAACGATGCCTGTTCTGAGAAGTTAAAGGAACAAGAGTAGCGTACGCCAAGATCGGTAACCATGGGGTGTATGGGGATGGGCAGGCCGTCCAGGCAAATTTGGCCGGGTGGTGCGGTGCACATGTGAGGCAGGAGGACGCTTTTCTCCGCAAAGGATTTCATGAACCACGGGACGCACCAGGTTTGGTGAGAGAGTAGGTCACGTGATATGTTGCACAGGGTCACGGATAGGTCATTAGGAA
Organism: Fasciola hepatica; assembly: GCA_948099385.1. Taxonomy (NCBI): domain Eukaryota; kingdom Metazoa; phylum Platyhelminthes; class Trematoda; order Plagiorchiida; family Fasciolidae; genus Fasciola; species Fasciola hepatica. Next base: position 446,319 of record CANUEZ040000032.1, on the reverse strand, counting down.
GGCAGGAGTACACTATTTTTATATTTTCGGCAAAGAGAAAAGGAGTGCCGTGCCGAATAGAAGAGAAAATGTCGTTGATATAAATGAGGAATAGTAATGGGCCTATGAAACTGCCTTGGATGACGCCGCTAGTAATTGGTTTGGCGGAAGATAGGTGGCCGTCGACGAACACGGCTTGTGATCTGTGAGAGAGATAGGAGGATAGCCAGGACAGGAGAGGGTCAGTAATACCAAGAGATCGGATTTTGGCCAACAGATGAATATGGGGAACACGGTCAAAAGCCTTAGACATGTCGAGGTACAGGACAATTACGGAGTTGCCGGCGTCGGCAGCAGATGATAGGACATTGAGAAAAACTGCGCTACACCGGCAAGTCTTCTGACGTGATACGTGAAATTATATTTCCTGTGGTTGTGTCATTCTGTGGACTATAATTTGCCCACATGCCCCCAAAAAGAGTCAAAAATATTGCATCCAAGTGCCCAGTTTTTTTCGAAAAATGTTCTCCCACGCGACAAATCTCCTCAGCGTGATGGTTGTGATGGTTGGGTCTATCTTGAGTGTTCTGAAATAAGTATCGATCTTTACGAAGCCCTGGACAAACGCCGTGCAAAGTTGCTCAAGGTGCTGTGCATCAAATGCACCGAGCTATCAACACATGTGTGGCCCGCAAAGCAGTCGGCTGAAATGGCTCTTCCTGTCACAGATACAGCAGCGTCATCAACTTCGTTGTCCACATCATTAGCACCGTCAATCAGTTCATCGCCATCAATAGCAGCAGAATCAGCGGCGTCGTCATCGTCTTCTTCTCCGCCAACATCACTCTCACCGTCATCATTATCGTCAGAAGGGGAAAATTCCGCCGAGGTATCTATTCCCGACTGTGCTACGTTTGCAGAGGTGGCTTCAACATCGGTCACTGGGCCAACCGGAACAAAGCGCAGCCAACGCCAGAAGCTACCTAAGTCTGCCTGCCACAATGCGGACCCATTTGGCGCTGATGTGGCCACGCAAGCACAAGACGGTATTATAGGAACAAAACCCAGCCAACAGAGCACCACCTCGGATGAAAGTAGACCGGCCTGGATAACAACCGCGGATCGTCCACGAAGAGCGCCACCGTCGAGGAAACAGTGTTACCTAATAGTGAACTTTCCTGAGTCAAAGGAGACCACGGCACAGGCACGTCTGGACCACGGTATTGCAAGTCTCAGGAGTATACTAACAAAACGTTTTGTCCCCGGGGAGGAGGAGACCGCGGAGAAGTCGCGGGTAAAATCAGCATTCCGAATTGGTAAAGCTAGTGACGCTGAACGCCCCCGTCCAATGAAAGTAGTTATGGACTCTGAGAAATCCGCGACTTCTGTGTTAGGAAGATCCCACCGGCTAAAAGGCGAGCAAGTGCAGCTGCACCGAGATTTAGACCCCGCGAATCGTGAGGAGTATAGAAATGCTTTGATTGAACGACGTGATTAAATGGAAAAAGGAGAAAGGGACTTGATCATTCGGGATTTTCGGGTGTAGAAACGGCGCCCTCACTTCCGATGGAAGCCGCTGACGCTAGTGTCCCTGTCAGTCCCCCTAAGCTAGGATGCCCTGAACAAACGGATGTGGTAGCAGGCCGAGACAGCGTCGTCATCCTGTCGTCTAACGTCCGTGGTCTGCTGAACAAGAGGGATGACCTGGAACACCTGCTGCTGTCCAGCTCACCTACTATGATAGCATTGACGGAGACGTGGTTGAGTAACAATGTTCTAGACTCTGAGGTGTCCCTCCCTGGCTACACTTTATTCCGAGTCGATAGGAACTCTATCAGAGCTGATGGAGGCGTAGTATTGTTTGTATGATCAGACATCCCAACCGCGCAGTTAAACGCATTCGCAGACCTGCAAGGATTCGGTGAAGCTATCTGGTGCCGCGTCAAGCTTACCGCCGGTGGCTTTAGGACAGTTGAAGTCATCTATCGGACACCTGCGGTCACTCCTTCAGATTTGATGAATTTATTGAGGAGATGGGCGTGCAACGGCCACTGCCTCGTCCTAGGCGACTTCAATGCTCCGCATATTGATTGGACATCAAGCAGGACAGCGGCCGGGGCAGATCCGTTCTCCCGGGAATTACTGACAAAGGTCCAAGAACTGGCACTACACCAACACGTTCAGGAATCTACCCGGAGGCAATCCGGTCACGGTTCCATTCTGGATCTGGTGATTTCTCCCAGGAGCTCGGACGTCGATAAGGTTGAACATCTCCCTCCACTTGGAAGCAGTGACCATATGGTGCTAGAAATCCACCGGCGCACTGGTTCTTGTCCATCCCCTAGACCACACATCGGACGTAATGTTTGGCGCACTCCACTCGAAGATGTCCGGAGAGGGGCGTTAGACGTCAACTTGTTTCCCACGGATTCAGATGTCCACCACGATGTGAACGAAGTTTGGGCGTTTATTCGTGACGGTATCTTGTACCTTATGAAAACCTACTGCCCCCTCAACCGGCGTAGACCCCGGGTTAAAGGACCACCGTGGTTTGATCTGGAGCTCAGACGCCTGCTCAAACGATGAAATCGGGCCTGGCAGCGGTTCCGATCCACCGGTGAGGGTTATAATCTCTATCGCAGGATTCGTTACCAGCGTACCGAACAAAAACGGATAAGGCGGATGGCATTCGAGGAGGCCCTTGCGGTCGATGCGGTGCGAGCACCCAAGCGCCTGTTTGTATACTTAAAGCGCCGCACCAGAGTGAGGGTGGGCATCCCGGCGCTGATGAACAACGACGAAATGGTTCCAACTGATGACGGAAAGGCTGGGACAGTAGCCAAACATTATCTGTCAGTTTATTCTGTGGAGGAAGGTGCGCCAATCCCGATGGTGGATAGCTTGCCCCTGTTCATTATGCATGACTTTGGGAAGCCGGAAGTTAATAAGATGCTCAAATCCATCAAAACCCATAAGTCACGGGGACCGGACGACGTGCATTCGTCGATGTTGAAGGAGTTGGCGGACCAGCTAACTACACCACTAACGCAGTTGTTCAATTCGTCGTTGGCCACTGGAAGTCTACCTCAGGAGTGGAAAAAAGCAGTCGTTGTTCCGCAGTACAAGGGTGGGACAAAATCCACCTCGGCCAACTACCGCCCAGTTAGCATCACTTCCGTAGCTGGAAAGGTCATGGAAAGGCTGGTGACTGTTCGTATATGCGAACATCTGGAGTGCTGTCAACTTCTATGCGCAGAGCAGCACGGTTTTCGGCGGAACAGATCATGTCTGTCAAACCCGTTGACGGCAAGTGAAAGTTGGTTGAACTCCAAGGCCGAGGGATATTTCACTGACGTCATCTTCGTGGACTTTAGTAAGGCGTTTGACAAAGTTCCTCACAATGAAACTCCGGGCCATCGGCATCTCAGGGCCCATGCTTCACTGGGTTGAGGATTTCTTGGTCGGGAGAACCTTTTCCGTGAGAGTTGCACAGTCCCAGTTCGCGTGGTATCCAGTTGGCAATGGCGTGCCGCAAGGCTCCATGCTAGGACCCCTGTTGTTTCTAGTGTTTGCAAACGACCTACCACAGACCATTCGGTCCCAATGCCTTATCTACGTCGATGATCTCAAGATCTGGCGCACCATTTGATCGGCAGAGGATCGCGAGATACTACAGGAGGATCTGCAGGCCCTCGTCAATTGGTCGATCACCTGGGGTCTACCGATAAGCGTGGACAAGTGCGCCAGCATGAGGATTGGTGGCCCCAACGATACTTCCGGCTACTGCCTTGGGAGTATCGTACTCCGTCACACGCAGGAGGAAAAGGACCTCGAGGCTGTTGTCACCAACAATCTGAAGACAAGAGCACACACTGAGAGAGCGTGCGCCTCAGCGTGGAAAATACTTGGTTCCACCCGCCGTTCATTTGGGCCTCTACCTCGGGGAACTTTTCGACTGCTTTATGTCTCACATGTACGTCCTTGTTTGGAATATGGCGGTCCGGCTGTCTACCCGTGCACTGCGGTGGAAGTAGCCAAACTGGAACGGGTGCAACGTGCTGCCACACGCCTCGTGGCCGGACTGAATGGGTTCAGCTATGAGGAACGCCTAAAAGTCACCGAGTTGTTTCCCAATGCCTATCGACGGCTTTGAGGCGACCTCATCTATGCCAGGCGCATAATCCGCGGTGGGTTGGGCCGGGAACTTCAGGCGGAATTCCCGCTCAGTAGTAATGATCGTACCAGAGGACACACCCTGACTCTTTAGAAGGTGCATTCCACCGGCTTACCGGCCATCTATCGATAGTCGAGGGGAGTGACCAATCTCTGGAACGCTCTACCGAGCGAAGCGGTGGAAGAGGGAACCGAGACACTATTCAAGAGGAAATTGGACCAGACCCTGAAGGTTTCTTGGCGGAGCACCGACATCCAGCCGAGTCAATAGAGTACGATGTGATGGGGCTCATACGGGATGACTTCCCACTGCCCTTTACCTGGAGACTGAAGACTGAAGACTGAAGCTGGCAGGAAGGGCAGGAACGGGAGTTCAAGAAACCATGCTGGCTAGGGTTCAGCAGGCTGTTGGATAAGAGGCACTGGACAATGTGTTTTTTGATAATTCTCTCCATAATTTTGCAGACTACTGGGGCGTGATTAATAGGCCGATAGTTATCTGGGTCGTGTAATGCGCCCCATTTTGAAGCGCGGGACTATAACAGAGGATTTCTACTAAGGTAGGACGAAACTGTGAAGCATGGAGGTGGTATACATAATAAGTAACAATAAAGGGAGGTCAGGACCACCGAAACGGAGGAGGGCCGGTGGGAGATCATCTGGTCCCGGTTTCAAGGAAGGTTTAATAGAGGAAACTGATTTTTCAATTTCTAGATGGGTGAAGGGAATCGATGAAAGAGAGGCAGAGGTGCAGGGGTGGATTGTAGGAGGGGGAATACCAGGACAGCTTATAGGGGAGGAAGAGGAGTGCTCACTGAAGGCCTCAGAAATAGATGCTGGAGTATTAGCGGTATATGAGCCACAGATGAGGAACTTGGGCGAGGTGTGATTGGATTGATTGGACCTTTTACTAAGCAGGTGTGACAGGTAGCCAGTTTTGTTTGGGTGCGCTAGGGCGATGGCCCCTTGCCTTCTCAGATGCGAATCGACCATGCAACGCAGCCTCAGTTGTAGCTGGTTTATGCGCAGGAGAATTGTAAAATCATGTGATCTAGCGAAGGTGAGTTGCAGCTTGGACAGATCACGCTCTAAAAGTTACAGGCATGAGCTGCTGGATTTGGAGCGTGGATCGGCACATGGGTTGGCGGTATTCAGGCAGTGAAGGAGCTTGGAGTAGAGAGTTCATAGCAATGAGGGGATCGGATGAAAGAAAAAATGTGTCCCAGTTAAGGGAGCGGATTATCATTGGCACTAGTGGCCAGTTACAAGAACGGTAGGAAGTCAGAACAGGGGGAAAGGATTGCATCGGATGAGAACAGCTGAAGCAGCTGAACTTGCACCTGACAATACGGTGGTCACTATCCGAGAAGTGATCAGTAGTCTGGGTGATCATATCAGGAACATCAATGGAGAATATTAGGTCCAAGATGTTGCACTCCCTAGTAGGGCAGGAGACATGCTGGGTCCATCCACCAAGACGGACACAAAAGAGGAAGGTGGAGAGGGCGGGATGGCTAGTAAAGAAGGACCAGCAAATTGAAGGAAAGTTAAAGTCACCCGCAATAATTTTTGCACTGGCAGGGTAGTCAAGCGCAGCATTAAAGACACCCACAGCAGAGTCAATTTTTGCAGGCTCAGGACCCGGGGGAACGTAGACGCAGCCAAGGAGGAGGTTCTGGCCGGAGGCGTGAATGGATAGCCATAAGGAATCCTCCATAAGGAGAAGAGAGGGGTAGTCGACAACGCTAGCGTGGATAGTGCATTTGACGAAGGCTAAACAGCCCCCTCCACGTCTGGACTGGCGGGTGTTCGAGAAACATTGATACCCAACTATGCGAACAAGGCCAAGCGAAGCATCATCTGACAGCCAGGATTCAGTTACTAGTGTAATGTCAGCGTTTGACGTAAATGCCACAGACCGCAGGTGCGATATTTTTCTAATTATTGATCGAGCGTTAATAAGAACTAGTAGGAAGGAATTCAGTGTCGGTGTACCCAAAGCATGGATGCCAGGTGCAAGACTACTGGGATCGCTGTGGCGATGAGAGTTGGGTCTCAGTGGGGATAGAGCGTCAGTAGAAGGGGGAGGGCAGGCAGTGTTGGGTGGGGGACGGAAAGTAGAAGAAGCGTTAGCATTAGTGCAGCCGATCGCTGTGGGTGATCAATACGGTGGGTGTGCAGCACACCGCTGATGTGGGCCGGAGAGGTGTCACACGGTGCGGAGGGAGGGAGCACCATATGGCAAAGTGAGAGGTTAATAATATCTGTCAAAGCGGGGTGGGCAGGGGGGGAGTGCGTGGTGTGAGGTGCCAAGTGACATGACGTCGAGTGGGGAGCGATCAGTGATATGAGTCCGTGAAAGTTTATGGATATGGTCCATAGGGCGACTAGCAATATGGCCACGGGTGCGGAGGGCACCGGTCAGGAAAAAAACGAGATCTTGACTGCAGGTAACCTATCTGTTGAGCAGAGTCAGTATAAGGCCGGTAGGTCGGTATGGGGGTGAAGGCATGTGAGAGAGTAACTGGGACGTAGTGTATGTTGGGGGGCGGGAAGAGAGTGGCGAAATTTGGAGACGTTTGGAGGCTCATGAGGGGCAGGGGAGTCGGTAAGTGGGGAGATGGGGCGAGGAGACGGGATACAGGTACGAACCTAGAGTATCTGCTAGAGTATGTACGTGGTACTTCATAGTTAGGTGAGGGCTGGTGGAGGTGAGCAGGGGGAAGAGCGGAGGCATGCTGGGGCTATAGTATGGAGGGTTGGTCTCTGGGGGGGGGCAGGGAGGGATAAAGGGTAGCAACGGAGATGGAGGATTGGTGTGACCCATTCGATCAGAGAGAAGGAAAGACATTGGAAGGGGGTGCGAGGCAATGGAGGGGTGAGTGGCACTGGCAAGGCCCTGAAGGTCACTCCTACTCAAAGGGACGATGGCGATAGACGAATCCGGATGGTGGCTCAGTTGGTTATCACCTGGAGGATCCGAGAGTACGCTATAAGTAGAAGCCGATTGAGAGTGGGGGTAATGGATGGGGTGATTAGTTGAGCAAGTGCGGACCTGATAGAAGTACCAGGTAGGCTTATGGGGGGATTAGAGCGGCACTTATGAGAATAGAAACGAAGTGTCGCGGCTGAGCTAACAGCTGGTGGGTAGTTGGTAGAGTCGTTAGAGCGTTAGCGGCGGGTGACAACACTTGTCAACGGCTCGGAGGACGGATTGGAAGTAGTACGGCGGGGGCTGATGGTTGTACCAGGGTCTTGTCTTGGCTCTGAGACTATGATGGGGGAGCGCGGCTTTAATACTGAAGTGGAGTGCCGCTTAGGGCCTGTGGTCGGGGAGCGAGAGCTATTGCTAGTAGAGGCTACTGGGGGAGGTGGTATGAAACGGCGTTTGTGTGGAAGCGGAACCGGGGGTGGGGAGTTAGACATATCCAAATAGACAGTTTGCAGGCAGGCAGGGTGAGGCGCTGGGCTCGCCTTTGACTTCTCGACAGAGGGGCATTTGGTAACCTTCATGTCGTTTACAGTGGGGTCAGCCTGCATGGGCAAGACGGAGTTACTTCTCAGCGAACAAAGTATTTCCCGTTGGAGGGGGGTTTTATCAGAGAATATCTTGATGTCCTTATAAGGCGAAAGGGCAGCAATTGTCCACTTGTTGATAATGAATTTTGTAGCTGTTAGGTCGACCATGAATTGGAATAGCAGAGGGCAACTATGTCACTGGTACTTTTTACGTAGCCTCCTGCAATGTCATCTATAGTGAGCCATATCGCTCGAACTTAGTATGTTGTGTTTCACCAAAAAAGTGGTACGCGGTCTGGAATATTAAAAACCACTGCGTTCCTGGAGTTGGCAATGCGGTGGTATATTTCAGTAGACACGGAGTCGAGGAGGTGTCCCACCGAAACCAAGTTCTTGGGCGATGTAGCGGCCAATGGGTCAAGGAGAGTAGCCAGAGTGAAACCTTTGAAAGGATTCCACCAATCAGCTCGACCTTGTTACTAAGTTCAACGAAACTCTGCCTAAGGCCATTAGGACTAATAGAAGCTTCACCATCGACGTTAACGAGGGTGACAGAGCACTGCCTGGTTTTTTTGATGGGGGGGGGGGGTTGGCTGTGTTTGGATTTGCCAGCTTTAGCGATACGGATTTTCCGAGTACTGGTTGGGGACCCGGATGGCATGAGAAGTAGGAATATATGACTGAGGTAAAAAGGTAGCAGGAAATCGGTCAACTAGACAGAGACAAGCCGAAGGTCTGAGCAGACCAAGAGTGTTCCTGGGTGCTGTTTGCGCAAAGGTCTAGATGAGACCTATGCGGCAATGTGGTGCGGGCAGTGAGCTATATGACCAGCTACATACACAATTAGGATTAGGAGACATGGGACAGTGAGGAATAGTGAGATAGAAGAAATTTTGCTGTATAGTGTGCACAGGTTGAACCCCACAGGATACGGTAGACACTCAGCTGTTGCTTGGATCACAACAGCAGGTTTTGCGGGAGAGTATATTGTAAGTACGGGGTCTTTGGACCGGGTGGAACGAAAGTGCGCTCTTATGGAAAAAAACAAATGAATGGAGGCACAGTGGGGCAGAAGTTTCAGAAGGTGCACCAGTGGATGCGTAGCGAAAATAAGGTAGGAGTTGGGTTATAGCGATGGGATGCAAAAACGCTAGATAGATCTTACCGCGGCGAGAACCAGGCGAGATTTGTTATATAAGCCATGTAGAATGTAATTAAATGGAATTGGAGCAGTGAATAATCAATATAGTCTATAGCTCTTACTCGCGATAAGTACTAGCGTCTGCATGATGGTGTGCCGCAGTTGTTTACACAACTAGGCCACGGTTTCAGGTTATTAGGTGGTATATACTAGGGTGGACACAGCTACAAGTCTAAACAGTGGTGTAAGCAAAAAAAGAAAAACGAGACAACCTGAATTTCACGCAGGGGGGTGACCTTGACCTTGACGACGGCAAGACGTAGAACTATCGATGGAACACCATCCTGGCCAAGGTATGGGTACTTCCAGACACGAATAAGCTGGTTGGTCACCTCTTTTAGAGTAAATTCTAAATCAGACAGTAAGTGCTCGGTGACAGGGTCTATGCATGGGAGTATATTAGGGGGTCCGTAGATATGGATGCAGCAATGTAGGAATTTATAGCCTGGGCTATCGCTACTGGTGAGGTAATGTAATCGTTATTTTCCAAAATGAGAGAGGGGATACCTGCCGGTTTGCTCTGATTTCTGTTCTTCATTAGGCGTGCCAACTTTGAGGAAGTATCATGGCATTGCAAGGCCGATACTTCCTGTTTTTTAGCATATCGTCAGACTTAATTCTGATTGCTACCGAGAGACGTTGGAGCTGCAAGAATGACGATAAGTCACTACTGTTGTGATACACCTTCTGGAGCTTCATATATTTGTTTTGCATTGGGCCCAGGACTGAACTACGGACTCGGTTTGATATGGCACGAGTAGTAGTGATTTCGGACAGCAAGTATGATAGGTTAGAATATAGTAAATAAGCAGCCAGCTGGGGGTCGCTTTGCAGGAAGAAGTCGCCCCAGTCTAACGAACGAAGCGTGCAGATAAGATTGTCCCAGTTGACTGCTGAAGAGAAACGATTGGGTGGGTGAGATTTATCGAAAGCTTGCGGAACCACGAAGACGCGGGACACCATTCTGTGGTCACTTCCTGGAAAGAGGTCGAGCGTACTAGCTGAAACATCAAATAAACCAATCGTGAACAACAAATCAAGGATGTTGTTACCTCTAGTTGGGACTGTTACGTGTTGGACCTAGCGCCCTGCGTGGATGCATGACATGAAATCTAATAAGTTGTTTGGGCAGATAGAGTATTCCAACAGATGCTCGGTGCACTGAAGTCCCCGCGATGAGTTTGGAGGAACAAGGCAGCAATGAAAGGTAGTTGAACGCGTCAATAATCTTGTTAAGGTCCATGGCGTTGAACCAGGTGGCCGATAGATGCAACCAATATGAAGATAGGAGTTAGGTAAGGGAATCGTTAACCACAGAGAATCCTGAACGGCATCGAGAGTTGTGTGTGAGAGTGAAATTGCCCGCATAATGTTTTTGACATAAATTAGACAGCCTCCTCCACGACGAGGCCTATTCCTTCCGTACATCTGGTAGCCAACTAGAAAGACTGGATCTGACAGGACGGAATCCGTTAGCCAAGTTTCAGTTACAATGACAATATCAAAGTTGGAGGGCTGAGCGATGCTGCGGATGGCTTTAGTTTTGTTCAGTAATGAACGGGCATTGACGAGTATGACTGAAAGGGATGATGCAGGCCTCGGTAATGGTGGATATGGTGGGAGGTTCTGTAGTGGTGGTGAAAGTGGTAATTCCAGTAAATGGATGGGGGGAGGACCCCAGTTGTCCCACGGACTTGATGAGTTATAACCTGGTGGGGGATAGTGTAAGGAAAGAGGGATGTGGAGGTGCTGTTGAGGAGAGTAGTTTGAATGCGGGGAATATTCTCAGAGGGGACCGGCAGGAAAAAAGCGGTCACGGATGGATGGAAGTGCTAGGCCAAGAGACGTGGATGGGTCCTGTGGGAGTGGGAAGCTAGGTGAGGCACGGAGACGGTTCCAAAGGGAGTGAGTGGGTAGCAGCAGAATTATGGAGTAGTCGGTGAGGTTGATAGTTATGTAGTGGAGCGATGATTGGGGGGGATAAGGTGGGTAAAAGTGGGGTGGAAATGATAAGGAAGCCAGCTGAGATGGAGAAGTAGGATTCAGAGCCGCACAAGAGGCTGGTAAAATTTCGCTTGACTGAGCCATTTCCTTATGGTTGTCTTGAAGTCTGTCTTGAAGTACTACACGGGTTCGAGGCTTTGAGCCCAACTGTCCCGGTTCTTGAGGAAATCACCGAGCTGGAACGAGAGTAAAAAGAAGCGGGAGAGGGGCAGTGGTGGCAGCGAAAACAAGATACACATAACACCATACAGTGCCACACTGTGGACAGTGCCTTGAGCGGAGTGGGGGTGCGTCATTCATGATGTGCGTGGCCTCGGTTTGAAAACTTTTCTGCTGTGACCACGGAGAGAAGAGGCTGAACAGACGAGGAAGAAGCAATCGCTTTGACCTGTTTCAAAAAGGTGGAACATCAAAAACAGATCACCTCTTACGCATCTTACGTCAGTGGGATAGAGGTTGAGGTGTGAGAGGCGGACGGGATAAGGTAGATGGGATAGAACCCTTACTGCCTTGGTGGAGGCCCGCTGAACTCTTTCAAGGATCTCACGGTCTCGGACAAGACCAGAGTGCACTATCTGACTACCGTACACCAGCAGAGGTCGGATATACGTGCCGAAAATTATGGGGAAATCATCCTTAGATATGCCCGGGAAGGACCTTCGAATCATATTTAGGACTCAAAAGACAGACTTGCTCGCAAGTTGGTGATGATTAGAGAAGGACAAGTCACAATCCAACCAGAAACCGAGCACCTTGTGTCGGTCAACCCTAGGCAGTGTGATTGCGCCGTTAGTGGAGAACGTGTGACCTGTCTCTCTGCCGAAAGACATGTTCACGCATTTGTCATCATTAACTGGGAGGTTCCAATCCTCGGACCAGCGTTTCGTTTCATCAACTGCAACTTGCAGATTTTCGACGCTTGAACTGCAGGGCGTTACATCGTCTGCGTACACGGTAATGTTTGCAGGAAAGGCTGTCGGAAGATCGTTCATATAGATCAAGAAAAGAAGAGGACCCAAGACCGACCCTTGGGGGACCCAAGTTGTTACTGGGGGGGGTTGAGACCAAATATTCCCGACTTTAACCACAAAGGTGCGGTCGGTAAGGAAGCTACGTAGGATGGCCAACATGGAGCCTGTGATCCCGTATGTCTGCAGCTTATAAAGAAGAGGGGCATGTGGGACCTTATCGAAGGCCTTAGCAAAATCGATGAATACAGCGTGTGAGAGCTGGCCATAATCATAGGCTTTCGTCAGACTATCCATGACAGTAAGCATATTGGTGATGCATGATATGCCAGGAAGAAACCCATGTTGGGACTGGGAGAGGATCTTATTTCTATGAAGATGGGAAAGAATCTCACTCTTAACAATTCCCTCAAAAATTTTGCTGGGGATGCTAGTGAGGCTTATGGTTCTGTAACTAGAAGCAAGGTGTCTACTACCTTTCTTATAGATGGATGCGATCACTGCTTTTTTCCAGCTACTGGGAAAACTCCATCGTCAATACATCTCTGAAAAAACGAGGCATAAGGAGCAGCTAATGTATCCGCGGCTTCCTTGAGAATACGGGGGTGAATTAGGTCAGGACCCATAGGGCAATATTGGTTGAGCCGTCGGAAACCTTGAGCGACTGCACCAATGGGAATAGTGACGTGGTTAAGTGTAGCGGCCAGAGATATCGGGTGCATGGTAGGGTGAGATGGTATGGGTATTGAGCTAAAAATTGTACGGAAGTAGGAGCTGAATGCCTCGGCTACTTGGCTAGGGGAAGTGATTGGAGATCCAGCATTATCTCTGAGAGCTAATGGCGTCGGAGCTGTACCCCTAAGACGGCGCATGTACTGAAAGAAAAATGCCTTATTGGTCCGTGCTCGATCAAGTGCAGATCGTTGGACTGCATTCTGATACGACCTAATCTTGTCTTTGCATATGTTCCTTATGATCCTGAAGTCTTCTGCATCACGGCCAAGGCCTGTGGCTTTATATCTAGCAAAGAGGCGTGCGCGTTCGTCTAGGATGCACCTAACGGGGCGAGGGAGGGGTCGCTTAGCGGTCTGTGGGCGACGAATTCGGGGGACAAATAGCCTATCAGCTAAGGAGGATAACTCTCTGAGATTTTCTGCCACTTCACCGGCAGAGTTACCCGGGTTAGTTGAATTTAGCTGGTTTGCATGTGCATTATGTTGATGGGTCTTGTTCTTTTGGCGACGAAGTGTTTACTTCTGAGGATCAGTCTGCACTGACGGGCTAATCAGCTGTGGTGGCCTAGATGCTAACCAGATACAATCTGGTGGCGAATGAGTGAGTGCAGCGGGTGAGCTTAGGAGCCTGGTTGGGTTATCAAGAATGCTAGAGGTAACAGGACGCTTGGGTGTAGACGGAGGTGGGTTGATGGTGCAGCGATTTTTAGGTACATTTTAATAGCCCGGCATGGAGCCAGTAAGAGGAATGGGGTCGTCTAGACTCGTAGGGAACATGAGCTCGCTGATGGATGAGTCGTAGGAACCTTCATCAGTTTTGTGATTACTGGGGCGCTTGTTCCAGTCTGGAGATTCGCTTAGACCATTCTGAACATTGGGGCGTTTGCCAGGTGGCTCATTGCGTGAGGAAATTGGCGTACCGTCTAAACCCACGGGTGCGTTGTGATCACCTTGTGCTCATAATGCCCAGTGATAACATTCTTATAGTTCACTGCCCGTCGTTTTGTTAAATCCCCCCTCGTCCTCCCTCCTCAGGCCTAATGCCATTACGCACCAATCACACCCGCGTCCATAACCGATTCCCATATTAGAACTCGCCGCTCCTACTTTGCATCTTTTACAGTCACATTTATTGTCTAATCACCATCACAGTATTGACCTTTCTTGGCACTGCGATTTCTCAGCGGTTCTTTTATTAGGCATTGCTTTAATTGACATCCCCCTGCTCAATTCTTCTGTTTAATTGACTTCTGGCACGCAACTCTCCAGTTTCATTGCCTCAGTTGCTACGGTCATTCATTTCTCATGCCCTGTGTTCATCCACAGCTTTAACTGTCCTAGTGCTCCTTTCTTCTCAGCCTCGTTCGTGTTGCCTCCCTTGTAAAACGATCATACTGGCTATATCTCAGCAGTCTCCTCGGTCCGTACTCTCATTTCTTGTTTCGTATACTGCTCGCCACAAGCATTTTCTGTGTTACCTTCAGGCTTTTTCACTTTCCATCTAATGCAAAATCATCGCTATATCATGGTTTTCACTTACAGTCTCAATCCGTTTGATCTGCTAATACCCAATTCCCCTGGTACTGCTTTTGCTTACCTCTTCCACCTTGTTCGCCGTCACAGATGCTGCATCTTTGCACCACAGACAGTCTCAGCTCCCGGGTACCTTTCCCCACTTTGTATTTTTGTTCGCTGTGCGCTGTCCAGCCGTTTTCAGCGCCATTATCTCGCCGAACAAAGTAAGTCTATTTGTCAACGCTTCCTCCACTATTGACCGTCACCACTTGTCTCACACACATCATCGGATTATCAGATCCACCTTTACCTGTTCTCCTCTATACTTCCCTTCAACTTCCCTCTTTTATGAACTGCTCTTTAAGCGGTCATTACTTCTGTGCTTCCAAATTTTTTTCCCTCTCTCTTTGCTGATCCACCATGTTTACGTGTCATGAAATAAATTCACCTGGATATTCCTAAGTTAGTTCTATAACCGTTCGATCTAACCTCCCTTGCCCCTTCCAATCACTGATTTTTTCAGGACTCCATTGTTGTTGCTTCTGCCTCCCCTATATATATATATATATATATATATATATATATATATATATACATGCATTCGCCTTGCATCCTACAAGTCCTCACCTGCCATCTCTCTTACTGTCACCCGGCTGACCGTAATGGTATGCGTCCATTCCTTCTACATCCGTGCCTCATATCTACCGTATCCAATCCCTCAATTCACTTTTATCATCTGACCCATCGTCTACGTCTTTCATTGCTCGCTCCTTGTTTTACAATGAGGTACGTGCCCTGTCCGCCGACCACATATTGCAGAGTATTAATGCTTCATTGCTACCCAATCCATTTAGTGCATTTCACTTTTCACCATCGTCTACCGCTACCACAGTTTCTTATACCGATTTCTAGCCCCCTTGGGTATACCTGTCGGCTTTCAGCTATCTTCACCTGGACCAGTCAGATTTCCCATCTCACCTTGACTTTCAGACACACCGGCACCCTTTTTTCTTCCCCCCCCCCCCTAGGCTCATTTAGTCTCCCAGCATTTTTCTTTGGTACGCGTACAATTATCATACTTTTAGCCTCATTCACTCTCCCTTCTGAGCCTTCCCATTCTACTTTTATAGTTCACATGTCTACGTCTACACAAGTTTTTCCTGTCCATTCCATCGCTTGCAAGAACTTGATCGATCACCTGGCATGCTTCGGAAGTCTAAAAAATAAACCAGTAATATTATTATTGAATGTGCCATGTGAAAATGACCGGTGAGTAATGCTGCACCATAAGCGGCTGCAAAATCAGAGGTGTAACAAAGGCTATGGCGTAAAAACAATCAAGCTTCAGGAAGGTGGCATAATGTGGATGCTGGTTGCTGAGTCAAAATGGTGGCTCATCTTGGTGGTAGGAAGGACTGTCAAATCGGCCGAAGAAAGGTCCGTGGGGAACAGGTAAGCGTTTGCCAAATTTTTGACTCTATGGTGGGTGGGTAATGGCATGCAAACCTGAGTGTGGTAGTTGGATGACTGATTGATCCGGGACGAATAGAAAAACGGTTGCTTGGGTGACTTGCATGCAAAAATGATGCAGAAATAGGCTGACGGTAAGATTACGATTTTCGATGATCTTTTTGACAGGTGTGTCTTGAGATAATGGCAGCGGCGGAGCCGCAAGATAAATATGTCAGAAATGTATGAACGAGGGGCCGCAAGGGGCTGGAATATCAGGATACAGCAATGAAACGGCTGTTTATGCGAAAAAGTGGACTGACAGAGTAGACAGATGATCGTTAATAACACTGCAGATTGCCGGAGGACTGCGGAATATACTTCAGCGGGGAACATCGGATGGCCGCCGGGGGCAAAATAAACGGTGGCGACAAATGTGCCGGTGTATGAATGGTGGCGGCAAGTTGCTGCTTGGGGAATGGACAAGTCTACCGAAGGGGTAGGAGGGTAATGAGAAAAGAAACGTGTGGAGGGCAGGCAATTGGGTGCTTGTCAAAACCGATGAGTATTTATATAGGCAGGCAAAGTGTGCCAAGGGGGAGACAGGTTGGTAGATGAGGTTGAGAGCCATGCACCGTTCGGCACGTAAATTGGGTGATAAATTTTTTCCGGCATGAAAAAGGAAGTTAAGATGTCATTATAGAGGAACGGGTTGGACGGAATGAACATTCGCCGGAGAAAACAGAGGGTGTGGCATATTGGCGGCAGCAATACGGACTTAAAAATTGTGTTCTGTGATCAGCGAAAGGTGCTAGTGGGGGGCTGACCTTGCGCAGGGCCTCCGATCTGGGAACCGTTTTTGGTTACGGGGAGTGAAGTCCGTCGAACTAATTTCGCCTGCCCATTGTCGCGGACTTCCTGCTCGCTTGACGTACACCGGTCAAAGAGGTGGATCTGACCGCTTTCCACGTCCTTGGGATGAGGTGGGTTGCACCTGTGCATCGAATTTAAGTAGTCAGTGATATTGTGGCGGAATGTGGGGATGCCGGAGTGCAAGGCCAGTAGAAAGCAACAGAGTGAGGTGCGGATATCAGGCCTTATCGACCGGTCAGTTCATAAATCCAGCGAACGAAAAGTTCCAATTTTTCGTTCATGGGATACGAGTGGCGAAAACAGCCCTTGATAGACAAGTTCTGTAAAAATGAAAAAGTCGCTGCAGTCAGGCAGTTGTGCTAGCTTCTTATTCAGGGAGAGATAAAACGGCAATGTCAATCGACAACCTGGGTTGAGGACAGAATTGGCAAGAAGCGAATTGGGCGAATGCAAAACCGAGGGCCAGGTGTCAGAAGTGAGTAACAAATAGAAAGGAAAATTGCTCGAATCAAGTGACGGGCCACCCAGAGTCCTAGTGTGAATTAACAGAGCGGCGAAAAGCAGGAACTAGCAAGTCCCAGTGCAAACAGATAGGTGCTAATTAGTCAGACTGCAATGGAGCAGAGGCAGTGACGAGGGACTGTTACGAGCCAAGAAGTAAGGACAATGATTAGAGACAATGGGTACAACTGCCGGAAGCTGATACCGTTATAAAGCGGGCTTTCCCCGGAGAGGGGTTTTGGAGGTTCGAGACACTTCAGGTGGGAAACTTTTCCCAAGGAAGAAACGCCTATAGAATGAGGTTTCTAAAAGTATAGCTAGAAGTCAGGTCTTGCCTCGAGAGCTTGGTCCCTAGACATATTACTGACACTTATTACCGGACCGTTCCCGTCGGCTAGATGATGTGCTATTTAGGTTTTGAAATGGACGGAGGGGGGGGAGAGTCGAATAAGTTCAGCTGGAAGTGTATTCCAAAGTCTGGAACACTTCAGCAGAAAGAAATTATTTTCTGTAGTTAGCCTGGAGTTTCGAATAACAAGACGCCAGTTTTTATGGCGGAGGCAGTGGGGAGTGGTCGATTGGATACACGGTGTGTCAGTGGAGGAAAATACCAGCCTGTGAAGAAGACAAAGATTAAGTCCCATAGAGCGTGGCCGCAGATTTTCGATGTCGAGTTCAGCACACCGCTGTTTGTGGTTACGTTTGATAGAATAACCAAGCATCTATTTCTTTATTGAGCGTGGTGCATTATCAAAGGTTACTGTTCCGGTACGGAGGGTATTAGTGAAGATAATAGGGCAGTGCTCTAGGCAGAGTCTGATAAAACAGACAGGGTGGAATTTACCTCTCGCGGAGCATAAGCGATCCACGTGGGAATCCTTCGTACTTTACGTTGAGAGCTTGAAATGATAGGTGCTCCGAGGAACTTAGTGTGCACGAGTAAGGCAATGCAAGACCTTGTACTGAATTACTGTGGGTAACGTGGGACGCTTGTGTGGGAAAGAGTTGGGCGGGACAAGACGGAGAAGAGTCATGGAGGTGAACTTTCCGGCAGAGAATTTCATTTTCCAGGAGTGACACCATCGTTCAGGGCGTTCTAGACCGCACTGTATACCAGAAATTGCTTCGTTAAGGTCCTGGGGCCGGAATCGACCTACAATGTTTATGTCGTCAGCAAACGGGGAAAAGAGAACAATAGTGTGTTGTATGGATGACGTCACTTATGTACATTAGGAATAAAGCAGGACCTAGTGCGCCTCCTTCAGTACTGGCACTGGTGGCAGGCAAAGTTCGCAATAGGTGGCTGCCGGTTGATACAACTTGACTGCGGTAAGAAAGGTAGGCGAAGAACCGGTTGAGAATGGGTTATTTAGTTCCAAAGGGTTCAAGCTTAGACAGAGGTCGCGAGTAAGGGACACAGCTAAATGTCTCACTTATTTCCAAAAAGACTTTTATCGGGCATTTCCTATGGTCTGCGGCTTCATCGATTAGGTTCAAAACTGACACAACACGTTAGAAACAGTCCACATCCGGTCTTGAATAAAGCGTGGATTGCAACTGATTCCCCCCCCCCCCCCACGGTTTCTGTCACCATTATTCTCTATCACTCCTTTTTCGACGAAATGATCTTATTCCTAGAATAGTCACAAGATATTGTGATTTTATGGTATGAGTACGACCCCCTGAAAACGATTTTGTTCGCCTAAATGTGTTTTCATGTGTTCACGAGGTATAATCGGACAACAGGTAAAAAGTCAAGTTGACAGATACTGAAAGACCGGGCCTTTAGAAAGCTATGCGGGCTTTAATGCAATAGGTAATTACAAATTATATACTGGGAAAGGCGCTCTTCCACCAAGCTTCAAGAAGTCTAGCTGCTATGAGCTTGTGGGTACTGTGTCGACAATTTGAGGGAACATAAGAGGAGCTCTTTTTGTGGCGAGAAAATAATGACGGATGTTTCCCACTGGGATGGAAAAATAAGAGGGATAAGACGGAGATATTCAAAAATAAAAAGTGCAACGTCAGGCCCGCTGAATCGAGGCAGTGTTGGCGCGGTTTCATCTAACTAATGGTGAGATGGGAGCTTCACGTCTTGGAGCATTTCGAACACTTTGTTTAAAGTAAGTTCCATATCCGAAATAGAGCTTTGGGTGGAAGAAGCTAGTGGGGCTTAAGCAGCTCCGAGGTCGGTAGTCATAGAATGGGGAAAACTTAGCTGAAAGCCTCAGCAGTCGCAACGAGATTATCGGCCTGTGTGCCATTTGGCAACTTAAGGTACGGAATACTAGGAGAGGGTTGGGTATTTCCTCGCAGGATTATACGTGAAGTCGATAAAAAGGGGAGAAAATTCTTGTCTTCTGCAGAGTTTTCCCTGGCAATGCAAAGGCTGCTAGGAAAACTGTATAGGAGAATAAGAAAAAGAAATCTTGCAAGTCTTTATGTGTTATTATAGCTACCTTGTATTTTGGTGGCAAAGACGTTAGGGCATTGAGCCGACCGCGAAGAGTTCGGTAAGTCGGGTTCTGACTCAGGCCTTGAAGAAGTTTGGAATATGATAGGTTTGCTGCTAGCGGGGATTCATGAGTCAAGAAGTAGTCTCGGTTGTAGAACCAGTCTTGGAAAAAGTTGCCCGTCGACAGCCTACCAACAATTTCGACTAAGCTGTGTTACTAAATAGTGAAACCTGGCCAAAACATTACACTGGGCGCATCAATTTCTCGATACAATCCAGACCTATCTCGGTTCTGACACACTACAAAGCATTCTGCCCAATCTATGGAGCAAAGTGACTCCGCGAGTTGCTGCATTCTCACTGAGGAGGAGGAACGGATGGGCAAAAGCGTTGTTATAAATGAAATCACTGAACTTAGAATGAAACATTCTATGATCACTTATACGGAAGTGATCATGTATTTTAGTCTTCGTTTAGGGAAGCCCGAAGTCAAGGCTAGATTCAACGTCATCTTCCATGGTCAAGATCAGAACACGTTGGTTCTAAAAACCTGTTAGAATGCAGGAGCGGAAATTAAATAAATGTTGAGGAACGTGAGCTTTTTCCAGTTGATGTTGGGCGCAACAAAGTTGCCGGATTTAAGCTTAATTTCGTGGGGTATTCCGGAAAATTTGTTGAAAGCAGTAGTTAATGTGCCTGGAGTCGGAAGCGGCTGTACTGGGTAGACTATACACACAGATAACGTTCAGGTTTATGCGAGCAGTTTGAACGGCCCCCTTTGAGAGTCTTGAGCAGCATCCAGAATGGGGTTGTCGCAAGAGACCTCAGTGATGGCGTATCTCCGCTGTCAAACGTTTTATTCTTATGTATAGGTGTCAGGTTCCCGCAGGAAAGTTTTAAACTAATGAACAGTTTATCCCCAACAGTCCGGAGGTAAGGGACTTGGGATTACAGTATTCTTGTACATTTATTTTCTGCGAACATTCGGCCATGCAGGTTGCTAAAGCTAGATGGCTAATTGGTCTGATCAATAGAACCTTCGGTCTTCCGGAGAGCAAGCTAAGCATTTTCAGAACTCATGTCAGACCACTTCTGGAATATTGTACTGTCGTCTATTCTAACGTGCGCCAGATTGACAATCTGCGATTGAGAATGTACAGCATAGACTTACTAAACAATTGTTAGGATACTCCGCGCCCTTAAATTATATGGGAGGGTGTGAAGTGTTGCACCTAAAGCCCTTTCGGCTGCGCAGTTCAAGAGTGAACATGTCTTTCTCTTGCAGTGTTGTACAATGTACACCTTGCAATTCAGCCCTTTAGGTCAAAACTCCCTTCAACTATTCCTTATGACACAGGAACTCTATGGTCTTGATTCCAGTATCGATGACTACGATGCGGTCTAACTTCCTTATTAATGAATATTCTTCCCTCTGGAACAAGCTCCCACGCCAGCTTAGATCGATATCTTCGGCCTCTTTATTATTCAAAAATGAGATAAATAAACATCTAGCTGTCCAAAAACTCATCTGAATGCATGATTTCTACGTGTCTATTACTCCAGCCTGCCAACTGGGCCTGGGATACTAATCAGAAGCTTAAAAACTTTGTTCAGTGGACAGTTTATACCGATGGATGCTTAGGCGCATGTGGATTCATTCTGTATTATATTTAGCAAATAAAAGCAGTCCAGCCCATACTCCATGACCACCAACAACGTACTCCACGTCTTTGTCTATCCACTTCCTATTTTCAACCCTCCTGACCAGGACCCCATACTGGTCACTGTTACTCTGTCGATTCTTTGTTTCATGCTGTCGGATTTTACCATAGTCTGTAAGGTCCCTTTTCATAAGCCGCCGCCATGTATAAGAGCATCGCTAAAGCTAGAAAACACATAGTAGCATATATAATATTGTGTCCTCAAGGTATCCGTCTCATTCACGCGTCAACTATTTACTCGTTGATGCCCTATTTCAACACACGAGATTCCAGGCCTCGTTGTGAGGAACGAACCGCCACAATTTCTGTGGTCGTCCATAAACCATTCATGAAACTACACATAAGTATTTGCTTCAGGTGTCGCCCATTCTAGCCTACTTGTCCTGTAGGTAATTCTCACTAAGTCTGACGATAATTTTTCGCCAGTTCTGGTCTACCTCGCTTTCTGTATGTTGTTTATTCCAAAAAAACCGACCTCAAATTTGCAACCACCCATTTTTGTTATTGGTATGCTTTTGGTGTTCCGTCTTTTCCCCTAATCCACAGCTGGTAGAATTGCCAGACTGCAGCCTTCTCCGTTTTGTTTTCTGAACCTACCCCCTAAGGACGATGGTCACCTTCTTCATCCCAGGAATGACTAGGAACATCTTTCGCTGGACAAAACAAATGAAATTTACACACGACTCCATTTCCGCCCGTCTCACGATCGCTTTCCCCAAGATTCCCTCCATCAGACTACTTGGACCTGGACTATTCGATCTCATTGCATTCATGCAAATCATTTTAATCCCAACGGTGCCGGGCGCGGCCAGATCTACCGCTTTGCTGGCGCACATCGGGCGTGCAGGAAGTCTGCAACGATGTGCTGGAGCAACTGGATTGGGGGATCGCACCCCTGCTCCCATAAACGGTTTTCAGGTTGGGTGTCCAGCTCAAGTTCAGTCCCACCTACTAGCACCGCTTGTGGATTACAAGTTCCATCTTTATGCCCATATTGATACTGTAAACGTTTGCCCCATTCCTCTCCATTTATCGCTGGTTTCCCTTCGAGCATGCTGTCTATACTGACTTTTTACCCCACCCGGCACAAACTATCACTATCCATGCACGCATCAGTGAACATCTTTCACTCTTACCTGCTATCCATGTTTGACTGTGCAAACAGTTGTTTCTTATGCAAGCACTCACCGACCTTGGCAGTTACTTCTTGCCTACCTTCCCGGAGTGACACACCTATCTATTCTTCTGCCCCGCACGTCATGCCCGTTCCGTAATAGGACCCGCTAATACTGTTCAATAATTGGCACATGTATTGTCACTGTCCATTGCCTTATCGATCACCCATAAAAGTCCGGGGCTGACATATCTTTCGGTGGTCCTCCAGTGGGCAGCGAAGTAATTAGTGACTACCTGCACTCTTCATCGGTCCATCCGATTGCATCCGCAATGCTATTGCATCGAGTGTTTGGGTTTTGCAGATCACCACGTTCCCTCCGTGATTTAACGTCTCCGATATACTTCCCATGCAGCATCGCCGATCCGTTCCCACCATTTGCTACATCTGTCAAATTAGTCGTAAGAAATGTTACACTCACCGTCTACTTACTATACCAACACCGTATTGCAACCTCATTATGGCAGTTCCTTTAATCCTCCAGATGTTGCTTTCGTGTCATATTACCAAAATTTACCCTGTATCCAGCCTCTTAATCCCACCACTATTTACACCGGCTGATGCATTTTATTTTTATATTCGTTGATCCACTGCCGCGTTCCACGATATACTTGAGCAACTTTGTTGGTCTGTCATTTTTGCATGGTACGCACCATACAGCTTTCATCTATTTACGTAACTTACCCGTGAATTATTCTACCATCCTTCTTGCAGAACTGAAAACTTGTGTATTGGCTGTAACCTCACAGTCAATATTGATTCGTCTTCCAATTCAGCTTTGACATTTCATACCAACCCTACATAAAGTTAACAATTTGCTGCAAGCTCGCCTGTTTTCCCCCGGCCGTTTCCTACCACCAGCACTCTGGTAGTTTTCCTCTCACGAGATACGCCGTTGTTTGCTACATGTCTGGTTCCTCCAGTATACAGCCACCATCTTTGAAGACCGACATATTTTCATGGTAATACTTCTTGAAATACCTGTCGTAAAGTGAATAATTCACCAAACGCTTCTACGGGATTTCTGTTCATATGCCTCTCATGTTCTGAAGCCCGTAAGTAACTCTTTCTACTCTGCTCGATAAATTCCTCTCTTTGTGAAGACCAACAACATATCCTTTGAATATGTTCGAATTTCCACCAGTGGTAACCATTTCCTGTACCATTTATGCTTGTACTCCAGACTTTCAGCCGACAGCATTCTAAAAAAGATGAACTGATTACTCGACCATGAGTCTCCTATTTGCCGAGCGTTGGTACTATATAGTCCATTCAGTGTTCTCCTACAGTACCCTGTTTGCAATTAGTTTATCTTATTGTAAACTCTGACTTTTTATCTGTGCTTTTTTGTGCTATATTTAAATACGTATCTCAACTACGAAACCGACTTTGCTCGCTACTGAGCTAAGCGACCACCTGACGTTGAGATTTAATTTATACTGCCTTATCTGACGAATGTCTCATTTTGTTCTGAATCCGGCGTCCCGCTCTCGTTTCTCGTACCAAACTCATTGGTTTAGCAGCTGGCGATTCACAGTTGCCGTGTGATCTACCTATCAAAACGGTCATCAGGTCATTTACCTACCATCTACTGCGTTATAGCTTCTGCACGCTATCCGCCCCCGCAATCGCTACAGAACGCCATACACGTTGACTTACTGCCATAACTACATATCCTTGCCATTACTTCGTTACATACGTATATCAATGAAAATAAACTGCTGAACACTTACCGCCTTACCGCTGGCTACTTCTTCCATCAGCGCTCTTAAAATCGCTCCTTCCATCCATTAGGTTTGTTAGTCTCTTCCCTCGTGATTGACGACATCGGTACCTCAGCTTTAGACCTAGCCATCACTCTAGCCGTTGATTTACGGACTTTTATATCTGAAGATCCATTCCTATACATGAGTTTTCCATCCATATACCCTTCCCACCCTGCTACATGGAAACGACTCTTCTGATTCCCCTCAATGAACTCTTTTTTCTGACTTCTCAGCAGTAGTGTACTGGGCCCGTTGTTGTTTCTCATGTACATAAATGACATATTTACCGTGGTTCGTCATGGAACTCCTTTATTATTCGCTGATGATGTAAAGTTGTTGTACACCTTCGACCATAATTCATTGGGTAATACTATAGCAAAAATATCTGAGGACCTGCGGATGCTCAATTCGTGGTGTACCGATTGTCTAATGAAGTTCTCGGCGGACAAAAGCTGCATTCTTACATACAAGTGTCATGTCCCTCCCGAAACGTTTAGTATAGGTGGTCACCTGATCCCCAACAAATCATCAGTACGCGACCTGGGCATTTATTACTCCTGTTCGTTCAACTTCCCGGAGCAAACAGACACTCAAATTGCTAGGTCCCGCAGGTTAATAGGACTTGTCCACAAAACATTCCGTTTGCGTGAAAGTAAACTCAGTGTCTATACAACACACGTTAGACCATTGCTAGAGTATAGTTCAACAGTTGGCTCCAACATGCGCCAGACTGATAGGATCGCCATCGAAAATGTCCAGCGCACCTTTACTAAACAAATAGTTGGATATTCGTCCAGTCTCAACTATAAACAACGCTGTGACCTACTACAACTCGAACCCCTTTGGCTCCGACGGATAAAGAACAACTTGTCTTTTTTCCACTCACTATTAAAATATAGATCCTGCAAAGCCTCCCCTGTGGTACGAGACCCATTAAGCCTAAGGTATTCGTTACGACACAGCAGTCATTCGGTCACTGTGCCGTCCTCGAGAACCAGCCTACGGTCTAATTTCTTCATTGTTAAATATTCACAAATGTGGAATAAACTTCCACCAAATGTCCGTGCAATAAGCCACTTGCCGAGTTTCAAAGAGGAATTAAACAAACGGCTTGATGTCCTGACACTCGTATCAAACAATGATCCATACACTTCGGAGGAGCGAGCGTACGAAGTTGGTTTGGGTTACTGACACGCGGGTCTGAGTCGGGGGCCACGAGACCTACGTACCACACAAGTCGCCGCAAATACCACTCAAGTTTCATTAATCTTTCGCGTAAAACCTTGTGTTTAGCAAAGTCGAACCATACCCCAAGTAGTTCCAATTTCTAGATACTAGAGGTTTTTCTTTACTACTGACCGCTGATCCTCAGCTGGGAGCACCCCAGACTGCGTTTTTCTATTTTTACTTTTCCAGACAACCGCTGATGATGCCTTCCCTTCGATGGCTTGGCATAATACCTGGCCCACATTTCCCGCTGAAAACTCGATACCTGCTCGTCGTTTCGTCACCACCACACAGGCCATGCTCTCCAGGACCCCTCGCAACCTGGTCGCAAGCTCCTGGATTATTCGATCTCTATGTGAAAACGCCAATATCACTCAAGCTAAGCCCGCCGGTGCGGGCCGCGGTCAGATCCACCACTTTGGCCGACGCACATCGGGCGTGCAGGACGTCTGCAACGATATGCGGACGCAGATAGGATTGCGGATGGCACCTGTCAACAAAAACGGTTTTCAGGTTGGGTGTCCCGCGCACGGTCAGCCCCACCCACTAGCACCGGTCGCAGCAAAAATCATTCACCCGAAATGCTACAAATATGGAACTATCTCCCCCGGTTACCGCTTATTTTTCATCGTACTTGTCTCCATCTTCGCAACCTTAACTTACCGCTTCTTGCGACCAGAAAAATCTACTTTCCCTAGCACATAATTATCGCGGGGTTAAAAGACCGTTTCCGTACTCGGCTTACCGTTCATGATCCTTTTTTTCCCGATGATTCGTGCAAAACTGCCCGCTTGTCTTATTAGCAAACTTAACCAATCCCCGAGATAAAACTCGCTCTTATTTTATAAGTTATCAATATATTTGCAAAAGTCACATTTATTGTTGCCATACACTTCCGTACCACAATGTCTGGTGTTCTATCTTGGTAAATCCTCCCAGACAATTTTGATTCTTGCATCTCTCCGGTCATGATGTTCGGCCCTTAGATAACGATTATCAAACGTAAATACTTACCTGCCATTTAAATACTCGCCCAGTACCCATTTCTATTTTGGTGCATCACATTTCACCTTTATGAAAGTAAGCAATGTGCGCAACGAATACATGTTTACATCCTGCCACTTCTTCCACCATCACTCCAGCGACCTCGCCAGATGTGATGTCCGTTTGTTTTATCACGGACTCCACCCACATCCAGCCGCCCAACTTCCCAACTGTATTCAGCGTTTGTTAGTGCTTTTTCATATCCGGTATTATATCTTGGAAAATCCTCCCAGACAATTTTGCTTCTTGCATCTCTCTGGTCTTTATTTTCGGCCCTTAGATAACGATAATCAAACGTAAATACTTACCTGCCATTTAAATACTCATTTGTGCAAACCGTGTGTCTGCTAATATCATGGCTATGCATCACAAACTGATTTGTCGCCCAGTACACATTTCTATTTTGGTGCATCACATTCCCCCCTCATGAACGTTAACAATGTGCGCAACGATTACATGCTTGCGTCCGGTCACTTCTTTTACCATCACCTAGGCAATCACTCTCTACAAATGAGTCCTTCATTGGGTATTTAACGGACTCAGCCGATATTTGGTCGCTGAACGTTTCAAGGAAAATCTTCGAAAGATTTTGATTGTTCTCTGTCTGCAAACTCATTCCTCTCATCGTCTGATTTCCAATCCAAAGCCGTGCCATACTCCGCGAAGCGCCGTAGCTGGTTCATGTCTCCCTCGGAAACTTCTTTTCCCTCGAAGTGAACAAAACTTTCGTCAATTCTGTTTGATTCTCTTGTTGCATAGCACTTCTTTTTGTACTGTTTCAGGAAGAGTCAGCTACCTTCGACCAGCTCGACCCTGACTTGACCGGGTTGGCCACCCGACCTTGAGTTCAAATTTGCCGGGCGCCGCCACAGAGAGTGACTTAAATACTTTCTCCTGTACACCATTGAGTGCACATACCTTAACCAACCTCTTGGAATTCGGACTTTACGTCCAATTGTACCGTTTGATCTTGCGTTACAGCATGCCTCGGGTTATCCGAAATAAACCATTATTATTATTATTATTAAATATCTTTTGATTCAGCTGGAATTTCTAATGTTGTGATTATCTCCGGTACTATTCATGCACTTACTCCCCTTTTTAACCGAAGCCAAATATTGCCAGCCGGGTTAGTTATTCGACCCTGACCTACAAATTTGCCAGGCATTACTACCGTTTTAGTCCACTGTAACACTCTCTGTGATACTCTGCATGCCCGTGTTGTACCCTTTTGTAAATTCTCATTCCAGCATCACTATAATCATCTGATCATGCATTCTAGCATGCTTTGGACGCATCCGAAATATACATTTACTATTATTTTGGAGAAGCCCGAAGTGTGCAAACACATGATCAATGTGTCACCGACGAATGGATAGACAAGTATTTTGTGATTATGTGGAGAGATGTGTGGCTGGTATAGAATAAAGGATTTTGAGACAGATAAATAGAAGATAAATGTAACTCAAATATAAAACGTATGCATACCAGGGCATAGCGGAGGGAGCTTTAAATGTACCTATTCGAAACCAAAGAAGCCCGGTGATTTCAGGAACCCCACGGAGTTTAGTAGCAAGCAGGAACTCCACCGCAGCACAGCTGAGAAACCATGAAGTGGCCAAAAACGGAGGACGCACTCGGGCGTAAACCTCGAGTGGAAAACTAAGGCGTTACAACCCAGTTAGTTGCTAGACAAGGGGACGTATCATTAAAGCAGCGTAAAGCACGTAGCATGGGGAGTAAGGGGAGGGGGAACTAGAGGCGCAGTCTATGGGTATGAGCGGCACGGCCGTTACGGAGTAGTAGCTAAGAGAAAGCGTGAGTAAGTCCGGTTTGCCCAGCAATTTCTTGAGCTCACCGTGCAGATAGGGGAGGAGTGGAAAAGTAGGAAGAGCGGTGGTAGTGCTGGTAGCTGAGCAATCAAGTCAAAGGTAATGCATTCAGCATTCCACTCCTAATAATCAGGCGGTTTTGGTGCGAATAAAAGTTCGGTCTTGATTGGTGGCCCTCGTATGCGTCTACAGGAGTCCCTTATCGAGGACTGAGGGGGACAAAATGCGGCTGGAGCACTTGGTGACGGCAGCCAAAAGTGCAGAGCGACGCCTGATACTCAGGGACCAGGGTGCTTCCGAGGAAGACTGGCACTCAATCTAGGCATCTGCGAGGCTTTTTGGACCATACCTATTAGGCCAGGTTGAGAGAATAGTCCTGATGCAGCGCTTTCACCGGGCCACTCAGTGGAGAGAAGGCCAAACTCCTGGGCTACTGTACCTCGTAATCACTAAGTTCTTCGCAGAACTTAGCTAGGTGAGAATAAATGCTTGGCTGGGTAAAAGGGATCATGGATTATCAGGTTCGAGTTTCGGGCGGGAGAGCAAAACCACCAGACAAGTGTCGAGGAAATTTCAGGTGACTGGACTGGGGTAGGTTGTTGTCAAGGGTGGTATCTTCAGCCTGGGAAGAAGAAAGTACGGTGAGTGAAATGTGGCGAAATAATAAAAGCAGTCTACTTTGGCTGACCAAAGAAATACCCCTCATGAGCAGGGCCAGTAGGTGAGGACTGCCATCTTGGTGGAAAGGCAGTACGAAGCTGGCACCGAGGGGAATACAACAAGCGTGGAGAAGGTAACAGTAAGCAAAGTGGCGTAAACGGTTTCCGCAATATCGGAAAATAAATAAGTGTTTTGCAAACGACAAAGAACTGACAAACAGATGTACGCAATCGGCCCAGCTAGAGCGGTCAAGAAACACTTAGAGGTGTTTCTTCACTTTGTCCAGGCCAGGACAAATATTCGGATAACCGTTTCAGGCTTGAAAATGGGCAACGGAAACCAGGCGGATAAAAATGAACACGAGGTGGGCTTTCTCCGAGACTACTTCGAGAAAGTCCACAGAATTGGTAGGTGAAGACAGCCATCGACCACAGGGTGGCCTAGGAATACTCCAATGAAGAGAAATGGGAATAGCCCCAGCGGAAGTACGGTTAGTACTAGAAGCCTTGGACGCGGACAAAGCCCCAGGATCTGATAAGTTCCATCCAGCCACCCTCGGACTGCTAGCTCGGACACTGGCAGGGCCCTTATCTACGCTGTTCAAAAAGTCTATCAAGGAGGATGAGCTACCTAGTGAATGACAAACTGCAGACGTCGTGCCATTTCACAAGGTAGGTTCCAAGGACCAGGTGACGAAATACCGGCGTGTTAGCCGCTATCGGTAGTGCTGAAAGCTATAGAAAAATAATGAGAAATGCTCCAATAAGTCACCTAGAAAAAACCACCTCATCGCCGATGAGCGGCATAGCTTTGGGAAGGACAGGTCCTGCCTAGCAATTTGCTGTGCTTCTTTGATGAGGCAGCTAAAAACTTTGGACCAGTGGGAGAAGGTGGAAGCATGCCATCTGAACTTCCGCAAGGTGTTTGATAGTGTGAACCACAAGTTGCTTCTGCATAAGATAGAGAAGATTAAACGTGGCTGCATGGCTAATGGAACGGTCAACAGCTTATCCCGGTGATGGCAGACTCTACTTCAAAGTTGAGGACGCCAATTCCTCGGCGACGGCACTCAGTGGGGTCCCTCAGGGATCGGCACTGGGCCGCGTTCTGTTCCTGGCGCATGTAGACAACTTACTTCCGGTTTTTAGATCGTCCTGCTCCATGTTCGCAGATGATGTAAAGGTTCTTGAGTGCCCAGAATCCAACCAGGTTTACATGGACCTGGATGCTCTCTACCAGCGTTCAGTAGCATGGAACTTGCCTCTTAACCTATCAGAAAGCTCCCTCACGGTTGCCTAGAGAACCAGCGGAATGCAGTATTTGAACCCAGACAAACCAGAACGACTGGCCTGGGAGTTTGTGGTCAGGGATATGAGCGTGGTCGTTTCAGGGGGCTTTAAGCCCCCGGTATATCGTCTGCGGGCTGCTAACAAGGCAACCATAGCCATGTGCCAGCCTCTCAGAATGCTCACATTAAGAGACTCTAGGTTGCTGCTGCCATTTTATAAGACCCCTGTCCGACCCCACTTGGGGTACGTAGTCCAAGCTTGGGCTTCGCAATTGTGGAAGGACTTCCTCTCTCTGTGAAAGATTCACAAGGCAGGTACTTGGGATATGAGGGCTGCGGTACAAGGAAACGCTAGCAGAACTTGTGTTATTCTCGCTGAAGGGCAGAAGAGCGTAAGGAGTACCGATCGAAAAAATGAAACAACTAGATGGGTTGTGATCCACGAAATAGCAGCTGGTTATTCGTGGGGGGAACTGCGCTCTCCGTGGACATCAGACGAAAATAATCAAGCCGAGGGGGAAAAACCAGCAGAACCAAGTCGTTTGCTTGCAGGATAATTAGCAGCTGGAATAAACTTCACGGGGCGGAGGAGGAATTTAGCACCGTGGCAATGTTCAGGAGAAAGCCTGATGCTGCGTGAACATATTCCTTCCCCGACTACTCCTGAATCGCCAACTTGAGCCCAGTTGCAGTAATGTAGTCCTCTTCTGCATTGCTCTTTTCTTCCTGTTTTTACTACATTTCTCCTTCTTCCTCTGCTTCAGTCCATTTAAGTCTGTCTAAGTGTAACAGGGAATGCTGGGGCGAGAGAACGGCGCGAATATCAAGGCGAACGAACCAACCAAACGAGGGCCACGGACAAAAGAACAGGTGGCGGGTATGTCGGAGGCGGCCCAAAGCAGACCAAAAGAGGCTTACAGACGACCAGGGAGAAAGCAGCGGTATCTCCGGCAACCAGCAAGATAGCTCAGGTGAAGGGCTGCCGATCGAGCCGTCAACTGAGACAGTCGGGCCAACCGAAGGGAAATGACGGTCAAGCGAAGCAAGCCATCGGCCACAGGCAAATGGACAGAAAGCAGCCGAAGCGGTCAAGCGGCGGCAATAGCAATCTTGGTGCCACGCAGTCTGGAAAAAAGGCCTATATAAGCGACTGTAAGTGCGCCATGACTTGACTTGTATAATCGTGGGAATACAAGTATCCTGCCGTGTGTTGTCCTCCTTGTTACATAAGCACCTCCCCTAAAGACCTCCGATCTACCTAGACCATTACTTTCTCTAATATTTCAATGGATCTGGTAGCTGGTGATTTTGACTGTAGCAGAAGATGTGAACCTGCTGGTTTCTGGGGCCTAACTTATCCTAATGTCAATCTTTGCCACCCTGTCTGACGGCGAACGCAAAATGTCTCGTGCTTGCAGCTCCTGAAAGATAGAAGATCCCAGAAAGTCAAAGTACTGTGAGACTCGAGGGTTCTCAGGTACAAGAAACTGGACTATCTTTGCCATTGACCTCCAGCCCGTGCTTTGATCTGATCTGATCTGATCCGATCTATTGCCCGGTGATTCCGAAAGTCAGGGTCAGGTAGTGGGGTCTGACCGTTCCAGGTGGAGGGTGCTGAAAGTTGGGAGTTATGCACGAGAGAGACGAAAATACGGCTGGAATGGGTATGGCAACGAAAATGTGCTCCCTGTCAACAATTATTTGTGGAGTATCAATGGGAAATCATGACAGATTGGCGGACCTGCAGAGAGAAAAGTCTGCCTCAAAGTCACTGAGATGATGTCAGCTGTGCTGAGCAGCTCGTGAATGGTGAAATAAGTGGTCGGAGGGAGCTAGTGAAAGTATTGGATTAACTTGATCAAAGTAAGTACATCTTGCGATGACCGCTGAAAGTGAGAGATGTAGAAAGTGGACGTACATTCGGAAGCAGCTAGACGATGATGAGAGAAATGGCTAGCAAAGGCGGATAAAGCATAGTTACCCAGTTGTCATGGTAGTGAGGAATGACAGCAGTAAAAGGGAACTGGACACTGAGTCGGACTGGGAAGCAGCAGCTGTAATGGAGAACAAAGTAGGAGCAATATGGTTGTATGGAAGGTCAGAGGGGACAAGAAACGGCAGATCGAGCACTTTGGAACTGTTTGTGAAGTTCACGAAGTAGCTGTTCCTTTACAACAGATGAAACTTGGAAAAACGAAGCAACCAATAAAACGCAGTGAAAATGTCTATGGCGAACAGAATATAAGACTTGAGATGCGAAACCGGCCGGAGTGAAACAGGTAAGTGAGGGATAACCAGATCATTTTAACACAGGTGAAGCACAGTGTGGGCCGAGGACAAGGGAGGCTCCACGACAAGAGAACCTGAGATGGAGCAAAAACACGAGAAACACGTATGCGCAGCAGGGATGGGACAATGGAGCTGGGAAACGTCATGCCTGAAGGCGGTTGCACAGATGGAATGAACCGAAGAAGTCAATCGAAGCATTTGCTGATGAAGAGACCAAGAGGGATTCGTGATGGTGGTTATTATTCGGTAATAGAATAGTCATAAGAGACGCAAAGATTAAATGGCAAGCTACAACTAGGGTATTGGGCACGGGAGCGAATGGGGTTGAGGATGAAAAACGATAAAAGAAAGGACATGATGGATAAGCTTGCGACTGGTGGTGGGGCGATGAAGTTGGTAATAGGGAAGAAGTGGCTATGTATGCATATGAGAGGTCAGAACAGAAAGCGGTTAGAGTGATGAAAATATAATCCATAGGTGAACCTTCCGTGGTTGAGCGGAGGCAATGGAAGCTTGCGGTCTGCATACGATTACGTCGAATGCGGAAGGGCTGTGACAGTGGGGGCTTGAAATCCACAATCGGTGCTAGTAGATAGGTCTAACGGTGTGCTGGACTTCCAAACTGAAAACCATTTCTTGGGTGAATACAGGAGGTGCGATCCACCAGCCTAAGCGCTTCCGCACATCATTGCAGAAGGTCCGCATGCCCCATGTAAGCTGGCCAAGGTGGTGGATCTGACCGCGCCTCACTCCGTTGGGGTCGGCACTAATGTTCATTGACGATTATACATGTGAGGCGTGGGTCTGCAATGAAGATATAAGATCCGCATTCAGATTGTCAGGTTTAGAAGGTTCTCAGAAGGCAGAACCAGTGAAGCCGGCGGCCGGTTAATGACCATACAGCAGCGTATCCAGGCGAGATTATAACGGCAGTGATCGTTACGGTTCTAAGGCATTTGGCCAAAGACGAGAGTAAAATGAGAATAAGAGGATAACTGGAAGGGAGAAAATAATCGAGGAGGCGGTAAGGGTATGCCCCTGCCGTAAATTAACTGTTAATGTGGGCAAATAAAAACCAGGAGAGGATAATATTACTATACTAAGTAAATAGAGACTACGAGCCGAGGATGACGACATGATTGAGAGAAGAAATATTGGAGGTCGTCGGCAGAGTAAAGTTGGTAGGACGATGGTGACGTCATGCAACGAGAGGTGACATGGTGGGAGGATATAGAAGCAAGGACAGAATGGGTAGGTGTGCATACCGACACACCGTAAAACGACAAAAGTAGAAAGTGGTAACGGATGATAAGAACCATAGGCGAGCGTTCCTTGGCGGAACAGGGGTGGGGGGCATGCAATTTTCAACCGACATTATTTGATGCGGCAGTTCGCGGATAGTAAGAGCGTGCGATCCGCAACCGGTGCTAGTGGGTAGGCCTAGCCGTGCGCTGGGCACCCAATTTGAAAAGCACTTCGTGATGTGAACACAGGAGGTGTGGTCTACCAACATGATTGCGCTAGCGCATCGTTGCGGACGGCCTGCACGCTCGATGTGCGCCGGTTAAAGCGGTGGATCTGACCGCGCCCGCACCGTTGGAAGTGGCACAAAATGTCCTTGATGGTTACGCATGTGGGTCGTGGTTCAACTAAGAAGCTGTAAGATTCGTGATCAGATGGTCAGGTCGCCAGGGGTCCCGGAGTGCAGAACCGGCGGTTAGTAAACGACCATACAGCAGCGTTGTCTTAGCGGGTATACAAAAGTTGAGGGTAAAATGCACGTAGGGGAATAACTGGAAAAGGAAAACAGACAAAGACGGGCAGTCACGGTGTGAACCTGCCCTAGATTAACTGTTAATATGGGCACATAAAAACCAGGAGAGTATCAAGCATAGGGGAGACTGAGACTATGGAATAAGAGGGAGGCAAGGTGTCAGAAAATAATGGTATTCCAACTCCGTTTACTCGTCGCTGGAATGGCCAGAGGTAGTCAAGCTTTGAGAGTTCCGCCAGGTAGATGAGACTGTCTATCGTTGATTGTGTCCTCAAATGGAGTGACCAATGGTTTCGAAAGAGTTGGTCTTATAAGTCGGGGACCCTCCCATATGCTATATCCTCAGCTATGAACATATTAGATAACTGAAGTGCACGTGTAACGTTGAGATATCGAATGACTGCCGATAGAAGTTGGGACTTTGTTTGCGAAGCTCGAACGGTGATGGGCAACTTGTTCCAGAACTTGGAGTAGATAAGAAGGAAAAAATGTGAACGTGTGTCCAGTATAGATATATTTGAAGGGACAGCAAAAGGCCTGTGCCGAAGTGAGTGGGGGGTTTCACACAAGAAGCCTACTTGATTAAGGGAAAAGGCCGGTTACGGAGCTGACCATGCAAGGGGACTAAGTTTCGTCTCAAGTGGCGAGGCCAAACTGGGTCAAGATGCACATGCCGGCACCGTTCTCTTTAGCACTATGTAGTACATCAAGCAAGTAGCCGTTTGGTTAAACGACTTTGTATGACTTCAAAAGCAACTTTGTCAGATTATGTCATGTTAGGAAATATTATTGGGCAGTGTTCAAACAAACGCTTGATGTGGGAATTGTCGATGCTGACGATACTGTCCCGGAGACGAAAGGAGCAGAAGATAAGAGCCATACATCTTCCAGCCTCGGCCGCTTCAATGAAGGCGTGATCAGAGAAGTTGATGGAGCTAGAATAGTTGAGGTCCAAATCGCGGATAATAGGTTGACTGACTATTGGGGGCGCACCATGAGTCAGGGATCCGGAGGGCAGTTGGAATTCGAAGGTTAGAACCTCGCACTTATCGGGGAAAAAGCTCATCACTCAGGGGCGACACCAGCGGTCAAGTACGGAAATGTCCGCGGAAACGTTGCAAGAAGTAGGTGTAGCATAATTAGAACTGAAAAAGTGAACTATTTTACGTCATTTGCGAACAAAAATGGCGTGCGGTGGTGCACTAGATCTAGTGCAAAGTGGAAGGTCCGATTCACCAGTATTGATAGCAGCTGAGGCTAACCCATCTGGTCCGGGGTGCGCAGATGCTTTTGGGCTTGAAAAAAGACTGAAAATAATATTGACTTCAAATTTTCGGGTAGATAGAGACGAGCTAGTGATAGCGAGAGGATTCGTGGGGAGGGCCGCGTCTGGGGCGGAGGCCGCGGAATTGATTATTTGAAAGTTAAAGACCTCGGCTTTGTCAGAAAGGGAGGTGGCCGAAGTTGTATTCGATAAGGCAACGTATTTGATAGTATTACCTGCTGTTGAATTCCTGGATTTATATATGAGTAAGAGTCCTAATGCTTTTTGGCATGCTTTAGAGCTTTGGATTCTTCTTTTTGAAGCTAGACCTCCTTTAAATCCCGGATAACATCAGTAAGACGTGTTAGTCTTGTGAGAAAGGAAACGTCGTGGTTTCGGAGGTAGAGTCCTTACATCTTAAGGTACTTTTGTTTGGAGGGAGGTAAGTTTGGACCTCCCAAGGGAGGAGTTTGGACAGTTGGACTAAGCTTCAAGAGGTGGCTTCCCGTGTTAAGGTAAAAGTGATCAGCCTTCTGTTGGCGGTCGGCCGTTAGAAAAAACTGCTCCAGTCTTCGTTACGGATGAGATTGGGCAGTATGACTGGGGTCAAATGGCCTGATGGATAAGGATGGAGTGAAAGAATAACTGCTACTACTTTGTGGTCACTGCCCGTGAATTTATGCAGAACGTAAACCGAAAAGATAGGAACGCTGTGAGTGGATATAAGGTCTAGGATGTTGGCGTTTCTAGTAGGGGTTTTATCGTATTGCACCCAACTCCCAATGTTAGTACGGGAAACAAATTCTAGATGCTGTGAGTTTCGTCTAGGATATTTTGGGCTAGTTAAAATCACATGCTGCGGTTTTTGCTGTCGAAGGTAGTAGTGAAAGATAATCGTAGGCTTCAATTGAAGGAGAAAATTCTGTAGTAGTAGAGGAGGGTGGGCGGTAGTCACAGCAAATATTCATGACTCTGGTTGAGAACAGAATGTGATCCACAGAGAATCCAAAATTGAGTGGAGTATGGCATGTCTAATGAGGGTTACTGTAAGGGCTTGCTGTGCGCACACTAGGCAACCACGTCAGCGTTAGTCGATCCTATTTGTCATAGAAAACCTGAAACTCTCAAGCAGAATTTCGCTTGTGGGTGTGTGTTCCGTGAGCCATGTTCCAGTAATAGAGATGATATCAGGACTTGAAGCCATGATAAAATGTTTCAATTGATGAAGCTTAGCTGAAATGGACCGAGAGTTAAATAAGATCAAGGGTTTCCCAGTTATGTGGAAATGACTGACTGGGCTGGATAACGTGGGGGAGTTATTGGACGGGGGTGCGTGGGGAAAGGCGTGAGTTTGAGCTATCATAGAAGAAGGAGAAGAAAAGTAAGCGTTTCGCGCCTACGCGATGACTTCAGGGGATTCAGCCACGGATGACCCGGAAATAACTTATTTCGGGATATTACGGGGTAAACGAGAAGATCTTTGACTGAGTAGCCCCGCTACTTGTCCTGACTCGTCGAGATCGTTCGATGTTCGAATGTGATGACAGGTTATCGGGTTATGGAATAAATTGGCTCCCCCACGTGATATCCTTGGTAGTGGTTGGCGTTTTGTGGCAATAGCAGGCCTCATATGGTAGGACGTAGGGGAGATTGTGGGGTGGCTTTGCCACTTATCAATGTGGCTTGCCTGGGCGGGTTACGATAGGAATCGGTGGCTGGTAGAGGGGGTATATGAAGGTTATCTTGATAGGAGTTAGTGGTAACGCGCAGTATTGCATAGTTTGGTGTGTCATGAAAGGTTCAAACGACTGGCAAGGTGCTGGTATTGGAAAGTGGTTCATTATGGCAAGAAGAAAGGAGAGGTTGTGGAATCGTGTGCCACATGGTGGTGAGTAGGAAACTTTATGAACTTTCGGCCTATAGGTGATAAGTCAGATTTCAACGACGAGCTTGTGTCCTGAGGGATGCTACTCCCTGACAGTTTGTTTGCTGGGGTATACCCCGGGGGCTAACGGGTCTGATTTATACGAGAATGACCTGGCAGTGGTACGGTGTGGTCCAGCGGATGGGCTCTAGTCGTGGCTGGAGGTTGGGGACAAGAAGGACCATACGCTGGTTTGTGTCACCTTGGGAGAGTGATGCGATGTTGCTAGTCTAGAGAGGCTATGCCATTTAGGAAGCCGTTTTTGATGCACATGGGTTAAGCTGTCTGGCAGGACTCGGTGGATTCGAGTCCCAGACAAGTTTGACATTATTGACGAGTCTAGGGCGCTTGGAGGCTGGTGGATTTGGGAGAGGTCCGGGCGTTGCGTCAGGGTCTACATAAGACAATTGCTGGCTGGCAGACGTTAGTTGCATAGAGTGGGTTAGGGGAGTGCAGATGCAGGTATCCTTTTGGCAGGTTTCTCCCTTGATGTCTGAGATTTCAACTTCTTCAGCACTCCCCATTTTAGTGGCTTTTTATCAGATACAATTCGAATGATTTGTATGATGGGTTAGGAGAAATAACGCTCCGTTTACGAATAAACTCACTGGCTTTCAGTGAGTCCGGAATTTGGGAAAGCAGGGGGAATTGGTTTCATTATGTTTGTTTTTGTAATCTGGTGCTACAGCCTATAAGCCGTTCCACGTCAGCAGCCTTTAGCAAGGTACTGCTGACCATGTTCAGTGGGGCCCTATCAGGAGTGTTAAACAAATAGCGTGATTAGAATTTCGTGCTCGTTTAGAAACCTTCGAAAATATACTGTCAGTGAAGCCACAAGTGGCAACCAAATTACGTACCGTGGTTATCATAGATGGCTCGAGTATTTTAGCCAGTGGGGTCAGAATTTTGGTGGCTCCGTCAAGAGCTTCAATTCACGGTTCGAGTGAGCTAAGATTTTGTACGAGTCTGTCTATCTTGCTTCGGGCTTCATTATGGATGTTCGTTAATGAGACGGGGCATAGCATAGTGACTGGGAGAAGTACGACTACGCGTGGCAAAATCTTACCGTACGGGCTGCTTTCTTTGAGGATGCGCACTGTGAGGATGGGTTTCTTATGCTCAGCTTATTTTGTTGGTTATTTGGAGATTTCAGAGAGCTCAGGTACAAAAAAAGACCGAATTTTACAAGACGTTTCCTAAGTTGGATACAAACAGGATTGACTGGGTGCTTTCACGGTATGGACGAGGAGGGATTAGGATTCAGCTCAGTTCAGTTCAGTCCAGTTCCCACTGGACGAAAGTGGCCAATACCAGTCAGCTGTCCAAATCGTTGTTTGGGAGGCGAGTTTCCTTGGCTCCCAGTACCGCTCTTTGGATGTTCTGTATGAAAGGTGGGATGCGTGAAGCAGTGTCATCTTCACAGACCTGTTCATTGACACAAATACAGGGGGCTCGTTACCTCATCCCTCGTTCACATGGTTAGCTCTGGGAAAGCCGCCTTTCAGCTTGAATCTAGCCGAGGAGAAGACGATAGCTAATGTAGATGACTCAGCCAGCAGTCGCCAAGTAATTTAAAGATGGGCTCGTGATTAGTGATATTTTGGTAGGCATAGATCTGGACTTCATATTAGGGATTTTGTTGACATTTTGAGGTAATAAGTTACGGACGCACAGTGGTGTTTCGCAGCTATTGCCACTGACAGTCTGACGATTCAGTGTGACTGACTATTACTACTGGGCGCACTTCAAGCCGTCGTCATCAATAACCCTATCAATGTCTAATAGCAGTTCTTTGTCCTTGCAACCTTCTCCATGGCGTTCCTAATTTATTTGCTCCTGACTATTCACACATGACTTCCTTCACTCCCTCATTCTCGTCTGATTGTTGATCCACACGGGTCCTGAGGATAATCGTTCTGTACAATTGCTTTATGTATGCCTCTGTCGCTCACTTCTAGCATATCGCCCTTAACCACCACGTCATTTTCCGGAACATTCAGTCCAAGTATTCGTTCAGTTTTAATATGTAGAGCTGCTTGACGGTAATTGCCTGTATGACAGTGATGTTGACTTTACCGCACCTATATGAGGGCGTCAGTCATCATCGCAAATCAGCGTCATGGATCCTTCTAGGGAATCGTTATACCTGACGTACATGATCCATCGTGTAAGACCTATCACAATATTCCTTTTTTATTTCTATTTTTACGCTAACAATGACACCGTTTTCTCACACCCTGTAGTTCATCACATTCTGGATAATCTAGCTTCATCCTTCAGCTGTAATTCTATTATCGGACTCGTAATTCCTGCCATAAAACGTCCGATTAACCACCAGCCACTTCTGCAACGTAGCCATGCGTACTATCCATGCTAGCTGACCCAAAATCTCCGTCAGTGCTCGCTCTTACAAGACCCCTTACCTCCTAGGCAAGCCCAATGATTGTTCTGTATCCCTTGTAGATGTGCCGGGAGAAGATGGCAGAGCAGCTGCCAAAATAAGCAAAACCATCAATGGCTCTTCATCTCATTTCGACGCTTAGAATCAAGTTGTTCTTCGGGGACTTCCGTTGGCGTCCTCATTCCTCACATCCATGCACCACATTCTGACAGACCTAATTTTGACCCAAAAAATTCATGGAAACTTTTGCCTCTGAGTTCATCTAAATCATCAAAAAAGCCAACAATGCAAAAGTGTTTAATATTCCAGATAAATCATCTCTCTTATCTGCTAAGCCTTCGGTTGTAAATGTCTGTGCCATGGAGGCACAACCATGCAGCTGTGTCAGACTTCGCAAAACCTCTCATGAAAGCACACGTCTATTCCTGCTCCAGTTTATTGATAGGTTTGTTGCCAAGGAGGCTATCTTGTTTCTGCTAATGCAGGATTCGAGGGCAGAATGATACTGCCCGATGAACCCCCACCATAAAGGAGGTCCACAAGAGCTTGACCAAAAACAATAATCCTGGGGAATTCTGTACAATGTCTGTCTGCATCACTTCAGCTTGCCCACCCTGTGAACTCCAGTAGGCGTTCTTCAATCATAGGGCAGACCATCTTCGTATATATGCACATTCTGGACTATATTCTTGCATTGCTTTCATCAGTTCTACCTTCCACCATTCTTTCGTTTTTCCTTTATCGATCTAGAAACGGACTGGTACTTACAGCTCAACTTGCTGTCAGTTGACTGGATTCATACGCCATCCAGATTTATTTCACTCATGTCGTGATTTGTACCTCCCTTCAAATTTTTCAAACATTTTATACTACCGAGTAGTTTTATACGGCTCCATCATACCTCCATGAGAGCCCCTCAACCATGGCTGAGAAAAATGCCCTCATCAGGCCATCAGAAACCATTTTTGGCGTAAACTAAAGCAACCGTCCCCCGCAAATTGTGGATTTACCTAGTGTCGCAAAATAACTGTTGTTCTGGATAGTTCATCAACCTCCTCTCCATGTGAGCTGCGTAACAAACGACAAAACCTTCAGAAAAGCATCAGCTGTTGAGTTAACCGAAAAACGTTTCCCGGTTTCCGCAAAACTCATTAAATTCCTTCCAAACCCCAGACTCAGGTCAAAACTATTACATCAGGATTCAGGTGACGTGCACCTCTCTACTAGCTCAAAGAATGTCTGGCGAAATTCACAAACAACACCTACAGTTTACATTTCGAAATAATCCACGCGGACCCGTGAAGTAGCACGAGACCTTACCTCGGTTAGGGAAGCCACCGCGATATCTAACCTGAACTCAGTGAATCTCCCATTGTCGATGGTGGAAATAGACATTTCCTGCAGCCAACAACAAAGCTCTGGATTAGATGTATTTTTTCTGGTACTAGTAACCAATACCAAAATTAGAACGGCACAACAGCAAAACCTGTTATCTCACGTTGTAGGCCCGAGCCTTACTCCTTAATCCCCGTTGGTCCCTTCTCTCAAGAAAGAGAAAAACTAAGAATGCTCCAGCCATTATTGTAAAAGGAAATTTCCGCTTAACTGTTGGGCTCATCAGGCCAGTACCTTGTTCAAACATGACAGTGTTTGAAGCTTACGGTTCGCTCAAATACATCACGTGTTTCGCTCTTTATATCCAACCGGCTGTAGGCCTTTTTGCCCAATGAAGCTGCATTTAAGTGCTTCGGTTTTTTCGCTGTCCTCGAATACCCCTCCCCCTCTTCAGCCCTTTCTCCCTTTGTGCCACCCGGTAGTCCACCAGTGGATGGAATATCTCCAGACCTGTTGGCTTACATGAGTATTCCTGCAATAAGCAAATCCTTTCGTATGATAGTCTTGCAATAGCGCTGTTCGGTGCCCCCTTAAATGTTAGCCAACTTATATCCATCCGCCTATTTACACTACAATCCTGCTCAGATATGTTTCTCGTCACTAAATGTTGGCCAACAGAAGAAGCTGTCCCCAAACATATTTTAATACCAGGTTAAAGCTTACTCGCCACGAATGGGTCCGAGAGATGTGGCGGTGGATGCCTTGCTTACAGTAGGAACGGTCCTAGACAACCTTTACACCTAGTTCCTGTCCTTTACCAGACCGAGGACTTTACACCACTGCTGAAAAGACAGTCCGTCATTGGTTGTGTTTACTGTTAGCCGGCCTGTAACATGACGCCTTCTGTTACGTACAAGAGACCCAGCGCGCAGCTAAAAATATATCCGGGGACCTCATCTTCCCCGGCGCCTGTTGGATGACCTTGAAATTCTCCCCAACATCATGTAGTCTTGTCTCATGCATCCATGTAGGTAAGCGGACGCAATGCGTAACTTCACCCTCTCGAGGGAACCATGTTCATGGCCTCGTCTTTACTTTAGGTCTACAGCGTGAAAAACCAAGTGTCCTCAGTAACCTTCCTGGTAGTTACCGCTGGGTCATTTTACACGAATTCTCCATAAAGCTGCACAATCAAGAGAGCTGTTAAGATCATAAAATATTTTAAAATCCATTTTGGTATATTTAACCACTATTCTGCGTTATAACACCAGGAAAGGCCTCTTCCTGCAACTTAACACCCACTCGGCGTAGGACGCAATGTAATCCAACCCGTTCTCCTCTTTCGATGTCCTTCCAGCCGAGGCACTCATCTTCAACGTCGGAAAGACCGAATGGTGAAAAATCCAAAGTGATTTTGAGGAGCTGGATCCTGCCTAGGAAGGGATCAAAGGCCTTCCTACCTTTCTCTGCCTCAGCGATCTCTCACTCCAGTCGGCCGAAAAAGCAAGAACTTTACTTTGCCAACAATCCGAATGAAAATGCTCACCTCTCTGGCCTAATCAAAATTCACAACCCCCTCTCTAAAACTAGTGCTCCCTATTTGACCCTACGAGGGAATATTTGTATCACTTCGCTACAGTCAGCCACTGAGGTATCCAAAATGTTTTGCTTTGATCCTTTAAATGGACCACGATAATCCAATCAGCGATCGCATCCCGCTGAATGCAGATGCCTAGCATGGTATGGTATTCTCAGCTAGCTAACTCAGGAAGCTGGTAAATACCGCTCG
Organism: Fasciola hepatica; assembly: GCA_948099385.1. Taxonomy (NCBI): domain Eukaryota; kingdom Metazoa; phylum Platyhelminthes; class Trematoda; order Plagiorchiida; family Fasciolidae; genus Fasciola; species Fasciola hepatica. Next base: position 403,460 of record CANUEZ040000032.1, on the reverse strand, counting down.
GTCACTCGTCCGCCCCGGAACCAAAGTTATCTCTGCAACTAACATTTGTCTCGGTGGTCCGGACATTAAAATTCTTTTGCTAAACCTATTTAAGCTGTCACTACCGCAAAGCATTGTCCCTTCTCAGTGTGAAGCATCCGGTATAATTCCCTCAACAAAAAGGAAGGCATGATATGACTCTGCTAATCGCAGCCCCACTAACCGTATCCCTATTATATTCTGAATAGTGGGACGGGCAATGAATAACCAATAAGCCGTTTTCCATCTCTCCCGCAAAATGATGAAAAAACAAGGAATATGGTTTCTAAAAGTCTGGGTTGAGTCTAACTTGCCAAACTGATCTCTTTTTATCTTTCTAAAGCTCCGACTGACCATGGCAAGGCATTAACCGTTATCTTCCTCGACAGTGTGAAGGCTTTTGACGGCATGCCTCAAGCTCAGCCGCTGAGGCCAAACATCAAGGAGTAACTGACCCACTCTTCCCTTTGTTGTTACCATATCATAGCATGGCATCGCCAGTAGCAAGTGTAAAGACCGGTCGTGGAAAATCCTCCCAAAACCCTTGCAATTCCATGTTTTTCTTACCACCACTCAATAGCTTACACTGTTGACGTGTCTTTACGCACTGCTTGTTTTCATGGAACAATTGTTGTTTGTTCGCGCTCAGAGCGCTAATTTGTCATATCGTTTTTCTGGGCCTGCTTGACGCATGTGTTCCTTACTCGCACCCCGCAATCTGGCTTCTCGTTTGTTGAGTCCTTGTGATCTCATTATTGAGGTTTGTAACTTTTCAGTATCGTTGTTCATTCAATAATCTAGCATCGTAGAATATCACGGATAATCGCCTTTTCATTTCGGGATCCGTTGCGAAATTGGCTACGCATTGCTTAAACCTGTGTTACAGCAAGTAAAGGAGGTCCCCCCTCACCACCACAGCTACTCACCAGAGGGGGCACACAAAGTTGTATGTTAGGCCCACTGCTATTTCGACTTTATAGTAACGATGTGTTCTGATTAAAAAACACCATTCATGTAATCAAAATGCTGCAAATATGCTTCTGTCCCCTCCAGTTAACATGGACTGTCCATCGCGCTCGCTTTCACTTTTGCCTTCTTAACCTGCCGTTTTTCTCGTCCGGCAAAACTTGCTTTTTTGGTGCATAATTATCACATACCTAAAAACCCATTAGTGTTCTTGGCTCGTTATTCCCAATGCACTTCCCGCGATTCCTTGCTAGACTATTCACCAGTTTTGTTTGTTAACTTCACCACAGTCTAAGATAAAGTTCATCCCTTTTTGCTACGTTCACCGATATACTCAAAAACAGACGCATTTGTTGTTGTCATTCACTTCACTACCACAATCTTCAGGCAGTATATGACACTGCTAAATATATCTCTAGAGGTTCCCAATAATCGATGATTCTGTGTTTGTTTGCTTTTTCTGTCAGTTCCACCGTTCGCTCACTTAGGGCTGTTGCGTCGCAATGTCCTCATCCTGCAAAGTACCATGTCCCACATATGCACATCTGATAAGCTCTTGTGCCACAGAGTTCTGTTCTGTCTCCGTAAAGTGGTCAACCCCCTGTAGTGAACATAAACTGATAGTCTCCTACCCGTCGCTTTCTCGTTTCTGCCAGCTGCGTGCATCCTGTTGATGTAGTTGAGCACTGTACATCGATTTTTCGCTAGTTCCTAGTGTCATGCCGATGAATTACATTCCTTTCTTCTGAAAGCAAAACAATCCGCTCACAGTCTATATCTTTTCATCCGTTTACTTCTTTCACCACCAATTTGACACCCGCAGTCCAGTGTGTTGTCCGTTTGTTTTACTACTGGTTCAACCGATATACGGTCACTAAACTTCACAATTGTAATCCTCAACCGGTTTCCTTGTTCTTTATGTGTTATGCCACCTTTTTTATCGTCTAATTTTTTGTCGTAACCTTTCTCCCACATTGCAAAGTTCTATTTCTTGAAAGCTTCTCCTGGACAAATGTTTCTTTTTCACGATATCTATGTATCCGTCAATCTAGTTTGGTGCTCCGACAGGCCAGTCCACCTTCAGTAGGATTCGTGTGATTCTTTACCATTCTTTACACTCTCCGTACTTTGGCAGAATAGCTATATCTACCTTCAGCCAAATCGACCACTCGACCTTGAGTTTAAACTCGCCGGGCGGTACCGCAACAATTGACTTGAACGCTTTCTCTTACATTCAGTCGCGTTCACATAATTGTACAATCCTTCTGTAATTTCACTCAGTTTTCAACTGTACTGTTTGATCATTCATTGCTGCATGCTCCGGGGCTATTCGAAACAAACTGTTATTATTATTGTTATACACCATAGCTCTGAGTTTCTTTCCGCCGGTGATGTCAAAGTTGTCTATCCTCTTGGACCTTTTACCCATATGCCTGCCAAAATCGATGACAACCAAAAAGCTCTTGACACACGGTGAAATAATTAGCAAATGAGTTTCTTTGTTGTCAAGAGGGCCATAATGACGCATGAAAGGTACACGTTTCCAAACTTCCCTACCTTTAACGGCTCTTATCCCAGTAAATCCTCTGTCAAGAGATCTGGGCCCTCAGTACTCCTGTGTATTCACCTTTCAAAAACAAGCTCCCAACAAAGTGGCTTAGACCAGGAAAACAATAGCCTTTATCCGCAAAACACTTAGAATGCCCGATAGCCAGCTTCCTATTTTAAATCCCGGGGCAGACCGCAGCTTGGGTGCTGCCCTGCGGTATACACTCACATGCGCAAATGTGATAGACTCAAAATCGAAGGAGATCAGCGATCCTTCACACAGCAATCACTCGGCTCCTCATCTCTCACGAATTGCAAGCAGAGATGTGAACTACTAACGCTTGCACCCCTGTGTCTACGGCGTACGAAGTCCAGTTCTTATATTCTATTCGACCTCCTGAATTCTAGAACGGATACGTCCAAAGCACATCTGTACCTCGCGAAAGAAAAGCCCTACCTCTTACGCAACAGAAATCGTACAACAAAGTTCCATATTGAAGAACGAGATTAGGAGCAAGGTTCTCCATTAGGTAGACTGCTTGAAAGCATTTGGGCCTGCCAGACACCTTACTAATCCAAAATTCTGTTTTCAAAGGATCTCGATGCCGCCAAGGTACAGCTACTGACCCATTCCTGCACCAGGTTTGAACAACTTATGACGGCGACTTAAATTTTGATTAGGCAAGGACGGTATGATTCGGGTAACACCCCTTACTCGCGGACAACTCCCACCCCATGTGTCCTCTCCATCGTTACCATATTAGCATCTCCTCTGAAGATGTCGTCGTTAACATTGCCCTCGATAACTTCTCTTTTATTCATGTGCTCTAGCAAGTCACCCATATGTGCCTTATTAAATTCGTTATACCCGGTTCAAACTGGTTCCATCTTTCTTCTCTCACCTTGCCCAGCATTTCCCTCTGGACACCAATTCCGGCGATCACCATTCCTTTCCTCTTCTTCTCTATCCGTATTCGTGGTATTTGACAATAAATTTGTATTCCCCTTCCACTCCTAATAGCTTTTAGCCTTCATTTTTTCAAAAACACATCTAGTATTAAAAAACCTAGATTTTTCTTTTATCGTTGACCGTCAAACCTCAGTTGCGAGCGCCTCAAGTTGCTTTTCTCCATTTTCGCCCATCCAGGCACCCACTGACGCTTTTCTTCCACATGATGACTTGTAATGATCCACAGACAATAACAGGAAATAACATAACCCATACCCCTGGGTAAAAATTCAAAATCTGCCCCTCATTCCGTTGCTTCGCCATTGGCTTCCCTTCACAGGGTTCATCGCAACCAGCTGGCAAGCTCCTGGACTAGTCTATCCCTAAGGCTATGAGGCCCGGCCAAAATCAATCGTGCTAACCCCGCCGATCTGGGGGGCGGACACATCCACCACTTTGGTCGGACACATCAGGCTTGCAGAGCGTACTCAACTGTGTGCTGCTTTTAGGTTGGGTATCTAGCGAGCCGTCACCTTCACCCACTAGCACCTGTTTCGGATTAAGGAACACCATTTTCGCTCGTAAAGCTGCAATTGCGTCGCTGTCTCTTCCAGTTATCATCAATTTTCTCTCGTGAACGCCTTCAACATCTCCAATACAGCTTACCACTTTTTCATCCGACAAAACCTACCTTCCCCATTGCGTAATTGTTGCATGTCCAGAAACCCACTAATGTTTCTGAAGCATCTTCCACTGTCCACTTCCCCGAGGTTTCACGCTAAACTACTTACCAATCCCATCCATCAAAAGTGCCCATCGCCCAGGATAAAACTCAGAGCTCTCGTCTTTTTTATCGATACCCTCAAAAATAGACGCATTTACCGTTGCCACCAACTTCCGTGCTACAACCTCCGGTCAGTGTCTCATCACGAAACGTCTGCTCTCAGAATATCCCATCGGTCAAACTTTTGACGTTTGTTTGCTCCCTGCATCAGTTATGCTTTTCGCCCACTTAGGGCTATTACTCTGCAGCATTCTCATCTAGCAAAGTATCATCTCCTTCCCATATGAGTAATTCTGAGAGCCACTTGTGATGCAAATGTCTGGCTTGTCGCTGTCACGTGCTCCATCTTGGTAAAATAATATCAGTAGATAGTCATTTACTGTCATTTATTTTATTGTCTCTTTTGCAAGTTGTCTTTTCCAGTGTCATAGATGCGCAGCCCATATCGATGTCTTCCGGTTTCCACCTTCCTGTTGATTCATCATAACCCTCCTATCCAAAGGTGAACAATTTTCCCACCGCCCGCCCGTTTCTATCTACCCAATTCTCGGCCATCACTCTGGCGACCCTTTGCCAGATGCGTTGCCCGTCCGGCATATAGCTGACTTAGCACATATCCGGTTACTGAAGGTTGCTTCTGTAACCTGTGACTGTTTCTTCCTGCTTCACACCCGTAAATACTTTCTTGACTAAGGTGTGATCCATTTCAACCCCCTTCATACATTGAAGATCTCCAACGTTCGGTTACTTCTTTAGCCACGTCTGTTTTCCAAAGCCAACAAAATATCCATGAATCCTGTTTGATTCTTTAGCCGTGCCCTATTCCTTTCTTAAGGTTTGTGTAAATTTTCACTATCTTCAGCCAGCTATTTTCAAACGCTGCCGATTCGACCACCCGATCCTGAGTTTGTACTCGACCAGCGCTATCACGAAGTGTAACCTCAAATCTCTCTCCTACACTTTATCGTATGCACATATTTTATAATCCTCTTGGACTCTGAGTCGCTCTTCCACTATCTCCGGTTGATCATAATTTGCAACGAGTTTCGGGAATGTCCGATATAAACCACTATTACTAATATTATATTATAGGAAGTAGTGCCCTCTTACGATGGCCTCAGGTAAATCGGTGAGGCAGGGTGTCATACCAGCAGGAGTCGTGAAGCAAAGTGTGGTGATCATAGCCATAGACTTTTTTGGATGCCGGACAGATACGGCGATTTTAATTGGAAAATCTTTAGAACAATACGGTGTGGGGTGTAAACTCACGTCCTTATGAGTCGGCGCTATCTCAGGCTCACGCAATACCAGGTTAGGGGAGCTGCAGAGGGTATTTCTGGCGGATCCAGAAGCGGCTAATTTGCGACATTTTATCTCCGCGGGTGGTCCACCGATGATGCCATCGGACTCCAGGAAAGCTGTGGCAAGAAGGTGGGCACTTTTGAAGGGCAGTCCACTCGAGGAACTGATTAGTGCGCTCTTTGACATAACAGTCTTTGGTGACGTGCCTGAAGACCGCGGATATTTGACCAAAAGGTTGAAAATTGTAAACATTCGTACGCAGCTCGAACCATTTTGGGGTGGATTCCAAGAGGCTCACTGAGTAATGAGGTTCAAAGGCAGAACTCCCGCTGTTTTCCAAACGGATTCAACAGCTGTGCGGAATCTCGGCAAAAATAAATGGAATATCTTGAACCTGGATCTGTAAACGATGACAGAGAGAGTGCCTTTCGAGACGATCCCACTGGGTTGACGACTGTCCTACAAGGACCCAACCGGTGAACAACTGAGTTGAGGTACATGTACTTGGAAGGTCTCGGTAAGCTTGATCACTGAATAGCAGGAAAACTGTTTTAGAAACTGTTCCCCCGTGAACGACGGTACCGCCGGCCGTCTCAGAGCAGAATCCACGTTGAGGATGTGTGCCATTGCTCACCTGGAATGTACAGAGAAGTTAAACCACGGTCCAGTAAAGGAAAGGTACGAGTGCCACCTACCAGGCGACCATTGATAAACCTAAAAGGCCAAGAGAATCTCAAATATTTCTTCGGCTGTACCTCAAAATTCCTGAGGTAACTGTCGGAAGACGGTATTCTGCGTGATTTTTATGGTGATACAAAAATCCCCAAATCAAGGCGGTGACGGATTATTGCATTAGATATGGCTCAAATGATAGCTAAATTAAACGGTTATTTGGGATCAATTGGAAAGCAGTGATGGTGGTTATGGTGAAGCAGTTGCAATCTACCAAAAGCTGAACTTGCCTGGTCAACCTGATTCAAATTCCGCCGACTTTTCTCCCTCTTTCTTCCTCTTTGTAGCCCTTGCTTCACAAGTTTTGGCCACATCGCTGGGTTACTTTAACCGTCATTTTTGTTCTGGTACTGGCTGCCAGACTCTCCGTACGCTCTTTCTACGGATTTTTTCAGTCCCTTGGTAAAATTCACCTTACCTCATTGCCGATTCATTTACTGTTGTTGACTACCAGCGGATTCATCAGATTTCATACACAGATTTCTTCGACTCTTTTTTCTTGGCGTCCTCATATTACTTGTGTACATCGGCTTTGTAAACGCACCTGTTTTCCACGTTCTTAAGTGCTGAGTCCATTTTATTGGTTGTGCGACGACGACCAACTCCAATGGTTCATGACTTCCCCACAGGCCGCAATTGCGGTTCGTTGGTATGAAAACACTATCCATATTTATCCTCCTTTTTGTGTTCCTCTTGAGCCCTTTGTGAATACTTGCGCTTTTGCACAAATGAAGTTTGAACTCTCAGCGCGAAGCGAACGGGAATGTCGGCAACCAGAGTTTGGTGTGCCCAAAGCAGATGCCACTGGCGATGACAGTAAGTTCAGAGGTATTGGTGCTTGAATGTTCAATTATGGTTTTGCTTTGCTCATGCGTCAAGCAAGATACCTATGTCGCTCACTCTCTATTCTAACAGTTCACAATCTCGCCCACTACTGTTTACCGAGAGTGAAATCTGGTTACCCGGTTCCTTCCACAAGCAGTTCTTTTCCGTTTTCCCGCAGGTCGCGCTGGGGAGTACCGGGAAGTCTTTGCACCTGGACCCTTCCTGCATCAAGGCCCTGGTAAGCGATGTCCAAAGCCACAGTTATTTACCTTTAGCCAGCGGCTGCTGTCAAATATTCCAAACTTTGCACCTACTTTCATCCACCATGGCCCTCATCCGTGGATTTCCTGCCGGCAATCCGGCTATCTATAAACAATGCAGCACTCATCACAGGTGACTACCTCATGATCAGCTGCCGACACAAACATCCACGTCCGCCTGTCCTCTTTAGTGACTTCCAGGGCTTATCCAGGGTTTGCTTTGGGTACATCAGTTTTCAGAGGGGTCTAAAATAGGTCTGGCTAGAGCGGAAGTCTGAGCGATGCTCCAGATGGGGATTGTGGCAAGTTCAATAATAGTAATCTGCTAGCAAGGGACTTTTTGGACTTGGAGACGTAGCCCATGAATCTGGGATCAATTTGTTGCAAGCATCCCAGCCTTTTAAGGTCGTGGAGTGAAATCTACTGTCTTCAGATGAGTTTTTCTACTGAATTAGTAGTTATTAAAATTTTCATCTCATTCATGGAAGGGCGGAGTATTTTTGGACGAATAATCTAGTGGTTCTTGTTGGTTAAGAGGTAATCACTGGGTTCATGGGTGAACAGTTTTTAGCCTGGCTAGAATTCTAACAGTATGGATTGGATCTCAGTATAACAAAAAAGGGGTTTATCGTGGTAAGTCAAAGCAGGTAAACCAGTAAAGGAAAAGCTGGACAAGAGTTGACACCGTTAATCGTGCACACAGCTATCGTTTTATCGCACACGTCGATGCTGGGTCACAGTGGACAGAAAAACCTTTAACCCCAGGAGTAAATTCCTCACCGCAGACTGCTTTAGCTTTTGGGTCAAGGGCTGCGTATGAAGAGCGTGAAAGCTGATAGAGGTGAGAGCATGGTCGGAACACGCTGACGGGAGCCTAAGTATTCTGCTCCCACTCGCGTGCACGGGTGGGGAGGCAGACGATGTATCTGCCAAATAGAAAGTCGGTATTTTTATAGGGTTTTTCTCACACTCAGGGTCGGGTCTTGGCTGAAGGTTGGACGTGCTCGTTTCTTCTACGGTCGTGTTTGAGAAAGAGACGTTCTCGGTACGAGATTTTCAAGTAGTACTATTTTTACAGATGAGCTGTTGATTTATTCGTAGTTTTTACAATGGTGGATTATAGCTCGAGCATTTCCATAAATACACACACACCTCATACGTGCGGTCAAAAAGAATCGGAGAGGGAGCTAGTTTTTTGGCGGGAGAAAAAGAGCACGTGAGTCACTCGTCCTACGAGTTATGAAGAATCTCACACTGGAAGCACATAAGCAAATGTTGGTGTAAAGTCTACGGGTGGTGCAAAACAAACAAATAATGTTTATCCGAATGTCCTCACGAACGAGGGTTTTCCACAAATTGATGTTACAATTTGCACATGTCAACCAGGAGGTTGTTCCATAATTCGAAGTATTCTTCAGGGAGGAAATAGGGTTTGGCCGCCAGTATCGAATAAAGTAAACCTGGGGTTCCTGCATCGTGGAGAGCAGGCTCTCGTCTGTAGAGGAAACGTAGGCTGAACCTTTTATTAGCCATATGGGACCGGGGTCTGCACGGGGGCAACGTACTTGATATTACATAGGCCACGAGTACCCTATAAGTAGTTTGGTAAGGGAACGTTGTAAGTTGACATTGGAAAAATTGTCGGTTTTAGGCAAACTAAAATATATGCTTGGACGTTATTCCAACTGCAGTCGAGTATGAATAAGTGGGTAAAAAACTCACTCTTCCACAACTCCGGTTGACGGGAAACCGGACATACGATCTGCCTAGCCTTCGCGATCTGGTAAGACACGAGCTTCGAAAACTGAAAGGTACACGACTGATGAATTCCAGGACCTTGTACCGGAGTTTGAGGCGGTAGGCATCTGGTTCATCAATGGGGATGTGTAGGCTGCTTGGCTTCTGAAGGATGTACAACACCCGTTTGAGTTTGAGAATTTCACCCGCCAAGAGTTGCGTCAGTCCCCGAGTCGCTTTAGATCAGTAGATGTTTTAGGGCAGCTTAGAGTTGAGGTTCTAACAGGGAAGCTCGCAAACGATCTTTATGTAGTCGGCGAAAGTGAACGGAGTACCATGGTGTTTAATGGGGAACGTATCATTGATATAATGGAGGAAAACAAGGCATCGGGAAAACTTCCTTGAATAACCTCACCGATAACAGGAGCAGGTCGTGAGGAACGTCAACCAAAGTTAACCCTTGTAAACGGTTTGGCAGGCTTGAGGTTGGTCGCAATAAGGGGGAACCAGAGAGGCCGAGTTTGGTTAGATACTAGACAGTGCGAGACTCGACGAAACACCTTAGTGCTATCAAGGTACACAGTGATGCCTCTGTTGCTATCTGTGGTCGTTGGTTTGAGTTCAAAAGGCTTTTCTGGCAAGCAGTGCATGAAAGTGAGTTAAAAAACCATTCTGCCCATCACTGATGATATAATGAGACAGCAAGAAGTTAGAGGCCCGCTGTTTGTTTAGGCATTCCAATAATAATAGTTTATTTCGGCGACGCCCGGAGCATGCCTTACGCATGATCAAAATTTTACAAGCGACAAAACCGACAGACAAAATTCATGTAAAATTTAGAAATAATCAACAAAATGGGTGGTAGGGAGAAGCAGAGGAGAGATGAGAGGGAGATAAATGTATGCACACCAAGGAGTAACTTAGGGAGTTTATGTGAACCCGGAGATGGATTCAAATATGGGACCGGCAAAATTGAAGTCCAAGGCCAGATGGAGTAGCTGGCTGAGCCAAGTGGAGGAGGCCAAAACCTGAGAGTTTTTACAGGAGAAGGACTGAAAATCGGCATGAGAATCTATCATTACGAGAAACGATGGAGAAAAAAGGGAAGAAGAGGAGAAAGGAAGAACAAAAATTGAGTTGTGTGGTTGGGAACTAGGTAGCCACGAACTATGCCGTATTACAATAAACGGGCGGTTTCAATTTGAAACCAGGGAGCTGACAATGCAAGAAGTGATGAGTGCGTCAGATGGCATCAATGCCGCGGAAGGATCGAGATACGGTGAGTGTGAGGCACAGATATAGACAAAATGGAAGCATATCATAAGGGGCGGTGGCAAGGTGGCAAAAGAACTGGCCGGCGGATAACTGGAGGCAGCGAAAATATCTGGATACATAGTTATATATAAATAAATATGTATATATATATATATCATAGCAGGAGCAAATGGCAGTGAAGAGATGGGACATGGAAGTAGCAGTTCGTGGAGAAGACAGGTGGGGTTGGGTCAAATGGTGCGGAATTAACTTGGATATACCCTGATGAATTTGTTTATAACAGGCGAACATAGGGGATCAGCAGCAAAAGAGAACCAAATTTGGAAGCACAGAAGTGATGGCTGGAAGAAGTATTTGACAAACGAGGGAATATGAATAGTGGTACGTCCCCCAAACGGGTCGAGGAGCATGAATAAATGCACAAACGGGGAGTTCAGCATCAATTACAGAGTGAAGAACTTTGCACTACTAAGAGTGGGCTTAAAATAGTGATAGTTACTTGGCAACAGCGTCGAGTACCGTTAAAACGCGCCAAAACGACTGAGGTTTGCGCAAAATATAACTCATTCAAACGAAAGTTTTGCAGCAAGGTTAAGAACTCAAAAATAAAATGGTGGAACAGGCGAATAAAATGTGTTGCAGAAAATCACAACGAGCCATTTGAGTACGACTGATGAGAAGGGATTGAAGGAGCCATGTACCGGCCCTTCCTCATGAAACTGAATGAAGACAGCCGTCTTCCTCTACGAGGGAAATATGCCGTACTTAGGGGATAAGGTGTAGACACTCATTGGTGGGGTTGCACTGTCGTTTCTTTCAAGATGTACACTTTTGTTAGAACGCCATCAAAGCCAAGGCATGAGAACCGTCGGGTGCTGGTAAGCCCGTGGGTCTGCTCGTTTGGGATAAATTCTAAATCTCACCATATTTGTTTGGTGACATGTGTCAGCTTTGGGCCGAAGTGAGAAAGCCGTTGCTCAGGTAACCAGCTAAGTAGGCATTAGATGCCTTGGCCACCGCGACAGGTGAGGTGACATGCCCATTTTCATCTGAAATTAAAAAAGGGACACCGGCGGAAGTGTATTTATTCATGTCCTTTAGCGGGCGTACCAACTTTAAAGGATTAACGTGGCGTTGCATGGCAGATGCTTGTTTTCTGAGCATATTGACGGTCCTGATTCTGATTTCTGCCAAGGGACCGGAGTTGCAATAATTGAGATGAGCCACCATTTCCCGGCTGCAGCTTCAGGTGTTCGTTTTGCCCGCTCCCCAGGACCAAACTGTGGGCTCGGTTTGATCTGACACCAGTGGTGATTATTGCGGATTGCATTTTGAATGAGTGTGCATGTAGTAGGGCAGCGGTCAGCTGGAGGTCGCTTTGCGAGAAGGAGCTGTCCTTGTTTATCGATCGAAGTGTGCAGACAAGGCTATTCCGGTTGATCTTGAAGCCAGGTTACTTGGTGGGCGGGACTCATCATCAAAGGCTCCTGGTGCAGAAATGGTGCATAACTCCATTCTGTGGCCACTTCCTGGGAAGTGACCCATAGTGTGAAAAATCATATCATATATCTCCGAGGTGAAACCCAAGTCTGGCACGTGGTTCTTCCTTTTTGGGGTATTCATATGTTGGGGCCAGCCGCCCGCTTCGACGCAGGGAACTAATTTCGCCCAAGCTGTAACGGGCAATATACACAATGAGGGGTATTTGGGCGGCATTTTCAAGCGGTGAAACCTTACTCTCCCGAGGTCGAGAATTCGGTCCTCGACGTAAATTCCAGGGTGTTTTTAGTCGGGAGGAGACGTGGGGTATGTCGTCACCTGGCGGTTTCCGGAAGACCGTGCTAAGGTGCTTTGTGGAGGTTGCTGAAAGGAACAGGAGAAGTGGATGAACAATGAAAGTGGGCGACTAGCAGACCGAAGGCCGACTATATAATGGAGGACTCCGAGGACCTCGGATTAGCAGTCATACAGTGGTGCACATTACGGCTCAGGAGGAGGAATAGGAGCGGCCGCTATCTGAGTGGCTGTGGGGGGCAGTAAAGTTGGGGTTGTTTGGAGACACGGACGGGCAGACTGTGGCTTAAGAGCAAGAGTAGCGCTATGTAGGTGAGGAACTTGTAGACACTGTTCGACGCACGATAATCACGGAGCCCGTAATGACCTGTCCGAGTTCGGTAAGTCGAAGGTGTGGATGGGGTCAAAAGTTTCAGTGAAGGGGGGTTATGTGGGGTGTATGGGTTGGGCTCGGGCAGATATGGAGTATGAGGTGAAGGTGGACGGCTCACCAGGGGCTGTATGATGGGTAAGGAATTTTGGACCAGTGTCTGCAACTTGGTCCTTAATGGTTTGCTATATTGCACAAGGGAGATGCATGATTAGGTAATCCCGGGTGGAGTCAGTTCATCGTGGGCATAGAGAGCTACGGCTTCAGTAGAAGGGGACTAGTTCAGCTGGCTCTGCTATTAAGTTTTAGCCGGGAATCGACGACCGCCTGGGAGGTTCTTTTGGGGCAGAGGTAAAAGGCGTCGGAGTGTATGGGTCGGCTGGCGATTACAATTTCCAGGCAGGGTTTTACGGTACTTTGATACGGATAGCTTGATCATGGTGGCTTAACTGGGGAGGCTGAATGGTTTTTCAGTGATGGAGGAGGCTTCGCTTCCGAATTCTGCCTCGGAACAGTGTTGCCCAGATGAGTGCAGGGTGAGGAATGATTAGGACGCTTTGGGGTTGGTTGCCTTGAGGATGTGCTAGGCTTATGGCCCAGGTCTATGTCCTGTGGCATACTCACACAGGACGGCTTGGGTGATCCGGCACTTTTCCCCCAGAACTGCTATAGAGTATCGTGTCGGTTCCTAAAAGCGAGCCATGTCCGCTGACATTATTGAGTCGTGTGATTTGCACTTGTGACTATGGACCGGGCGGTGTATCTGTCGCTGAGAGGAGGATATATCGGCCGTGATTCTGACCTTTTCGAAAGTGAAGGCTGCAGCTACATCGCTTTGCGTGCCTCTAATCCGCGTTGCAAGGAGGTCATTAAGGAACTGTAGCGGGACTGGAAACTTATTTTGGGAAACTTTCCTGCTCAGCCCCTTCGTCAGACATGAGACATAAGTCAGGCCTTGCAGTGTCCTTTTGGATAGATCTACTGAGAGTCTGTCAAAGGTGTTGGAAGCTATAGCTTTGTGAGTGTTATGTAGCCTTCTCGTCCGCCACTTCCAAGTAATGAACCCGGCGGGGAACCACCCGACCAGTTAATCAATGGAACATAAACCCAAGAACGAGGCCTCAGACCATACAGAACAATGTTACGTAACATTTGGGATTTTCCTATTTGAAAACTGTACTGGAAGTGAACAATTATAAAGATATTTCTACAAATGCGCAAACTCTTGCTGTGTTCGCGAAGGCCTATTTGTACAAACCTCTCCGATGTTTTAAAGCAATCCGTGAGGGCAAAGATAGAAGATATTCACATTTTTGCGTTCTTTAGAAAAACTGATGTCGAACTTTGTGGTTCTCTGCTATTAAAATTGGAGGTTAAGAATCCTTTCCAAGGCCGGTCCAAGCTCGGACCTTTGAACGGGTTTCGTGCAGTATGGGTTGGGCTATGGAGTTCAGATAATTCAATGACCTCGGCAGTGCATGGAAGGGGCTAGTTTTGCGAGGGAGCCCTCGACAACAGAGTTTGCTCCAGAGAGATAGTCCTTATGCTGGCCTCGTCGACGGAATCGTAGGGTGATATGGCGCAATTATCCACTTCCAAACCAACCAGGAAACACCTGTTTTCCGTGGGTGTGAGGTTGTGGAGTTCTTTGAAATTTACTCGTTCAAGCAGGGAGGCCCGTTAGTCTGTCGGCAGTGTGCTTCTAAAAGTATTTTGCAGGTCGAAAGAAGGTTGAGTGGTCTCAGTGTACTCAAAAGTGAGCGCCCTTAGTTGCGGCAGTGGGATGGTGCCCACCGCAGACTTTTGGGACTCTAGGTACCGGCCAAAGCTTTTCTGACCAGGCCGGGAATTACCTGGCGCTTTTGCCTTAAGCCGTGGTTCGAAGTTACCTTTGCAAGGATTTTTAAATCAGTTGGTAGATCCGAAAAATGGTGATGAGGTTTTCTGTGTTAATATAGTAAACTAAGAAGCTGCTATTTTCAGTACTAACCTAGGTATCCTGGAAAAAGTATACCCACAACAGCTCACAAAACGACCTGGTGAAGAGGTACTGCCCTACGTACCTGTTCTGCAAGAACATCGAGTCTCCACTGAATTTTGCCCATTTTGCAACACATCTTAATCGACGCGTACGAATACTTTTGCCATTGTCTAGATTTTCCGATCTTGACTGATTTCGGGCCTGATCCCTACATCTGCTATAGTGGGTGTTTTTCACTTTGAGCACTGTCGAGACCTATTCTTTCCTTTTAATCGTTTAGGCCATGTAGCTGAAGTTTTTACGTATTACGTCTGTACCTTGTTATTCCAGCACCGTGGAATATTCGAATTATTTTCTTCTGCCTTTGGCTGCTGTCACTTGGCTACGCACTACTCTAATCCAGAATAAGACTTACGCAGACCAAGTGAGTAAGTTCCACTCGTTTCATCTTCACCCATCCACCGTTTGCTATTTTGTATATTTTACCCTCCCGTCTCATGCACGGGCACGGCTATTGAACAAACACCTGAGGAAACCCCACCGTATCACTACCGTACACTGTACATGCCTGTTCCCGCGACTCAGCTGAGGGCACACTAGATGATCACGAAATACTTGCGAAGTTAAGTGAACCTCTACGGGCAGCGCGAGCGGACTGTAGGGTCCTAGCGTAGTTCATTAGACGGCTGATAACAACAAAGCTGTAGTATGAGTGCTCAGCGTCCAGTGGTACACCCACGGCCAAATCAAAGGGTCACTTGGGCGGGTAATTCGTGGGAGGGGCGAGCTATAATGACGACTCGGGGATTACTGAGTTTTTGTGTGTAAATTAGGGACCAAAATGGCTGTAGGCAGGAAATGAACTAATACAGACAAACTTATTTTTCGAATACCACAACCAATTATACGTAACTCCAAGCAGTTTGCATGTTGTTTGATGCAACAAGGTTGTTTGCTGTTCATCTTCTTGCCCTATGCATGATTTGCTTCCTCCGACTGAAAAGCTATTTCCCCTGCTCTGCTATCGGAAGCCTGAGTCTTAGCTCCCCCGGATAGCACCGCATCCGTTATCAATCTAGCAAGTAAATGCATACGGTAATATTTCCCCAAAAACCAATTGGTAATTCTAATTCTCAGAATCACGATTTTCTTTCTCCCTCTGCGTTTTCAGTCCACAAGGGTTAGGTTTGTTCCCGTTGACCTTAGCCCCCTTTCCCTTCATTTGTGGGTTTCAAGCACAGTTCCACCATTGGCGATATTTTCAACCATGCAGCGCATTCAGGGGATGCACGGATACTTCACATACTATCTCTTTTCAGATTTCCGACCCAGTTTGTTTGTGTACACTTTGATTCATCTGTCTTCATCAAAACAATAAGGGATATTCCCGGCTTCTCCGTTGACTCATTCCACTCCGTGGAAAGATCTGAGTTACCTAACCGATCGGCTCCCTGTTTTATCCACTTGCCACATACACGACACCCATACGTCAGCCATACTCAAACGGGAGTTGGACCTATCTAGCACGATTCTTCCTCAAGTTTGCACATTCAACACTCCTTTTCATTCATTGTCCCACATGGAATGTTAGTCAGCCACCTTTTGCTATTTTGTGGCCCCAAGGTGAGCAAATGTCCGTTGTGCCCTTCTCGCCCAGATGCCCAAAGGTCCAGTCTTGCCAAACTTAGGCAAAAAGCTTTATCTCTGTTATGGTCCGGCAGGTTCTCATAAGTTGTGTTATTTATTTGCATTGCTGAGGGACGCTTCCATTTCCGTCGCTCCGAAAAAAGCTCACGGGCAAAACAGCGAACTCGCGGTTTATACCTATAATGAACTAATCCTTGCGGTAACAACATCACACTAGGGAAAGACAGTTTCGGTCCTCATCGATTATGTAGAAAGACTGGCTCCCAATGGGTTCTGGGGAGACAAAATTTCACCATCGGATTATGGTGCTTGAGGGCGGTGGCCAATCATGAAACCTTGTTGAGACACTAGTGGCGGAAGCTGTGTTGGTAATACGTAATTTCTAAAGTTGTCCGGTTATCGCTGAGGCCTTGTTGCTGGGACGGTGTGCACTGGGAGACCGTCTGATTTTGATTTACTCGTCACCACCGGTCGTATGCGGGGTGTTAAAAATACAGGAATGTGTTGAGTGAATCCACTTTGGGAGATTGTCTAATGTGTTACAAGTAGCTGATGGCGCGTTTAAGTCTGCATGTATGCGTGCGACACTGAATGTGATGTCTTGAATTGGTTCCCATCTCTGTATTCATAGACCTAGTGATTAGGTTTTGTCAGAAGCTATAGAAGACAAAATGCGAGATACAAGTATTTCTTTAGACCTCCGTCGAATATGTTAAACACATTGATTCGTGTTTGAGTGCGAAAAACCGCAATATAGAACGTAGAACATATTGGGGGGCTATTCGGCAGGTCCGAATTGACAAAGTCAATCTGCCTTATCAGCTGGATTTAGGGGACTCGATGTATCAAAACGTTTTTCCCTCGGCTTTTTAAAAGGGAAAAGCGTCGGTTTCAATTTGGGCTGACAAGCTACCCGATGAGAAGTGACTAGCAAATTGCCACATAGCTCGGTAACCGGTTCTCTACTCCCACTTGTACTCATAAATGATCAGCACACGAAATCATCGATCTTACACTCATGTTTTCCCCATGACGTCAAGTTGGCTTGAACTTCTACGGCGGGCAATGTAATAGCCCTCTAAATCTGGTCTCCCAAATGAGACCTTTCACTGGGCCTTGTCAACTGCTAACGTCTGCCCGCTAATGCGGTGGTCACTGTGAGTAGCGTGGGGCTGCTGTAGAAGGTATCCCAATCCCAGGATCTGAATATAGTGCTAGACGATACTTCAGAGCCTTCGAGAAAGTGCGTCATGCCAGAAAATAAATTAAAAGGGGAATTCCACCGAACTAAATCTCTACTTTTATGCGGGGACTGGAGATTTCCGTACCAATCCACGTCTGAGTAACTCTGCGCAAGCCTGATCATCGGGCTACTTGGGCCATAGCTGATTGGAAAATGTGCTAAGATTGGCCAGTAGGATGGTAGCAGGCCAAGGAGAGGACACCCACGCAGAGGATCTTCCAGCCCTGGATCTGTTTTCGATGAGGCGGCCGCATGTGCGCAGGGCTTGTGAGGGACCGTAGTATTCGCAGTGAACACCTCGGAGGTCAAGGTCAACTTAACGTATATATCACGTAGTCTATTTATTGCTTTTTCCGTCGTTTAGGCCTGTTTTTACGTAGCACCTAGTAGTATTAGTTATTTACTCTGAAGCGTCAAATTGTCCGCGGCAATAACTGCGACACACCACTGTGGGTCCGTCAATTATTACCGTGAAAAATCAACACAACCCTTTACTAGGAAATTCAGATCTATACCTACTACAAGTCACTCCCTTGGATCCACCTATAAAATACTTAGCGGTTGTTTGCCAAATCAACCCCTTTGGTTATCGTTTACACCTGGCTAAAACTCTAACACCTCTTCGTCCATACAGTGAAGCCACCTGGTCAGCCCTGCTTGCAAACATCCTAGGTGACTTCCTATAGAATTTTAGTTCCTTTCTGTATCTAGGCATCTTGAATTCGCTAAATTTTCAACAAAACTAGTGGATTATCCGAAGCCAACGGTCACGGTGCGCAATTTCACGCGTAGCTATACGTCTCTCAATCGCTACCCCATGCTCCGTCGCATTAACGAACATCCATGATGACGCAAATGGCAACATTGACAGCCCCTTACAACAAGCTAGCTCACTCGAATCGCGGATTAAAGCTCTTGACAGGGCCACCAAATTCTGACTCCACTGGCTCAACTTCTCGAGCCCTCTATGGTTACTACGGACTGTAACTTAGTTGCCACGCATATTTGCAGAGGTTTCACAGCGAATACGAAACTCAAATCACGCCATTGTATTTAACATTCCCGATAGGGCCCCACTCAACATAGTCAGCAGTACCTTGCTAAAGGCCACTAACATGGAACGTGTGATATGCCTTAGCAGCAGATTACGAAAGAAAAACAACGAAACCAAAGCCCTCTACTTTTCCAGTTTCCGGACTCACTGACAGCCAGTGATTTTATCCATGAACAAACAGTTATTGCCATTAACTCGCCACACGAAAACATTCGAATAGCATCCGGCAAAACGCCACTACAATGAGAAGTGCTGAGAAAGTTGAACTCTCGCAAAGATCCAGGGCAGGAATCCACCCAAAAGACACCTAACTCCGCCACCCCCCTAACCTACTCTACGCATCCAACTCTATCAGCCAACAGCAGTCTAATGTAGGCCATGACGCAACGCCTGGGCCTTCTACAAATCCACCAGTCTCCAAGCGCCCTAGGCTCATCAGCAGTGTTGCAGATGCCTGGGACTCGAATCCGCCGGGTCCTGCCAGACAGCTTAGCTCGGTGCATCAGAAACAGCTACCTAAATCGCTTAGCCCCCCTGACCTAACAACTTTGCATCACTCTTCTTAGGCAACGCATAAATCAAAGTATGGTCGTTCTTGTCCACATCACATAGCGACGACTAAAACTTACACTCCGGGCCGCACCGTACCATTGCCAGGTCATTCTCGTTCGAATCGAACCCGTCAGCCTTCAGGGCATACTCCCGCAAACAAACTGTCAAGAAGTAGCGCACCTAAAGACACAACCTCGTAGATGCAATCTGACTTATCTCCCATCGGCCGAAAGTTGGCAACGATCTACACTCAGCTCTTAATGCAGGGTGTCGATACCAACGGTAACCCATGGCCACAAATCCAGAGTTCGGCAACCCACGCTAGATCCCTTCTGGAGACCTCAACGTTTAGTTCGCTAGGTAACGATCGCCTTGCATCTCCAGGCCACACCCCGAAAGGTTCTGCAAAGATTAGAAGCGAACAGATACCCTAGTAAGATGTCACTAATGCCGGGACCTACAGTTTTTGTTCCCAAAATTGATAGTTTCTCAAACCGTAATCTCTCCCAGCGAAATCCCAGTTCTACGCGCATTTATACGGGCGATGCTCACAAACCACCTCACAGCTAGTGTTCAGAGCTGCTTCTTAATAGTTCATCATTTCCTAACTTGTCCGTGCCTTCACAGTTCATTCTGTTAGTCCCTTTACCATCCCAAAACTTTCGTTTAGCCCCATCATTGCCTATCGCACCACTGTCTTTTTACGCGCAGGATACATCCACATACCCCCTTTGAGTAAATTTTCCCCACCCTGTGGCATACAATCCCACAATCTCTCCTCTCTTCTAGCCCTAATGAACCAATTTCCAACACCAGCACCTTGCCAGTTGTTCACGCCTTTGGTTCACACCGAACTCCGCGGCCCAACTACGCAACACTGCTTATTGCCACTACCTTCTTCCAAGATAACCTCCACATACCCCCTCTTCCAACCGCCAACATCTGTCCTTTCTCACCCTGGCAAGCCGCATCGATAGGCGGCGAAGCCACCCCACACTCTCCTAGTCCCTACCCTCTGAGGTCTGCCCTTACCACTCAACACCAAACAATACCAAGGTTGTCACTCGGAGAAGCCAATACCTTCCATAACCCCGTATTCTATCATTGTACTGGAGCATCAAACGATCCCAACGAATCAAGACAAGTAGCAGGATTACTTAGTCAAAGGTCCTCTCTTTCACCACGTAATAACCCAAAATTGGTTATTTCCGGTTCGTCAGCGGCTGATTTTTCCGAAGCCATCGGGGATGCATCCAACGCTCGCTTTTCCTCCTCTTTGGTAATAGCTCGAACTCGCGTCCCTCACTGTGCACTTTCTCCGACCAACAACTCCACTACGTTATCTAGCCCAGACAGACACTTCCACATGAGTGGGTTATCATTCATCTTGTTTAACTCACGGTCAATCTTAAACAAGCTTCATCGCCTAAAACACTGCGTCATAACTTCCGGTCCTGACATCATCTTTATTACTGAAACCTGGCTTACCGAACACATTCATACAAGCGAAATTAGGCTTGAAGGGCACAAGGATTTTAGAGTAAACAGGATTGGCGGACGCGGAGGTGGATGCCTTGTGTACGTACAGCACGCCCTTTCGGTAATCCCCATCAGACATGCCGCACTTGACTCAATTCCTGCTTTTCTATGGCTCACAATTCGGTTTTCAACTGGAATCATGCACACATGTTGTGTCTATCGCCCGCCCTCATCTACTATTTCAGACTTACCTCCTTTAATTGAAGCCTCTGATTACCTTTCACTACTATCTTCGGCAGCGAAAATCATAGCCGGTGATTTTAACTGGCCTAAAGCATCCTGGAGAAACCTCACAGCACCTCCCAGCTTAATAGACTTTGTCGCCCATACTCACATTGGGGGCTGAGTGCAACACGTAGAAGCCTCTACTGGGAGCTCCAACATCCTAGATCTTATACTCACCCACAGCGTTTCCCACTTTTCGGTTTCCGTTCTGAATAAATTTCCGGGTAGCGACCATAAGATAGTGGCCGGTAATTTTTAATTTCATCCTTATCCATCAGACTATCTGACCCCAGTCAACAATCCCGTCCGTTTAAATTGGAACCCTCTGCCCAATCTCATCCATAACCAAGATTGGAGCAGTTTTTTCTAACGGCTGACCCCCAACAGAAGGCTGATCACTTTTACCTTAAAATGGAAACTGCCTCCTGAAAATTAGCCAAATGTCCCAAAACTCCTCCCTTAGGAAGTTGAAGCTTGCCTCCCTCCAACAAAGGTACCTTAAGATGCAAAGACTTCACCTCCGAAACCACGACTTCTTTTTCATGAGACTAACACGTCTTACCGATGTTATCCGGGATCCAGACGGAGATCAGCCTCAAAACGAAGGAGCTTGAGCCCTAAGGCATCCTGATAAAGCACTGAGGCTCTCACTCCTGTATGAATCCAGGAATTTGACAGCAGATACTACTATCCAGTACGTTGCGTTATCGAATAAAACTTCGGCCACCTCCCCTTCCGATATAGCCGAGGTCTTCAACCTTCACTTCGCCAACTCTATGGCCTCCGCCTCAAACATAGCCCCTGCTCCATAACCATTCTTTTTCTTTTAACGCAGTAAGCTTCTCCCGTGAAGCCCCTTACTCACCTTGGCACAAGCCTTTTACTGTCCCTTCTGACATGGCTAAATCGGCCATACCGTCACGTTTTTTCCTTCTTGTCTACTTCAAAGTCTGGAGCAAGTTGTCCATCACCCTTTGAGCTTCACAAACCAAGTCCCAGTTTTTGTCTTCACTCATCCCATATCTCAGCGTCACCCGTGCACTCCAGTTATCTAACATTAGCATGGCAGAAGATATAGCATACGAGAGTGGCCTCGGTTTCTAAGTCCAACTCCTTCGCCGACCCTGCTCTCTTCAAATGAGGACACAATCAACGGCAGATAGTTTCATCTATCTGACTGAGTTCTCAAAGTCTGACTAGCCATGGCTATTTCCGTAATGAATCAAAGCAAATGAGATGCCTCTATTTTCATCCACTTTGCTTCTACCCTCTCCCGTGGCCTCTGTCACTCTTATGCCTTGTTCTTTACTGGTTTTACATGCCTCCATCGACCGTTAATCCACAGCAGGGGCACACCCTGACTGTTCTTTTTTATTTGCTCTCCTTTTCTAGTTCTCCTCTTACGTGCGTTTTACCCTCGACGTTGGTGTACGCGCCTCGATAACGCCGCTGTTTGGTCGATTATTAACTGCTGGCTCCATCCTCTTGAACCCCTCGCAACCTGGCCATCCAATCGCGGAACTTATATCTCTTACGTCCATAGTTGAACTACGCCCCACGTTACCACCAATGGATATTCGTGCCATTCACAACGGTGCAGGGCTCCGTCAGATCCAGCACTTTGGCCGGCGCACATCGGGCGTGCATGTCGTCTGCAACGATGTGCTAGTGCAATTAGGCTGGTGGATTACACCTACCGTGTTCACTTCCAAGTGTTTTTCAGGTTGGGTGTCCAGCGCACGGCCAGTCGCTCCCACTAGCACAGGCTGCGGATAACAAGCTCTAATGCTTTCAGTTGCAGATCGCCTGCTACAACCATCTTCGTTCACAACTATACGCCCACGTATCACTCTTGTCATCACTCTTATCACATCTACTTTTTCGTTTTTCTGTGGTATGCACACCTACCCATTCTGTCCTTGCTCCTATCTGCTCTCACTGTGTTACCTCTCATTGCACATCACTAAGGTCCTAACCACTTTACTCTGCTGATGACCGCTAATATTTTATTTCTTCACCAAAGTTGGCGTTGCCGGCTTGTAGCCTCTATTCATTTGATATTACCCTAGGCCTATAAAGCTCATTGATCGCATGCTTACGCCTCACTGCCTACCGTTCTGTCTAACCCTCTCTCGTTCTCTCTTCTCATGCCTAGTACCACTACACAGCAGCCCTACCCGCACTCGTGACCAATTCTCACATTAGAACTGCCGTTCGAAACTCTGCATCACTCACAGCCACACTTATTATCCAGTCACTATCGCTATATTCTCCTTGCCTGGCCTTGTGGTTCCTCTGTGGATCCCTCCACTTGGCGGTGCTCCGACTAGTATCGTCTACTTGCATCTACTTGTACAATTGCCTGCATGCATGCAGCTCCCAATTTCCATGTCCCTTACTCCGACCAGCATCCATTGTTCATGCGTCATGTTCGTCCACCGGTTTACCTGCCCCGGTGCTTCTTTCCTCTCTGCCTTTTTCGTGTTCCACCTGCAATGAAATGATCTTACTGGTTATGTCTCACCTGCCTGTTTCGGCCCGTGATCCCATCTCCCGTTTCGTCTATTGTTTGCCACAGGCATTTTATGCGTGCCTTCCAGACCGTTCTGCTCTTTCACTTGCCACCTAATGTAAAATCGCTGTTTCTTCTTGGTGCCCATTCACAGTTTCAGTCCGTTTGATCTGCTATAACCCTCTGGTACCCATTTTGCTCATTTTTCTCCCACGCTGTTTGCCGTCACAGCCGCTGCATCTTGCACCGCGGAGAGTTTCACCTCCCGGGCAACTTTCTCCACTTTGTATGCACAATCGCTCTGCGCTGCTGAGCCATCTCCATCGCCACCATCTTCCTGCTGAATAATTTAAGCCCATTTACTATTGCTTCTCCCATTCTTGACCGACACTATATGTCTCACCTACATCAATCAGATTATTAGATCCATTCTTACCTGTTCTCTTCGATACTCCCCTTCATCTCGCCTTTCTTGGACTGCTCCCCAATCGTCGTCCTTTCTGTGCTTACGCATTCTCCACTCTCTCTTGATCCGCCGGGTTCACCTGTCATGAAGATAATTCACCACGATATTCCAAAGTTAATGGATAATTTCTTCTAGGACTCCACTGTTATTGATCCGGCTTCTCTTATATATATATATATATATATATATATATATACATGTTCGCACATATATATATACACATTCACATTGTATCCTACAGTTCCGCACAGGCCATTTCTCTCGCTATCATCCCGCTGACCGCAACGATATGCATCAATTCCTTCTACATCTGTGTCTCACATCTACTGTGTTCAATTCTTATGAACTATTTTTTTTACCTGGTCCACCCTTTACGTCTTACTTTGCCCGCTCCCTGTTTTACATTGAGTCGTGCCCTGTTTGTTTACCGTCTATTGCAGAGTACCAATGCTTCGTTGCTATTTAATCCTTTTCAGTGGATCGCACTTCTTCTCCATCGTCTCCCGCTATTACTGTTTCTTACGCTGATTTCTAACCCTTTTCATGTATATCAGTCTGCTTTCAGATGTCCCTATACTGACCAGACGGATCCCTCACCTCACCTTAACCTTTAAACCCACGGGTCGTCCATTTGAATCCGCCGATGGGTCCATTTAAACTCAGTACATTTTCTTTGGTGTGCATACATTTACCAAACTTTCATCCTACTTTACTCCCCCTTCTAAGCCTCTTTTATCCAACTTCTGTCATGTAACTTTCTACATTTTCAAGTGTTTTGTCTGTCCGTTCCAGCATTTGTCAAAATTGGTCATGCATCTGGCATGCCTCGGGCGTCTCAGAAATAAACCATTATTATTATTATTATCATTAACTGAACTGACAGAACGTATTGAAATTGCCCACACCCAGAACTAGGCAAACGGAAGTGACATAAAGACCAAGGCCGCGAAATAGCACGTCAGTTGTATTGCAGAACGGGCTTCTATAAATATGTTAAATTGAAGAATATTATGGAAAGACTTGAAGATGACCAGTCACAATGAGCTAATTTGGACTTATCCACGGTGGTTCTGATTGGTCGAGGCTCATCCGAGTGCTTGGATACGAAGCTTTACATGGTCGCATAACGTGCAACATTTGCTGAATCACCAAAGAAATCTTCAAAGGAGTGAAGAAATTGTTGCATATTCTCTGAGAAATATGTTCCTTGCGATTCCACAGGGCGTAAATAAGAGGCATAGCCTGAGACCGCGAAAAGGGTACGCAAGGCCGTGAGGATACAAGCGGATCAAAACTTGCCGCCAGATTTCCGGTAGATTTTCCGAGACGTAATAGTTTCCGCTACGCAAGCTTAATGGGGTGCCGCAAAACCGAACCCTTTTTTCGTTGTCCAGAGGTAAATCTTCCAACTTGTCGACAACACCAGAAGCAAGATACCGACAAGTTTTGTGTCCTAAACCCTCTCCTCTTGTCCCATTGTCCCGTTATCCATTGAACTATTTTCCAACTCTCCGGAAGCATCCAGACGACTAGACAAACAAGATTCAAGAAAGTTCTAATAATAGCGGCATCTTGCTTGACCGCCGCCAATACACATGCACAAGATATGATCAAAGAATACAGCGGTATATAAGGATGCGAGGTATGCACAATTTTGAAATTTAGGGTCCACAGTGGCAGAAATAAAACAATAAATCTGGCAAGTGTTTGAGCGGAAGGAATTGGAGATGGTCAACACGGGAATTATGAACCAGTTTCGACTGCGTGAAGAGGACGTTGTGGGTAGGTGGACAAACGTGCAAATGCTGACTTGAGCAATACTGGAGAAATTTTGGAGTGCAATGTATGAAGGAACCAGTAAAGCAACAGGCGCCGGACATCACAACATGGACAGGCAACTGAGGCAGAAATAATACACGGCGTGCCTTATGGGTGCCAAAAACTGGCTGCCACGAGTCAGGGCTTTCAGAGGAAGAGGTGAGAGTGCACCTAATGGATGTTCCTGGGATCGGTAACGAGAAACCGGATGAGAGTGTTACCACAAGTCAGTCAAAAATAAAGTCCACATGGGGTTATCAAGCTGCAGTGGTATGTGCCAGTGGGATATAGGGAAGATTGATCCAACATTAGATAACTAGTTTTAGAGGAGCCTGTGATATGAACGCAAGTAAGTCGGATGTGATAATAAGACTTACCTTTTTATATAGGTAATTTCAGTGCCATATAACAATTCAGATGAAGGCAAAAACTTCACCAGGAATGCAGTGTCTTAAGGAAGAGCATGAATGGTGTACGGAGGAAGAACTGACTTTCAAAGAGGAGCCGTCAAAGAAACAGACTATTGGAGATAAGAGTTATTGGAGCGACCTCGCGAATGTGCAGAGCTCACAAGAAGGGTGAAAACAGTGGTGACTAGCAGAATGCCAGACCCGGATGAACAGCAGAAATTCGGAGACAGCACATAAGATTTTCTTTATATGTGATAAGGGAATGAATAATAATTATAAAAACGGTATGGTTCTCGATCTTGGCCGAGGGACGCGCATGGGAGCATGATCCATGTAAACATTATCGCTCACTGAAACGGAAAATTACGAATTTGATGGGAGGAGTCGACTGCTTCAGCAAACTAGAGAATCAAACTGAACCGAGTTCAAATGAACTACGGGGACAACGGCTTTCGGGGTAAATACGAGTCGGTTTCGGTTCCATCGTCGGCAGTAGCGGAGAACAGGCTGGACATGAAGTTGTTGAAATGAACGTTATCGTACGACGCAGAAGATACAGCATACGCAGGAGTGATGCAGAAGTTGCGAAGAATGCTTTTCAAGTTCGCTGGATGGAGCAAGCGGGGAGAAACTGCGAAATGGTGCTCAAGAGAACTTTTACGAATAAGAAGAGAGCCCGGACACTGTGAAAAAGAAAGGGATATTACCAGAAATGATCGGGAATAACCGGTTATGTAAATCCTCTACTGGCGGAAGAAGGATGGAATCACGCGATATGAAGAACGATCTGCGGAGCGAAATACTGTCAGAGAGGATCAAGTTGCTGAAACGAAGAAAGCAATAAAGGTGTTTGCCTGGACTGGGCCTGACTACTTCCAAAGTGACAAACACGTATTATCAATCGGGTGTCCTGGGGCTTTTCCGCATCCAAATTGAGTACTGAAGGTTAGAAAGGCTTACAGTATTTTGAGTGTGCCCTTCGATGAGATTGGTTCCGTTGCGTGGTTGGAAAACAGTCGAAGTTGGCAAAATGAGGTCTC
This sequence comes from Fasciola hepatica, assembly GCA_948099385.1. NCBI lineage: Eukaryota > Metazoa > Platyhelminthes > Trematoda > Plagiorchiida > Fasciolidae > Fasciola > Fasciola hepatica. The sequence goes on along the minus strand of CANUEZ040000032.1, from coordinate 376,413 downwards.
GGTCAGGTACAATTTATCAGCGGTTTGCAGCCGTAGGTAATGCTTGTTATCTTGTAAGTATGATCCTCTTTCGGTGTATGGGATGTAATTTCAAACGCGATGTGAACAGCGGAAACCGACGAATGACGTTGGTCGACAACGATGGACATGTGTTGCTAGTGAAGTAAACGTTGGTGTGCGGCCTGATAAAGCATAGGCTCGGATTGAGACATCAATGGGGGAATAACCATCAGAGACTCCAGTCAGTTCAACAAAAAGCTATCGGGAGAGTTCTTATGCCTTTCGGTTAGGTTGCGATTAAGCTGGCTGGCGGATGAAGGGCTCCAGTAAAGGCTCAGCGGACACGAGTCAGGCTGTGCTCCTAGGCCATTACGTGTGAAGAATGACATGGTAGGGTCAGCCAGTACGCGGCTCCATGCTATCGCTTGGGGTTTCTCCCTGCTGATGTGATGGATAAAACGGTACCCAGTGGGATCTAAGGTAGGTGGATAGAGAACGCGGCAGCCCGTCTTGAGGTCCAGAAGTCTTGAAGTCTTAAAGCATTAGATGGAAACGAGGCCAAAGCTCAAATGTTCCCAGATCTTGTGATTATTTAGTTGTCTGGATGCCACCTACCAGGTGGAAGATAGGTCACCGGGTAAAGGGCAACAATAAGAGGGGAGAAGATTCAGAATATAAATCTTGACAGCATCTTGCATCTGGTATTGTCGGCGAGCCGGAAGATGGTTCACTGGGAGAAGGAAGAATGGACTTTGTTCACTCTGTGGAGCGTAATCGATTCTGACTAGGAAAACCCATCGGGCTACAAACAGCAAGAACTTTTGACCGCGCGCGGCGCGTCAATGAGGGTTTCAGCTGAGAAACATGATAAACATTGCAACAGTCGTTTGGCATAGGTGGGATATGGTAACAGAGGGAAAAGAGCTTGGTCGGCACTAGTGCGTGGAAAGCTGGCACCATATCATCCAACTTAGGCACAATCAGGGGAATCAATAGCATGATCTGCGAACTGGCAGCACATCCGTGGGATATTTACTAACCGAATGCTACTTACTGGTGTCTGGCATTTGTTTCCAGGTTATTACCAAGTTTGGCAGTAACCAGAAGGATGGGTTGGGTGCTGAGACGCGGTAAACGTCCCTTTTTTACAAAAATGGAGAAGAATGGTTAGTTAAAGGTGGGAAACATAAGTGGCTCTCCGTCTCCTTTTTCTGAGTTACCGGGGTCTTTGTTGGTCATCTGTTACCTCGATATGCTATCCATGTCAGTGGGCTTGAAGTCTAGGCTACGGTAGTGATTGCAGTTGGCATGAGGCAACCAAGGTTTAGTAAGATCCCAGATAGCAATTTGTGTATCTGGTCTGAGGGATATTTGACACTTGCATCCGTGGGACATTCACAAGTCTGGTGCCACTGGCTGGTGCCAGCTGTTGGTTGCTTTTAGGTAGGATTGTAAACCTAAGCGTGGCTTGGAAACTAGGATAAAGGGGGGCCTCATTTTAACAAAGATGACGAAAGATCCATGAGTACCAAAGGAAAAGGTGACGGATCTTCACTACTGTTTTTCCTCCCTTCTCGGGCTTCACTGAGGTTGGTGTTAGTCGTCAGGTGGGTCAACATGCTGCCGGATCAATGGGTTGAAATTCGAGGCTACGGTGGTGGTTGTATTTGACGTCAACATGCATGTTAGATGTTCGTGGGGATGGTATGGGTTGGATGAAACAGAACGGGAGGTGGGTAAGCATATGTGGAGAGTCCGGCGCGCTGTCACTCCAGTCAGCTTCGTGCTTAAATCCCAGAGGCTTGTCGAGCAAACAAGGTCGATGTGGGGTTTCCTTTTTGCAGGAACAAGCCTGAGCAGATGGGAGACATACCCATAAATGAAGTCTTGAAGTCTTGAATTCTTTAAGCACTACACTTGTTCGAGGCCTTGAGCCCAAAGGTACAGGTTCTCGAGAAAATCCTTGATCGTCTCTCGGATTCACCGAGCTGAAACAAAAGTAAAAAGAAACGAGGGCGGGGCGGGAGCGGCAACGGAAACAAAATGTACATAATATCATGCCATTTCTCACTCTGGACAGCGCCTTAAGCGGAATGGGGGTAGGAAATTCATGAAAATATAGCATAATAGAAATGTAACAAAAGGCAAGGACAAGGAAATACTGTGAGAGATGCAGGTAGAGGTATAACTCTTTCTTGAAGGTAGTTTTGTTCTGCGGGAAAGCAGTATCTTCCGAAGAGCTTTCCAAGGAGTAATAACCCTACGGTTAAAAAAGTTAATTTGTAGAGAAGTGCTTGGTCTCGATTTAAAAACCTTTCTGCTGTGACCACAAAGAGAAAAGCTGGACAGACGGAGAAGAGGCTATCGTTTTTAAGTGATCCAAAAGGGGGAAACATCAGAAACAGACCACCGTTAAGAGTTTTAAGTCAAGGGGATAGGTTTTGAGGAGTGAGAGGCGGATGGGATGAAACAGGTGGGGCAGGCTCCATAATGCTTTGATGGAAGACCTCTAAACGCTGTCTGGGATCTCACGGTCTCGCACAAGACCTTAGTGCACTATCTGACTGCCGTACTCTGGCAGAAGTCGGATATACGTGCCGAAAATTATAGGGAAATCATCCCTATAGATGCTCGGGAAGGATCTTGGAATCATATTTAGGACCCAAAAGGTAGACTTGCTCGCTAGTTGGTGATGATGGGGGATGGACAAGTTACGATCTAGCCGGAAACATGACGCCTTGAGTCGGTCAACCCTAGGCACAGTGGTTTCTTCCGTTAGTGAAGAACTTGCGACCAGTCTCTCCGCCGAAAGACATGCTCACGTAATTGTCATCGTTAACTGGGATGTTCTAACCCTCGGACCAGCTTTAAATAATGGTTTATTTCAGATAACCCCGAGGCATACTGCAACGCGAGGTCAAACGGTACAGTTGGGCGCAGAGTCCGAATTCCAAGAGGATGATTCAGGTATATGCAGTCGGTATTGTACAGGGGAAAGTATTTGAAATACTCTTTAAGTCGGCGCCCGGTAAATTTGAACCCAAGGTCGGGTGGCCAACCCGACCAAGTCAGGGTGGAGCTGGCAGGATATAATAGACTCTTACTGAAATATTACAAAAAGAGGGACTGTGCAACAAGGGAATCAAACAGAATTGAGGAAAGTTTTGTTCACCCGGAGGAAAAAGAAATTTCCAAGGGAGATATGAACCAGCTATAGCGCTCCGCGGAGTATGGAACGGCTCTGGATTGGAAATCAGGCGATAAAAGGAATGACTTTGCGGATGAAGAACGAGCGAAATCTTCTGAAGAGTACCCTTGCAGTCTTTAACGACCAAATATCGGCTGAGTCAGTTAAATACCCAGCGAAGAACTCAGTTGTAGAGAGAGATTACCTAGGTGATGGTAAAAGCAGTGGCCGGAAGTAAACATGTAATCGTTGCGCACATTGTTTACTTTCAGAAAGGCGGAATGTGATGCACCAAAATGAAAATGGAAACTAGGCGACCGGTCAATTTGTGATGCGTAGCCATGTTAGTCGCAGATACACGGTTTGCAAAGATGAGTATTTAAATGACAGGTAAGTATTTACGTTTGATAATCGTTATCTTAGGGCTGAACATGATGACCAGAGAGATGCGAGGATCAAAATTGTCTGACAGGGTTTGTCAAGATAGAGTGGAAAGGCACGAAACAACCTATAAATACGTTTGAGAAGTTGGGCGGCGAAGTAGTTGACAGGTGAAATACTATCTGTTGATGTTCTTTGTATAAGGCGGATCATGTGATGGCGAAAGATCAAAACGCTGCTATACAGATGTCTTTTAGATGTGAATATATGGAGAGGGCGTGAATCTTTGCAAGGTGAGGGTATTGCAATGCTACAGCCGTGTGGGCAAACAGAAGGACTGATAGAGAGGGCGAACTGTCTCAATATCGTCGACTGTTGGGATGCCCTGGTGACAAATACTCCTCAGTGGAGTATGCTGTTTGGACACTGTGGGACGGAAGCGTATGGCAACAATAAATGTGACCTTTTGCAAATATATCGGTAAATGTAGCAAAAAGGTGTGAGTTTTATCTTGGGGACTGGTTAGGTTTGCGAATGGGACAAGCGGGTGGTTTGGCACGAATCTTTGGGAAAAAGGATCATGAACGGTAAGCCGAGTGCGGAAACGGTCTTTTTTTATGTGCCAGGGAAAGTAGATTTTGCTTGGCGTAAGAAGCGACAAGTTAAGATGGCGTAGATGGAAGCGAGTACGATGAAAATTAGGCGATGATAAGGGGAGATATTCCCATATTTGCTGCAGATTGGTTGCTCCGTTAATGGAGAAAGTGTGACCAGTCTCTCTGTCGAGAGACACGCTTAAGCAATTGTCATCATTAGCTGGGAGGTTCCAATTCCCGGACCAGCCTTTTGTTTCACTTACTGCAATTTGCAGGTTTTCAATGCCTAAACTCCTGGGGGTTACAGCGTCTGCGTACATCGCAGTGTTTGCAGGAGGAGCAGCCGGAAGATCGTTTATGTAGATCAAATAAGGAAGAGGATCTAGGACCGACATTTGTGGGACTACGATTTTTACAGAGGGGGATTGTAAGAAAACATTCCCCACCTTAACCACAAAAATGCGACGGGCAAGGAAACTGCACAAGATGGCCAACATGGAGCCTGTTATCCAATTTTTTGAACCTTATAAAGAGGAAAGACACGGGATAATTGTCGAAGGCCTTGACACAATTGATGGACACAGCTTGTGAGAGCTGGCCCTCATCGAATGCTTTTGTCAGATTATCCATAGCAGTAAGCATGTAGGTGGTGCATGATCTGAAAGGAAGAAACCCATTTCGGGAGGGTGCGAGGATCCTATTTCTATGCAGATGGGAAAGAACCGCACTTCTTGGAATTCGCTCGAAAATTTTGCTGGCGATTTAGGTGAGATTTATGGGTCTGTAACTAGGAGTAAGATAAATACTACCTTTCTCATAGATAGGTGCGATGATTGCCTTTTTCAGCTACTAGAGAAAACTCCGTCGTCAGCACATTCCTGAAAAAGAGAGGCATAAGGAGCATCTAACGTTACCGTAGTTTCCCTGAGAATGCGGGGGTGGGTTAAGCCCGGACCCATGGAGCAATATTGGTTTAGCCGACGGAAGCCTTGTGCAACTGCACCAATCGTAATGGTGGTTTGGTTAAAGGTAGTGACCATAGATGTCGGGCGCATGGCGGGGTGGGATGATATGGGTATGGGGCAAAAAAATGTACGAAAGTAAGAGGTGAAGACCCCGGCTACTGGGCTGGGGGAAGTGGTTGGGGATCCGGCATAATCTTCGAGAGCTAGTGGCCTCGGAACTGTGTCCCTTAGACGGCGCATGTAGTAGAAGAAATGTTTCAATATTCAATGCTCGAGCAATTACAGATCAGTTGACTGCATTTTGAAAGGATCTATTATTGTCTTTGCATTTTTTACGGTTGATCCGGAAGTCTTCTTTATCGCGGGCAAGACCTGTGGCTTTGTATAGATCAAAGAAACCTGGACGTTCGTCAAGAATGCGCCTAATGGGGCGAGGGAGAGGCCGCTTACCGGTCTGTGGAAGACTAATTCTTGAGACAAATAGCCTATCAGCCAAGAGGAACAACCCTATGGGACCCTATGCCATCTCATCAGTACATTTGCCTGGGTTAGCTGAATTTAGCTGGGAGCGAATAAATGCGCTGACCTGGTCTAAGTTCGACCTTTGGGAGGGTCTCCAAATTTTGATTGTTGAGAAAAAGAGGCTACTACGCAATATGGTCGAACCCATTGAGAATGTGATCACTCTTGCCAATAGGTGGCAAGCAGTGCACCATATTTGTTTGGAACCACTTAATAATGATGATCAGATCTAATAGGGAGGGAGTGTGTCCAGTAAGACATACGGTTGGGCCCTTAACCTTCTGTGCCCATGAGTTCTTGAGTACGAGGTCTGGGGGTGGTCTACTAAAGGTGATGTCAAGGGGATCAGCTCTTTGCCAGTCGATACTGAGAGAGTTGAAGTCACCAGTGTCTAACTGGTGGGTGAAGTCTGTGCAGCTCTTCAGGGAGTCCAATAAGTACATGAGACCCATGCCATCGGTTTAATTGCATGCGGGAGGGCGATAGGCTACGCCAAGCAGTAGGGTATCCGTCCTAGAAAGGGTAAAAGCAGCCCAAATGCAATCAATACATTGAAAGGCAGGGTTGTTAGCACAGTGGGAGGGGGGACAGAATTAACGTTGTATATAGCAACCCCGCCTCAGGACCTCTGCTGGAGTCCTGCCTCACTTTATTGTTTCCGGTCATGGATATTTCGGCATCTAGTATATCGGGAGTGAGCCAGGTCTTTGTGAGGGCTATGATCTTAGGCTCCTTATCCACTGCGAGCTGCCGGAGCTCCGAGATCTTATTCAGCACATTCAGGCAATTGCTGTGAAAACACTTGAGCATATGCTCAGGAATTGTTGCAGAATCGACAAAGACAACTGACCTTGGGTTCAAAGAGGGGCAAAGATGGAGAGTTGGATATGAAAGGGAGGTCCTTGGGGAGTCGGGAGCTGAAGATATCGGGGGCTAGAGGGTAAACAGACTGTTAGAGGGACCGGCGAGCTTTGACAACTAGTAACCTGGGAGGTATCATATCAAGCTAACGGTCTACATTCTTCGGTCTTCAAAAAGGATGGGCTGCTTTTATGGCTTACCTTTAAGTGCACTGCGCGATTCATTACTCTGAGTCTTCGTGTTCGTGATCCTGTTTTGCATGACCGCACCACAGACATTTTCTGATGTGTTATCCTCCTAGTTGCAGCTTTCAGCGGAAACAGGTTGCATGTTTGTGTCTGGGCTCGAGGACGAGTGAGTTTCATCCGTTAATACGGTCTTATTAGCAATGTTGCGGTCTGGGATACGTTTTTGGACGTCAGGTTTTTAGTAGCACTAGGTCTAATGCTGGAAGTACTTTCCGCGACGGGAGATGGAGTGATAATGGAAGCATCGGATAGTGGATATGGAGCCCCATCCTCAAGACAAGTTACCTGGGCGATAGGCAGCTCTCTGAGCTTCGGACCGGCTTTCTGTGGGGTTGCCAGCGTGGCCTTCTTACTGCTGAGCCTTAGGTGAGGTGGCTTGCCAATGGATGCTCCCATGAGCCTTTTGTTCCGCTCTTGAGCTTTGCGGCGGAGGAGGTAATTCCTTTGGCTGTCTCCGTGGAGCTTACTTCAATTAAAATGCCGTGTACCCGGTTGGTACTTTTGGCTGCAGCCAAGTGTACCAATCTTTAAATAGGAAGGGGAGCTTGGGACGGTGTAACAGCTGGGCATAGGTGGCCATCCCCCCCACAGCCCGATACCAGTGGTGTTTGGGGAGCAAACCGATCCCACTGGGCTCTCTTCGTTTTACACTTTTTAGTTTCTTGTTGTCTACTGACAATGTGGTGGTTGAGCCCATATAGGAACCTTCCAAGGCCCTTTCACCCGATCGTAATATCATGCGTATTGGTTTTTGCAGTTGCTGGGGATGGTCTGTTTCTTCCTCGTTCGGACAACCCCACAGTATGGGTGCCTTTGACATCAAGGGCTTCGCTAATGTGGGCTGGAAAAACGCAGAGTGGGACCAAGCAAACACACGGAGTGGGACAACGAATGTTGTAGAGCGCATGCCAGCGTACGTGTATCGGTCGCACACAAAGCCAGACCAGGCTTAAGACAATCAATGACTATTCCGAGCCGGCTGGTGTAGATCAGTTAAGCTGTACAGATGGGAAATAGTGAGGTTTATAAGAGAGAAGATAGTAGTATTTCGTGGGTGGTAGATTCAGGGATGAGACGAGAGGATGGCCCAACGGGTAGTTAGTTGAGGGTGGACACTTGGGATAAGAGATTGTGGAATGAGATAGCTAAGGAAAACGAAACGAGGCCAGACATAAAATCCAGGCTGGGGGTGGTAGCCACAATGAATGGGGAAGGAGTGAAAAGATGAAGGAAATTGGTGAACGGCGGAACTTGGTGTCCCAGGAGCCAGAACCACAAATTTATTTGCTAGAGAGACACCAAAGGCCAAAACCTTAGAGTGATTGGCAGTATAACATGAGTATTGTCTAGAATAAGGAGGACTGGCAAGCACTAAACTAGGCGTAGTTACAGAAGCTGATAAGCTGTAGTTACTGTAATATAGAGTATGTGCAGTATAACGTAAAAGAAAATAGCCGATCCGGGGTCCGCCATTGGGCGAGGAATTAAATTTCTGGGATATGGTGCCATAAAATATAGTATTGTTTTCATTTTAGTAGACCGGCTCTTGGGTGACGCTCTAGCCGGTGAGAGAAATCAAATTAGGATCAGTCAAGAAGTGATTCAGCGAGCCTCTGACTTGATAATTGGAGAGAATCTGGAGGACGTTTATCAAGATTTTATCCCATAACTTTTAGTATTCTATGAGGAAAAGTAAAATCTGAAAGCCAATTTTGATCCCTACATAGGGAGCCGCAGGTACTGACTGCGTAGGGCAAAATTCGTGGATGGAGTGAGGCTAATGGGTTCAGTATATGAGAAGGCCATACCCTGGTATAGTTTAAATAGGAAGCGTAGATTGAGCCATAGACGTTCAAGACTGGGTAGGATGCATTGATCCTTGTAACACAGACCGGAGGAAAATCTCACTAATTGTTTGGCAAAAAGGAGCTGCGGGGACTCCAGAGACATGCGGTCAGATTTCGCCACGTTGTTGAAGATAATGGGACGGTATTCAAGGAAAGGCCTGGCGAGGAGCTTGCAAGTGGGCAGTTTACGATCGTTTAGCCGGAAAGTTCTGGAGATTAGACTAACGGTTCTTCTCGTCTTGGCAACCTGGAATGGAGCATACTCGGAAAACCTGAAGCTACAAGAGTATTGAAGGCCAGGGTCTCGAACTAACGGGCTGAACGAAATGGGTAGGTAGTGGATAAGCAGGGTTTCGGAGGTCACTTGACATCTGGGGACTGTGTAGTTGCTGTTAGGCTTTGCGAAGTTCATGCTCCAAGAGGTGCACCAGTCTCAGGGTCGCTTTACATCCATAGAGGTTTCATCCAGCATAGTTTTGCGGTTCTAACGGGGAAACTCGTGGACAATCTTGATATCAGCTAAAATGAAAAGGGCAAGAAGGTGCAAAATGGAAGATGTACCGTTTATGTAAATGATAAGAAGCAAAGGGCAGGGTACAACGAGTTGTATAGCCCCGCTGGTAACTGGAGCAGGTTATGAGACACACCCATCAAAAGAAACCACATGTGAGCAGTTCGACAGGTATGATTTTAGCCACGACAAAAGGGGACCGGAAAAGCCATGGGCTTTGAGTACGGTGGGTTATAAAGAGTGAGGGATACGGTCAAAGAACTCTGTCATATCCAGGTACATAATGATAATAGATTTACTGCAGTCAGCGGCCGCCGTCATGAAGTTAAAAAGGTCGTGCTATCAAAGGGAACATGAAAGCTGCTTTAAGAAGGCGTGCTGCTCACTATGGATGGTGTTACGAGACGATAGGAAGTCAGACATCCGCAGTCTGATGAGGCGTTTCATCGGCCTAGAAGAACTTGGAGTGTGGTTGATGGGGTGGTAGCTTGAGGGGTCATGTGTTGGTCCCTTATGAAATGAGATGATGATAGCAGTCATCCACTGTGAGGGCAACATACCAAACCTGATGGATATAATGTAGACCCTTATAGTAGGGCTGCGACATCGGTTCTTCCAAGATGTAGAATTGTTGATATAACACCACCATGGCCACGGTGTGAGGACTTCCGGACACAGGTAAGCTGTTTGGTCACCTCATTCAGAGTTAATTCTAAATAATATAGTACTTGCTCGGTGTCAGGGTTTATGCATGAGGGTAAAGTGAAGGGGTCCGAAGTAATGGGGGCGGCAAAGCAGGAATCGGGCGCTTCGGCTATCGCCGCAGAAGAGCTGATGTGCTTATTGTTTGCTGAAATAAGAGAGGGGATACAAGCGGGCTCAATCTGAGTTATGTCCTTCAGTAGGCGTGCGACCTTCGAGGAATTATTATGGCATTGCAGGGCAAAAGCTTCTTGTTTTTCAAGCATAAAGCCAGTCTTGATTCCGTGCGCTAATGAGAGACTTTGGGGCTGCAGGCATGGCGATAGGTCACCATTGAAGTGATATACCTCCTGGAACTTTAGATATCTGTTTTGCATTCGGGTCAGGATTGAACTACGGACTCTGTTTGGCATGATTCCAGTGGCTTTGGTTGCGGACAGCAGGTTGGATAAGTTGAAATGTAGTAAATCAGGAGCCAGCTGAGGGTTTCTTTGCAGGAAGAAGTCGTCCCAGCCTAATGATGGAAGCGTGCAGAAAAGATTGTCCCAGTTGACTGTTGAAGAAAGATGATTGAGTGGGTAGGACTCCAAAAGCTTGCCGGACCGCGGAGGTGTAGGATACCATTCCGTGATCACTTCCTGGGAAGAGGCCCAGAGTACTGGCTGAAATATCAGAAAAACAAATAGTGCACAGCAGAACAAGGATGTTAGTTCCCCTGGTTGGGACAGTAACGTGCTGGATCCAGTGCCCTACTCGGATGCGTGACATAAATCCTAATATGTTTTGGGGGCGAAGAGGTTATTGTAACAAACGCTGGGTGCTCTGATGTCCCCAGCAAGGAGTTTGGAGGAACAGGGCATCAACGAAAGTTGGTTGAACGCGTCAATAATCTCGGTAAGATCCACGTTGTTGGAATCAGGTGGCCGATAATAAATTAATTTTCGATGGTTTCTTTCGGAGGCGCCCGGAGCATGCCAGAGGCATGGTCAAATTTTTACAAGCTATGGAGTAGACAGACAAAATTCGTGAAAATGTACAAATTTGCGCGGAAAATCGGGATAGATAGACTCAGAAGGCAGCTTAAAGGGGGATAAATGTATGACAAGATTATGAGCACCGAATCAAAAAGGGGGTATTTTAAGTGCACTTAAGAGAGGGTTCAAATGGATGCCGGTGAGCTTGAAAGGCAAGGTCAAACGGAAGATCTGACTGGTCCGGGTGAAGATAGCTGAAAGCTGACAGATATACCCAAGGGGGCTAGGAATCGGTTTGAGGAACTGTGGTAGCGGAAGACGATGGAGAAAAGTGAGATGCACTAAATGGATTGGATAGCAATGAAGCATCAATACTCTGCAATATGTGGTCGGCGGACAGGGCACGTAACTCATTGTAAAACAGGGAGCGAGCAATGAAAGACGTAGACGATGGGTCAGATGATAAAAGTGAATTGAGGGATTGGATACGGTAGATATGAGGCACGGATGTAGAAGGAATGGACGCATATCATTACGGTCAGCCGGGTGACAGTAAGAGAGATGGCAGGTGAGGACTTGTAGGATGCAAGGCAAATGCATGTATGCATATATATATACATATATATAGGGAAGGCAGAAGCAACAACAATGGAGTCCTGAAAAAATCAGTGATTGGAAGGGGCAAGGGAGGTTAGATCGAACGATTATAGAATTAACTTGGGAATATCCTGGTGAATTTGTTTCATGACACGTGAACATGGTGTATCAGCAAAGAGAGAGAGAAGGAAATTTGGAAGCACAGAAGTAATGACCGCTTGAAGAGCAGTTCATAAAAGAGGGAAGTTGGAGGGAAGTATAGAGGAAAACAGGTAAAGGTGGATCTGATAATCCGATGATGTGTGTGAGACAAGTGGTGATGGTCGATAGTGGAGGAAGCGTTGACAAATAGACTTACTTTGTTCGGCGAGATAATGGCGCTGAAAACGGCTAGACAGCGCACAGCGAACAAAAATACAAAGTGGGGAAAGGTACCCGGGAGCTGAGACTGTCTGTGGTGCAAAGATGCAGCATCTGTGACGGCGAACAGTGCGCGAGAGGTAGGCAAAAGCAGTACCAGAGGAATTGGGTAATAGCAGATCAAACAGATTGAGACTGTAAGTGAAAACCATGATATAGCGATGATTTTGCATTAGATGGAAAGTGGAAAAGCCTAAAGGTAACACAGAAAATGCTTGTGGCGAGCAGTATACGAAACAAGAAATGAGAGCACGGACCGAGGAGACTGCTGAGATATAGCCAGTCTGATCGTTTTACAAGGGAGGCAACACAAACGGGGCTGAGAAGAAAGGAGCACTAGGACAGGTAAACCTGTGGATGAACACAGGGAACAAGGACTGAAAGCTCGACGGAGTTGGGGAAGTGAGACTGGAGAGCTGCGTGCCTGCAGGCAATTTTAAAAGTGGATGGAGCCTGGGGATGCTGATGGGGGCAGTGCCTATTGGAAAGAGCTGCAGAAGAATCGCGGAGAAAAATATAGTGGCGGTGATTAGATAATAAACGCGGCTGTCATGGAAGCGAAGTTTTGAACGGGGAGTTTTAATATGGGATTTGGTCATGGGTGCGTATTGGTATAAAGCGTGATGAGGTAGAACAAGGGAGGATTTGACAGTAAGGTAGGCGGTGATGAACAAGAATGCTATCAATGGGCATTATGAGCAGAGGATGATACCAGGTGAGTTGAGACTACGGGCCGAAGATGACGACATGGGTGGAAGAAGAAATATTGGCGGTCGTCGGTAGAGTAAAGTGGGCAGGACAACAGTGACGTGCAATGAGAGGTGACATGGTGAGAGGCTATAGGAGCAAGGACAGAATGGACAGGTGTGCAAACCGTGGAAGAACGACAAAAATGGAAGTGATGTGTGGTGACAAGAGTGATAGGTAGGCGCACCGGGGCGGAACAAGGGTGGTTGGTGCAAGCGATCTGCAACCGACTGCATTGGATGGGGTATGGCGAGGTGAGTTACCGCTTGGGATCCAATACCGGTGTTTATGGGTGGGGCTGGCGGTGCACTGGACACCCAAAATAAAAAAACACTTGGAAGTGAACACAGGAGGTGTGATCCACCGGCCCGATTTCGCTCGCACATCTTTGCAGAAGGTCAGCATGTCCTGTAACAGCCGGTCGTAGAAAATCCCCCTTTTTCCCTCGCGATTCAGTGTTTTTCCCAACATCACTCATTTCCATACACTATTGACTTGTCTTTACGAACTGGTTGTTTTTCTGGACCAATTGTTGTTTGTTCGCGCCCAGAGCGCTACTTTGGCACATCCTTCTTCAGGACCTGCGTGACGCACTTGCTGTCTGCTCACACGCTGCTATTCGGTTTCTCGTTGTCGAGTCCTTGTGATCGTATTATTGAGGTTTGCATATTGTTTATGTCATTGTTTATTGTAATAATCTAGTATCGTAGAACATCACGGATAATCGTCTTTTGATTTCGGGATCCGTTGCGAATTTGGCTGCGCATTGCTCAAACGTTCGTAACAATACTCAATAGATCAATTTTGGAACGAGGAAAAATCACGCACAATGCCAAGAAAAGGATCAAAGGCAGTCGAATCCGGACAGGAAGTAATACGGCAAGTCTCTGGGGAGGTTTTGGGTACATATGATTCTTTAGTTAATGCTAGATCGCCTAGTCCTGTCAGTGCTAGTTCATGTGTTATTGAAAACAATATTGATCGTAAGGATGTCAATTTATATAAGCTGAGAATAATAGAACTAGAGCAACAGTTACTTTCGGCTAGACTACAGGCGCATGAAGCAGAGAAGTGTACACAGAAACAGCGAGAGCATGAGACCAGTGACTTCGACACTTCCGATAGGTTAGGGTGCAATAAGGTAGGGAACCCCACGCCGGTCGCCGACTTCAAACCACCATCGATCGATCTGCCTAGAGTGGAGTTAACGGTTTTCGACGGGCGAGCTGAGCAATACTGCAAGTTTGTCAAGCAGTTCGAGACGTTCGTTGAAAATAAGGTAACCGACCCTGGGCAAAGGCTTCTTTACCTTACTCACTACTGCCGAGGCCGAGCAAGAGAAGCTATCGACGGGTGCACCATGCTCGACCCAGAACAAGGCCACACAAGGGCAAGAAAGATCCTAAGGGACTTGTTTGGCCAACCTTTCAAAGTAGCCCGTAACCTAATAGAGGGCGTGATGGCAGAGGCAAAGAGAACCAAGCTCGACGTCTACACCATGGCCGACCTGGTGATCAAGATGCAGAACTGCTCAATAGCCCTCGACCATTTAGGTTACAGGGCTGACCTAGACGCCATGCACACTTTGGAAGGCATAGTCCGTCACCTCTCTCCCGAACTACAGGGTCGGTGGGCGGAAGAAGCTGAACGGATAAGCCGAAGCGACAGAGAAGCCAACTTCGAAGACCTGACTGAATACTTAGACAGGCAAACGAAGATAGCTGACAGCAGATTCGGCCGACTCATCCGGGACAGCAACCGAGCAAACAAGCCCGGTACTAGCCAAGTCCAAACCCCTGTACGGGAACATCCAAAGTACCAGCCTTGGACCAACACACACGTCATTTCACGAGATGCTACGGCGAAACCAAATTGCAGATCCTGTGGTACTAGCCATGGCCTACCAGAATGCCCCAAGTTCGGCAATGCCACAATAGACGAACGGTGGGGAATGGCGAGGATGGCAGGAGCGTGTTTCATCTGTCTCAGCACCACGCACCGGGCAGCAGCCTGTAGAACAAGGAATCGATGTGGTTACGAGGGCTGCACGGGCAGACACCATCGGCTGCTGCATCAGGCGAGAGTAACCATATCCGAGGCGAGTGCCAAGCCCAGTGTGATTTGTTCAACTTCACAATCTGCCAGTAAACCGGTACGTTTAGGCGTAGTGGCCGTGGGAGTAGTGACTCCGACTGGGATAGTGAAGGCGTTGGCTTTCGTTGATAGTGGATCCGACACCACTTTAGTGAAAGAGCGGTTTGCCGACAAACACCAACTGGCTAAAGGTGCGACGTCGTTAGCAGTGAGCACGGTGGGCGGAACACAGGTAATGACTGCCGGTAGATTAAGGCTGCAACTCATCTCTCTAGACACTAACGAGGAAATTGAACCAACGGAGGCATTCACGTTAGCGGATCTCCCCATGCGAGCACCAAGGTCGGTGAACGCAATCTTGACTCGGTGGCCCCACCTGCAGGATGTAACCGTTGTAGACTGGGAAGATGATGAGGTGGATCTCCTCATCGGATGCGACGTGCCAGAGGCGCATTGGGTGCTTGACCAAAGAGTGGGCGACCGCCAGGCACCTTATGCCGTACGCACGGCTCTGGGATGGATGTTATACGGTCCAGTAGGGGTACGCGGTTCTGTGAATTACTTATCCGCCGAAACGGACCGCATAGAGTATCATCTGCAACGGCTGTATGAAAAGGAGTTTCATGACATTTGGAGACGAAAGACCGACGTTGTCTCAAGAGGATCACTTCGCTCTACAAACGGTGCGGCAAGGCACTAGAGGCCTCAAAAAACAGTTCGAGGTTCCCCTCCCATGGCACACACCGGTCGACCCGTGGACTGACAACAGAAATTATGTTCTCCAACGATTACTACGACTAAAAGAACGCTTCATTCGAGACCAGAATCTGTGGGAACGATACGCGGATTTGATGAAGCGAAACGAGGCCCTCGGTTACGTTGAAAAGGTGCCTGTCAACACCGACAGCAAAAGGGGTATCTGGAATCTGCCTCACCATCCGGTTATCAACCTCAAGAAACCCAATAAACTGCGGGTGGTTTTCGACTGTGCGGCCAAGTTCCAGGGCAAGTCGTTAAACGATCGCCTACTACAGGGGCCTGACTGGACCACACCACTGATCGATGTTTTGTGCCGTTTCAGAGTGGGTAAAGTGGCTTTGTCTGCTGACGTTAGGGAAATGTTCCATCAGGTGAAGATTCCGGTAGGAGAACGAGATGCTTTGCGTTTCCTGTGGTGGGAAGGGAGCGACCGGGACAACGCAGTGGTGAATTATAGGATGACCGTCCACCCCTTCGGAGCCGTATCGTCACCATTCTGTGCAAACTACGCCCTCCGAGAATCAGCGAACAAACATGGCGATCTAGTACATCGGACGGTGGTAGAAAGCGTCAGCAGGAACTTCTACGTCGACGACTACCTTGGGTCATTCGATGATGTGGAATCAGCTCTAGAGCAGTTCAGGGGTCTGACGAGACTGCTGGAAGAGGGCGGCTTCCATCTAACTAAATGGATGTCGAACGCTTCAGAAGTGCTGAAGGTCATCCCGTATCACGAAAAGGCCGAAAGGGTAAGAGATTTGGACGGCTCCCCACTTCCTATCGAGCGCACTTTAGGGATACAATGGGACGCGGAAACGGACGATTTTGTCTTCGAACTGAACGTTCCCGAGCTGCCAATAACCCGTCGTGGCATACTATCTGCCGTCTCAAGTTTGTTCGACCCGCTCGGTTTCGTCTCACCATGGCTGCTACCCGGAAAGTTCTTGCTGCAGCGGCTGTGCCGTAAGAAAGTTGATTGGGACCAGTCACTGGACCAAGGGGACCGGCTGGACTGGGAAGAATTTCTGAACACCTTGAAGAAATTAGGGGACATAAGAATCCCACGATGTTTGACTCCTGGCCATACGACACGGACTGGAGAACTACATGCCTTTTCCGATGCATCCGAAGTCGGTTGTGGAGCTGTGGTGTACGGACGATGGTGCGCAGGGGATGGACAATATACCACGAGGATCCTGTTCGCCAAAGCCCGCGTTGCTCCACTGAAGTCGGTCTCAATCCCACGCCTTGAACTCAGCGCAGCCATGTTGGCAGTCAGGGTGGTGCAAGCTGTGAAGAGATGTTTCGATCTCTACATTTGGTCGGTGAACTTCTGGACGGATTCAACGATAGTACTTTACTACATTAACAACGTACGGAGCCGGTTTAGTACTTTCGTTGCTAACCGGCTCACGATTATCCACGATGAATCAGCCACGCACCAGTGGAGTCATGTCAGGTCTGGCGATAATCCGGCCGACCTGTGCTCCCGAGGTGCGAACAACTTCAGGCAACTGGACACGTGGACAAGAGGGCCAAACTTCATGCGATAGCCCAAACAGGACTGGCCCGTGTTCGAACTAAAAACCCCTACGGAATTGGAACTGGAGATCAAAGGCGTAGTGATAGCAACCAACGTCGTCGAAGCGTCGTCCATTCTATCGCGACTGGTCAGGTTTTCTTCCTGGATGAAGACGCTTCGTTCACTAGTTTGGCTAACCAGGTTCAAGAGAAATTTACTAGTCATGAAAAAGCTACGGCCCTCAAGTCGGATACCGGTCGGCCTGATAGGTCCCGGTGAGCTACAAGCGGCAGAGTACGATATTTTCAGAATGATACAACGCGAGGCTTTCGCCCGAGAACTCAAGAGGGCGGAAGAAGTTGGGCCGACCAATGAAGACATGCCATCTCCAAGAGGCGAGCTGAAGCGTTTAAACCCCAAACTCATCAACGGACTGCTGCGGGCGGATGGTAGGCTGACCAACGCCCACCTGAACTTCGACACAAAGTATCCTATACTGCTGCCTGCGAGACAACCTGTAGCAGAGCTAATGATTCAACACGTCCACGCCATGGAGGGACACGCCGGGGAAAGTCACGTGACGAGCGTCATCCGAAAGCGTCTTTGGTTGTTGAGAGGACGAGAGACTGTAAAACGCGTAATCCGACGGTGTGTGCAATGCAGGAGACGCAATGCCACAGCAGGCAAACAACTCATGGCCCCACTACCAGAATGCAGGGTGACTACGGGCTGGTGGCCGTTCAGTGACACCGGGTTGGATTATTTCGGGCCCTTGTGGATCAAGTGCGGGAAAAGATTAGAAAAGCGATACGGATGTATCATGACGTGCATGAAATCACGTGCGGTACACCTAGAAGTCGCACATTCGATGACGACCGATTCGTTTCTACGGGCCTTGCAAAGATTTATCAACCGAAGAGGCGTACCGGCCGATATATACTCAGATAATGGATCGAACTTTGTGGGCGCTCAACGGGAATTGCAGTGTTGGCACAAGAACATAAACAGGGACGAACTGCAGAATCGAACCGTGGCCTACGGCATACGATGGCATTTCAACCCCCCACAGGCCAGTCACCGAGGCGGCATATGGGAACGCATGATCCGGTCCGCCAGACGGATATTGCTGTCAATCATGGAGCAGCAGCCGCCCGACGACGAGACGCTGAACACCGTCATGACTGAGGTGGAGCGAATCCTGAACAACTGCCCCCTGGTTTCATTATTGAACGGCGACCCCACCCACCTGGCGCTCACCCCAAACGACTTATTGACGCTGAGGTCGAACGAGGGTTTCCAAGGGCCGGTAAACCTTCGTGGGAGCTACCTCCACGGGTGGAAGCAAGCGAAATATCTGGCCAAGGTCTTCTGGAGGCGATGGCTACGGGAGTACCTACCGGCTTTGCAGACTCGACGGAAGTGGCTGGCCAAAACAAGACCATTCAAAGTTGGGGACGTGGTTATTATCGCCGACGAACGCGCACATTTCAGCGCTTGGTCTTTGGGAGTAGTTACGGAAACCATCAAAAGCACTGACGAAATGATAAGAACGGTGAAGGTGAAGACAGCTAACGGAGTGCTCATTCGTGACATACGCAGTATTAACCTACTCGAGAGCGAAGACGGAGGAGCTGATAACCCTGAGGCCTAGTAAACCTTTTTCACACCAGTAATCGAGGTGGATAAAGAAACACCACATATACCACACAATCTCCGTCAAACACGTTAAGGTGCTCGCGGTCCTTTCGTTGACATTACAGAAGGTTCTTTCCGATATGTGGTGATGAGTGCGATTCCATTATACATCCCGATACATACACGCATGCACGCCGCACTCTACATACCGTAAACCCATCATACATGTGACAGTGTTCTTTGTTTGCTTTTTGTTGACGCTACCGAATGCCCCTTGTATATGTGGAAGTAGCGGAGCTCAGGTCACACATACATGCTACATTTACTCGTTTTCTTGCCACGCGGTTTTTTGTTGACATTGCAGAAAGCCCTCCTTTGATGTGTAGTCATACCTGTGATTTCATTGTAACCCCGGCACACACACACACGCACACACACACACTCAAGCACGTACATCCAGGACCGGACGGCCCCTTACGAGGACAACGTCTATGTGACCATTCATGCCCGCCATCGGTCATTTGGTCTTGTGGAAGGTGTAGACTAGCCTCACTTCTATGTATCCAATGGATTAGGTGCGACCAGTAGTAGAACGTCGACGACGAGCATTAGACGCGCGCACTGACAGCAGGGCCTAGGCAGGTAGGAAGAATCAGTACCTTTATACCAAACCTTTGACTCTGCTAAGGATCCAGGAGGATTTTGGTGGGCGGTGTAACAGCCGGTCGTGGAAAATCCCCCTTTTTCCCTCGCGATTCAGTGTTTTTCCCAACATCACTCATTTCCATACACTATTGACTTGTCTTTACGAACTGGTTGTTTTTCTGGACCAATTGTTGTTTGTTCGCGCCCAGAGCGCTACTTTGGCACATCCTTGTTCAGGACCTGCGTGACGCACTTGCTGTCTGCTCACACGCTGCTATTCGGTTTCTCGTTGTCGAGTCCTTGTGATCGTATTATTGAGGTTTGTATATTGTTTATGTCATTGTTTATTGTAATAATCTAGTATCGTAGAATGTCACGGATAATCGTCTTTTGATTTCGGGATCCGTTGCGAATTTGGCTGCGCATTGCTCAAACGTTCGTAACATGTCCCATGTGCGCCCGCCGAGGCGGTGGATCTGAAGGGGCCCCGCACTGTCGGGAATGGCACTAACGTTCTTTGATGGTCATGCGAGTAGGGCATAGTTCACCTATGAAAGTATAAGATCAGCGACCAGATGGCCAGTTTGCCGGGGGTCTCAGAGGGCAGAACCAGCGGTTAGTAAACGACCATACAGCGGTGTTATCCAGGCGGGTATACAAACATTGAGGTTGAAAAGCACATAGGGGAAGAAATGGAAAAGGAAAGCAGACAGAGGGGACGGTCGGGGTATGCCCATGCTGTGGATTAGCGGGTAACAGAGAAAATAAAAACCAAGAGAGGAAGAACCAAAGGAGTGACCGAGACCACGGGACCAGGGGGAAGCAAGGTGCAGAAAAACAATGGTATTTCAATTTCGTTCAATCAGTATTAGAAAGGTCATAGCTGGCCAAGCGTTGAGAATGCTGTCAGATAGATAAGACTGTCTGTCGTTGATTGTGCCCTCAATCGGAGTGAGTAGGGTCTGCGAACGAGTCGGTCTTGGAAGTCGAGGCCTCTCTCATATGCTATATCCTCAGCTATGAACATATTAGATAACTGAAGTGCACGTGTAACGTTGAGATATTGAATGACTGCCGATAGAAGTTGGGACTTTGTTTACGAAGCTCGAACGGTGATGGGCAACTTGTTCCAGAACTTGGAGTAGATAAGAAGGAAAAAATGTGACGGTGTGTCCAGTATAGATATATTTGAGGGGACAGCAAAAGGCCTGTGCCGAAGTGAGTGGGGGGTTTCCCACGAGAAGCCTACTTGGTTAAGGGAAAAGGCCGGTTACGGAGCAGACCATGCAAGAGGACTAAGTTTTGTCTCAAGTGGTGAGGCCAAACTGGATCAAGATGCACATGCCGGCATCGTTCTCTTTAGCATTATGTCGTACATCAAGCAAGTAGCCGTTTGGTTAAACGACTTCGTACGACTTCAAAAGCAACTTTGTCAGATTATGTCATGTTAGAAAATATTATTGGGCAGTATTCAAGCAAAAGCTTGATGTGGGAATTGCAGATGCCGATGATGCTGCCTAGGAGACGAAAGGGAACTAAAGAGAGGGGCCACACATCTTCCAGCCTCGGTCGCTATAAGGGAGGCGTGGTCAGAGAAGTTGATGGAGCTGGAATAGTTGAGGTCCAAATCGCGGGTAATAGGTTGACCGACTATTGGGGGCGCACCAAAAGTCAGGGATCCGGATGGTAGTTGGAATTCAAAGGTCAGAACCTCGCACTTATCAGTGAAAAAGCTCATCACCCAGGAGTGACACCGGCGGTCAAGTGCAGAGCGGTCTGCGGAAATGTTGCAAAGAGTAAGGGTGGCGATAGGATTGAAAGAGTAGACCACGTTTATATCATCTGCAAACAAGAATGGGGTGCCATGGTGTACTAAATCCGTTGAGGCCTTACTGTAGATTAGAAATCGGGGAGGACCCAGTACACTGCCCTGTATAACGCCACTTGTAACAGGTCTGGGGTCAGACTTATATCCGTCGATGAGGACCACTTGAGAACGATGAGTGAGATAAGGTTGCAGCCAAGAATGCGGTGGGTCAGTAATGCCAGATGGACGCAATTTGGAGATGAGATGGAGATGTTGAACACGGTCGAAGGCTTTCAATAGATCTACGTAGATAACGAATAATGCTTCCCCGCTATCAACAGCCTCAGTGGCTAGGTTGAGGAAGTCAAAATGACATGCGGTGCATGAAAGCGATTCAGGAAGTCCTCGCTGCCTATTGCTAAGACGGTTTGAAGCGGAAAGGTGGGTGGTGACTCCCTCTTTGGCAATCGTTTTCACTATTCCGAAAACTGCAACTGTATGAATAACGGAAGGTAATCGGTGAGTTCGTGGACAGCTCCTTTTTTACATCGTGGAATAATGACCGAACGCCTCCATTTCGACGGTACCAAGCTGGCTTTGGGTGACAAGGTAAGTAGGTTTAGTAATCGGAGAGGAAGGTTCGATCCGCCATGGATAATTGCACCTGGGGTTAACCCATCTGGTCCAGGATTCGCAGATGCTTTCGAGCATGAAACAAGCCTGGAAATATAGCTTACTTCAAATGTTAGTGTGGATGGAAAAGATCTAGTGATAGCAAGAGGATTCGAGGGGGCTATGTCTGAGGCGGAGGCCATAGAGTTGGCGAAGTAAAGGTTGAAGACCTCGGCTATATCGGAAGGGGAGGTGGCCGAAGTTTTATTCGATAACGCAACGTACTGGATAGTAGTATCTGCTGTCAAATTCCTGGATTTATACAGGAGTGAGAGCCTCAGTGCTTTATCAGGATGACTTAGGGCTCAAGCTCCTTCGTTTTGAGGCTGATCTCCGTCTGGATTCCGGATAACATCAGTAAGACGTGTTAGTCTCATGAAAAAGAAGTCGTGGTTTCGGAGGTGAAGTCTTTGCATCTTAAGGTACCTTCGTTGGAGGGAGGCAAGCTTCAACTTCCTAAGGGAGGAGTTTTGGGACATTTGGCTAATTTTCAGGAGGCAGTTTCCATTTTAAGGTAAAAGTGATCAGCCTTCTGTTGGGGGTCAGCCGTTAGAAAAAACTGCTCCAATCTTGGTTACGGATGAGATTGGGCAGAGGGTTCCAATTTAAACGGACGGGATTGTTGACTGGGGTCAGATAGTCTGATGGATAAAGATGGAATGAGAGAATAACTGCCACTATCTTATGCAGAACGGAAACTGGAAAGATGAAAGCCCTGTGAGCGACTATAAGACCTAGGATGTTGGCGTTTCTAGTAGGGGTTTTAGCGTATTGCACCCATCTCCCAAGTTTAGCTTGAGGGACAAAGTTTATTTAGTTGGGGTGGGGTGATGTGGGGTTCGGACAGGATATCTTGAGCCAGTTAAAATCACAAGCTATGGTTTTCGCTGCTGAAAATAGCAGTGGAAGATAATGATAGGCTTCACTTGAAGGAGAAAATTCTGTAGTGGTGGAGGAGGGTGGGCGGTAGTCACAGCCAATCGCATGACCATAGTTGAAGGCAGAGTTTTGAGCCATACAGATTCCAGAATTGAGTCGAATATAGCGTGTCAAATGGACCACAATGAAAGGGCATGCTGTGCTTACGCTAGGCACTAACATCCGCATCTAAAAATTCTATTTACTTTAAAAACCTTGGGACCCTCAAGCAGAATTTAGCATGTGGGTGTGTGCTCCGTGAGCAGGGTTTCAGTATTAGTGATGATATCAGGGCTCGAGGCCAGGACGAGATGTTATAAGTAATGAGGCTTATTTGGGACGGACCGAGAGTTAAATAATATCAAGGATAACCCATCCAAGTGGGCGTGACTGTCTGGGCTGGGCAACGTAGGGGAGTTATTGGACGGAGGAAGTGCATGGGGAAAGGCATGAGCTTGGGCTATCACAGAAGAAGGAGAAGAAAAGTAAGCGTTTCGCGCCTACGCGATGACTTCAGGGGATTCAGCCACGGATGACCCGGAAATAACTTATTTCGGGATATTACAGGGTAAACGAGAAGATCTTTGACTGAGTAGCCCCGCTATTTGTCCTGACTCGTCGAGATCGTTCGATGTTCGAATGTGATGACAGGTTATCGGGTTATGGAATAAATTGGCTCCCCCACGTGATATCCTTGGTAGTGGTTGGCGTTTTGTGGCAATAGCAGGCCTCATATGGTAGGACGTAGGGGAGATTGTGGGGTGGCTTTGCCACTTATCAATGTGGCTTGCCTGGGCGGGTTACGATAGGAATCGGTGGCTGGTAGAGGGGGTATATGAAGGTTATCTTGATAGGAGTTAGCGGTAACGCGCAGTATTGCATAGTTCGGTGTGTCATGAAAGGTTCAAACGACTGGCAAGGTGCTGGTATTGGAAAGTGGTTCATTATGGCAAGAAGAAAGGAGAGGTTGTGGAATCGTGTGCCACATGGTGGTGGAAGTTTACACGGAGGAGGTTCGTGGATTTATCCTGTGGGTAAAATAATTTTGTTGGGATTGGCAATGATGGGGCAAAACAAAACTTTTGGTATGGTAATGGTACTGTTGGGGTGGGTGGTGAAGGCACGGAAGGGTTATCAAGTGATGAGTTGGACAGATGCGGCGTTGAATAACAACTGTGAGGTGGGTTGCGTGTGTCTTCCGTATAAAAGCGCGGAGCTGGAACTTCGCTGGGGGAAAACACGGTTTGAGAAACTAACTGGCATTAGTGACATCCTACTATGGTATCTGTTCGATCGTAGTTTTGCAAGACCATCGGAATGTAGCCTGGAGCTATAAGGACGTCGTGAACTAAACGTTGAGGCCCGTAGTAGGATTGGAGGGTGCGCTGTCGAATTTTGGATTTGCGGCCATGGGTTTCCGTTAGTGTCGACACTGCTTTGGATGCTGAGTAGGAAACTTTACGAACTTTCGGCCTATAGGTGATAAGTCAGATTTCAACGACGAGCTTGTGTCCTGAGGGATGCTACTCCCTGACAGTTTGTTTGCTGGGGTATACCCCGGGGGCTAACGGGTCTGATTTATACGAGAATGACCTGGCAGTGGTACGGTGTGGTCCAGCGGATGGGCTCTAGTCGTGGCTGGAGGGTGGGGACAAGAACGACCATACGCTGGTTTGTGTCACCTTGGGAGAGTGATGCGATGTTGCTAGTCTAGAGAGGCTATGCCATTTAGGAAGCCGTTTTTGATGCACATGGGTTAAGCTGTCTGGCAGGACTCGGTGGATTCGAGTCCCAGACAAGTTTGACATTATTGACGAGTCTAGGGCGCTTGGAGGCTGGTGGATTTGGGAGAGGTCCGGGCGTTGCGTCAGGGTCTACATAAGACAATTGCTGGCTGGTAGACGTTAGTTGCATAGAGTGGGTTAGGGGAGTGCAGATGCAGGTATCCTTTTGGCAGGTTTCTCCCTTGATGTCTGAGATTTCAACTTCTTCAGCACTCCCCATTTTAGTGGCTTCTTGTCAGATACAATTCGAATGATTTGTATGATGGGTTAGGAGAAATAACGCTTCGTTTACGAATAAACTCACTGGCTGTCAGTGAGTCCGGAATTTGGGAAAGCAGGGGGAATTGGTTTCATTGTGTTTGTTTTTGTAATCTGGTGCTACAGCCTATAAGCCCTTCCACGTCAGCAGCCTTCAGCAAGATACTGCTGACCATGTTCAGTGGGGCCCTATCAGGAGTGTTAAACAAATATCGTGATTAGAATTTCGTGCTCGTTTAGAAACCTCCGAAAATATACTGTTAGTGAAGCCACAAGTGTCAACCAAATTACGTACCGTGGTTATCATAGATGGCTCGAGTATTTGAGCCAGTGGAGCCAGAGTTCTGGTGGCTCGTTCAAGAGCTTCAGTTCGCAATTAAAAGGAGCTGATACGCAAAGTCTATCGGAATTTGCCTAGAGTGATTACATTTGGCGTTGACTAGTTGCTATGAGACGCTTTTGAGCAAAACGTAGCCAAATTCGAAACGGATCCCGAAGTCGGCACGTGATTATTCGGAAATCCTGCGATACTGGATTTGTGAATGAATAATGACATAGAACAAGTGCGAACCTTAATTACGCGATCACGGGGATTCAGAAAACGAGAACCAATTTGCGGCTTGCGAGAGGCATGCTTGTGCGTCACGCCGGTTTAAAATAGGACATGACAGAGTGGTACGTTGGACGCGGACAAACAGAGGTTGGTTCATGAAAATATACGGTGCATAAAGACAAGCAAATTGCGTATGCAAGCGAGTGATATCAAGGAAACATGACATTGCAGTGTTTAGGGGGGATTTTTCGCAACTGGCCGCGGTAGGTTCTTCCAGCGTATGGACGAAGTAGGACTGGGGTTTTACCCAAGGGGGAGCGATAACTAGGATAGGTGACTAGCCAACAATCGCCAAGTAGTTAGTAGATGAGCTCGTGAAAGATTATTGTTGGTAGGTAAAGGTCTGTATTTCCTGGTGAAGGGTTTTTTGACTTTTCGCTGCAAGTAATTACGGACTGTCATTGGTGTGCCACAGTTATTCCCACGGACAATTTGACGCTTCAAAGTGGATAACTATAGCCACTGTGTGGGACACAGAAACAAGCCCAAATGACGGGAGAAGGAAAAAACGAGACCACTTCAAGTATACGTCAAGTAGACGTTGACCGCCGCCACTGATATGGAGGTAGGAGTGAGTCAATAGAATCAATAACCAAAGAGACTCCTGAATGACGTCCGGAAGTGTGTGTGAGGTTGGAATAGCCGGCAGAGCTTTCTTGATATAGATTGAACAGCCTCCCTAAGGAAAAGGCCTGTTCATCATGAACAGCTGATAACCTATTAGAAAGACTCGATCAGTCGGGGCGGAATCCATTGGCCAATTTTCGCTCACCATGATGATATCGAAGCCGAAGGCCTTAGCAATGCCGTGGTTGGTTTGAGTTTTGTTCCGCATTGAACGGACATTTGTGAAAGTGATTGGAAGGGATGATTCTGGTTTTGGTGGAGATGATAGGAGATTTGGTAGTGAGGATGAGGGTAGTAATTCCAGTGAAGAATACGGCAACGATGGGGGCAGAACCTCAGTTGTTCCAAGGGTTTAATTGGCTGAAATTGGAGAGGGGTAGTGTAAGGAAGAAAGGACAGAGAGGTACTGTCAGAAAGAGTAGTTAGATTGTACTGAATACTCTTGGAGGTGGCCAGCGGGAAGAAAACGAACAAGGTTGGCCAGCAATAAAGAACCAAGAGACGCGAGTGAGTCCTGTGGGAGTGGGAAGTTGCGTGGAGCACGACGATGGTTCCCAGGGAGTGACTGGGCAACGGTTGAGGTATAGGGTGGTTGATTTGGCGGATAGAAGTGCAACGGAGCGGCGATCGGAGGGGGACAGGATGGATCAAATTAGAGTGGAAATGAAAATTCTGAAAGCTGAGACTGAAAAGTGGTATTCACAGCCACACAGGAGGCCGGTAAAAGTTTGCTCGAATGAGCCACTTCCCCATAGTTTGTATGTGCATTACGTTAATAAGTCTTGCTCTTTGGGCGAAAAAGTGGTAATTTCTGGGGGTGAATTTGTACTGGCGGGCTAATCAGAGGTGATAGCCTGGGAGGTAACCACGTACATTCCGGTGGCGAATTGGAGAGTGCAGCCGGCTGGCTCACGGGCCTGGCTGCGTTACCAGGAGTGCCGGGGTATCAAGGTGCACGAGTGTAGAAGGAGGCAAGTTGATTTTGCAGTGATTTTTAGGTATGGTTGAATAACCAGATATGGAGCTAGTAGAGGAAGTGGGGTCATCCAGACTTGTGGAGAACATGAGCCCGCGGGTGGATGATCAGGGGGGGGCCTTCATCAGCTTTAGAGGATGCCGGGGAGGTTGATCCAGTCCAGAGATTTGCCTGGAAACATTGGGCGATGGCCAGTGATAGGTATGTCAGAGTTTTGGAGTTAATTGCCGGTTGCATTTACGCCGGGGTTATTGTTTTGGGCGTGGCTTATGTGCAACTCTCTTTTGGGAGGGGTTTTGTCGGGAAATATCTTGGCATGCTTGAAGCTAGTTTTGGCTACGACTAAAGACTGCCTGCTGATAAACACCTTGGCGGCACCTTCATCTGCATACTGGAACAGCGGTAAACGGGTGGCGCGCTGGAAAGTTTTGCGGAGTCTAACGCAGTAGCACGGTTGTGAGCCAAGGTTGAAAGCACTCAAGAACATATTTTTAGCTGGAGAAAAAGCTATTCGGTCTGGAATTTTGACGCGATCGCAGAGTTTGCCCTTTTTATCAGTCTAAATATCTTCGAGGTAATTCTGTCTACAAACTTCGCGGCCATCAGTACGTTCGCTGGGGTATAGTGTGCATCTGGATCAAGTAAGAACTCTAAAGACGCCAGTTAACCGATAATCAGATTAGCTTGGTCAATTTGAGAGGAAAGACCGCTCAGATTTTTGCTTATTTCCGTAGGTTGTCTATTGGCATCTCCGAGTTTATCTAATATAGAAACTGAAAAGTTCCACTGTGCGTTTTGGAGCCCAGTGGTCTTGCGGCCGTGGTTGCTGGCAGTGATTTTCGACCTGCTGGCAGCAGATGTAGGCATACCTACGGTGGTAGGGATATGGGCTGCCAATCGGACAACATGTGGCAATACGCGGTGGTAAGAGAGCTATATGCAAGCAGGGGGACAAGCAAAGACGAAGGCTAATGTATTTAAGCCTTAAACGGAGAGATCTCGTCATGGGAGGTAAGTATCGGCGGAATTACCAGTGTACCAGTTGGTAAGCTAAAAACTACAGTTAGTCCTGCGGATGGTGCCGTTGGAGTGCCTTCGGATGTGGTATGCAAGTCAGGAAGAAGGTTTAATGGTCGAGGTGTACTTTGGAGTAGGCTGCTTTTATGTAAAGTACGATATGGAGAAGACTTCTAACGCGGTATCCTAGGGGGATCGACTAAAAAAAGTGTTCAGGCAAAAGTCACTCAATTTTTCTGAGTAAGGAAAATCCTCCGGAATCTTTAATTCCTGGGAATCCCCTAGGTAGTTTATTGATAATTGATAATTGTATATTTCTTGACCGTGGTCAAGGCACATGCGCAAGGCAAGATCAGAGAATACAGCAGTACATAAAAATGTGGGGTATTCACAACCACACAGTAACCGAAGTAAGACAGTAAAGTAGAGTAGTGTTTGAGTGAACTAAAGTGGTATTGGTTAGAGCGGGAATTATAAACCGGTTTCGAACTTCGGGGAGGGCCGTGTGGATAGCTGGACAAACGTAAGAATGTTGATACAAGCGATACTGAAGAAAGTTAAAAAGTGCAGTGGTGGCAAGAACCAGCAAAACAATAGGTGTCGGATATCACAACATGGGCAACAAGTTGAAACGGGAGCAATATACGGTAAGCCTTATGTGCGCCTAAAACTGGCTGCGACATGTCACTGCATCCAGAAAAGGAACAAGATTAAAAGTAAAGTACGCATGGGGCTATCAACTTGCAGTCAGAGATGCCAGCGAAATATAGGAGATTGATCCAGCATTGGGTAACTAATTGTGGGGGGAGCTTGTGAAATAAGTGCGTGTGAGTCAAATTTGATAATAAGACAGACCTTTTGTGCAGGTGAGTTCAGTGTCAGATGGAAGTTCACATGAAAGCGAAAAAAGTCACAAGGAATTCAGTGAACTTTTGAAGAGCATGAATGGTCTATGGACGCAGAACGGACTTTCAAAAAGGAGCCGTCGAAGAAACGGTCTAGTGGGGGCAAATGCTACAGATGCGGCTGGGCAGAAGTTGGAAGAGTGTGAAGATAAAAATGTATATGTGGTAAAAGAATTATTGGCCAAATTCTGGCCGGCTACAAACAGCTGGTATTCTGTTTCATAAAGACCTTGGTTGCAGGTTATGTCAAGTAGAATGGTGGAGGTAGCGGGCAAAAGAGGGCTAGGTTGACGAAGTGGGCAGAATAGGTTGGGAACGCAGCGGCGAGGGCTGGGTTTCGGTCATTGGTTTCGTACTGCAACGTGGAATGAATTGAACTGTTGGAATAAAGTACTTGGAATGGATGTTGAGCGGGTGTGGGGTGATGATTGGTGCCAGGAATCAGCTCTGCCATCCGGTGAGACCTCCATGGGGGTTTGTTGCTTCGGTTATGGGATTATTTTCAGCTGTGTGCTGTGCCCCTTATAACGTCCGAAGGCGGGAATATAGGTTTAAACCACTGTCAACCTGATTGGTCAAATCGTCTAGTTCGGGAGTAACGTCGAGTTGGCCAATGGCTACCCAGGTAACCAAAGCGATCCGAAAGAGATCAGGAGTGCGGCAGTCTGGAGAGTGTTCCAGCTGTGGGTTATATTTATCGTTTTGATGGAAGCCAGACAATGAACACTTTGTTATCTGAACATTTATTTATAATTAGGCTAGTGGGCCGGTCTATTAGTGATCTCTGGACGGAGACTGGTAGTTTTCTAGGGCATTTACGTGGTAGTAGAGATTTACGGAGATATCAGGTAAATGATGGATGTGGAGAAGTGTCCACTTGGAAACCAGGAATAAAACACTAATAAAGGGTATGATCTGGAAGAGGAACAGGGAGATGGCAGTCTGGTAGGTTCACCAGCTGCGGTGGAGGACGGCAAACAGTGAAAAGGAAGGAAAACAATCAGCGTTAAGGTGAGGCTTTTTCATGTGAAAGTAAACGTGCTGGTATTCCGTGGGGTTATGAGAAATCAGAGGTATGCGGATTCTGGTTGGAATGTGGTCTTAACTTACCACGCGCATATGCGCAGAGAAGTGAGCCTCAGCTACTGGAAAATAGTAATCTGCGTGGCAAAGCTCCAGTATACAAGAAAGGCGCAAGAAAAACAGGATGAGACCGCTGAGTTCTAGCCTGAGACAGAGGAATTAAGTGAAGGTGAGCACCTACCACTAAAAGACAAAGCAGTTTTTTAATGGTGCTAGTGTCAGTAGACATTTTGGATGGGTAGATGAGTCAACAACGTGGCGGACAAGTCACCTCTGACTTTTGTCATTGCATTAGTGCGTGGGCTCGAGAAGAACATAGAAAGAGTGAAGTTGTGGATGGTATGCTATAAAAGTGCGATGATTACGTTTCCCATTCCGTCAACCACTACAGGTAAGGTTTAGCCCATAGCTGTGAACCGTGGGCATATCGATACTGGGATGTCATCAGAGCAGAGGCCGCATTGTATAACTGTTCCAACCGTGTATCTACTACCGCATTAGATATCAGCAAGCTGGTTAAGGGTTTTTCAGGGAACCCAAAATGGTTGAAACTGAGAAAGGCAGGGTAGGCAAGCATATGCGGGAACCGAGCACCAGGCATAACAGTGAACCAAAGTCAGGACTGGCACTGTTCTAACAGAGCCTTTATTTGTTTTTTAATTGCGGGCAAAATAAGTGTATGCACATTATTGTATAAAATGGCACGACCTGATGACGACGGAGAAGAAAAGTGAGTGGAGCATACCCAAGATATATATATGTATATTTGTCTGTGTACTTGGGTGTGATTATCAGACGAGCCATTGGAAAGGAGCAGGACGTAAAGGACTGCTGCTCATTGTGGCCTAATAATCAAAAGAGTCTCCATATGCTTCGTCTATGTTAATGTTATTGCTGGTCATGCTGATTACAGAAGATGCGTCTAGGATTCTGCAAGTGCTACTTTAAATTGTTTTAGCGTACGAGCCTATCGCAGTGAGTCAGGAAACTTATTCCAGAGGCTAGGATAGATAACCGAGAAGTATCTAGATCAGGTTTAGAGCCTAGATTGGGCGTTGTGGTGGTGAATTGTCTGTGACGGAGGGAGTAGGGAGTCTCACTAGAGAAACCAAGTGGGTTATCAGACGGGTGGACCTTTTGAATGCAGAAGGTTGGAGAGAAATGGAAGACTGAGCTTGATACGACGCAACCATAGAGGTTCAAGCCGGATTAGTTCGCATCTAGCTCTGCATTTGATGTTGGAAGAGGGGCCAAGTAATTTTTGGGTGAAGGAGCGTTGCACTTTTTCTATATTGACCCAATCAGCCTTTAGCATTAAGGCAAAGACCAGGGGGCAGTATTCCAACAGCGGCCTGGCGTGTCTTGAATATCAGAAGCCTGCTCTCCTGAGTACGGTGTGCTCTGAGGATGTGCGCAGTCATCCTTCTTTTCTTGCCAATGTGGGTCAATTCTTGTTCATGGAGGCTAAAAGAACGGGAAGAATGCAAGCCTATGTCTCTTACCAGGTGAGTAGTGGGAATCGACAGACCATTTACTGTGGGGGAGCCAGGTGGAACGGGGCATTTGTAGGAGAGGAGAGCACTCTCAGCTCTCGAAATTTTCATCAGCCGATGAGTATTCCACTCGTCAAGGGACTTCATGTCTCACAAAATATCACTGATAGCTGAGTGCAGTGGTTGATATCGCGTCCTGTGTGAGCATCGGGTAGCAGAATGGCAGAGGGCTAGTGTCCGTAATAAAGGCTGGGGTGAAATAGCAGTTAAAAGCCCCAGCCGTATCTTCTGGCGAGTCACGGTGGGTGCCATTTTGGGTAAGGAATGGGATATTATCTTCATTGCTGCGCGAGTTGCGAGATTTTAGCAGTCTTGAAAGAAGCTTCACATTATGAGGCTGCTGTCGTGCAGCCCATTCTTGCTTTTTGAGTTTATTCTTGGTTGCCGAATAGAGACCACGGGAGAGTCGGCTTATTCTGAGTGCCAGAGAAAAATTTCTATTCCTGAGGAATGAGTTACGGAGCTTACAAATCTTTAGTCGAAGTCTGTCAACTTTGGTAGCCTTGACTCTAGTATGTCTAACGGTTGAGGTAAGGCAATTTATGGAGGAAAGCAACTTGACATGGAACACATCAGCCGCTTTTTGCGGATCGGATGTGAGGATGAAGTCAGACCGGTCGATGCCCCCGAAGGATGGTAGGCAACTGGACCCAGTTAGTCGATCTATGGGTGCTTTGGTTTTGGATTTCGACCACTACAGGTAGGCAGGATTCTTGCGTAACAGTGAAGTGACATATGACCATTTTTTGGTCACTACCGGGAAGGTTTTGCGTGACGGAGACGTTCACGTCAGGGCGGCCATGAGTGGACATTAAGTCGATGATACTGTTACGCCTTGTTAGAGTAGAGACATGCTGTGTCCATCCTGCAGTGTAGGTGTCCAGAGGGAAATTGGGTAAATGAGAGGGGGCAGTCATTAGATTCCAACAAATACCCGGAGTGTTAAAGTCTCCTGCTGTGGTATTTGAACCTTGAGATAGAGTAGAGTTGCGCTCGAAAGCTCTAATGATATGCAGAAAATCAGAGTAGCTAGAAGTGGGTGCTCGGTAGACGCACCCAATATGCAACACTTTTACAGGAGTAAGGATGGAGAGCCAAAGAGAGTCGGGAATACAGTCAAGCACTGGGTGGTGGAGGAAGATGGTAGTAAATTTATGCCTAATGTATGCAAGGCAACCACCAACTTGGCGGTTCACTCTGCTTACTCAAAAGGATTTGTAGCTTACCAACGAGACAAAGTCAGTTGGGAGGTGATCGGCTCACCATGTTTCTGTGACCAGAACAATGTCAAAGCTAGAAGCGAGTACGTTTCCTCAGGTCAATAATTTAGTTCAACAGCGAACGGGAATTCAGCAGTAGGAGGGAAACTCTGCCTGTATCGTTGAGGCTACGAGGCGCTAGGTTTCCACTTGAGGGTTGCGGATGACTATTGGGGCCGAGTAAGCTTCCGGCAGCCGGGTTGCCAACCAGGTAGGTGTCATCAGGGGGAGTAGTAACTGGGTTGGGGAGATTAGCAGGTGGGTTACATGGTAGTGGTTTGTAGGGTACGGTGTGGTCACCCATATAAGCTATACCGGACGTATCTTGTACGTCAGGACGAATGCTGATTTGTCGGGAAGTACTTAAGCTTAGAAGGCTTTAGTCACTTTACGGAGGTGATTCCTATCGCAGTATACTGGAATCTACCAATTGTGTCTGGCTGGGACTGAGGTTTCTTTTTGCTCCTACCCTGTGAGCAGTTCGGAGATCACTTTCTCGAGTGTCTTTCATAACCGGGTGGCCTTAGGGAATAGTTCGGTTCGGTTCAGTTCAGTCTGAACGGGACCGGCAATGGCCACGGTCTATGGAGCTCCTAGAGTTCTTTCCATGGTATGCACACCATTTATGCACCCACCACCTCCCGGTGCTTTTTGTCTAATCCCCGCTAGAAATGAGAGGGAAACGGACAACCTCATCATACGTCAACTGCGAGAGGCACTATGCATCGTGAGCTTTCACTGAGACGGTGCACAATGAGCGAAAACGCCGACTAAAACATACTGCAGACAGACCACAGTGCTACCAGTCACTATCTACTTAACATACTCAAAGCTGCCTACAAGGAAGCATCCCGTACCCCTTGCCTTCCGGGACATCTTTGAAGGAGTGGACTGTCGGCAGGTCTAGCATTCCACCAGGCGGACCGCTGCAACTGTTCACTAAAAAGTGCGATCTAGTCATCTACCCAGCTTCTTCTTATGTCCCCTAGTTCTTGAATCTAAGACCACTCAGAATAGACTTTCCGGCCTAAGGCCAGAAAAGCCCTTCATTATCTTGAACGTTTCTGTGAGGTCTCCTTGACTTCTTCTCCATTCCAGGAGGAAAAGATTCAGATCACAGAGCCTCTGCTCATGCGCCTCACCCCTCTGTCCTTCATCCATTCGCGTGGCGAGAAGT
The DNA here is from genome assembly GCA_948099385.1 of Fasciola hepatica. Lineage (NCBI taxonomy): Eukaryota > Metazoa > Platyhelminthes > Trematoda > Plagiorchiida > Fasciolidae > Fasciola > Fasciola hepatica. The sequence continues at coordinate 342,551 of CANUEZ040000032.1, read as the reverse complement.
TGGACTTTCTCTAGGCAGGCGGGGTCCTTTTTGTAGAAGTGTGACCAAGCTTGCACGCTACGTTCTAAGTGAGGTCGTACTATAGCCATGTAAATAGGTGTCAATATTTCTGGCTGCCGGAAAAGCAATGCTGATGGCCGTCTTAGGAGCTCACCACGAGCCTTTTTGCAGCAGCGCTGCTTTGGTCCGACCCAATGAAGTCACTGCCCATGATGATCCCGAGGTCTTTAATTCTACCAGCTGCTTCTACGGTGAACAGCCCTTGGTCATGGGCGAAAGTTAGGTTTTCTGTTAGCCTTGTCAACAAATGGCTTTTTCCAGCGTTCAGGAATAAGTCGCATTTGTATGCCCAGCTCAGGACGGTACCTATACCCTTACCTAGGTCTACCCTACCCTCAGATCCAACGACTCGCACGTCATCCCCAAAGATGAAACTTGGCAATTGAAGGACGGATGCCAGGCGGTTATTAAACAAGAATAACGGCGCCAGGCCTAGGGCGGATGCTCGAGGTGCACCACTGGGGGCATTCGCCAAATGGGGCACCTGTCCCCCACGTTGACGTAAAACGTCCTGTGGGAGAGGAGGTCAGCCAGCCACCTACGTACTGGCCCACCTAAACCGAACGTCTTCATCCTGCATACCAAAAGGCTATGATTCACGGAGTCGAACGCCTTGTAAAAGTCGGGGTGGCATACCTCAATCTGCTTACCTTCATCCGGTTGTCGAGTTGCTTCATCTAAGAGGCACAAGATATTGATCATACAAGATCCACTTTCCGGGAATGCATGCTGGGTCGGACTCAGCATGGAGTGCTTCAGTAAGTGTTGGCAGATGTGGGCACGGATGATCTTCTCAAGAGCTTTACACAGGATGCTAGTTAGACTTACTGGCCCGTGGTTATGCGTAGCCCGCCGAGGTCCATTTTTGCATATCGCCAAGACGGTCACGACTTTCCAGTCCTGAGGCAGCTTACTCTGGCCCAACGTGGCCCTGTACAGCCTGCATACTGATGGAGCTGTGATATCCCCTAACGACTTGGTGATAGCTGGGTGGATGCCATCTGAGTTCGCTGACTTGTGGCTGTTTAATTCGTGCAGGTACTTACGCAGGCTTTCCTCCGAGAGATTCAGCTCCTTTAACTGTCGAGCAGGATGCACCAGGGCCAGATCGACTGGTACCCCACTATCCATCCCATGTAGACTGCCAGAGCGTTCCCCCGGGGCATCTACTGTAACAGCCGGTCGTGGAAAATCCCCCTTTTTCCCTCGCGATTCAGTGTTTTTTCCCAACATCACTCATTTCCATACACTATTGACTTGTCTTTACGAACTGGTTGTTTTTCTGGACCAATTGTTGTTTGTTCGCGCCCAGAGCGCTATTTTGGCACATCCTTGCTCAGGACCTGCGTGACGCACGTGCTGTCTGCTCACACGCTGCTATTCGGTTTCTCGTTGTTGAGTCTTTGTGATCGTATTATTGAGGTTTGTATATTGTTTATGTCATTGTTTATTTTAATAATCTAGTATCGTAGAATTATCACGGATAATCGCCTTCTGATTTCGGGATCCGTTGCGAATTTGGCTACGCATTGCTCAAACGTTCGTAACATCTACTATGCCCTGGTCATCAGTGGCAATACCGCGACCCCTAGTGGATAGTGGACCCATGGCTTTTTTTGTTGAGTCTTTCGGCTGCACATAGCTATAGAATTTTTTCGGCTGCTGTCTTAAGGACTGAGCCAAGCTGAGCTCATATTCTTGCTTAGAGGTTCGCAGGGGCTCACAGCCTAGTTTCTAAGCATCTTTTAACCGTTTCAGGCCAGCCGACTGCCAGAAGCTTTGTACTGGTTCCAGCTGAGGTTTCTGCATTTGACGGCGTCGACTATTACAGCCTTCCGCCACATATGTTTGCCCTCTCTGTTCTTTCGCTTCAAGGGCGCGAACTCATCCCGCAGGGCAGTCAGGGATTCCTTTATGACCTGCCAGCCCTCCTCGACAGTAGTCCTCCCTGTAACAGCCGGTCGTAGAAAATCCCCCTTTTTCCCTCGCGATTCAGTGTTTTTTCCCAACATCACTCATTTCCATACACTATTGACTTGTCTTTACGAACTGGTTGTTTTTCTGGACCAATTGTTGTTTGTTCGCGCCCAGAGCGCTATTTCGGCACATCCTTGCTCAGGACCTGCGTGACGCACGTGCTGTCTGCTCACACGCTGCTATTCGGTTTCTCGTTGTTGAGTCTTTGTGATCGTATTATTGAGGTTTGTATATTGTTTATGTCATTGTTTATTTTAATAATCTAGTATCGTAGAATTATCACGGATAATCGCCTTCTGATTTCGGGATCCGTTGCGAATTTGGCTACGCATTGCTCAAACGTTCGTAACAATACTCAATAGATCTATTTGGAACGAGGAAAATTCACGCAAAATGCCAAGGAAAGGATCAAAGGCAGTCGAACCCGGACAGGAAGTAATACGGCAAGTCTCTGGGGAGGTTTTGGGTACTTATGATTCTTTAGTTAACGCTAGATCGCCTAGTCCTGTCAGTGCTAGCTCATGTGTTATTGAAAGCAATATTGATCGTAAGGACGTTGATTTATATAAGCTGAGAATAATAGAACTAGAGCAACAGTTACTTTCGGCTAGACTACAGGCGCATGAAGCAGAGAAGTGTACACAGAAACAGCGAGAGTATAGGACCAGTGACTTCGACACTTCCGATAGGTTAGAGTGCAATAAGGTAGGGAACCCCACGCAGGTCGCCGACTACAAACCACCATCGATCGATCTGCCTAGAGTGGAGTTAACGGTTTTCGACGGGCGAGCTGAGCAATATTGCAAGTTTGTCAAACAGTTCGAGACGTTCGTTGAAAACAAGGTAACCGACCCTGGGCAAAGGCTTCTTTACCTTACTCACTACTGCCGAGGCCGAGCGCGAGAAGCTATCGACGGATGCACCATGCTCGATCCAGAACAAGGCTACACAAGGGCAAGAAAGATTCTGAGGGACTTGTTTGGCCAACCTTTCAAAGTAGCCCGTAACCTAATAGAGGGCGTGATGGCAGAGGCAAAGAAAACCAAGGGCGACGTCTACACCATGGCCGACCTGGTGATCAAGATGCAGAACTGTTCAATAGCCCTCGACCATTTAGGTTACAGAGCTGATCTAGACGCCATGCACACTTTGGAAGGCATAGTCCGTCACCTCTCTCCCGAACTACAGGGTCGGTGGGCGGAAGAAGCTGAACGGATAAGCCGAGGCGACAGAGAAGCCAACTTCGAAGACCTGACTGAATACTTAGACAGGCAAACGAAGATAGCTGACAGCAGATTCGGCCGACTCATCCGGGACAGCAACCGAGCAAACAAGCCCGGTACTAGCCAAGTCCAAACCCCTGTACGGGAACATCCAAAGTACCAGCCTTGGACCAACACACACGTCATTTCACGAGATGCTACGGCGAAACCAAATTGCAGATCCTGTGGTACTAGCCATGGCCTACCAGAATGCCCCAAGTTCGGCAATGCCACAATAGACGAACGGTGGGGAATGGCGAGGATGGCAGGAGCATGTTTCATCTGTCTCAACACCACGCATCGGGCAGCAGCCTGTAGAACAAGGAATCGATGTGGTTACGAGGGCTGCACGGGCAGACACCATCGGCTGCTGCATCAGGCGAGAATAACCATATCCGAGGCGAGTGCCAAGCCCAGCGTGATCTGTTCAACTTCACAATCTGCCAGTAAACCGGTACGTTTAGGCGTAGTGGCCGTGGGAGTAGTGACTCCGACTGGGATAGTGAAGGCGTTGGCTTTCGTTGATAGTGGATCCGACACCACTTTAGTGAAAGAGCGGTTTGCCGACAAACACCAACTGGCTAAAGGTGCGACGTCGTTAGCAGTGAGCACGGTGGGCGGAACACAGGTAATGACTGCCGGTAGATTAAGGCTGCAACTCATCTATCTAGACACTAACGAGGAAATTGAACCAACGGAGGCATTCACGTTAGCGGATCTTCCCATGCGAGCACCAAGGTCGGTGAACGCAATCTTGACTCGATGGCCCCACCTGCAGGATGTAACCGTCGTAGACTGGGAAGATGATGAGGTGGATCTCCTCATCGGATGCGACGTGCCAGAGGCGCATTGGGTGCTTGACCAAAGAGTGGGCGACCGCCAGGCACCTTATGCTGTACGCACGGCTCTGGGATGGATGTTATACGGTCCAGTAGGGGTACGCGGTTCCGTGAATTACTTATCCGCCGAAACGGACCGCATAGAGTATCATCTGCAACGGCTTTATGAAAAGGAGTTTCATGACATTGGGGACGAAAGACCGACGTTGTCTCAAGAGGATCACTTCGCTCTACAAACGGTGCGGCAAGGCTCTAGAGGCCTCAAAAAACAGTTCGAGGTTCCCCTCCCATGGCGCACACCGGTCGACCCGTGGACTGACAACAGAAATTATGTTCTCCAACGATTACTACGACTAAAAGAACGCTTCATTCGAGACCAGAATCTGTGGGAACGATACGCGGATTTGATGAAGCGAAACGAGGACCTCGGTTACGTTGAAAGGGTGCCTGTTAACACCGACAGCAAAAGGGGTATCTGGTATCTGCCTCACCATCCGGTTATCAACCCCAAAAAACCCAATAAACTGCGCGTGGTTTTCGACTGTGCAGCCAAGTTCCAGGGCAAGTCGTTAAACGATCGCCTACTACAGGGGCCTGACTGGACCACACCACTGATCGATGTTCTGTGCCGTTTCAGAGTGGGTAAAGTGGCTTTGTCTGCCGACATTAGGGAAATGTTCCATCAGGTGAAGATTCCGGTAGGAGAACGAGATGCTTTGCGTTTCCTGTGGTGGGAAGGGAGCGACCGGGACAACGCAGTGGTGAATTATAGAATGACCGTCCACCCCTTCGGAGCCATATCGTCACCATTCTGTGCAAACTACGCCCTCCGAGAATCAGCGAACAAACATGGCGATCTGGTACATCGGACGGTGGTAGAAAGCGTCAGCAGGAACTTCTACGTCGGCGACTACCTTGGGTCATTCGATGATGTGGAATCAGCTCTAGAGCAGTTCAGGGGTCTGACGAGATTGCTGGAAGAGGGTGGCTTCCATCTAACTAAATGGATGTCGAACGCTTCGGAAGTGCTGAAGGTCATCCCGTATCACGAAAAGGTCGAAAGGGTAAGAGATTTGGACGGCTCCCCACTTCCTATCGAGCGCACTTTAGGGATACAATGGGACGCGGAAACGGACGATTTTGTTTTCGAACTGAACGTTCCCGAGCTGCCAATAACCCGTCGTGGCATACTATCTGCCGTCTCAAGTTTGTTCGACCCGCTCGGTTTCGTCTCACCATGGCTGCTACCCGGAAAGTTCTTGCTGCAGCGGCTGTGCCGTAAGAAAGTTGATTGGGACCAGTCACTGGACCGAGGGGACCGGCTGGACTGGGAAGAATTTTTGAACACCTTGAAGAAATTAGGGGACATAAGAATACCACGATGTTTGACCCCTGGCCATACGACACGGACTGGAGAACTACATGCCTTTTCCGATGCATCCGAAGTCGGTTATGGAGCTGTGGTGTACGGACGATGGTGCGCAGGAGATGGACAATATACCACGAGGATCCTGTTCGCCAAAGCCCGCGTTGCTCCACTGAAGTCGGTCTCAATCCCACGCCTCGAACTCAGCGCAGCCGTGTTGGCAGTCAGGGTGGTGCAAGCTGTGAAGAGATGTTTCGATCTCTACATTTGGTCGGTGAGCTTCTGGACGGATTCAACGATAGTACTTTACTACATTAACAACGTACGGAGCCGGTTTAGTACTTTCGTTGCTAACCGGCTCACGATTATCCACGATGAATCGGCCACGCACCAGTGGAGTCATGTCAGGTCTGGCGATAATCCGGCCGACCTGTGCTCTCGAGGTGCGAACAACTTCAGGCAACTGGACACGTGGACGAGAGGGCCGAACTTCCTGCAATTGCCCAAACAGGACTGGCCCGTGTTCGAATTAAAACCCCCTACGGAATTGGAACTGGAGATCAAAGGCGTAGTGATAGCAACCAACGTCGTCGAAGCGTCGCCCATTTTACCGCGACTGGTCAGGTTTTCTTCCTGGATGAAGACGCTTCGTTCGCTAGTTTGGTTAACCAGGTTCAAGATAAGTTTACTAGTCATGAAAGGGCTACGGCCCTCAGGTCGGATACCGGTCGGCCCGATAGGTCCCGATGAGCTACAAGCGGCAGAGTACGATATTTTCAGAATGATACAACGCGAGGCTTTCGCCCGAGAACTCAAGAGGGCGGAAGAAGTGGGGCTGACCAATGAAGACATGCCATCTCCAAGAGGCGAGCTGAAGCGTTTAAACCCCAAAATCATCAACGGACTGCTGCGGGTGGATGGTAGGCTGACCAACGCCCACCTGAACTTCGACACAAAGTATCCTATACTGCTGCCTGCGAGACAACCTGTAGCAGAGCTAATGATTCAACACGTCCACGCCATGGAGGGACACGCCGGGGAAAGTCACGTGACGAGCGTCATCCGAAAGCGTCTTTGGTTGTTGAGAGGACGAGAGACTGTAAAACGCGTGATCCGACGGTGTGTGCAATGCAGGAGACGCAATGCCACAGCAGGCAAACAACTCATGGCCCCGCTACCAGAATGCAGGGTAACTACGGGCTGGTGGCCGTTCAGTGACACCGGGTTGGACTATTTCGGGCCCTTGTGGATCAAGTGCGGGAAAAGATTAGAAAAGCGATACGGATGTATCATGACGTGCATGAAATCACGTGCGGTGCACCTAGAAGTCGCACATTCGATGACGACCGATTCGTTTCTACGGGCCTTGCAAAGATTTATCAACCGAAGAGGCGTACCGGCAGACATATACTCAGATAATGGATCGAACTTTGTGGGCGCTCAACGGGAATTGCAGCGTTGGCACAAGAACATAAACAGGGACGAACTGCAGGATCGAACCGTGGCCTACGGCATACGCTGGCATTTCAACCCCCCACAGGCCAGTCACCAAGGCGGCATATGGGAACGCATGATCCGGTCCGCCAGACGGATATTGCTGTCAATCATGGAGCAGCAGCCGCCCGACGACGAGACCCTGAACACCGTCATGACTGAGGTGGAGCGAATCCTGAACAACCGCCCCCTGGTTCCAGTATTGAACGGCGACCCCACCCACCTGGCGCTCACCCCAAACGACTTATTGACGCTAAGGTCGAACGAGGGTTTCCAAGGGCCGGTAAACCTTCGTGGGAGCTACCTCCATGGGTGGAAGCAAGCGAACTATCTGGCCAAGGTCTTCTGGAGGCGATGGCTACGGGAGTACCTACCGGCTTTGCAGACTCGACAGAAGTGGATGGCCAAAACAAGACCATTCAAAGTTGGGGACGTGGTTATGATCGCCGACGAACGCGCACATTTCAGCGCTTGGTCTTTGGGAGTAGTTACGGAAACCATCAAAAGCACCGACGAAATGATAAGAACGGTGAAGGTGAAGACAGCTAACGGAGTGCTCATTCGTGACATACGCAGTATTAACCTACTCGAGAGCGAAGACGGAGGAGCTGATAACCCTGTGGCCTAGTAAATCTTTTTCACACCAGTAATCGAGGTGGATAAAGAAACACCATATATACCACACAATCTCCGTCAAACACGTTAAGGTGCTCGCGGTCCTTTCGTTGACATTACAGAAGGTTCTTTCCGATATGTGGTGATGAGTGCGATTCCATTATACATCCCGATACATACGCGCATGCACGACGCACTCTACATCCCGTAAACCCATCATACATGTGACAGTGTTCTTTGTTCGCCTTTTGTTGACGCTACCGAATGCCCCTTGCACATGTGGAAGTAGTGGAGCTCAGGTCACACATGCATGCTACATTTACTCGTTTTCTTGCCACGCGGTCTTTTGTTGACATTGCAGAAAGTCCTCCTTTGATGTGTAGTCATAACTGTGATTTCATTGTAACCCCGGCACACACGCACACGCACGCACACACACGCACGCACACACACACACACACTCAAGCGCGTACATCCAGGACCGGACGGCCCCTTACGAGGACAACGTCTATGTGACCATTCACGCCCGCCATCGGTCATTTGGTCCTGTGGAAGATGTAGACTAGCCTCACGTCTATGTAGCCAATGGGTTAGGTGCGACCAGTAGTAGAACGTCGACGACGAGCATTAGACGCGCGCACTGACAGCAGGGCCTAGGCAGGTAGGAAGAATCAGTACCTTTATACCGAACCTTTGACTTTGCTAAGGATCCAGGAGGATTTTGGTGGGCGGTGTAACAGCCGGTCGTGGAAAATCCCCCTTTTTCCCTCGCGATTCAGTGTTTTTCCCAACATCACTCATTTCCATACACTATTGACTTGTCTTTACGAACTGGTTGTTTTTCTGGACCAATTGTTGTTTGTTCGCGCCCAGAGCGCTATTTCGGCACATCCTTGCTCAGGACCTGCGTGACGCACGTGCTGTCTGCTCACACGCTGCTATTCGGTTTCTCGTTGTTGAGTCTTTGTGATCGTATTATTGAGGTTTGTATATTGTTTATGTCATTGTTTATTTTAATAATCTAGTATCGTAGAATTATCACGGATAATCGCCTTCTGATTTCGGGATCCGTTGCGAATTTGGCTACGCATTGCTCAAACGTTCGTAACACTCCCTATTGTGTCCCAGATCAGCCCATCACCCCATTGCCAGGCCCATCGATGTCCATTCCACTATAATGTCTAACCAGCCTTGAGGATGCCTTAGGTTCCTGCAACCATACGGCGATTTTGACATACACATGGTCACTCTTGTCCAGCGGGGCACAGTAAGGCAGTTTAGAAACATCCTTAGGAAAACTTGTTATAGCTAGACCCAGCAAGGACGGGAAGCCTTCAGCCCCGCATCTGGCACTTCCTCTAATATGCTGGTGCAAAGCATTGGCGTGCGTCGTTATAATTAGGGTTCCTCCTCCGATCCCGGCACTCAGGCCTCAACCGTGCAGTCATTATGCGGAATATTGAAGTCGCCCATCTTGAGGGTCTCTTGTGCGTCCTCATCTATATCAATCAAGGTCTGGAGTAGGTCATCATTGGGAGCCATTCCGGATAGCCTCGTGTTTAAGGTGTTCGATTCACAATCGTTCACCCCGGGTTCGAGTCCCCGTGGGGGATCGGTGGATGTGGATGGATGATGATTTCCAACAAGGATGAAACAGCTATACAGTGCTTCCATGGTCTTCAATGGTGAGTTCAGCGTTCAAGCTGCATGATGGATCACATTGTATAAGTCTGCTTCCTCGCCGCGGTTTCCAATTTGTGCCTTGTAGACAAGGACTACTTCAACCCTTCGGCCTGGGAGGATGATCGTAACTGAGCACAACCGCACATTGGGAGAGCACATCTTCGTCTGAGACTCGAGGTGGTTTGTACCTGACCTAATGAGGACGGCTACCCCTAATCCAAAGCAATCGTGTTCTTTGTCCTGTCTGTAGACTGCAAAACAGTTACATATTAGTCCTGACACATGGTCTCCATTAGAAAACCACTTTTCTGTAACGGCAACTATTGACGCTGTGCTCCCCAGCGGTTTTGGAGGGTTCCATCCATTTTTTTCTAATACTAAATGCGTCAGCATATAACACCACCTTGTTTGCCCCGTCGCTAGGGTACATGACTCAACTACCCAGTCTATGTGGGGTAGACTGAAGTCTCCAACTGTGAGGGTCTTATCAGCTTCCTCAACTAGCATGGTAAGTACGTGGAGAAGTTGACTATCCTCATTTTGGTTTGTAACCGGGGCCCTAGACACACAGGCCACATTCACTTTTCTGTTCAGGAGTGTGAGCGTAACCGTGCGCAGTTGTATACTTCGAGTACAAACTATGGTCCACGATCCCAGACGGTCTGCACCTGCCCTAATGAGGACGGCCACTCCTCTCCCTACACAGCCATGCTCGCTGTCCTGCGTATAGGCAGGAACCTCATTTGTATTATTACCGGTACTTGGTCATACTTAGAGAGTCATGTGTCTGGTACAGCAAATATGGAAGCATTTTGCGCCTCTGCAGCTCTGAAGAGCTCTTTCCACCTGTTTCTAATTCTACATGCGTTAGTATACAACACCACCGTGTTTGCCCCGTTGCTAAGGTGTCTCTCATTGTTTACCCCCGTCTGGTTCTCAGACGCAACGCGTGAGACGATCCCAAGTTTTTGCACCGATCATCCCCACTGGTGTGCATGGTGCCGGCTGATGATCTGGGACTTCCGACGACTCCCAATCCATCTCTATAGGATTTGCCGTAACATCGAGACTGGCAAGAGTCGCGCTGTTCTCCACCTTCGGACAATACTGCCAATTTCCATCAGCCAGCACGTCTTCAACTACAACCACTTCTCACCAGTGTTTCGGCGGGTCTAGCCAGGTTACCACCCGATGCTAGACCACCAGGCCTTAGTCTATACTCATCTGGTGCAGTTTTATATCTACCCTTAGTGGCATGATACACCACTGCTTCCCCCGCCAGCAGTCTATCTCGGGTGGCCTCATCAGCCAACTCTACTGGTATTGGCCTCGCATGATATTCGCCTTTGTTCTTAAGTGGTGGCTTCCACGTCCCAAATCTGTGCGGCATGGTACGGAACTCTTGCAACTTGCAATATGTCATAGACCATCCTCCTATCTATGTCCCACTTAGCTTTCGATTGCCTTGTGAAAGGTTCTTCCTGAATTAGGATCAGGAGCCTGTGGCTTGAGACCCCGCCCATCGACTGGATCTGCCATTGCGGATCCTTCACTTTGTTTTCTAACACCAGGAGCGCAGGATTATCCGCCCTGGTTGGCACATCTTTCGCTATACTACACTCTTCTTTTTTGCCTGTCTTGCCCTTCTGGGCTTCCGTTCGGTCCACTGGTCCTCGTCGGTCTGCTTCCGGGGAGTTGGGGCAACGACCGCATGGCAAGCTCTTGGAACTGGCCAACTCGCCCTAATGACTGCCTCCTCAGGCTTGCCTACTACTTCCGCAAACAACTTCCTGCCACCTGATTGCGGTGTTTTGGGGCTCATGCCTGTGGTACTACCTGGTAGGCGTTGGTCCTGCCCTTGGGCCTGCAGTTTGAAGGCCAGACTGGCCGCCTCCTCAGAGGAAGCACAGACCCACTCAGCCCATGGTTTTTGTTTATAAAGAACATGGGTGTCCATTGCTAACCCTGAACACTTTGGGTGTGTCCACCTCTTACATACCTTGCACTATTTACTGTTTACCACACGTTAGCCGCACTCAGATGCGAGACAATGGTCAGAACCGAGTGGCATATCAAAAGTCACAAGACTCATGGGAAGGCAGCTCAAAAGCTCCTTAACTAAGCGCAAAACTTCGACACATGCAAGTTCAGCCCTTTAACAGAAAAGCACAAAAGACTCCAGGCGGGAAAAGTTCGCTTCATTAGGAATCCAAATACTACTCGGCAGTACTACGAGCAGAATAAAAAATATTCTCTGAATGATAATAATGGTGTATTTCGGATGCACCAGAAGCATGCTAGGGTGCATGATCAAATGACTCAGGTGAAGTCAGGACCGGAATTAACAAAAGGGTACATTGTATGTGCACAGAATATTGACGAGAGTGTTAAAGTGGACTAGCCCTGTAACAATGCCCCGAAATCTTGAAGGTCTGGTTCATGTGATGGAGTCGGCTGGCGGTCTTCGGAGTCGGTTACAAGGGGGGAGTGTAGGCACAGGTAGTGCCGGAAATAGTCACGGCTTTAAAAATTCTAGCTGAATCAAAGACATCTGACAATAAGAGAAAAAGGAGGAAAAAAGAAAGTTCATCAAGGAAAATTCAGCGAGTCGCTTGCAAGCTGCAGGGTGTAAAAATATATGGATAGAGAGCTCGAGGATATGCGAGGATGGATATTGTGGTGCCTAATGCCATGAATCAACGGCCAGTGTGGTGGTAGAGTTTGATTGTGGGATGCTGACACAGTGAGTCACAGGGAAAGGGACCAACAAATCGCATGGATAGAACGGGGGATTTCAAAAGCGGCGATAGAAGAACTAGCCAGAGGTTGGCCGGTAAGTGTTCAGTGGTTTATTTTCATTGATATAGGTATGATACGAAGTATCAATAAGGATATGGAATTGTGGCAGTAAATCAGCGTGAAGTGCTTTAAGCAGTGTCTGCTGGGGCGGATAGCGTGCAGAAGCGATACTGAAGTAGAAGATAGATAAGTGGCCTGATGACTGTTTTGATAGGCAGATCACACGGCAACGGTAGAGCAACAGCTAAGGGGCCAACAGGACCGGTAGGGGAAACGAAAATGGGCCATCGGATTCAGAGCAAAATGAAACAGTCGGCAGAAAAGGCAGTAGAATTTAAATTTGAACGTCAGGATGTCGCTTTGCTCAGTGCCGAGCAAAGTCGGCTTCGTAGATGAGATACGTAATCAAGTGCAGCAGGAATGGAAGCAAAAAGCCCAGGAATTCAGGTATGACCGATAAAGTCGCGGGGGAGAAGATGCTCACAAAACACGATTGAAAGGTGCACAGATAAAAAATGCATGATGCCAGCGGAGGCAATCACAAGAACAGTGTCCAACAGGTCGGAATGCGAGCGGGGGCGATTTCAAGTGCGATGTTGGTGATAATTGGGAGAGCAAAACGCACCTTAAATGCAATTCTGGCACGCTGAGTAATGGGAATTAACCTGGGCTAATGCGCAAAACTATTCAAAAACTCGAATAAAGGGCAAGAACACCCGGAATTCGAACCGTGCGCACTCACCCTGCCAGTTCAGAGTTCATAAAAAATCAATAGATTTTTCCTGGGTTAAACAACAGCACTAAGAGCTATAGCCAAAAGGATTATCCTAGATAGTTTAATAAAAACATACCGATACTGACTAGAAAACTGTGTGGTGCAACGCATCTCGATATCCACAATGCGATTGGCTGCAGGTGGATGGCATTTTGTTCGATAAAGGCCTTGGTTGCGGTTGATGGCAGGTGGCGAATGGTGGGGTAGCGGGCTAAAAGGAGTTAGGTTGACGAAGTGAGGGGGGTAGGTTGAGAACACAACTGCAGGGGCTGGCTTTTGGTCATCCATTCCGGTGCTGCAACTCACAAAGAATTGAATTTTTTGCGTGGATTACGGGAAACAGCTGTTGAGGGGTTGAGGGGTGATGACTGGTATTGGGAATCCACTCTGTGATGTGGTGGGTCTACCACGGTGGATTGCAACTCCGGTTATAGGATTATTATCACCACCCAGCCATGTAAGGTGCCCCATGTAGATGACCCAAGCTTCATACACTTGTATTACCTGAAGACTTCGTAGCAGGGCAATTTAGGGCAAGTTACTACTCAAGTAGAGTGGTGTCCTTCCTGACAGGACAAGACGGGATAGGACGAGACAGGTCTATGTAGGACGGCGTTTTGGGACGAATGGGGGCGGGCCGAATGCGTGTCCAAGTACTGGCATCGGCAGGGTTTAGTGAATAAGCTCTCGGAGGAGGTCGGAAATACAACTGCTGCGAAAACTTTTAAGCAAGCAGCGGACCAGCTTTGGAGGACAGTATATCCCGAGGCATTTTAGCAGAGGTAAAACGCACATTGTTTCTCCCTTTTTCTCCACAAAATGTTTGCTCTTCAGAAGAAGAATTAATCGGGCTGTGCTGGGAGCTGCCGAAGTGTGCAAACAACATAAACGACTGGGCACGCGATTGGTTCTGTCCATACAAATTCCGTCATTAGCTATGATGGGCTCCTTGCAGGTAACTTCTCACTTCTGCCCCCCAATACTTCGTTTCTGGGTGTGATTTACCGCTTCCCTTCTACAACACAGGTAGGTTCACTCTCGATGATAGAGCTACTGCAAGCCCTAAAATCATTTCACCCTTTTGGTCGCCTTCTTACCAGGGGGTATTGCAACGTTCCCGGATTATTCTCGGAAGGCCTTGGCACCGACAGCCAGTTTGGAGGGGCATTATCAGATCTGCTGGCCGAGCAATCCTGGATGCAGTAAGTGGCCTGGCCCACCAGGCTCATAATGGGTCGAAACTGGTAACTTCTGGATCCGATCGTTAGCAGTTTCAAACATAGCGTAGAAGTCGTCAACCCTCCATCACCACTAGGTAAGGGCGACCACGCGGCTCCCCCTTTCGACTACAAATGGAAGTGGCCAGACGTACCCTCCCCATACACACTAGCCCGTGCGTTCAAGCGAACAGGCCATCGAATGAAGCCAACTAAGCGACATCACGGACATCACAGACGTAGATGAAGGCAGCAGGCTACCAGAGCAATGTGTACGGAGGGCAGATATTCTATGTGGTTAGAATCCGACAGATTCCAAAAAAGGACATATCTGCGGCCATCAGTTAGACGCCTTCCCGACAAAAGCTCTCAGCTGTTCTCCGAGCACCAAGCCACATCCCTTCTAGCGGATGCAGAAGCTTTCAAAGGCGCCCGAAAACTGCGAATCCAAGGTTAGGGGACACTTCAGGAAACTACAGAAAGGAGCTTTAGACCGGGTGTGCACGAACCTTGTTGTTTGCTGAGAATTATCAGTATGTAAGTACTTACCTGTCATTCAACCGGTCATCCTTCTTGCAAGCAACGTTTCTGCCACTGTCGTAGCTACGCACCACACGTCGATTTTCTTTTGTCAGTTACCAGTTTCTTGCTGAAGCATTACATTCCTTTTTTCTGAAAGCAAAACAATCCACTCAAAGTCTATATGCTCTATCCGGCCACTTCTCTCACCATCAATTTGACACCCACAGTCCAGTGTGTTGTCCGTTTCGTTTTACAACTGGCTCAACCGATATACGGTCACTGTACCTCAAAATTGCTATCCTCGACCGATTTTCTTGGTCTATATGTATTATGCCACAATTTTTATCGTCTATTTTTTCACCGCAACTCCTCTCATACATTGTAAAGCTCCATTGCTTGGATACGTCTCCTTCAGGAATGTTTCTTCTTCACGATATCCGCGTATCCATCAATCTAGTTTAGTTCTCCGACAGGACAGTCTTTCTTCTGTGGGATTTGTGTGATTTTGTACCATTCTCCATCCACCCCACGTTTTGGCAGAATAACTACGCCTACCTCCAGCCGGATCGACCACCTGACCTTGAGTTTAAATTCACCGGGCGGTATCGCAGCAATTGACTTGAATGCCTTCTCTCATATTCAATCGCGTTCGCATAATTGTACAGTCCCACTGTAACTTTCATTCAGCTTTCAACTGTACCGTTTGATCTTGCATTTCAGCATGCTTCGGGGTTATCCGAAATAAACTATTATTATTATTATTATTATTATTATTATTATTGTGTTCCTCAATAAGCACAAGTGCAGTAGGCATTAGTCTGGGTCCCCAGCACTCGCGCTGACTCTCTCTGAAGGCTCGCCTGCCACCGCCCCTTCTGAGGTAGCAGAGGTCTTCAAATCTCATTTCATGTCGGCTTCCGGCGCAGTAGTAGTGCCTTAGGTGTGGACACTCATCTTTCCAGCCAAAACAGCCAGTCTCCTCGGTAGAGCTCTTTACAGTGTCTCACGAAGAGGTGGAGGGAAGGTGGCTCAAAAAACCCAACCCCTTTAGTAGGATGGGACTAGACAAAGCTCTTAGAGACTCCGCCTCCATTCTAGCAGCTCCATGCCCAACGCTTTTTCAACAACGCACAGGAAAGGGAGGGTTTCCAAGTTCATGGAAGCATGCTGTAATCGTCCCAGTGTGTGAGAAAGGAGATCGACACCTTCCTGGAAGCCAAAGACCAATAAGCCCAATCAGTATCCCAGGCAAAGTCTTCGGGCGCGTCATAAAACGCTGAATGTTGACACATTTTGCTTAGAAGCAGTTCACTGTCTCCAGAGCAACTTGGCTTCCTTCCTTGTAGGTCATGCATCACCCGTATGCTTATCGACATGGACTGCCTGACACAGGCCCACGAAGACGGAAAGATGTCCCACCGATTTCGTCAGGGCCTTCGACAGTGTCCCACATGTCCCGCTTCTCCACAAACTCAGGACGTACGGCATCTCCGGCTGTCTGCTGTCCCTGACTGAGAGCTTTCTAAAGAACCAAACCTTCTCGTTTGGTGCGTGTACGTTCCGGTCACAACATGCACCACTCAATATGGGTGTCCCTCAGGGTTCCGTCCTCGGTACTCTCCTACTCTTCATTTACGTCAACGACCTCCCCGGCGTAGTTCCGTTTAGCACAGCAATGCACACAGACGACGTCATAATCTGGGACACAGGTGCAAATGCTGTGCAATCTGCTGCTGACCATGTCAAACATTGTTCATCTGACTGGAGCCTCCCAGATTGTAACTTATCCCTCTCTCATCATCACGAACTTGCGAGCAAGTCTGCCTTTCGAGTTCTAAACATGATTCGAAGGTCCTTCCCGCGCATATTTAAGGATGATTTCCCCATAACTTTCGGCACTTTTATCCGACCTCTGCTGGAGTACGGTAGTCAGATAGTGCACTCTGGTCTTGTCCGAGACCGTGAGATCCTAGAAAGGGTTCAGCGGGCCTCCACCAAGGCAGTAAGTGGTCTATCCCATCTACCTTATCCCGTCCGCCTCTCACTCCTCAACCTCTATCCCCTTGACGTAAGACGCGTAAGAGGTGATCTGTTTTTGATGTTTCACCTTTTTGAAACAGGTCAAAGCGATTGCTTCTTCTCCGTCTGTCAAGCCTCCTCTCTCCGTGGTCACAGCAGAAAAGTTTTCAAACCGAGGCCACGCACTTCACTAAGGATTAACTTTTTTAGCTATAGGGTTATTACCATGTGGAATGCACTTCCGGAAGATATTGTTCTCTCGCAGAACAAAACTATCTTCAAGAAAAAGCTAGACCTCTACCTGGGTCTCTCCCAATAAATCCCTCTGTAAAAAAAAACAAACAAAATAGTTGTCTTTTATCGCATATATGTTCATGAATGCCGCACCCGCACTCAGCTTAAGGCACTGTCCACAGTGTGACACTGAATGAGGTTATATGTATCTTGTTTTCGCTGCCACCCCCGCCCCCCCCCCCCCCGCTTCTTTGTACTCTCGTTTCAGCTCGGTGAATCCGACAGAAGATCAAAGATTTCCTAAAGAACCGGGACAATTGGGCTCAAAGCCTCGAACCCGTGTAGTACTTCAAGACTTGAAGACAACAAATGATGACAAATGTGCATGCACGTTATTTTACGGTGCTACGGCTCATCTGTTCAAGGTAAATTGAAACACACAAATTCCTTGGTTTATGGCTCAGCAGCAGTCTTTCGTTCTCCAGCCAACAAGAAAAAGCCGACGAAACTGCCCCCGGATTCTTAGCCGTATCGGACGAACGTTTCCGATAACCTTACATGGAAGACTCCCTATTCCATACCAAACCTACATTCGACCTTTTTTGGAGTACGGCAGCCAGAATGTACACACTAGCCTCGTCAGAGATAGGAACACTTTGGAGCGGATTCAACGGAAGTCGACCGAAGTGGCACATGGCTCACGATTTACCCCTTACCCCGTTCGTCTAACATCATTTAATATCTGCCCACCTGAGACATAGCGCATTAGGAAAGATATCTTCTAGATGCTTAATCTATATTCATCGAGCTTGGCGAATCACTTTTACACTCTTCCGAACTCGAAGACCCCGCGCGGACACACAAGGACAATTTTACACCCCTTCCACGTACCTTCGTCAGACAACTTGTTCAGTTCAGTTCAGTCTGCACAGGACAGGTAATGGCCACGGCCAATCGAGCGTCCAGAATTCCTTCGATGGTATGCACACCAGTTATGCACCCACCACTGCCGAGTGTATTTCGTCGAATCCCCGCTAAAAATGAGAGGGAAACGGAAAACCTCATCGCACATCAACTGCGAGAGACATTATGCATCGTGAGCTTTCACTGAGACAGTATGCAATGAGAGAAAAAGTCTGCTAAAACATACTCCAGAAGGACCACAGTGCTACCCGTCATCCATCTAGTTGATATACTCAAGGCTCACTACAAGGAAAGATCTCGTACCACTTGCGATCAAGGGCACATTTGAAGGATTGGACCGTCTGCAGATCTACCATTTCACCAGGCAGACCGTTTCAACTGTTCACAACCCTGTTGCTGAAGAAGTGCGATCTAGCCATCAACCTAGATCGGGCTTTTATCAACTTCTTTTCGTGTCCCCTTGTTCTGGAGTCTACGGCCAATTGGAATAGACTATCTGGTCTGAGGCCAGAAAAGCCCTTCATTACCTTGAACGTTTCTATGAGATCTCCTCGACTTCTCCTCCTTTCCAACGAGAAGAGATTCAGGTCACAGAATCTCTGCTCGTAAGTCTTACCCCTCTGCCCTTCAACCATCCGCGTGGCGAGACGTTGGACTTTCTCTAGGCAGGCGGCGTCCTTTTTGTAGAAGGGTGACCAAGCCTGCACACTACCTTCTAAGTGAGGTCGTACTATAGCCATGTAAATAGGTACGAATACCTCCGGCTTCCGGCAAGACAAAGCCGATCGCAGTCTAAAGAGCTCCCCACGAGCCTTATGCGCAGCCGCGTTGCACTGCTCCGACCATTTGAAGTCACTCTTCATGATGATCCCCAGGTCTTTTACCCTACTGGCTGCCTCCACGGTGAACAGCCCTTGATCATGAGCGACAGTTAGGCTCTCTGTTGCCCTTGACAACAAATGGCTTTTTTGAGCGTTTAGAGGTAAGTCCCATTTGTATGCCCAGTTTAGGACGGTGCCTATTTCCCTGCCCAAGTCCGCCCCACCCTTAGATCCAACAATCTTCACATCATCCGCAAAAATAAAGCTGGGCGATTGAAGAGTGGATGCTAGGTCACTAATAAATAACAAGAATAGGACCGGGCCTAGGACGGATCCCTGAGGTACACCACTGGTGACGTTCACCAAACTGGAGCACCTGTCCCCTACTTTGACATAAAGCGTCCTGTGGGAGAGGAAGTCCTCCAGCCACCTATATACTGGCCCACCTATCCCGAAAGTCTCCATCTTGCGTAGCAAAAGACGATGATTAACGGAGTCGAACGCCTTGCTAAAGTCGAGGTAACATACCTCAACATGCTTACCTTCGTCCAGTCGTCGAGTTACTTCATCTAAGAAGCACAGGAGATTGGTCAGGCAAGATCTATTTTTCAGGAATCCATGCTGCGCCGGGCTTAGCATGGAGTGCTGCAGTAAGTGCTGGCAGATATGAGCACGGATGATCTTCTCGAGAACTTTACAGAGAATGCTAGTTAGGCTTACCGGCCTGTAGTTCTGCACATCCGACTTAGGCCCACTCTTATGTATTGCCACGACTGCCGCGACTTTCCAGTCCTGAGGCAGCTTTCCCTGGTCCAACGTGGATCTATACAATCTGCATACCGATGGAGCTATGATATCCGCCAACGGCTTGATGATAGCTGGATGAATGCCATCTGGGCCCGCTGACTTGTGGCTGTTTAACTCCTGTAGGTACTTACGCACGCATTCCTCTGAAAGATCTAGCTCGTTTAACTGAGGAGGATGTATCAGCGCCAGATCTACTAGTACCCCACTATCTATCTTATGTACACTACCAAAGTATTCCCCCAGGGCGTCTGCTTTGCCCTGGTCGTCAGTGACAATACCATATTCTCTAGTGGATAGCGGACCTACGGCATTTCTTGTTGAGCCTTTAGACTGTACATAGCTGTAGAACTTCTTCGGCTGTTGTCTTACAGACTGGGCCAATTTCGGCTCAAATTCCCGTTTAGAAGTTCTCAAAAGGCTTACAGTCTCGTTTCTCAGCTTCGTATAGCGATTCCAGGCTAGCTGGCTGCCGGAAGCTTTGTACTGGTTCCAATAGCGGTTTCTACGTCTGATGGCCTTGGCTATTGCAGCCTTCCACCACATGGGCTTGCCCTCCCCACTCCTTCGTTTTAGGGGTGCGAACTCTTCCTGTAGGGCAGTCAGGGATCCTTTTATGGCCTGCCAGCGCTCCTCCACAGTAGCCTCCTCTGGCGCGTCCCAGGTCAAACCCATCGCCCTATTACGAAGCCTATCTATGTCCATACTACCGAAATTCCTAATCAGCCTTGAGGGTACCTTCGGTTGCCGCATGCATAGAACTATTTTGACACACACGTGGTCACTCCTTCCCAGCGGTGCACAATAATGCAGTCCAGCCACATCGTTGGGGAAGTTCGTTATAGCTAGATCCAGCAGGGATGGAACGGATCCAGTCCTATATCTGGTATTCTCCCTAATATGCTGATGCAACGCATTGTCATGCAGCCATTCTAAGTAGCTTTGCTCCTCCGATCCCGGCACGCAGACCTCAGCCACCCAGTCGATGTGCGGAAGATTGAAGTCACCCACTATGAGGGTCTTTTGTGCGTCCTTAACTAGTTCAGTCAAAGTCCGCAGCAAGCAAACGTCCTCTTCGTGGTTTGTGCTTGGTGCCCTGTAGACACAGACGACGTTAACCCTTCTGCCTGGAAGGATGATCGTAACGGCGCATAGCTGGATATTGCGAGTGCACATCTTGGTCTGGGACTCAAGGTGGTTTGCACCTGACCTAACGAGGATGGCTACTCCACCACCAAGGCAATCTTGTTCCCGATCCTGCCTGTAGGCTGCAAAGCTGTTACTTATTAGGCCTGGCACATGGTCTTCTTCAGAAAGCCACGTTTCCGTGACGGCAACTATTGATGCTTTCTGTTCGCCAGCGGTTTTGGCAAGTTCCGCCCATTTGTTTCTAATACTACACGCGTTAGTATATAACACCACCGCGTTTGCTCCGTCGCCTAGGTGTCTTTTTTCATTCATTCCTGACTGTTTCTCAGGCGAAACGCCTGAGATGATGGCACGTTTTGTGCTTCGGATGTCCCCACTGGGGCGCATGAAGCCGGCTGATGGTCCAGAATTTCTGACGACTCCCAATCCATCTCTATAGGAGTGGCCACAACATCCAGCCTGGCAGGGATCACGCTGTCATCTATCTTCGGGCAGCACTGCCAATTTTCGTCTTCCAGCGCATCTTCAATTACAACTATTAGCGACCCCGCACGTGGCTTCTTTACTATTGCCGGGGTCGGGGCCTGAGAGCCGAGTACGGCATTCCGCTGAACTTTTAGATTTCTCACCAGCGCCCTGGCTGGTCGAGCAAGGATACCTCTTGGGGCTAGACCACCAGGCCTTACCCTATGTTCGTCCGGCACAATCTGGTATCTGCCCTTTGTAATCTGAGCTACTACCGCTGCCCTCGCCAGCAGTCTATCCCGGGTAGCCTCATCAGCGAACTCCACCAGTATTGGTCTCGCACGAAGTTCGCCTTTGTTCCCCAGTGGTGACTTCCATGTCCCCACCCTGTGCACCCTTCTTAGAGTAGGAGGGTACGGAACACCTGCGATTCGCAGTATGTCGCAGACCCTCCTCCTGTCAATGTCTCTCCTGGCCTTCGATTCCCTTATAAAGGGTTCCTCCTGGTTTAGGATCAGAAGCCTGTGGCTTGAGACCCTGCCCATCGACAAGACCTGCCTCTGCAGGTCCTTCACCTTGTTTTCTAATACCAGAAGGGCAGGGTCATCCACCCTAGCCAACCCATCTTTCGCTCTATTACAGTCTCCCTTCTTTTTGACCTGCCTCTCCCTTCTCGGCTTCTGCTCCGTCCACTGGCCCTCGTCGGTCTGCTTCAAAGGAGTGGAGGCAACGACCGCCTGGCAAGCCTTCGGAACTGGTTCATTCGCTCGGATGATCGTCCTCTCGGGTGTTGATACTACTTCCGCAAACGACTTACTACAACCTGCTTGCGGTGGTTTGGGGCTTACAACCGAGGTATTACTTGGTGGACGTTGGTCCTGCAGTTTAAAGGCCAGACTGGCCGCTTCCTTGCAGGGGGCACAGACCCATTCAGCCCATGGGTTCTGTTTATAAAGGACATAAATGTCCTTTGCCATCCCTGAACACCTTGGGTGAGCCCATCTCTTGCATATCTCGCATTCTATACCGTTTACCACTCGTTTTCCGCACTTGGGTGCTAGACACGGGTCGGAAACGCGTGTCATACCGAAAACCGCAAAAACGAGGGAAAATACAACTCAAGTGCTCTTTACCCAAACACAAAATACGCACTCTGACAATAGCAGGTAAATCCCGCTAACACAAAAATCAAAAACAATAAGAAAGACTAGAAGCGAGAAAAGATCGCCTCAAAAAAAACACCGAAAACTACTCGGCAGTGCTACAAGGAGAATAAAAATATTCTTCGGATAAAGCGCACCTTAAATGCAATTATGATACGCTCAGTATTGTGAATTAAACTGGGTTAATTCACAAAACTATTCAAAAACTCAATTCGAAGACGAGAGCACTATGAATTCAAACCGCGCGGCACTTACACGCAGTTCAGAACTTGTAATCTCGTCTCCGACAACATCTCTATGGAATAGCCTCCCACTGAATGCAATGAACGTCTCCTTAAAAGAATTATTTAGGCCGGGCCAGAGGATTGGTCAGGACTGAAGCTAAGCCCGGCCATTTCCCTGATTTCCCTCGCGTAGACAATTCCCTCCTCTATTCTCATTAAAAACTTCAATCCTATACAATTTTGCATGTGTGCAGTACGCAAATCACCTTTGTGTGTGAATAATAAAAACAAACAAAACTAGTAATGATATGTATCACATTTGCGAAAATGGTTGCCCCTTCGTTGTCAAGTTTCGTCACTCCAGGCGGATAGCACCGGAGAAGAGATATATATATATATATAAGGACCGAGAACATTTGGGCTCAAGTCCCGCACCTGGGAACTACTTCAAGGCCTAAAGACAATCGAAAGGAGGCAAACGTGCGGTGTAGCACACTTCGATTTTTCTACCCTCTAGGTCCGATGGTGACAGAAAAAGGGAGGAAATGTACAAAATTCGGGATGTTTGTGCTTTGGCCGCGGTTCGGGCATCGGGGTTTTAACCTAAATATTTTTGTTTTCTTGTTTATTCTGATCCAACTCAGTAGGTGCGCGGTGTATGCAGTACCTCTCCCACGCTCGCCAAGATGAGGTGAGTGGTTCCCGTTGCCTTTGTCCTTGTGATGACAGCCTTTTATGCGGACCCCTGATTCGCTTACCTCTAAGAAGTTCTGATCCTTTCCATTTTACTCGCTGTTATCCGTGTATCCATTTGGTCTTTTCAGCAAAGTTCCGAAGGATCTGCTCATGAGAACCTGTGCAGACTTGCTGGACTACAGCAACAAGGAGAAGAAGCGGCGGTTCACCGAGACTGTAGAGCTGCAGATTATGCTGAAGAATTACGATCCGCAAAAAGACAAACGTTTCTCGGGAACTGTGAAGTAAGCAATACCCTCACCCAGGGTATCAAAATATATTGGGGAGGCTGAATGCCGATACATTTTGCGGTATAACTTCAGATTGCGCCACATTCCTCGTCCGCACATGAAAGTGTGTGTGTTGGGAGACCAGCAACACATAGACGAGGCCAAGGCAGCTTCAGTCCCTTGCATGGACGTGGAAGATCTGAAAAAGCTCAACAAAGACAAGAAGTTAATAAAAAAGTTGGGTAAGTCTTCTTCTTACAGTCTTACCTCTTAAGCGAAGAGGTATCATACCTTCCTGGCTAGCGAGTCAGTCATCCGTCAAATACCCAGAATTCTCGGTCCAGGTCTCAACAAAGCTGGCAAATTCCCGGCCGTCCTCACCCACAACGATTCATTGATTCAGCGAGTTGATGAAGCTAAGGCTACTATCAAGTTTCAAATGAAAAAGGTACTGACTCTGAACGTTGCCGTTGGCCATGTGAAAATGAAGCAAGAAGAGTTGGCCCAGAATGTGAATTTGGCGATCAATTTTCTTGTATCTCTACTGAAGAAAAACTGGCAAAATGTGAGGTCACTGTACGTTAAGAGTACCATGGGTAAACCCCATCGTTTGTACTAGTAAACCAAATACATCATCGGATTATGGATTCATTTCTCATGTTTTGGTTTTCAAAGGGCAGACGCGGCTCGCTTCGCTTTCTTTTCGGTCGAACTTCGTTCTTAGGTGCAGTTTATTTAGCTTCTGAGGCACGCGAAATGCCATGACATGGTCAGCTAAATTCGGTATAGTGCCCTTTGGCGTCTTAAGGCGATTTTTATCGAAGTGATCATTGTGAAAGGCTCGGCGATTGGTCGTGATATTGACGTGTGAATGGTAGTACTGTGGTAAATGGACTACGAAATAGATACGCGAATCATCCTTGAGCCTGAGGGTTTTGGTCAGCAGGTTCGGAATGGGTTCTGAGGGGATGAAATTTTGCCAGCGGTTTATGGTGCTCATGGGCGGCGGCCGGTCACGAAACCTCATCGAGACAATGGTGGCGGAAGCTGTGTTGGCAATGCGTGCCTTGTGAAGTTGTCCGGTTATCGCTGAGGCCTAGTTGCTGGGACGGTGTGCACTGGGAGACCGTCTGATTTTGATTTATTCGTCACCACCGGTCGTATGCGGGGTGTTAAAAATACAGGAATGTGTTGAGTAACTCCACTTTGGGAGATTGTCTAATGTGTTACAAGTGGCTGATGGCGCGTTTAAGTCTGCATGTATGCGTGCGACGCTGAGTGTGATGTCTTGAATTGGTTCCCATCTCTGTATTCATAGACCAAGTGATTAGGTTTTGTCAGGAGCTATAGAAGACAAAATGCGAGATACAAGTATTTCTTAAGACCTCCGTCGAATATGTTAAACACATTGGTTCGTGTTTGAATGCGAAAAACCGCAACACAGAACGTAGGACATATTGGGGGGCTGTTCGGCAGGTCTTCTTGCTAACGTCAGTCTGTTTTTATCAACTGGAATACGGGGACGACACGTCTCAACGCTTATTGGTTTTGCTGTAGGGTCAGCTGCGTTTCGTCAGGGTTTCATGGAACATGAATGTCTGTCCGTACCAGTGAGTGACGCACGATTAATAAGAGGGCCCTTAGTTGTTGGGCAGCGAGGAACCATATATATTAAAAGCTGAATAATATCAGTACTGCTGTGCGATGACCTGCCATCGCTGTTTCGATAGTAAGGGGCCCGCCGATGCTAAGACGCCAAGTACTATGTTGAGGCTTTTCAGTGACTTCCGCACAACCCCGGACGTAAGCGTAAGCAGAATGAATGAAAAATGCGAAGTATACGTACAAATGTAGCAATTTTATTGATGGTTGTATATTTACATCCGCATGACAGATTTTCCGGTTGGTTTCATCGTTTCCATCTGAGATGAAGAATAAGATTTGTTACCCGTGGTACGATTGTGATTTACACTGTCAAGAACCATGTCCATAATAACATTATTATCGATACCAATATTATTAATGGTTCTGAAGCGCACCCTGAATCACGGGGCTCATCATAGTTGTGATATTAAATGCATACTTCAAAGTATTATTACCCTAAGTGGATAACCCTAACGGATACCAGCGGCTGGTGCAATTATCGGTGGCCGGATGTGGATGGGATTGCTATACCCGTCGTTTCTCTCTCTCTCTCTCTCTCTCTCTCACGAAATCGCATCTGTAAAATTGTTTTTGAACAGCATCCGGTGATTATTGCGTGTAAAGCAAGGCTTACTAATTATCACTTGTTGCACGGAGTGTTTGCTATTTACACTCCGCAAGTTTTCGTGGTGCAGGATATCCTGACTGAAACGTTTTCAGGATAGCCCTAGTACATACTCCCGTGGAATTGCCACGGATATTAGACATGAACTGCAATTAAACGCAGATGGGAAGGTTTTGTCGAATAGCGTGCCATGCTTCCATACAGGGTTCCGTCGTCCAGTTTGCGCAACAAATCTTCGTGCTCCTGAAGTGTTTTCACGAGAATATTGATGGTTACTATTTGTGTCTTCCCCGCGAAAGCTGCTGCCGTAACGTTTCTGGTAGAAGCATAGTCCCAAGTTCTGCGGTAAGGTATCCATATGCGGCTTGATAGAAGTGATGGCAAGATTGTGGACAAAGCCATTAAGTATCCTGTCCACTTTCTTCGGTGGACTCCTCATATATAGCGTCACTGACTTATTTTTAGACTGCGCAACTGCTAGCAAGGGAGATACGATAAGCTGGTGTTGGTACTTTTATTCGACCTCTGTCTTTTGTCCCCAGCCACATCTCTTTGCCCCATCTATCCACCCATAATGCTCCCACTGATAACACGGTCAATACTCGCAACGATGCACTGTCAAATAGTATCGGGAATAATCCTCTGTCTGGTAACTCACATTTTTTCAAGCCTCGTCAGCCTCTGAATCTCGGCTCCCTCAACGTGCGTACACTCATGCAGGCCGGTCAGCAGGCGTGCCTAGCCCTCACATTAGATTCTCTGAAGATTGATGTCTGCTGCTTACGTTGAACGCGTATCCAGGATTTGAGCAGTGTGACTCAACTAACTGTCCGTGGCATCCCATCGAGCTGTTGTCTCCGAACTTCAGGGGACGAAATAGCTCGAGCTGCGAGTCAACGTGGTGTAGGAATGATCTTAACTGACAAAGCAGAGGCTGCAGTCCTAGACTGGATCCCTGTTAACGGTCGTTTATGTGCTGTGAGACTCCAGAGGTCAGTCAGCGTTCGAAAGAATCGTTATGTTAAGCGCAATTTGTTTGTGATCTCGGCGTACGCCCCAACGGACTGCAGCTCAGACTTGCAGAAAGATGAGTTCTATGATGCCCTCGCCACTCTCGTTGGCAGCAGTAAAGGTTCTGACATTGTAGTGCTAGCTGGTGACTTCAGTGCACAAGTTGGCAAACCTAGTGCGCCAGAAGCTTGTTTGGGTGGCCGCTACGCTTTGCCCGCTGAGCGTACAGATAACGGGGATAGGCTTCTCCAGTTTTGTGCAGACAATCGGTTGTTCTTGTCTGGCATCAATTTCCGACACAGCTCGCGTCGCACAGCGGCATGGTGCTCTAACTCTACAGGTACTCTGAACCAGATCGATCATGTCGCAGTAAGCTACCGGTGGCGCAGTTTTGTTCAGAACTATTACTGGTTCACGTACGTAGAGTCTGAACATGCATTAGTTTTAATGCGATTATCTCTCCAGATCCATGGTCATCGTCGCAAACCGCAAACCTGGTTAGTCATATAACGTTTGTGTGATCCAGAAGTACGCACCCGTTATGAGCAGAAGTAAGCACATGAGCTGGGATCTACGACGAACAGTGATGTAGATGAGCAATAGGCTCATATCAAACAGCCGATACACATGTCATCAGGTTTTGCCTGTGGTCCTAGATCCGATGTCCATCAAGGACACTGGATCTCGCAAGAGTCGCTGAGTATGATGGAGCAAAGCGTCAGCTCTCGAACTGCAAGATGAGTAAGATTCGAAGACATCCACATGATGGAGAGTGCGCTGCAAAATCTTCAGGATGTAGGTGTCGAACTAGGAAATGGTGGAAAGCTATGCGACCTAAATTGCGCGGACGACGTTGTCTGCTTGTTCGAATGCACGGAACATGCTCAACGTGCACTAGATAATCTCGCAAGACCTGCAGCTCCATTCGGCATGCGCTTTGCACCTTCAAAGTGCAAGGTGATGTTACAAGACTGGACGTCAACAATTCCGAGCTTGATGCTCGATGGGGAGGTGTTGGCAGTTGTCGATCACTTCACCTACCTCGGTAGCTGCGTGACGACGGATGGCAGCACTGTAGTAGTGGTGAGCACGCGTATATCCAAGGCTCGAGCGGCGTACGCTGGACTGAAGCACTTGTGGCACTGACCTGATATTTCACTGAAGTTGAAAGGTCGTGTTTACTGTGCTGCAGTGCGTTCCGTTTTGTTGTACGGTTGCGAGACTTGGAGTCCGCATGTTGAAGATATTCGTAGTCTTGAGGTTTTCGACCATCGGTGTTTGCGTAGTATCGCTGGGATTGGGTGGAATAGCCGAGTGAGCAACGATGAGATCAGAAAGCGAGTATTGGGTACTAATCCGGAGAACGTTTTGTCACAGCGTAACGAGGCTAGTAGACTTCGTTGGTTGGGACACGTGTTACGTATGGCAAGCACACGTCTACCGTACCGTGTCCTATTCTCCGTTCCTCCTCAGGAGTGGAAGAAACCACGTGGAGGTCAACAGATGACGTGGTAGCGAGGACTGAGAAAATGTACAGCAGACTTAGGAAAAGTAAGTGCTCCACGTCTTCGTGGTTGGGGTCCAAAAGATTCGTCTACAGTTGGCTGGAGACACTGAAGGATATGGCAGCGAACCGCGAACAGTGGCGATCGTGTTGTCACTTTCTGTCGAATCAGAATGACTGATCGATGTGCGTTTGTACAGTTAGACTGTGTATTCCGTGTGTTGGCTATTGGGGCATTCCCACCCGTGTCGGTCCACTCTCTGTCCATCTTGTATATTCATACTTTCTAATTCAACGTGCAAGATGGTGAGAAAGGCAGTGGTCAGTGGGGCTTGCCCTTCTGTTTACCGCTGTACGCTGATGATGATGATGATGATGGCTGGAGACACTGAAGGATATGGCTGCGAACCGCGAACAGTGGCGATCGTGTTGTCACTTTCTGTCGAATCAGACTGACTGATCGATATGCGTTTGTACAGTTAGACTGTGTATTCCGTGTGTTGGCTACTAGGGCATTCTTTCCTTTTGCTACCCGTGTATGTCCAGTCACTCTCCATCTTGTATATTCGTACTTTCTAATTCAACGTGCAAGATGGTGAGAAAGGCAGTGGTCAGTGGGTCTTGCCCTACTGTTCAATGCTGTACGACGATGATGGCGATGACCCCGACTCGTTAGCTCGTTTAATCTTTCAACTCCTGACAGGTCTACAGTACAACCAATTTAATCAACAAAATCCATTAAATCTTATCGTTGATCATTTAATTTGTTGGACGGGAGTCGTGTCCGCACACATCGTCCGTGCTAAAACCAAGCCCACAAATGGTTCCACAGTAGAAGAGCGCCACCGATTTCGAAAGCAACATTCTGCAGCGTTTCTAATTACTAAATGGGTGACTCTCTTGCACTGTGTCCGGAAGGCTTGACACATCTGACATAATCAGCCCCACTCGTTAGGTTTGGCACACTTATTCTGTGTAATGGACCGTTGCACCCTCGGCGGACACTCCGTGAAGAGGTGTCCATTCCCAGAACACGCACCCCACGTTTCAAACACTTCAGCTTGCTTCATCTGATGATTTGGTTCGTGCCAATTACTCTTCGCCTTACCTCAGCATTGATGATAGCATCCTACCGCGATCGCGGAAAGGTTAATCCTCGATTTCCGGATACGCACAACCGTATTTCGTACACCACCGTGAACGCATTACCGTGTGAGGTGATCTGACTGGGAGGCTGAATGTAGTCACTCCAACGCCTTTGACAACTCAAGCTGTCAAAAGTCACGAGACAACATTCCGCAACCGACACGTGGCTACTTAGGCCAGAAACTGTTTCAACACTCGTGCGCAAGCGAGTTCAACAAGGCTTCAAATCTTGCACTGCGTAGTGTAGCACACCTTCCACCAAGTATCATCATCGTCATCATCATCGTACAGCGTTAAACAGTAGGGCAAGACCAACTGACCACTGCCTTTCTCACCATCTTGCACGTTGAATTAGAAAGTATGAATATACAAGATGGACAGGGAGTGGACCTACGGGGGTGAGAAAAGGAAAGAATGCCCTAGTAGCCAACACACGGAATACACAGTCTAACTGTACAAACGCACATCGATCAGTCATTCTGATTCGACAGAAAGTGACAACACGATCGCCACTGTTCGCGGTTCGCTGCCATATCCTTCAATGTCTCCAGCCAACTGTAGACGAATCTTTTGGACCCCAACCACGAAGACGTGAAGCACCTACTTTTCCTAAGTCTGCTGTACATTTTCTCAGTCCTCGCTACCACGTCATCTGTTGACCTCCACGTGGCTTTTTCCACTCCTGAGGAGGAACGGAGAATAGGACACGGTACGGTAGGCGTATGTTTGACACACGTAACACATGCCCCAACCAACGAAGTCTACTAGCCTCGTTACGCTGTGACAAAACGTTCTCCGGATTAGTACCCAATACTCGCTTTCTGATCTCATCGTTGCTCACTCGGCTATTCCACCCAATCCCAGCGATACTACGCAAACACCGATGGTCGAAAACCTCAAGACTACGAATATCTTCAACATGCGGACTCCAAGTCTCGCAACCGTACAACAAAACGGAACGCACTGCAGCACAGTAAACACGACCTTTCAACTTCAGTGAAATATCAGGTCAGTGCCACAAGTGCTTCAGTCCAGCGTACGCCGCTCGAGCCTTGGATATACGCGTGCTCACCTCTACTACAGTGCTCCCGTCGGTCGTCACGCTGCTGCCGAGGTAGGTGAAGTGATCGACAACTGCCAACACCTCCCCATCGAGCATCAAGCTCGGAATCGTTGACGTTCAGTCTTGTAATATCACCTTATACCTTGAAGGTGCAAAGCGCATGCATGTAGCTGCAGCTCTCGCAAGGCTATCTAGTGCACGTTGAGCGTGTTCCGTGCATTCGAACAAGCAGACAACGTCGTCCGCGCAATTTAGGTCGCATAGCTTTCCACCATTTCCTAGTTCGACACCTACATCCTGAAGATTGTGCAGCTCACTCTCCTTTATTTCGTTCATGACAGAGTTGGACAGGGATGGAGACATAGGACATCCCTGTCGAACATCGCTGGTCGTTTCGAACCGACCGGATAGTTCACCGTAAACCAACGCGGCCAAAAATATGAGAACACATTGATCTCAGTAGGTTCACGAAGTTCTGGGGCATACCTTTCCGATGAACAGCACTGAAAAGCGCTGTTCGATCAACTGAATCGAAGGCGCCTTTTCCGTCTAAGAAAACCATTATTGTCGGTCGGCGGTGCGTGTGACGCGTTTCAAGTAGTCGGCGAAGAGTAAAGCTCTAGTCGATACATCCTCGACCTGGTCGGAATCTAGCCTGCTTTTCGCGGGGATTCCTCGCGCGAGTGGGCGTAAGACGGTGCAGGAGAATAGAGGCCAACACTTTGGTGACTATCGGAATTAAGCTAATCCCACGGTGATTACCACAGTCATAGCGTGTTCCCTTCTTGAAGATCGGAACAAGTCGGCGTGCGCCTCGTTTCCAGGGCTGCGTAGGACGGCAGCAGGTGGACTTAAACAAGCAGACTGCCAGCAACCAGTCGATTGAAGAAATTGAGGCTAACCTAGTTCTCTGACCAATCAAAGAGACAGGTGAGCGTTTATTTGAACAGTTACGTACCTCGGTGGATGGTTGCTGAGAGTCACCCAAATGCCCTCCAGAACTTCTAAAGTGAGCTCGTATTTCCGGGATGTGGAAAGGCACTTTGAAGTACGAGTGTGTCTATCTATAAGCCACTTTATGTGACCATAAAGAATGATTGGAGACTGCCTATGCTAGTAGAAGACCTGGTACCGGAATTGGATGCTCCTGAGGGGCGGCGATCATCCCCTAGTAAACCCAAGGACAGATGCCTATTTATAAACAAGGCGCACCTAAGCTCTAAGCTCGCAATTACATCTTAATGAGTTTGGTGTCCGTGAAGAGTCGCTACGTGATATCATACGTATTTTCGTCTAACTTTCTTCACTATTTCCGACCGAGGTTCTCGCGAAGCGTTAGCAATCAAAGCCACCGCTAGTAGGGCGTGGTTACTAGCTATTTGAACTGAACTGAAGCTCCAAGAACAGTTTTCTCTAATTGGATTTGTAGTGACCGTTGCAGAGTATTGGTCAAGTCAGGTCACTGAACTTGGGGCTCGAGCCATGTGACGCAGTCCAGGTTCTTGCACCACTGAGCGTCGAGATGAATCCCACCGAGCAACGACTTCTGTATTTGCGCTGTGGTCCTTTATTTTGCTCTGTAGATGAAACATGGTTCGGATTCAGTTTACTGTGGGCAGTGTAGCAGTCCCACAGTTACGCACTGGGTCCTTTTCCTAGCCTGACTTCCCCCAGAAGTCGCAGACACAGGCAGTGTTTCGATGAGGTGTTAATGGTGGCAAGCTGGACATAACAGAAACAACATAGAGAGCGGTGGAATATGAATACGAGAGGGAAGGACGTGTCACCCAGTGCCGCCGTTTAATGTCTTGTGTTTAGATGCACTTAAGAAATATATCGGGCTGGCAAAGGTCTGACCTTGCCTTAAACCTTACAACCGAAGTAAGACAATACTTCGGCCGGCAGTGCGTTTCACGAGTTGACCACTCGACACGCAAAGAAATGTGCAGTTACGTTTTTAAATGCTCTCGGTTCGACGAGTTCAAACTCGTGTTTCCCTGAGTATGGAGTCCCGTGGCAATACCAAGCAGCTCCGTTGGGATGGACAGTCCTCCGATTTGCTTGTAATTTTCTGTTAGATTCCTTATGAGTCATTTACGTTTCACTGAGAAGAGGTTGGACGCCAGTAGCATCTAGGTACACTTTCCACCTGGGTCCCACTACCATCACAGGGAGGTGTCGCTGAACTTCCTCAAGTACAACAACGTCACACACAAGAGCCGGGGCCCAAACCCAAACAACATTTTCTGTGTGGCCTCCAAAAGCCTCAGTATGGTCGGGCAGTGGGTGTCTCAGGATCCGAGATGGCTACTCGTGTAGAACGCCTCTCGAAATGCCCCCAAATGACCACATCTGCTGAGGAAGTCCTACTCACTGCCGTTTCGTGGCGGAGGTGTTCCTACTATAGTGAGAGGACGAAAGCGAATGCCCGGCGCTCCACCGGGTTGGCTGACTAATAGTCAGTCTAGGGGAGATCGCTAAACTCTAATTCCAAACCAACCACGGGTGGGGCTTGAGGCGTACAACGGTATGCTCACCGGCATCTGAAGCGGAGAGGTGCACTGGGCACCCAGCGTGTTTGGCCTAACCCATAGGGCCTATGAGCTGAGCATTCAGTCGCCGGCTTCCAGTGGATTACGGACCTCACGTTTCGTCCCGCTGCCTTGCGAGCTAAACTTCGGATAGCTAAAGGCTCCGGTTGTGAACCCCTAAGAAAACCACCTGCTTTGGCTTGGGCAACCTGGCAGTACTGCGCCCACAAGTAAATCTCGGACTATCCATCTCTTCCTCCTCGATTGTACCATGTTTTGTTTGGCAAACAACCTGAAATCAGGCAAGTGTGTAATATATATATATATATATATATATATATATATATATATATATATATATATATATATATATATATATATATGGCTTAACAAGCGCTTCATGGAGAGGCGAAAGTACGGAAATTTGACGCTGCTGTGCACCATGATTGGTGAAGTGCCTGCTTAACCTTGGCCGCAGTAGCCACACACCGCACTTCCACATCTACTTGACACTGATGTACGTGCTTCTCTGCGCACTTTTATCATAACCACAATCTCCGTCTCCGCCCGAATTCTTGGGACTCCACCAAATATACTCCAACTGGTGGGATACACAGACTGAAAATCACCGAGACCGTTGATTCTTACAGGTGGAGAGATGACAATCGGTACCGTCTGTCTGTATTTACACAGTCCTATGTAAGTCCAAGTAAGGTTTCATTCGATGATTTCGTTAAAAAAACCGACAGTGAGTTTCAGTGAATCACGCAGCGGTTATGATTACCGAATGGCCAGATGACAACTTTATTTGTTTGTGAAGTTCGGAGTTCTCAATGAATATACGAAACATCGATGTGCACCGACTATTTCCGGTAAATTTAACAACTGTGCTATAATGAGCTTACTGAAGGTTAACAGCACAGGCAGGCATACGAAGAGATCGATGCTGAAACACCGGCAATCTTCGCCTACCTTCTACCCTTAGCGGCCATGTTTCTAAACCGTATAAAAAACGGACTTAACAGCCGCAGTGTACACTCGAACATCGACAGAAAGTCGGATGTCCCGCCAGCGCCACAGATGACTGAGGTTAACAAAAGCCAATCACGCCTGCTACATACGCGATGACACTTCGTCCGATATCCGTCCATCTGATAGGAACTAACCGCTAAGATAACAAAAATCATCTATTTTAGCTGGGGCTTCCCCCCGCCAACATAGGGGTTGGTGGAAAGTCAAACCAATCCTGCAGCAACCTTTTACACTGAAAGTGCAAAACGCATCCGAAACACTACTGTTTAAGCAATCCAGGAAAACTTGCAATTTACCTGGATCTTCATTCAGAAGAACAATATTATCCGCGTATTCCAAGTCAGACAGTTTACTGTCCGAGCAAAGGTCAAAGCCACTATTCAATAACCAACTCAATTAAAAAACGAAGAGGAAGGGCGAAAGAGTGAAACCCTGACGAACACTACTATTGGTAGTGAACTCGGGTGAAAAGTCGCCGTACGCACGAGCTCGGCTTCGGCTATTCGCATACAGGCATCGGAAAAGAGAAATAAGATTCTTTGGCACACCCATCAATAAGAGGCAGCGGCTGAGAGCTGTGCGGTCGACTGGATCGAACGCCGCTTTCAGCTCAAGAGAGACAGGTTTTAAGCCTATGGAGGATGTGTCTTTGCTCTAAGATTTGTCGAAGAGCAAAAATTTGGTTGATACAATCCCGGTCAGGTCTGAAACCGGTTTGATCCTCATGCGTATAACTTTTGGTGGAGAATAAGCCAGGTGAGCAGTTTGAATGAGATGCTTACCAAGCTAATCCATCTGTGGCATTCACAACAGTACGTCATCTTTCTCGTACACCTGCACGATCGCCGTATTCTCATAATTCCCTGGGCGGGTTCACTATCCTTCATTACCCGGAGGAGTTTGGCTAACTTCGAAACTTAAGCTTCACTTCCATCCTGGAAAAAGATGGAGACAACCTATTCGGTCCAGCGGCTTTGTATCTTAACAAGCAGCCTATCTCCCGCATAACCTCCATTTCTGATAGAGGTGATATCCACCTACATTGTTTCTCTTGCAGGTATATTCAGAATGTCCACAAGTAGGTCAACCGAACTATACCTTGAATTGCTCCATCCAACGGTCCAGACGACGTTCCTGGGAGTGAATCAGTGCGCCGTCGGATTCCTTGGTTAAATCACTCATCCCGGGCTTCCGTGGGCTGGTACTTCTGATTAAATCTAATCGCCATTGTCAGTGCGATCACCCGGGGTAGGGAACGGGCCTCCTACGTGCGTTTCGGAATCCACCAAACGGCCAACTTGAGCGTTGAAATCCCAGGCAATCACCACCACGTCCGTTGAACGTGTGCTTCGAAGCAGCTGAGACAAATCATGATAGAATTCGTCCTTGGTCTCAGAGGGACTGCAGTCAGCCAGCGCATACAAAGATACAACGAAAAAGCATCGATTCTCTAGTTTGTTGTTGCTGACACAGAACCGTTCAACCGGGATACACAGTCTACTGGTGACTGGAATCCAGTCTAGCGATGCACACTCAATTCTCATGTTCAAAGCAATTCCAACGCCGGCCTGACCACGAGGACCAGATACAAGATCACTCAACACGCAAAGAGAAAAGCGAAATACCGAAGCTGTGTCTAGGGTGCCAAGAGGGACAGCAGAAGTGTGGTCTTGTGTACGCTTTTCGGAAACACAGAACACACTTATTCAGGAGTTTCATCAAGAGCAGCTTGTTGCCCTATCTGATGTAGTTTGTGAACACTGAATGTAGCCAGGTAAAATGAACATGTAGACCCTAAAGGATCGTTCAAGGTCTTCATAGGGTTCTTGAATCACGAAAAATAATGTAGCTCAGTGACAACAACACTCGCAGCCCCCGTTTACTAATCCTAAGAACAGTCAGGTGCCTTCAACAGTGAAACACACAGCAATAACTCACTATTTTATCAGGTGAATATTTTATATGCCTGTAATCAGATCATCAGTCAATGCGATTTAACAGCTCTAACCTCAGAAGCACAAGCTCACAAAGGAAAGCCATTTAGATACCACTTCTCTACCACCAATGATCTCTAGTCACGTGCTGAGTAGCCAACACCTCGCCAAAAGAAGACAACGTGATTATCTTGTACTATGTACAATAATTAAGCGATATAAAACATTAATCTGAATGAACAAAAATACAATTACAAGTTAAAATTAGGTAAACGTTTTCTCCGGAAGAAAGTTAAGTCATCTCATTAGAACATAACTTAAAAAAACACCGAGGGTTAACGGAAAGTTTGTGATATTGTCAAAACTTAGTGGAAAATAATCTCGTCCGGTCGGTAAACGAAAAACAAATTCGGGATGATGAATCAAGCCGAACGCGAAAGAGATCAAAAACGCGGAGAAAGCAATAATTCACGCTTTACGACGGACTAATGAAAGGTGGTGAATTTCCTCCATCGCTTCATTCATATCGTTTTCGAGCCCGGCCAGATCGTCGTACTGTTCTGGCAAACGGAATATTCCGGCAAGTTCGTTATTCGCGTTCATGAAAGACAGAGATGATTGATATTTCCAGTTTAAATGGGCCTGAATGGCGGCATAAAAGATCAGGGCAACATAGTGAGTAACCGGTCGGACAAGGTATGACATTGACCCATGGTCAACGGAATTACACACGTAAAGTACAGAGGAAGAACTGATGTTGACAAGAAAAATAGGTATGACCTTATCACGCATTACTTACCCCGTATGTCTTCTTAATCAACCGGTAATTTCGCAAATGATTATTGTTTACGACTACGTTGTAAATGAAGCTATCCCGATCATAAATGGGGTACTAACGGTACATGTTTTCCGTGATAATTACACCATTTATCACATGTTATACTGATTTGCATGTAGCCACCAACTGGAGGAGCGTAATGGAATTGACGTCCAAACTCACCAATTATGGTTTCAATTCGTTTTTTAAGTCCAATGTTGACTATCCGTTCGGCAAACGGTATGTTTGGTCGCAACGTTGCAGGACACAATCCGACCAACACAAACCGCATGATTCAATAAACACTTTTATACCACAACAATGCATCTAACCATGAGGCGCGGATCTGGCTGATATTCAAAATCAAACAGAAACAATTTACGGGACCTGCTCCTGAATTTTGCAGTAACACTAGCAATGATGACAAGGCAGTTTTACGGTCTCTGACCATCAAGTCTGGAGGTGAGAGATTCAAACCCCACCGCTGCACGACCGGTAAATTTTGATGGTAGATAGCACTCCGCTGCCACACGGGTTGTCATCACCACGTCCGACCTGTTGCGACCTACCATCCCAACTTACTCAGGGTCGCGGACATACTCCTACTATACCCATGCTTAAGTACAACAGAAATACAGACAATAATGAAACGTTACATGTGCGGGGGTAGTGGCTGATCCGTACCCCACACATCCCGTCCTTCCTAGCAGACCCGCGCCATCACGGTGAGACATGGGATGCGCAAGCAGAACCCGTCTAGCATCGAGATCAATGTTTGAGACAACGAAACCACAAGTGACAGAACAGCGGATTGATTGAATGAGGTGAATCTAGTAAGTGGGGTTTAGCCTCAGCATCAGCCAATTTGAAGGTCTGACTGCTTACACCAGTCGGACCATTACATTTTGTACAACAACTGGGTACAAGGACCAACACCTTATATAACATCGTGTTTTATGCCAATGAAACCAGATGGTCCGGAAGCAAAAAAGTCTTCCTACTGAAGCTAACGGGACGGAACAGAACAACAGACAATACACGACAGCTAAAAGGAGATGCTCCAGAACGCGAAATAGGAATCTTCGGTAATGTGCCCCGTGACAGCGAGGTGACGCGCCTAGTGTCTGCACTATCATCAGATAATGGTAATTCATCGGCTCGAATTGAAGAGGCCACGTGCTACGCATGAAGAAAAGCAGTCTTCCGCATACTGTATTGTTAGCAATTCCTGAGTAAAGATGGAGAAAAAATGTGATCGACAGATGACCAGGAAAGACATTGTGAAGAGAGTGCGTGTGCGTAGGTGCCTCTCATGTCTTTGGTTTTGGGCCAAACGATTTTAACACAAGTAGGATGGAAACATTAATGTGAATGGTAGTAAACCGTTTCTTATACATTCACGTTGAATTTATATATGTACACACAGGATCACACCGTACTTCGACTGATGGCGACAGTGGAATTTCTTCGGTTATCCTGTCCCGTTTTAAGTACTCAATCTACATCTGAAAAATCACTCCTCGGTTACATAAAAGATCAGTAAAGTGCGGTCTTTTATCTGTCGTTGTGCAACGGTACGCGAACACATCTCATTTGATATTCAACTAAATGAAGCGATAAAACTTGTCAATTCTATGCTTGCCTTTGGGTGCAGTGTTTTACGAATGCCTGTCCATCGTATACCTTTCCGTGCTCTATTTGCACGTGCTGGGCGAGACTGGAAGGAGCGACACGGTGGTCAGGGTATCACTTGGCGTAGATGTTTGAAAAATCTAACATCAGCATTGGCTTCGGTTGGAGCTTTCCGCCTCCGCGGGATGATTGTCGTTGGGGACATAGCTTATGATAGAAGTCAGTGGCGCGAATGCTAGGCGATCTGTCTGTCGAACTCTCGTGTCCCGTAACCACAAAAATGTCATTCCGACAAACAAATTGACAAAAATCATCAAAAAAGTGTACGGTGAAAAGATTCCAAAAAATCAGCATCTTTTTTCTATCACTCACAGTCTGTGTACCGTATTGTACGCCGCTTCCCCTATTTTGTAATTGTTGTTGCGCTGGCACCTTGCTTGATCTCAAGCTGGTGTAATATATATATATATATATATATATATATATATTATATATATATATATATATACATATATATATATATATATATATATATATATATATATATATATATATATATATATATATATATATATATATATATATATATATATATATATATAGTGGGAGTGGCGCACTCCATAGGCTCAGAGGCCCAGTGCACCAATAATGTTAACCAGTCCTGATACGTGAAATGACAAACCATATAAGATCCCAATAGTTCAGGCATGGTAACGGGTCAGACGATGACAATGACTAACGAGGAAACAAAAAATTGGCATCAAAGGCAGTAGACGTTACTACGCTAATATTCAGACTAACTGGGAATACCCAGTCAGACGGAGAGCGAAGTCTGTATACTGAACAAAAAAAGCTATCTGGAAACACTGAGCTTTAGGCCCTTCATTCCCGGGTTCGAATACTGCCACCGCCGGTCACTGTCCCTAATTGGGAGCTTCTGAATTTGCCGCCACCTCTTTTCTGAAATAGAGTACCATTGACACAAAGAAAGCATGTAAAAGTGCCACATTGGCAGTCGAGTGGTGGCATATTCCTAGACGCGGAGTGTCTAGACTTTTATTCTATTCGGTCTCCGCCAGTGACGGAACAATTGGGTTTCAGTGTGTGCTGACCATGCAACAAATGGGCAGCCGGTACAGGGAATATTCAAGAAGTGAACGATTTCGCTAGTGACAATCAGTCGCATAAAAGCAGGAGCAATAACTGAATGGCAGCAATGAAACAACAAAAACAGTTCCATACCGTACACATAAGAGAAGCTTACTCTAAGCAGGCGGCCGACAAATGCTTCTGTTTTCGAAGTGAGTTCAGGCAAAATTTGTGCGAACAATCCGTCGATTGTATCCTTACGTGTATTCAGGTAATCGATCATTTTCCGATGCTATCCGAATAAGCATTACGAAGGATGAATCATTCTGAAATTACCTTAGACAGCTTGGCCAAATTTTCCCCAGTACGTTCGGTCATTTCAAGTTTCATGCATTTCTTTACTGATTTGTCTAAATCCTTGACAATCTGTTCTCTTTCCGTGATCAACTTTGATACAGCCGGCAACATATCTGAAATCCTGTGACATTTGAAAACAATGAGCAAAATCCGCAGTAGACTACTTCTTCAAAGGAGGAAGAAAAAACTGTGAATCAAGTTGTTGCTGTAAAACAGAATATTTACAATGTCAGTACAACTTTCTCAAACTCACAAATTTCTCGTGGTTATCTTGTGCTTCTTTTATAATCAAGATCGCGGAGGATAAAGGTCGTATGAAGCTGTGATTGAAAGACTCTGTTTTATTGAACAATGAGGGAAATTGCTCTTCAGTATGGAATAATTCTTTTTTTAATTATTGATGTTTTACAGAAGAGAAAATGTCGTACTTTTATAAGCTGATATCACCTGCTCCAATTCCGCTGTCATGGACTGGAAGTGTCTGGAAGCTCTGAAACCATTTCTGATGATGAAAGTGTGACAGAAACCTACGGATCGATCGGCATTCCTCACAAAAGGATAGAGCTGGAACGTTCGCGGTTGGAATACGTTATTAAAATATCGATGTGCCAGCACGTCAAAATCTAATTGACTAAATATCATGCGGCAGTAGAGAGTGGAAACAGCGGACCGTGGAGCACTAAATTGCCGTAGTTTTCTGATTTGATACAATAAGCGACGCTGTTTTCCTACTGTGATTTCAATGTGCAAAGACAATGCAGATCACGCTGCAGCGTAACACCAAAATATTTCACGCGGCTTATATGTGCGAGGGAAATAGAATTAACGGTGGAAGTGTCTTCAATGGATCAGGAACGAATGATGGAAAAATACGCTCTTGACTTTTATCGCTATTCAACAGAAGACCAGATTGATTAGAAAAGTTTTGAATATGTGAAAGATGCAATAAATTCGTCTGAGTATGATCTATTTGAGACAGGCCCAGGCAAAACAACGTCATCAGCGTACTTAAACATGTGGGCTGGGTGGGAGACAGGAAAATCATTAATGAATGTTGAAAACAAATACAAAAAGGGCAGCACCTTGAAGTACACCGGCACTGGTTAAGAGATGTTTGGAGACTTTTCTGCCTACTTTGGTGCATTGTGTTCTTCCAGAGAAATAGTCTTTCAACCAGTTTAGTAAATATGCGGGGCAGCCAAAAGATTCTAGTTTTCCGAGAAGAGAGTGTGATACACCGTCAAAGGCCGACGTGTAGTCAAGAAAAGCACATCTAACTGACTTGCTGGAGTCATTGAGGGATTTGGCAATATGGCGCGCAATGGACTCTGCTGCATCAACTGTAGTGCGCTTCGGTTTGTAAACAAATTGTAACTCGTCGGTTGGACTTCTCACCGTGGTTCGAAGACGACGTAGCACGACGCGTTCTGCAAGTTTGAACGCTGACGAAGATAGAGCTATTGGTCGACACTTTTTGGGCTCCGTCCGGCTATGGGATTGTTTTGGTATGGGAATAACTGTAACAGGACGCCAACAATCCGGAATGGAATGTGATCCCAGTGAATTGTTAATTTCCGAAGTCATCAG
Source organism: Fasciola hepatica (assembly GCA_948099385.1). Classification (NCBI taxonomy): domain Eukaryota; kingdom Metazoa; phylum Platyhelminthes; class Trematoda; order Plagiorchiida; family Fasciolidae; genus Fasciola; species Fasciola hepatica. Next base: position 301,202 of record CANUEZ040000032.1, on the reverse strand, counting down.
ACCACACGGAGAACCGGCCCCATATCAGAGCAGCTCCGTTGGAAGACCGTCTGGACCAGTTGACCTGATTACCTTTGTTGACTTAAGTAGCTTGAGAACCTCTGTGGTTGATACCTCTTGAAATTCAGACGAGACAAACAATGGGGAAATGGGAAGAGGGTCGTTTGGTTGTCGGAGAAATTTGACATTGAGACAGTTTACATCTACATTCACCTTGAGGGGCTTCCCTGTCTGACCGAAGAATAGCTTGATTTCGCGATACCTGTGTTTGATATTTCGGGAGTTTAGGAACTGCCGAGAGAAATTATCCCCAAGTCGTGTAATCTCGGATTTTATCAAAAGTGACAGTCGACGGACTTCATGTTTGTTTTGCATCTTGTAGGCTAATTCCTTCCTCCTGCGTAGCTGCTTCAGGTGTGGAGAAACCACTCTTTTAGATTGGAGATAACAGTTTCCATGGGACAACAAGAATCAAAAATCCGTCTACTTACTTCCATCGTAAAATTTGCAGGAAAATACAGAAGCGAAAAACCTTTCAACCACGATGTAACAACAGATAATGAACGGTTGAGGAGCAATATATCCTCCGCGGAAATGGTTTTTTGTTTGAAGCGTATCTGTTTGGAATGTGTGTGCGGTAAATGGCCTCGATGAGAGTATATTTTAGGCCTGAGATGTAAAATGCAGCGATCACTGGTGCTAATAGGTGCAATTCGCCTGACATAAACATTCCGAGTGGTTGGTCTTGATGTGATCTTACTGGGAGTCACCACGAGTCGGAGTACGACAGATATTAAGATTGGAAGGGGAAGTGTTGATGCGTAGTCTCCCGCTATTATATGAAGATTCTTGTCAAGCATAGGTACAATGAAGGGGATATATATATATATATATATATATATATATATATATATATATATATATATATAAACACAGATCTGGTACAGACAATGTGCCAAAGAGACCATGGGATAGTAGGAAAATAATGTACGAAAAGAAAAAAGAGAAAAGTCGGGAAGATTTTTTTACAAGTTTTTCCACACACAGCACTTTGGTTTTTTTGTTCGTAACATTTGTGGTGGGAGGGGAAGGATAGGGAGCCAGCACAGCATTGAATCCGGTTTCGTGCCATATCCGCCAGCGCACCAAGCCAACTGTTTTAGGTGTCATTCTTGCTAAACGGGAAGTCAGCTTTTTTAAACTGTCCCACGCCGCCGTTCCCAATCCTGTCCAGCGAGCGCGACTAAAGCGCGGCGAGGTAAACGCTGGGCAGGCATCGGCAAGACATGACCTAACCACCGTAGCCGACGAAGAGAAACAATTACTCTGAGTGATGAACAGTTCGTCCCGAATACTCTCCTCCGCACTTTGTCATTACTGACGTGATGCTGCCACCATACTCGTGTGATTTTCTGTAGATACCGGTGGTCGAATACGTTCAGACGGCGCATATTTTCTTCTCGAACTGGCCAGGTTTCGCATCCATAAAGTAGCACCGAGCGAACTGCGGCGTTATAGACTCAACTCTTTAGGGAAAGCCTCATGTCGTGACGACACCACAGGTGCCTCAGTTGAAAAAAGCCGAACGGGCCTTCGAGGTACGCAGCGAGATCTCGTCTCCGATACCTCCACCAGTGGAAATACAACTTTCCAGGTACACAAAGCTACTGACAGTTTCCAAACGTTCCCCACAAAGAGTGAGTGCAGGAAAATCTCCTTGCCAGTCTTGAAGAAGCATTTTGAATTTGGAGGGAGTAAAGTGTATGCCATACTCGCTGACCTCGACAGCCAAGTGGTTTAGGGCATCTTGGACGACTTGAGGGTTGTCTCCCAACAAGGCGGCGTCGTCAGCATAACCCAAGTCAACAACTCTGGCGCTCGGTAGAAGTTCCACACCACTGTTTGCAACACCATCAAAAGCTCTTTGGAGCAGATCGTCCATTGTGAAGTTGAAGAGAAGCGGGGAAATAGGGCATCCCTGCCGAACGCCACTTGAGACGACAAAGGACTCGAATAGTTGCCCTTAGACTCTTACTCTTCCCGAGGCTTGTCGACAGAGCGCTTTCAGAATGGAGACGTAATTTTTAGACACGCCGTTCCTCAACAGGAAAGTCCATAGGACAGTCTCGTTGACAGAGTCAAATGCGCCTCCATGTCCAGAAACACAACGGTAGTTGGCCTTTGCTATACGTGACGGTGTTCAAGCAGGAAGCGAAGAGTTGAGATTTGGTCCGTGCAACCGCGGCCAGGACGGAACCCAGCTTGCTCTTCACGACAATGGGGTTCGTGCGATGGATGATAACGGACACTAGGAGTTTTGAAGCGGTAGAGATCAGGCTAATTCTCCGATGATTAGACACAGTGTACGGCTACCCTTTCTAAAGACAGGCACAATCATCGATTCATCCCTGGATGTAGGAACCTTTTCTTCCGTCCAAACCTTCGAGAACAGGGTTGTCAATTCTCTCATTAGAAACATCTCGCCATCTTTGAAAAGCGCAGGAGGGATGCGATCTGATCCGTGTGCCCTGTGGCGCTTGAGGGTTTGTAGTTCTTTTTGAATCTCCACTTCTGTCGGGGGACTGTCTGGAACAGACCACGCAGAAAGTGAAGGAGTTCCAGGTGCAGTAGAAGCAGCGGGTGGCCAGCTGAACTGGGAGCGAAAGTGTTCTACTCAGCGGTCTAGTCTGCGCAACAGGTTGATGGTTGGTGTCCCATCGGTTTCGCGGACTGTCTCGCTTACACCTGTTTTTCGCGGTCCGGTGGTGCAAATTATTTGAAAGAGCTTCCTGGAGTTGCCAGAGGTAGAAGCTGTTTCCATCTCGAGGGCACGCTCTCATCTCACGATCAGCACGCAAACTGTTCTTCAAACTCGAACGGAGTTCGCGGCGTGCTACGTTGTGCCTTGCATTAGCAGAGATATGTCGACGGCTCTCAAGCAGTAACAAGGAGTTCTCTGGGTATGGCGGACCGTACCACAACTGGTCAGGCCAGCACTCAGTAAGGCTTCTTTCAGTCGCTCCCAGTGCTCATCGACATCAGGTGGGGCGGTGAATTCGTGCCTGGGTCAGCATAGTCTGAAAAGATTCTAGCACTAGAGGGTAGTTCAGCTTGTTCATATTTAGGCGAGCATGATTCGAGTTCTTCGAGCCCATAAACAGAAGCAAATCGCAGCGCAGACTTATACGAGATCAGAATCGAGGCAGGTTGACCAGTAAGAGCGATAATCCAGCACGCTACCGCGCAAACGGCAGCTAATCGCAACGTGATCGATTTGATATTACTACTGTGTTGATGAAGGAGGATACCAGGTGGCGGTAAGTCCTTTGGAATTGCGAAAGTTTGTGCTTACTAGAAAAAGCTGATTATCAGCACATATTGTCAGCAATCTGCCTCCATTGTCCAAACGACTAGAGTTGAGGCTAAACTGCCCTCCTAGGTGACGTTCATTCGCTGCCAGGTGACCGACGCGAGCGTTAAGTTCTCCGGCACGCTGTAAGTAGGAGCATATGGAGCTGCTGGTAGAATTCATCTTTGTCTTCCGCCGGACTGCAGTCTGTCGGGGCATAGGCGGGAATGACGAATAAGTCGCGTGTGCGATCTCAATGTCTAGTTACTCGGCAAGAACCTCGCCACCGGAGTGCAAAAAGTGGGTTATTGATGGGAATCCAGTCTGACATGGCCGCTTCAGCTCTACGGCTCAGAGCAACACCAACACCGGCCTGGCCAGCTGCTGCACCGTCTGGGTCTCCAGACAGGCGTAGATGAAACTTTGTACTGGGATTAGATGGGGACGTTAGTCTGATCGCGGAGCTTGCGTCTTGCAGCAAATATCGATCGAGAGCGATTCCAGTGTGTGAGCTAGACTCGCCTGTTATCTGATTTACATAAGCGTGCATACGTTGTAGCTGGCCAATTTGAATCTTCGGTGAGGTTGAAGAAAGGTGGGCTCGGTGGTGTGCTTAGTTGTGACGGCTTTAGCGGAAGCCTGGTTAAAAGCGGCGGCAGAAGTGAGAAACAAATGATTCATAGAAAATGCTAACTGAGGTTTGCGAGCACTGTGCTATGTAAACGTTTCTGGTGTTGACTTGACCGAAACGAGAGTCTAGAGCGACAGGATATAGATAAACAATCGATGCCATCCCATGAATAGGAAGAAACTACGGAGGACCTACAGCGCCACTTAGAACTGATGTAGATGGCAACGCCGCCACCTTTTTTATTGTATTGGACACAGTCTAGGTGGGATCAGGTGAACTCTTCTATGTGCACCACAGCGTCATTCACATTATCATTCAGTCAAGTTTCTTGTAAACATGCGGCACAGGCATTTCTGAAACTGCGGATCATCAGCAGATCAGATAAGATCACAAGATATGAAGGCTTGATACATATCTACATCCATTTTATTGCACCCGAAGCGCCAGAGATCCTCGCGTGTTGTAACAGAAAAAGAAAACAACATTCGTTTCAGTGGTCACGACAATGCCGTGGATTTCTAATTGGATGACCAGCCATTTCCTCTTCCCCCAAAATAGAGAACCCCGATAGAAGTACAATCAACCAAAGGGGAGGACTAGCACTACTAATACGGAACGGCATAGACCACAGGGAGGCTCTGCTCAACTTAGTCTCCAGTGGTGTGTAGGAGAAGTCCTGCTTTATCAGGATCGAGGTGTGGACAGTCTGCATTATCTGTATTTACAGGGCACCGCTAGTGACATGACGAAGAGGTCGAGATTTTTCAGATGCTAGACGCAGTGTAGACACAGACAGAGTTCATCTTATTAGGGGATCTTAACCTGTCAGAAATCAACTGGGAAAACGAGATTGCACCAACGGGATCAACGGGCGACAAGTTTCTGCAGTGGGTCCAGTTGCATGCACTTACGCAACATGTGACAGGCTACTAGACACATAGGTAAGCAGCACCCGTCTCTCCTTGATTCAATCATAATGCGGAACTATCAGGACCTTAATGGAATCAAGTTGGAAGTCACTGGGTAAAAGTGACCATGTAGCCCTAAGGGTCACACTAAGACTTAGCAAGGCGCCGAAGGATATCGTGTTACGTCGGCGCTATGGGAGAATTAATACAGATGAACTAAAGTGGGCAGCGAAAGAAGTTCAGTGGACACCGAATCACACAAAAGCCTCCGTAGAGGAACGTTGGGAGGCCATCAAGATGGGGCTATTCAGACCTGAAGAGGAGTTTGCACCTGTGAAGGTGGTCAGCAGTGGAAATCAAAAGTCCGCCAGGTTATAGTCATTTGTAGGCAACCATGGGCAGCGTGCAAGCTGTAAAAAACTCAGGTGGCGTGGAACAGCTATAAGACGGCCAGGAACAGAACTTAGGCGATCCAAAGAGTAGGAAAATATTCTTTCGAGCGCCGGTTAGCTGCATTGATCCGCACAAACCCAAAGCGGTCCTATGCTTATGTCTAATCCCAAAAACGTATGAGAGAAGGTGTAGCAACTTCGGAAGGTGCACAGGGACGACTAGCTCTAAGCGACGAAGACAAGGCTGACACGTTCTCGGCATCATTCAAGAGCATATATTGACCAGCAAATAATTTAGAGGAAACAATAAAGGGATCACTGTCGCCTCCAATACCCGATCTTAGTGTAGAAGAAGAAGTGTACACGGAGCTGCGAACCCTTAATAAGATGAACTCCTCTGTCTGTGTCTACATTGCGTCTAGCGTCTGCAAAATCTCGACGTCTTCCTCATCTGTCACTAGCGGTGCCCTGTATATACAGACGATGCAGACTGTCCACACCTCGATCCTGATAAAGCAGGACTTCTCCTACACACTACTGGAGATTAAGTTGAGCAGAGCCTCCCTGTGGCCTATGTCGGTCCGTGCTACTCCGCCCGCTCCCTTGTCTGTAGGCAGCATATCCCTGAAAGAGCATTTTGTCAGTATCTGGCTTTATTCAAGTTTTCGTCAACGCAAAGCCATCAGACTCCGCGATCCTAGTCGTCATCTCCCTCCGTTTTCCCGGGAGGCAAAGGGCGTTTGTGTACCAGGTCGACAGTCCCCTGGTCCACGCTACTGAACTCATCGCGAATTTTACAACTGGGGTACCCCCGGACGCAATCACCGAGGTGATGCTTCGTTTTCGCCGCTATAGGTGTCTGCGGTGCTGCATTTTGAGTATTAAGTGATGCTCTAGATTTCGTGGCTTTTTCGTCCCCACCCACCGGCCTGGCGTCGGGCTCCACGTGAACAGTGGACATACTTTCCTTTTGAGTCACCGCACCGATGCCCCGGGTTGGTCTTGCGACCACCTCGGCCTAGCTGGTTTTCTTGACCCTTCCCTCTGGTACCCCCACCTCCGGTGGTTGCACTGGATTAGACTTTTTAGGCGTCTCCTGCAGGATCGGGCTGGCTGGCTGCAAGTTCTCAATACTAACTAGACTGGATGTCCTGTGAGTTCTCTGTTTTTGTTCTGTTGAACTACTTGAACTTTGGTTTGTTGTTTGCCGGCGTCTAACGCCAACTTGAAGACCTGACTTAACCCTTGGGCTTTGGGTGTTGACTTACCAATAACAGTCATCTCCAATTCTGCAATATGGAGAGCCGGCAACTTCAGATCAGGTGTGCCCGTTCTCAACAAGACTATGACATTACCCTGTTTGACAAATGCCGGAATGTCAGGTGTAACCCTCACTATTCCCTGCGTGCTGCCCTCAACTGCTCCTGCTCTGGATAGCAGCATATCCCTCCAGTAGACACTGGAAAACAACTGCCAGGGTTCGTGGCGGCGCTGGTTGATTTCCACACCATAGTCCTACTTATTTTATGGCACTCGACTATTGGTGTCATAGGAGGCAGGCCAGCCATTCTAAGAAAATCAGTCACGTGCCGGCGGTTTTCATCCCTTCTGATTCTACTGCTGTTTACGATGTCTTTCCTAAAGTTATGAAGTAGCGGTCTTCTACTTCTGTCTACAACGACCTCCGTGTCACGCTTGATGCGTTGCATTTCAGCATCTAGGCGTTCAACCTGCTCCTTAAGGGATTCTACTTCTGTCAGGAGGCTTTTTACCACATTATTATAACACAATGCCCCCTTGTTTTCCTTACCTTTGGGCATTGGTTGCCTATTCGTTATAGCTTTCCGATTTGCCACATAGCTTTCCTTTTCGCTAAGCTATTGATCGAATTTGCTCTTCAGTCTTTGTTAACAAAGACTGACCACTTCATGTTATTGTTTGTTGCCATTTACATACTCTGCCACCCATTTTTGTACAAAACTTGAAACACATTCGCAGAAACCATCCTGCGTAAATCTGTACAAGAAATGAGTTCCCTTTATGGCATTTCTAACATCGTGTACAATGTCTACGCCGTTATTCATTTACCGGCAGACGTTCTTAATCACGGTACGCTGGACTCTTTCTTATTTCCCATTTGAGTCCTTCTAACGGACACTCAGATTCTGCATTCGATGTCCCAGGAATCCTGCTCGGCAACTGTGTCAGCGTTTGCGTGAGAAAACACTTCCGGATAACAAGGAATCATCCGAGGACATCAGATCATCATATCAGAGGAGGCCAACAGATGCCACAATGTCAAAAGTGGCTAGTCCCAGGTATATTGCGTGGAATTTACTAACACTCGTATATTTCAATTAGCACAACACAACTAGCAACAACGCCAACAACTCCACAGCATATGCCTGCTTACGCCAATAAGTGGTAATTGCCACTTCTACCTTAAGGTAGTTTTCTCATTACAAACAACTACGATTACCAGACTACTTTGAACGTATGCTGTCAAACCTAAATGGCATTCGCAACGACATGGCCTTGATGATCACTAAACTAGATAGCATTATTTGTCGCCTAGATGCGACAAAATACTACGGCTTATGAGCCTTCACAGGCAAACAATATCAACGACCTTCTGAAACTGGAAGAAGATTTTACAGTACTGGGTAACTTTACAGGCAATGTAAGTGACATTAAATCTGCATCATAACTTGGGATTAATGCACTCAAGCGTCATATACGCACCGGCCTTGGGTCCAGTATGCGTCGAATGCTTTCGTCTTTGATCGGGGAGAATCTGGCTCTTACGTGCACTTGGACCGGAACAACTGAGAAAATTACAGTAGGAAGTTTCAAATTTCCTAACGCCGTCATTGGTCTGTCTATTGTAATGTAACTACTGTCAATTTACAGATGTCATAAAACCTACCACTCGTTTCCGGGAATCTTCTACGCTGGAGATACAGCGTACTATAAAACGATGGTTCACCGAGGTCAGAAATCGCGGCTTAGGTCTCAAAACTTCCAGGTACGTTAACTGATCACGCATACGTAATCCTACAGTAGGTTATTTTACATTTACACAAACGATGATAACAAATGTCGTGCTACACTTATCTTTAGTTAACCAAATACCGTTTCGGAGTCGGTAGTATATATATAATTATAGTCCATCACGACGAGACTGCACCTTGACGTGGTGTGATGGCTTGCGCGCCTCTATGATCCAAAGAGCTATACAGGATGGCTTCTTTAAGCCGGAGATGCAATCATGCCAGACAGGTCAATGGGTAGAGGTCAGACAAAGTTCAGTTTCCTGGTCCTCCAGGTTGGGGGTTGATTTGAGCTGGCAACTCAATCGGAAAAACCAGTGGAAGAATAACTGATCCAAGCAAATGGGCTTCCACTAAGCCATCCCGCTGCCTTGAGGATAGGTTCTTGTTAGAACTAAAGGCTTTGGACGAGGACCCTAACCGTTCTCCTGCTTTGTGGCTGGACACCCTAGCAGTACCCGTCCAACATCTCCCATCTCCCATGAACTGCACGAATACAAAGAATTCCATACTGCATCGGTCGTCGCGCAGGATAATCAGGACCGCGCTGCCCATTGCATCGAGCGGGGTGGGTAGTGATAAGTGGGCTACCGCTCAGAGTTCCCACTCTTTTATTCAACCTTTGTCTTCTGTCCTCAACCACCTCTCTTTGCCCCATCTATCCACCCATAATGCTCCCACTGATAACACGGTCGATACTCGCAACGATTCACTGTCAAATAGTGTCGGGGGAATAGTCCTGTCTGGTAACTCACTTTTCCTGAAGCCTCGTCAGCCTCTGAATCTCGGCTCCTTCAACGTGCGCACACTCATGCAGGCCGGTCAGCAGGCGTGCCTAGCCCTTACATTAGATTCTCTGAAGATTGATGTCTGCTGCTTAAGCGAAACGCGTATCCAGGATTTGAGCAGTGTGATTCAACTAACTGCCCTGGTATCTCATCGAGGTATATTCTGCGCACCTCAGGAGACGAAGCAGCTAGAGCTGTGGATCAACGTGGTGTAGGAATAGTCTTGACTGACAAGGCTGAGGCTGCTCTTTTAAACTGAGTTCCTGTTAACAGTCGTTTATGTGCTGTGAGACTCCAAGGGTCAGTTGGCGTTCGAAAGGATAGTTGTGTTAAGCGCAATTTGTTTGTGATCTTGGAATACGCCCCAACGGACTGTAGCCCTGATATGCAGAAAGATGAGTTTTATGATGCCCTCGCAGCGGTAAAGGTTCTGACATTGTAGTGCTAGCTGGTGACTTCAATGCACAAACTGGCAAACTTAGTGTGTCAGAAGCCTGTTTAGGTGGGCGCTGTGCTTTACCTGCCGAGCGTACAGATAACGGGGATAGACTTCTCCAGTTTTGTACAGACAATCGACTGTTCTTGTCTAGCACCAATTTCCGACACAGCTCGCGTCGCACAGCGACATGGCGCTCTATCTCTACAGGTACTTTGAGTCAAATTGATCATATTGCCGTAAGCTACCGGTGGCGCAGTTCTGCTCAGAACTGTAGATCTTACTGGTCCACGTACGTAGAGTCGGACCATGCATTAGTTTTAATGCGATTATCTCTCCAGATCCATGGTCATCGTCGCAAACTACAAATTCGATTAGCCGTGCAACGCTTGTGTGATCCAGAAGTACGCACCCGTTATGAGCAGAAGTTAGAACATGAGCTAGGATCCACGGAGAACAGTAATGTAGATGAGCATTGGGCTCATATCAAACAGGCGATGCACGTTGCCGCAGGTTTTGCCTGTGGTCCTAGATCCGATGTCCATCAAAGACACTGGATCTCGCAAGAGTCGCTGAGTATAATGGAGCGTCAGCTCTCGAACCGTAAGGAGATGAATAAGATATGGAGAAACCTGCAAAGACAAGTTACGAACAGCCTTAAGAATGATCGCGAAAAGTGGTGGGTCAAGGTAGCCGAAAAAAATGGAAATAGCAGCTGCTTCAGATAACAGTCAAAGACTGTTCAAGCTTATTCGTGACACCGGTGGACGGCGAACTCAGGTCAGTGAAACGATTTGCGATAGGAATGGAGAACCCATCCATAACAAACAGCAAAGGCTTGATCGATGGGCCGAGTACTTCAAGGAACAGTTTAGCTGGCCGCGCGCTAGTGTAGTTACTCCCGTGTCAACAACGGTGACTCCTTGAGTGGTATCACTTGAGCCCCCATCAGAAGTAGAAGTAGAGTCATGTATTCGATTACTAAGGCGCTGGAAAGCGGCAGGTCCCGACGAACTTCCTCCAGTTCTTTTCAAACTGGGTGGTGAGGCGTTGATAAAATCACTTACCGCCTTGCTCCGTGACATTTGGAACGAGGAGCGTATTCTGTTAATATGGAGCGAGTCATTGATTGTTCCCATCTTCAAGAACGGAATACACAATGACTGCAGTAATCATCGTGGGATTAGCTTAATTCCGATAGTCACCAAAGTATTAGCTTCGATTTTGCTGCATCGTCTTACACCGGCTCGCGAGAGGAATGTCCGCGAGCAGCAGGCTGGATTCCGCCCAGGTCGAGGATGCATCGACCAGATTTTTACTCTTCGCCGACTACTTGAAACGCGTCACACGCACCGCCGACCGACAATAATGATTTTCTTAGACGTAAAAGGCGCCTTTGATTCAGTTGATCGAACAGCGCTTTTCAGTGTTCTTCATCGAAAAGCTATGCCTCAGAAGTTCGTGAACCTACTGAGATCATTGTATTCTCATACTTCTGGCCGAGTTAGGGTTTACGGTGAACTATCCGGTCGGTTCGAAACGACCAGTGGTGTTCGACAGGGATGTCCTTTGTCTCCATTCCTGTTCAACTTCGTCATGGACGAAGTAATGGACAGTGCGCAGCAAAATCTTCAGGATGTAGGTGTCGAACTAGGAAACAGTGAAAAGCTATGTGACCTAGATTACGCGGACGACGTTGTCTGCTTGTTCGAATGCACGGAACATGCTCAACGTGCACTAGATAATCTCGCAAGATCTGCAGCTCCATTCGGCATGCGCTTTGCACCTTCAAAGTGCAAGGTGATGTTACAAGACTGGACGTCAACAATTCCGAGCTTGATGCTCGATGGGGAGGTGTTGGCAGTTGTCGACTACTTCACCTACCTCGGTAGCTGCGTGACGACCGACGGGAGCACTGTAGTAGAGGTGAGCACGCGTATATCCAAGGCTCGAGCCGCGTACGCTGGACTGAAGCACTTGTGGCACTGACCTGATATTTCACTGAAGTTGAAAGGTCGTGTTTACTGTGCTGCAGTGCGTTCAGTTTTGTTGTATGGTTGCGAAACTTTGAGTCTGCGTGCTGAAGATATTCGTAGTCTTGAGGTTTTTGACGATCGATGTTTACGTAGTATCGCTAAGATTAAGTGGAATAGCCGAGTAAGCAACGATGAGGTCAGAAAGCGAGTATTGGGTACTAATTCGGAGAACATTTTGTCATAGCGTATCCAGCTTAGTAGACTTCGTTGGCTGGGACACGTGTTACGTATGGCAAACATACGCCTACCGTACCGTGTCTTATTCTGCGCCCCCATTAGGGAGTTGAAGAAACCACGTGGAGGCCAACAGATGACGTGGCAACGAGGAATGAGAAAGTGTACAGCAGACTTAGGAAAAGTAGGTGCTTCACGTCTTCGTGGTTGGGGTCCAAAAGATTCGTCTACCAATTGGCTGGAGACACTGAAGGATATGGCAGCGAACCGCGAGCAGTGGCGATCGTGTTATCACTTTCTGTCGAATCAGAATGACTGATCGATGTGCGTTTGTACAGTTAGACTGTGTATTCCGTGTGTTGGCTACTAGGGCATTCTTTCCTTTTCCCACCCCCGTAGGTCCACTCCCTGTCCATCTTGTATATTCATACTTTCTAATTCAACGTGCAAGATGGTGAGAAAGGCAGTGGTCAGTGGGGCTTGCCCTACTGTTTAACGCTGTACGGTGATGAATTATAGTTTATATATATATATATATATATATATATATATATATATATATATATATATATATATATATATATATATATATATTCGTTCCACCATTCCTCTTAATTCCACGAGTCACACTTCTTTTTTCCTTTGCAGAGCCTGGCGCGAAACAACTTGACCGGAAGCAGTTTGTTCATTAAATGCAGACTGTAAAGATACTCACTTCATAAAACTTTTATTTCGCACAATTTGTTCGATTTCAAATGTCGACGAATCGGTGGTTTAAAATAAGTCCCATTTTGGTTGCGCTGGCCGTTGTAAAACGCTAGATCATGCCGTCATTAAGTAGGCATTGCTTTGGGAATGTATTGAGAGAGTGGAGCGCGAACGTGCGTTCAGAATGCAGTAGCAGCCACCCATAAAATGGCGCTCCCGAAGTACGTGAAAATAAGATCGTTCACGTAGGTAACTTGATCGATTAGTTGATCACCTTTGTAGCATCCAGCCCGTTCGTAACATCGGTTTTCGGTCGGTTTGTTTAGTAGCCGTTTTACACGGATCAACATTGAATTTATACGAAGGAAATCGATGACCGAAGTAATGTGCAATGCTTGGTTGGCGTTATATTTCAACGTATTGCTTCATTTCATCGAAATGTCCTCGAAACCTCGGTAAAGATTGCTCCATTTTATTCCCTCAAAGTGGGTAAAATAAGGACAATTAATTGGAAAACCATAGACTAGAACATAGAAATAAGCATCGTGATACGTAATCTGGGTTAGTGAAAGAAATTAACGAAGCATATCACGTATTTCAAACGATTGGCACAAACTGCTCAGAAACCGGCCAAAAACCGATCGGTTTTCGGCAGGTTTTTGGTCGGTTTTCACTATTACGCCGATCGGTTTTCGGACAGTTTCTGAGTGGTTTCAGACCGGTTTCCTGGTCGGTATCCGAGCGGCTTGTGCTAATCGTTCGAAGTACGTGATATGCTTCGTTAATTTCTTTCACTAACCCAGATTACGTATCACGATGCTTATTTCTATGTTCTAGTCTATGGTTTTCCAATTAATTGTCCTTATTTTACCCACTTTGAGGGAATAAAATGGAGCAATCTTTACCGAGGTTTCGAGGACATTTAGATGAAATGAAGCAATACGTTGAAATATAACGCCAACCAAGCATTGCACATTACTTCGGTTATCGATTTCCTTCGTATAAATTCAATGTTGATCCGTGTAAAACGGCTACTAAACAAACCGACCGGAAATCGATGGGCGTAATAGTAAAAACCGATCGGTTTCGGAGCGGTTTTGAACCGATTTTGCTACAAGGGCACTCACGTACCCAAGTAGCACGTTGCCCCAACCTTTGGGGTAAACCTGGGGCATGCCCCAAGCTTGCCCCAAGTTTAGTTTTCATGTGGGAAAGATGCTAATTGGTTACGGATGCACTAGGATTATATCCTCATGTACATATATTGCCACCCTGAGGAACGCTTATTTTGGCCCGTTTTGTTTTGTTACGTCAATATTAGTGGCGACCTTCACGCGGTATCGTGCAGTCGTCGTTCTGTCCTTCACGTGACTGGCGTGCTTTCTCAGGCACGTGATGCACGAGTGCGTACGAGTTTCGTACAGACCGTGTTGAACACATAACCATATATATGGCTTGCGATCATTATAAATATGTCTGTCTGTCTTTCTATATATATATATATATGTATATATATATATATATATATATATATATATATATATATATATGTAATTATACATGTATGTATAATTGTGTATATGTTTTATACTATACATCATCTTTTTTGCCGATAGCGTCAGTACCCGGTATACGCATGTTTGATGTTTATGGATATTTGTTTGTAATCATCATATTCGTATTTCAAATGGAGATAAATGTGGTTTAGTGTTTACCACTGTTGTGTGTTTAAAATGGACAGCTAACTCACATGGACCGTCCAAGCAAGTGGCAAAGATACCGTCGGCGTAAGCAGGCGTTGAGTGCTGTACCGTGCACTGAGTGCGGCGAGGCTTCCATGTGGGCCCATCGATACCGATGTCCGCAGATGACGTCAACAGGTACTTAAATATTTGCATCGTAATATAAATTTTACTAAATCCAGAGCCAACGGTAAATGTGTCATCCATTGATGAGGTTTCGGGTGGACATCCAGCACAACTTCCTCAATCATCAACACTGAATGTGCAAGGGACAACAACAGACTTGTCCACTGGTGTCGGTGAGTATATGTTATCTGTGATTTTATATAAATTGTTATTCGCAGGTGTGGACATTGAACTGGGGAAAATGACGTCCGTGAAGATCAACATGGACGCGTTCTTACGTTCATTTGCCGATGTGTTTGTTAGCTGCAGACTAACGATGCAGCAACGAAGGAGTGTGCTGAACGTCCTAAACCAATATTTGCCCGGCGTACCGAAGGATCCGAGGACTCTGTCGCACACACCTCGTTTTTGTAAGAAGACGTTGCTAGCACAAGGTGTGTATATTCATATTGGGCTCATCGAAGGTCTGCAACGATCTATCAGTGGACTTGGGCTGGTCCCGGAATCCGTCGACTTCCAGATGAATATCGATGGGTCATCAATCTATCATTCTTCTACAATACAATTGTGGCCCATTCTTGCACGTGTGGTGCGTCCGAGATGTCTGGCCGTTTTTCCGGTTGGCATTTATTGCGGTTCAGGGAAGCCGCAACCGATAAACACGTACCTGGAAGAGACGGTATTGGAATTACGAGATGTAATTGACGGCGGAATCAACTATCTTGGGTCATCAGTAGCATGTAAACTGGTGTCAGTGGTATGCGACACACCTGCCCGGGCTTACGTTCGTCAAGTTAAAAGTCCGACAGGCTACTTCGGGTGTGATAGATGCATACAGCGTGGTCTGCATATCACAGGGAGAATAACGTTTCCATTGGTGGACGCTCGACCGCGTACTGATGCTGATTTCCGCCTCTTTAAATACAAACGTCACCATATTGGTGAAAGCCCGTTCGTTTCAATCCCAGTTGATATGGTGGCAAATTTTCCGCTGGATTATATGCATTTAGTCTGTTTGGGTGTCATGCAGAAATTGTTAAATGCATGGCTAAAGGGCAGCCGAACAGAACGTTTTCGCTTGAGCCCGGCGACAGTCACAGAACTGGGAAATCGTATTGTTGGAAACCACTGCAACATCCCGTGTGACTTTCAACGCCTGTGCCGTCACACTCGGGATTTGGAACGCTGGAAAGCGTCCGAGTATAGACAGTTCCTTTTGTATATAGGCCCCGTTTGTTTGTTGCATTTGCTACCTGATGAGTACTATGAACATTTTCTGCTATTATTCATTGCTGTATATATATTTTCTCATCCCCTTTTACACACTGAGTATCTTGACTTTGCTCACAGACTTTTAGTACTTTTTGTTCAACAAATGTCTGTATTATATGGTCCGCAGGATTTAGTGTATAATGTGCATTGCTTAATTCATTTGTCAGAAGATGTCCGGAAACACGGTGTGTTGGACAATTTCTCATGTTTTCCATTTGAGTCACATATTGCGAAACTGAAATCATTTATAAAGGGGCCGGCTAAACCAGCTGAGCAATTGTATAAACGGCTCCACGAACTGAATAACAACTTTGAAACCATCACTAAAGAAACCCCCACGGATGATTTGTCCCTTCCAGTATCTCGCATCCCCCATAGTAGACAGTTTGTCGTTCTCAATGGTGTTTTTTTTTCAGTCGATAAGCCCAACAACGTCATCATCATTAACGGACGTCCCGCGCAAATTGTCAGTTTCCTGGAGAATAATGTTTTCTTCAAATACTTCATTTCACCAGGCAATTTTTTCACGTACGCGTTAAAATCGAGCCAGTTGTATATATTTGCTGTAGGGGATTTAGATTCCACTTTGCACAGTGCACCCATCCACACAATCACATGTAAATGTATTCGTGTTTGCATTGACTGTTCCAGTATTGTTGTTCCCATTTTACATACGTTTTTGAAATAAAAAGTCACATAACGCTCTGTGCTTACCGTGCCACTTTTTTCGCAAATCAGCATGACGATCTGGTAAGACTATGTATTTCTCGGGTGACTGCGAGACGAAAGTTGTTATCCTTTGTCGGTTGTTTTGACGTGAAGCGTTCGTATTTTGCCGTTTTATTGCTGTCCCCGTGTCCTTGTTTGGTGTCAATGGCTGACTCGTGTTTGCTTTCACGTATGGGTGATCACTTAAGCGTTATTGTTATTGTATTCACCGTCCACTTGTTTCTGTACGTACTTAAATGTAATCAAGTCCCACATAGACAATTCCTAATGAGAATTTTCTTCCTAGATGTACGTAGTGGCTCACTTTCCCGAAGAAAACTCATACGCAGTGGTACACAAAAACTGGATGGTCGACGAAACACACGTTCGTTGGCCACGAACGAAGAGTTTTCCCGACTACAGACGTCATCTGCTATCGGGAAAGGAAGTGCCGGACTCATGCCCGGAATACTACTTTAGACCTATGTACTATACGGGTAAGTCAGTGGTAGTATAACATTTAAATAGACAAACTTGGTGATGCCATCGATTTTGAGCATCAGTTGGTTCATCAGTCAAGTGCTGCTTCCACCGATGAAACGGAGAAGCAGACATACTTCTCGCAGCACTACTCCACAAGAAAGAGGTAATTAAACATTAATATTCACATACCTAAAGGGTTCCCGTGGAATTCTCTTCCGACGAGAGTCCCCAGGCGATGCGGAGAAACCTAAAACCAGTTACGCTGGACTTACCACCCTCCCCACCGCCCATTTTGGAACGACTTGGGGGAATGCAAAGGTACATTTCCAACATGCACAACCAAATTCCGTTTTAGTTCGCCTCAGTTGTCCTCACAGTCCACGTTGTCTGCACACGCTAGCACCCGAGTGCCAGTTGCATCATCAAGGTAATTATTACTTTTGTTTCATATTGCCCATTTAATTACAAGTAGCGGCTCAAGCACCAGCGCCACGCAAATGAACTTGGCCCCTCACCTGCGCCAATTACTATGTAAGTTCACATGCAATGCCATTACCTAATGTTTAAGTAAACCAAGAAAAAATTCTACTGTCTATAGACAGTCTCACAAAAAGTGTGGAGAAACTGAGTGCCTCCATAGAGTCTCTTTCCAACACTATCGGGGCGTCATGTTCACAAGGTATACCGCAGCCAATCACACGTGTGAACACTGTGGATGAATTCCACCATTTACACGACGTCCTGGGAACGCCAGAAGCTTTCAATAAGATGGTAAGTCACTATACGTGTATGTGACAAATGTAGGTAACGACACTGCGGCGGTATATAAATAGAAATCTTCAGGATTCACTAAAGCAAATGCTGTCTGCCGTGGTGAGCGACGACGTCGCAGTCAGGTGCTGCTGGCTCGGTAGCAGCAAGAGGATAGCCGTCTGCAATCATAAACTCATCAAAGCCATAAAAGGTATATCGGTTCATTAGTGGTCTCACCATCTACTAGACGCTATCAGATTCAGTTCTTTTTTTTCCGAGGAACCAACTATGAACATCGACAGACACATCAGAAATTGGTTCCACAACGCTCGTGATCGCGGAGCAGGTAGCAGATGTAGTAGGTAAGTAGAATGAAACGGAGTTGCCTTATTGCTTCGCAACGGTTAGCAGAAACAAGTTTACTGTAAGACTAACGTTTGAAGTACGTTTGTCGTTTCTCCAATTACATCGGATTTACGCTTTTTTCCCTTACGCCACTTTCGCTATCCGTTTCAATTGTTCTTTGTGCAAAACCAGCAGTTTTATGCAAGCGTGTGTTGCTCGGTTTACATCGAAAGACCGCTCCATTACCAATTGTTAACATAGATTGATCTTTTTTCAACTTGCAACCATCATTGAAAAATACCATGCCATTTGTCCATTACATTTGCATCGGATGTCATTGTCACTTCTTACATAATGGTGCAGTGATTTACTGACAGTTCGCCAATAACAGTATACATTTTTTCCCCATCTGCAGATATCGAGATCACCGACAAATGTATCAAACGTTCAATGACAATGTGCTTTGATGGATCATTACAAATCTGTACAAAATACACTTTTTCTATGTAAATAAATTTTTCGTATTCAGAATTTGGCATTCAATTTTCAGTTACATATTAGACAGAAATTGATGCATGTGGGACGCTTAAGCAAACGGCCAAAATAGATGTATACATTAGTAGTAGACCATGAAACGGCGGTTGGATCTGGTTTCGTGTAACGTATTATAAAGGTTGGGGATAGCCCCAAGCGGCTGCACAAAGGTTGGGGCTAGCCCCAAGTTTGCCCCAGGCTTGCCCCATGCGGCTGCCCCAAGGTTGGGGCTAGCCCCAAGTTTGCCCCAGGCTTGCCCCATGCGGCTGCCCCAAGGTTGGGGCTAGCCCCAAGTTTGCCCCAAGCTTGCCCCATGGGGCTGGCCCAAGGTTGGGGCTAGCCCCAAGTTTGCCCCAAGCTTGCCCCATGCGGCTGACCCAAGGTTGGGGCTAGCCCCAAGTTTGCCCCAAGCTTGCCCCAT
Organism: Fasciola hepatica; assembly: GCA_948099385.1. NCBI lineage: Eukaryota > Metazoa > Platyhelminthes > Trematoda > Plagiorchiida > Fasciolidae > Fasciola > Fasciola hepatica. Next base: position 282,346 of record CANUEZ040000032.1, on the reverse strand, counting down.
GGGGCTGCCCCAAGGTTGGGGCTAGCCCCAAGTTTGCCCCAAGCTTGCCCCATGGGGCTGCCCCAAGGTTGGGGCTAGCCCCAAGTTTGCCCCAAGCTTGCCCCATGGGGCTGCCCCAAGGTTGGGGCTAGCCCCAAGTTTGCCCCAAGCTTGCCCCATGGGGCTGCCCCAAGGTTGGGGCTAGCCCCAAGTTTGCCCCATGGGGCACGCATGGGGCAAACTTGGGGCTGCCCCATGGGGCAAACTTGGGGCAACGGTAGCGCTGCCCCAAGTTTTTCAATGGTAAGCTTGGGGCAGCCCCACGTTTGCCCCAAGTTTGCCCCATGCGTGCCCCATGGGGCAAACTTGGGGCGTGCTACTTGGGTACCTGCGCAAATTTCGGACAAGCTAGAATTACATGATCGTTGGAGATGCGTGTGCGACTTCGAAAGTTGGGTTTAAATTTAAAAATGGATCGAAATCGTACGCCGATTTCTGGTTTATTCCAGTGTACCCTTCCGGTACCGGCACCCCACTGCAGTGGTAATACGGCCGGCAAACTAGTAGCTACCGACTCTTCCGTAAAGCGTCCAGCAGGTTACCGGCAAGCTACCGGAACCGGTCCGGAACCTATTTGCCACTAGTGCACAAACAAAAACACCGAAAAGGACACTTAAACGAATGTCTTGTTTCTGAAGGAAAAAACTTCGAAAAGTATGCGCACCGTATTGCTTATTGCGATACGTCAGTTTGGGCGAAATAACGTTATTTCAACAAACGATGCGAAAACCTTAACCATTGTGACGGGAAATGCGGGTCTAGGTGAATAAGCGAGTTGGTGATCAGGATGAAATGAATCCGAGATAGACTCGGTGTTAGTATTTGATAAATAAACACTGGGCCGACGTTCAACACGCCATTCTCTGGCACCTCATACACGGGAAGAACACAAGCACCAGCAGAGAGCGTATTTTAGGTAAAAGTTACTTAATATCCTGGGCGCGGGGAATATCAGGGACAAATGGTTGTGAACCAAATGGGGGAGGAAGAAAGTCAAGGATTGAACTACCATCCACAATCTGAAGGGGGGAAAAATTAGTGGATTCATGGAAGTTCTTGAGGGAAATTAGTATTGTAGAACTCCAATCAAATTTTCACGCGACAGATGTGCTATTAAACTGCTCCCAGCAGTACTTTTAGTCAGCGTAGAGCCCTTTCTCAGGATTCTACTAGCCGTTTAGTATCAAGGTCACGCATTTCCCCAGCTAAAACTCGTGGCGCGAAAAACAGTTCGAACGTGAAAGTGGTGTAGTCGTAATAAGCTCAGACAGATCATCACTCCCATCTTTATCGGTGTGGGGGTTGCACGTGTGCGATTTGCAAAGACAGAAAGAAAACTCGGTGAGCAGGAGCTCAGTAAGTGCATCAGCAAGCACCAATACTTACACAGATGAAGTTACGAGTGGCTGTCTGTCTGAGCGTATTACGGTGGTAGTTCCACTCGTCCTAACCGATCAGATCACAGAATATGGCGGCTCGACCCAAACAGGCATCCAGTTCATTTCAGTTCATTTCATTTTGCACAGGACTGATAATGGCCACTGCCAACTGAGCGTCCAGAATTCCTTCGATGGTACGCACACTGAGTAGGCGCCTACCACGGCGCAGTTTATTCCTTACAGCCTCTGCTTAAGATAGAAAGAAAACGTAAAACCTCATCGCGCATCAACTGCAAGAGTCATTATGCCTCGTGAGTGTTCACTAGCGATCATGTAGCAAATGAAAACGTTCAATAATTGAACACATCACATCCTCTGTCCGGTAACATGCCCAAACTTCCCTGTCAGAAATGATCACATTCCACTGGCGATCTAGGGCACCCTTGAATGCCTGGTCGGTCCCTAGTTCTACTACCTCTTATGGCAGTGTATTCCAGTAGTTACCCACACTATTGCTTAAGAAGTGCCTTCTAGCTCTCAGCCCTGATTGAACTTTCGCCAGCTTCTTCCCATGCCCCGTGTTCTGGAGTTTGCTGCCATTTGGAATAGACTCCCCGGTCTAAGCCCAGAAGAGCCTTTTATATCTTAGATGTCTCTGTGTGCTCCCCTCGCAGTCTCTTCCTTTCCATAGAGAAAATGATGAGGTCATGGAGTCTCTGCTCATGCGCTTGCCCCTCTGACCCCCGTCCGTGCACGTTGCAAGACGTTGTGTTTTCTTCAAACAGGTGACATCCTTTTTGTAGAAGGGTGACCATACCTGAACACAATTTTCTAAGTGTTCTAACTATAGACATGTAGACTAGTATGGAAACCCTTGACTGTCTGCAAGAAAAAGCTGATATCAACCTGAAGAGCTCACAGCTTGCCTTTTTGCAGCAACTGCACACTGATCCGACCACTTAAGATCAGAAGTCATCAAAGTCCCAAGGTCCTTCACCCTGTTTACTGCCTCCATAGTAAGTGGGCCTTGGTCGTATACAACCGTCAGGCTTGTCGCTGTCCGTGACAACAAGCGGCTTTTCTCAGCATTGAGAGGAAAGTCCCACTTCTGCGTCCAGTTAAGAACGGCAGGTACGTCTCTGCTCAGCTCCTCTCTCCCCCGAGTTTCCACTCCACATCATCTGCGAAGAAGAAGCTTGGTGAATGCAGGAATGAGGCCAAATCATTAATAAACAGAAGTAGTAGTGGCCTAGTACGGAACCCTGTGGTACTTCCCTGGTGACTTTTCCTAACCCGAGGTTATTTTCACCTGCTCCTACGTAGAAAGTTCTCCCGGTAAGGAAGTCTCTCAACCATTCACGGATCTGCCAGTTTATGCCAAATGACCTCGACTTCATTAGTGGAAGCCGATTGTTTACCGAGCTGTATGCCTTGTTTAAGTCAAGGTGCCATACTTCCACCTGTTTACCTTCCATCCACTCTCCGCGAGACTTCGTCTAGGAAGCTCACAAGATTGGTCAAGCACAACCTGTGTTTAGAAATGCATGCTGAGCCGGGTAGAGCGTAGAACCCTCTACTAGGGGCTCCCAGACGTGCGCCCGGATGATCTTCTCCAACACTTTGCACAGAAAGCAGGTTAGGCTAACAGGTCTGTAGTTTCCCATTTAAGGGCTGGGTCCCCCTTTATGTATGGCTACCACTGCTGCGTTTTCCCGGTTCTGTGGCAACCTTCCATGGTCCAGGGCGGCCTTACATAACTTGTATACCGTAAGAGATAGGACATCAGCCAACGGTTTAATGATAGCAGGGCGGATAGCACCCAGCCTGGCGGTCTTATGGAAATTTAACCCCTTCTGGTGTGTGTGTGTACGATTTCCTCTGAAAGACCATATCTGCCACGCCTGTCGAAAGAGTCACCTCTCAAAACTTATACGCACACCATTAGCTATTCTGTGCACACTACTAAAATACCCACGCAGAGCATCGGCTTTGGTTTGGTTGTCTATTACCACGCCATGGTCATAGGTTGTCAGTGGTCCCACTGCAACCCTCAAAGAACCCTTAGACTGCTAGTAGCTATAGTACTTCTTTAGATGTTTTTTCACACACTGGGCCAACCTCATTTCTTACATGCGCATAGCAGATCAAAGGATGCCCGCTTTCTCATTTCTATGCTTGGTATATCGGGTCCAGGCCTGGCGACTCCAGGAAGCCTTAAAGAGAGCCCAACCAAGGTTTCTGTGCTTGACTGACTTGTCCATTGTAGCCACCCATCACACCGGCTTGCGTTCACCCCTCCTACGATTCAAAGGGACCAAGTCATTTTGTAGGGTAAGTAGAAACTCTTTAATTACCTGCTAGCGCTCTTCCAATGTAGCATCGTCCGCCACGCCCCGTATTAGGTTGACCTTTCCAGTTCAAAGCCTAGGAATGTCCATATTTGCAGAGCTTCTAACCAACTTCGAGGCTACTTAGGGTTGACACACGCGAAGGGTGACTTTGACACTCACATGGTTGCTCTTGCCCAACGAAGAGAGCACCAGCAGTTCCACCATATCCTTCTCATGATTCTTTACCACTGGATCCAACATGGGCGGCTTACAGCCAGTCCTATATCTGGTATCCTCCCTCATGCTTTGGACCAGAGCATTCCAATGCTGCTACTGGGTTCCCGGGGTACATGACTCAACTACCCAGTCTATGTGGGGTAGACTGAAGTCTCCAACTGTGAGGGTCTTATTAGCTTCCTTAACTAGCATGGTAAGTACGTGGGGAAGTTGACTATCCTCATCTCGGTTTTTAACCGGGGCCCTAGACACACAGACCACATTCACTTTTCTGTTCAGGAGTGTGAGCGTAACCGTGCGCAGTTGCATACTTCGAGTACAAACTATGGTCCGCGATCCCAGACGGTCTGTACCTGCCCTAATGAGGACGGCCACTCCTCTCCCTACACAGCCATGCTCGCTGTCCTGCGTATAGGCAGGAACCTCATTTGTATTATTACCGGTACTTGGTCATACTTAGAGAGTCATGTGTCTGGTACAGCAAATATGGAAGCATTTTGCGCCTCTGCAGCTCTGAAGAGCTCTTTCCACCTGTTTCTAATTCTACATGCGTTAGTATACAACACCACCGTGTTTGCCCCGTTGCTAAGGTGTCTCTCATTGTTTACCCCCGTCTGGTTCTCAGACGCAACGCGTGAGACGATCCCAAGTTTTTGCACCGATCATCCCCACTGGTGTGCATGGTGCCGGCTGATGATCTGGGACTTCCGACGACTCCCAATCCATCTCTATAGGATTTGCCGTAACATCGAGACTGGCAAGAGTCGCGCTGTTCTCCACCTTCGGACAATACTGCCAATTTCCATCAGCCAGCACGTCTTCAACTACAACCACTTCTCACCAGGGTTTCGGCGGGTCTAGCCAGGTTACCACCCGATGCTAGACCACCAGGCCTTAGTCTGTACTCATCTGGTGCAGTTTGATATCTTTCCTTAGTGGCATGATACACCACTGCTTCCCCCGCCAGCAGTCTATCTCGGGTGGCCTCATCAGCCAACTCTACTAGTATTGGCCTCGCATGACATTCGCCTTTGTTCTTAAGTGGTGACTTCCACGTCCCAACTGTGTGCACCCTTCTTACAGCAGCATGGTACGGAACTCTTGCAACTTGCAATATGTCATAGACCATCCTCCTATCTATGTCCCACTTAGCTTTCGATTGCCTTGTGAAAGGTTCTTCCTGAATTAGGATCAGGAGCCTGTGGCTTGAGACCCCGCCCATCGACTGGATCTGCCATTGCGGATCCTTCACTTTGTTTTCTAACACCAGGAGCGCAGGATTATCCGCCCTGGTTGGCACATCCTTCGCTATACTACACTCTTCTTTTTTGCCTGCCTTGCCCTTCTGGGCTTCCGTTCGGTCCACTGGTCCTCGTCGGTCTGCTTCCGGGGAGTTGGGGCAACGACCGCATGGCAAGCTCTTGGAACTGGCCAACTCGCCCTAATGACTGCCTCCTCAGGCTTGCCTACTACTTCCGCAAACAACTTCCTGCCACCTGATTGCGGTGTTTTGGGGCTCATGCCTGTGGTACTACCTGGTAGGCGTCGGTCCTGCCCTTGGGCCTGCAGTTTGAAGGCCAGACTGGCCGCCTCCTCAGAGGAAGCACAGACCCACTCAGCCCATGGTTTTTGTTTATAAAGAACATGGGTGTCCATTGCTAACCCTGAACACTTTGGGTGTGTCCACCTCTTACATACCTTGCACTATTTACTGTTTACCACGCGTTAGCCGCACTCAGATGCGAGACAATGGTCAGAACCGAGTGGCATATCAAAAGTCACAAGACTCATGGGAAGGCAGCTCAAAAGCTCCTTAACTAAGCGCAAAACTTTGACACATGCAAGTTCAGCCCTTTAACAGAAAAGCACAAAAAACTCCAGGCGGGAAAAGTTCGCTTCATTAGGAATCCGAATACTACTCGGCAGTACTACGAGCAGAATAAAAAATATTCCCCGAAAAATCGCACCTTGAATGCTATTCTGCCATGCTGAGTAATGTGAATTAACCTGGGCTAATCCAAAAAGCTACTCAGAAACCCGATTTATGAGCCAGGGCAAAAGTACGGAATTTTCCTACCTGGGTTTCGGTAAAGCAGTCGCTAATCACTGATGGATTATTTGCTAATCCTTTTGTGGCTGATAAGAACCTTTACTGCATGAGGATTTTGTTACCACTCGTGATTGTGAAGTTATTGAATGCTAGGTAAAAAGTTTTGTGTTGATCGGCTTTTGGTAAATTTCTTTCAAGTCATTGGTCGACCCGCTCGTTACATTTGATTGGCGCAGCCGTCATACATTAACTGACGAGCAAGCTCTGCGCTCCACTTTTACCATATGGCCTGTGCGGACCGGTTGCCGAGGTGTCAGTTACTCCGTGGGCGATTCAGCCGGGGTTCGGTCAATGGCACCGGGTTTCGAAGCTCCCAGCTTCGGATTTCACGACGGGCTCGAGTCTTCACAGTTGTAGTTCACGGACCCATGAGTTAGCCGGAAAACTAGTTCATCAAAAACCGTTTCTGTACGAGCTTGGCACATTCGCAGTGTGACTCTCTGAGACCTACTTGTGAGTGCCATCCCTGGCAGGATGATGGACGACCAAGAATGGGAGAACGCGAAACCAGACTCAGTGGGCCGCTAATTTGTGGTTAACACCGAGAAGTGTTGTTTCCCTTCAGGGTGCATTCGTCATCCTTACCTTAGCACGTGAGTCTTATCTCACTCGCGCAACCACAGGGCTTTTTAGTGTGACTGCTGTTGGATATAGTCGGACTGGCATGTTCACTTTCATAACGGACAGTGGGGTAAACCTTTTGTGAAGTGGAAGCCACTAGGTTCGTCTTACCAGTGACTGCTATGAGGCCTCTGGTATTATTACCTGCCCGATGGAATTGGCTGTTAGATATTCTGTTAGCTAGAATCCGGTGCCTAATTGTGTGGGCATCAATGTCGGACTGGCGCAGTTACCAGTATATCATATGTAGTGGAGTCGCCTAATTGCTGGTCAAGCTGGTCGCCTTTGTACCCCAAGGCAAGCTGCGTTATATCGGTTAACTCATATGCGTAATAGGTAGGACTGGGAAACTCGCAGTATCCAGTGGGGAAAGTATATTAACGTTTAAAATACCAGCAAGCTTGTTACGGATTGATGTGAGCTTCAGAGAATAGAAGAATATACGCGGGACCGGTAAATACCCGGCAAGCACAAAATACCACCTTCCATGTGGTAGATTCACCACCTGAATACCACTTCTGTTTTTCTCAGGGACGAGCTTTTTTGCCCACAGCGGCCAAAAAAGTTCTTTGCGTTGCATAAGAACTCATTTTAAAGAACAGAAATTTATATAACAAGAGTATTATGAAGACTAGTTGACTTCGATTTGTTCTAGTGTGCTACGAATTTCTGGCGCGTGCCTGCTAGTCCACCCTTTTTATCGGTCAGATATGGTTCTTGCCGATTGTTCTTTCGTGATTCTGTCCTGAGTTGACGATATTTTTGCCAAGTTCAGGACAAAGCTTTAAATTCGACCGTTGTAATATAATGCACTTTATTTCGGACTGTTTATTCAATGTAGCACTTGGGTTAGTAAGCTTTTGTTCTAGCGATCTATCTACTCAAATTCATAATATTAATGGAAACCAAGAAACCAAGTGGCAGTTCGTTGACGGTCGTCTCTTTTCAGCTTCTCCTCTGAAATGATGCAGGTCTAACTATTTTAATAATGCCTGGAAGAGCATTTTCCCATCCTGGTTCGTCAAAATCCGCTAAGATACAAAGACTGCTTCAACTGCCTCGAGCATCAGACTGGTCAGAGGCAGAAGCATTTACATCTCATTTAGCCAAGACGGCCGTCTGTCTGAGTCCGGCTGGTAAGACTTGGTTACCTGCATAATGTTCACTTATATCTTAGACAATGCGGAACTCGTGAATATCTCTGCATTCGGCAGTCATATCGCTGCTTCGGAGTTCAGGACTGCGAGTGACGCGAACGCGTGGATAGGCACTGGAAACATTTTGGATGAAATCCGCCTTTTGCACAGCCAAAGCAGCATGTAACTGACAGATTTACGACGGTGGTTACAAATGCTAAGTTAACTTTTTATCCAAGTACCTCGGGATCCACGGACGATTCTTGGTACACCTCGCACTTGCGAATCACCTGTCATTCCCGGTGGCTTCTACGTGCATTTAGGCTTATATGAAGCAATACTCCATAAACCCGTTCATATGGATCACATTCTCACCTGCATCTCCATTCAGCTATATTTTGATGACATGTGTTGCTTCAAGGACTCCGCAAAGCATCTGTGGCCAATACAATTCCGAATCGTGAAACCAGTTCTCACGTGCTCCCTTGTTGCTGGGGTTTTCCATGATGAGAGCAAACGGCTAGACGTGACTGAATACCCAACGGACTTGGTTTTGGAGTTAAAGCCCGTTATAAGTAATGGAATTTCTATTCCTGGAAGGCCTTCTAAAATTGACGTCATTCTACAAGCCTTATTGTATGACATCCCTGCCTGAGCTTTTATGAAGCAGATTATGGGGCATACTGGATGCCACGGTTGTGACAGATTTGTTTTCAAATGTGTTTACATCGCGAGCCTGTGATATTCATCAAGCTAGCAAAGCTTTTCCCTATAAGTTTATACCTATTTTTACACTACTTTCCAGATGCTGCTAAATCACACTGTTTTCTCGAATAATAATAGTAATATTGGTATATTTCTCGGCAGTGGTCGAGACGCACGCTGTAGCGCATGATCATGGTGTAAAAAGTTACTCAATGAGATGAAATATCCCCAAGTTCTAAGTATAAAAGTCATTCGCATTCCGAGTTCCGATTTCACGTTCGCATGTGGCTGCACAACACGAGGTCTCCGAAATGCATTAGGTCAGGCCAGGATAGCCAGTTAAACTCCACAGAATTTTAGATTGCACCGCACCTGGGATCGGAGGAGTCGGGGAGTGCTGCTTGAGCTTGTAAAAGTCATGGTATATTGTTCCAGTTATTATCTGTTTTTTCCATTACGCCACACTGTCGAATCGAGAGATAAGAAGAAATGTGAGATGTTTTTGGAATGCTCGCGGTAACCGTTAAGGTTAGGTAGTCTATGTACGTATTATCGTTACTTTGATGGAATATTGCTAATATGACAGCGAAGGAGCCCCTATGATCAGTGGTATATGTTTACCACTAGTAGTGTGAAGGCTATGGGGAAGCCGGAACAGAGTTGTCTAAGTAAAAAGAGTCCAGTCGCGTTCCATCGACGGGTGATTTTGTGTGGTATTTAAGTGGAATTATTAAGCGTTACTTATGTGGAACTTAAATGGTGCTAATAATTGGTTTTTAATCGATATATCGAGGCCACTGAGCACATAAACCCCCATTTTTGAAGTAGTGAAAACATGTTTTTAATATGTTTATACCAAGTTTTGTGCTGACTGGGTATGCATACATAAACATGTGTTTATGATTGTGCAGCCTCCAGTCTTTGTTTGGGAATCGGTGGCCCATATGCACACAGTGGAGGTCCATATATATATATATATATATATATATATATATATATATATATATATATATATATATATATATATATACGTCTGTGTATGCATGTACACCATACGTTTAGGCAACCCACCCGTAAGTACCAGTGAGCGGAAACAAACACCAGAAATATGAGCTCCCGACGGAGAAATGTCTCGCTGACTACTAACAGATGGTGTATAAGCCTACATTTGCTGCCTCTGGTCCGGGAGCCAGTTGAAATTCCAGCTGGAACTTTCACCTGATAAGCTGAATTAATAATAACGAAATCGATGGGATCCCAAAGAAATACCTCCCAAGTATGCTATACCGAGACTACAACATCGTGGAGATAAATCTATAGCTAACGTTGTTAAGTGTCAGTGCATTTCAAGATCTCATTTTTAACCTCCCACAAATGAAACATGAACTTTGTTGTTACATAAAACTCAACAGAGGCATCACTTTCTTGGATGCAATACTCCACATTGATTGATCTGTTTGAATGCACACCGCACAGTACACACAGCACGACGAAATTTCAACGCAAAATAGGTAGATCAACTCGTCATTTTTTAAACATGGCTCTTCACAAGTGAGAGGGCGCAATTGCAAAAAACTTGTCGGGTAGGAACATTTCGGGATATCGAGCGAGGGCTCTGGGACCTCGAACCACTCGGCACTCACTTTGAGCTTAAAGTCTTGAAGTAGTTCACGGATGCAAGGCTTCAGCCCATACGGTCCCAGTTATCGTACGTGTCCTCGGTTCCGCGGTGCCACCGAGCAGGAATAGCAAAACTTGACAATGAGGGGCAGCCATTTTCGCAAAGGTGACATGAGGAGAAAATAAATGTTCCTTGTGTAGTACGTGGGTCTTATAATATGAATATGGATACATCAATACATCAGTACTATTTTTGTTATTTTGAAGTCTATACAGAAGGGTAATTTACATACACACTCGTAACAGGAAGAAGGATGGATCAATTCACAACTACGTGCATGTACAAGCGCGTAGGATTGAAGACAAGAAGTGAAAATATGGGTGAGAATAATCTACGCAACGGCTATCGGAGAATTGGCTGGCATTGGCAGTAGTCCTAACCAGTTGTCTAGTCCGGCCACAAACGCCTTTTTTCGAGGAAGAATTCACTACCTCCTGTGGAAGGCTATTCCATAGAGATAATATCTGGGATGAGAAGAAATGCTGTCCGTCGAACTTACGTGGACGGAGCTCCAGGAGATTCCTCACGCGCCTTCACAGTTTCTCCAAGTTCGGAGGAGTGAAAGACTGATCCACCAGGCCCGTGAAACATAGATCACGCATCAGGCATAGGTCTCCCCTAATTCGGTGTGCCTTTAGAGAGTAGAGTTCAAGTTATGTTAAACTAACCGGGTAGAGGGTTATGCGTAAGCCGTGCACCACTTTGTTACCAGAGACTCCGGCGATCCTCGAGTGATGCAACAGAAAAACGAAAAAGTAGCATTCTTTCTAGTGATCACTGCAATACGGCAGGTTTATAGTTGTTCCTTTATCACATCATATCCTGACCCCAACTAGTCAAGATAGAGGCCAAAGGACAAGTACAACACATCAGCTTTTGTATTTTGATTTTGTAGGAAACTTCTGTGATTCTTCCATCAGGCAGTGTCCCGATTAGCATCCTCCAGCTCCATCCGCTTGTAAAATCCTTGCAGGCACGCACTTCTCCGGTTCCATCTCCCCAACCCCGGAGTGCATCCATCCGTCGTGTTTTTTGGAAATCCACAGGTTTACCCGTCCTAGTGATTCCTTCCTCTCAGCATTCTTCGTGTTTCACCCGTAGTAAAACGATCTGATTGGTTAGGTCTCACATGTCTCTCCGGTCCGTGCTGTCATCACCTGTCTCGTATATTGCTCGCCAGAGTCATTTTCTGTGTGCCTTTCAGTTTGGCCTGCTTTTTCACCTTCCACTTATTGTAAAACCATAGTTACGTCATGGTTCCCATTTACCATTTCAGTCCATTTGATCTGCCTTTACCTGGTTCTTGAAGTCCCTTGGTGAATGGTGTACTCAATGGTTGACGAAGGTTTTGGCAGCTAAGAGCTCTCCTCTCTCTTACAAATGCCCCGTTCCACCTGGCTCCCCCACAGTAAACGGTCTGCTGATTCCCAGTACCCACTTGGCAAGAGACATAGGCTTGTATTCTTCTTCTTCTTTTAGCCTCCACGAACAAGCATTGACTCAAATTGACAAGAAAAGAAGGATGACTGCGCACATCCTCAGAGCATACCGTACTCAGGGGAGCAGGCTTCTGATATTCAAGACACGCCAGGCCGCTGTTGGAATACTGCCCCCTGGTCTTTGCCTTAATGCTAAAGGCTGACCGGGTCAATATAGAAAAAGTGCAACGCTCCTTCACCCAAAAATTACTTGGCCCCTCTTCCAACATCAAATGCAGAGCTAGATGCGAACTAATCCGGCTTGAACCTCTATGGTTGCGTCGTATCAAGCTCAGTCTTCCATTTCTCTCCAACCTTCTGCATTCAAAAGGTCCACCCGTCTGATAACCCACTTGGTTTCTCTAGTGAGACTCCCTACTCCCTCCGTCACAGACAATTCACCACCACAACGCCCAATCTAGGCTCTCAACCTGATCTAGATACTTCTCGGTTATCTATCCTAGCCTCAGAAAAAGCTTTTGGACTCGCCGTGATTATGTCGCACTCGAAAACAACTTAAGAGAGCGCTAAGCAGAATCCTTGTCGCATCTTCTGCACTCAGCATGAACCGCAATAGCATAAATATAGGTGAAGCATATGAAGACTGTCTTGATTACTAAACCACAATCAGTCACAGTATTTTGCGTCCAAACCCCATCTCATGACCCGTCTGATAATCTCGCCCATATATATATATATACATATATATGTATATATATACATATACTTTCTTGTGTATGCCCCACTCAGTTTTCTTCCCGCCCTCATCAGACCGTGCCATTTTACGTGCACATATGTGCATAAGTAAACTTAGCCCGCGATTAAAAACCAGTTCAAAGCTCCTTTGAAACAACGCCTATCCGGTGGAAGTCACCTGACTAAGGCTCACTGTTATGCCTGGCGCTTGGTTTACTGAATACCAGACCTCTATAACTACCCAGTTCTCGTCTTCAGTGTGCGACTTTTGGCTGAAGCTCATTGATTTAAGTGTCAGTCACCCAAAGCTTAAAAATGGCTGGCGGCAATTGGTGACAATTTTTACTCCCATCGTCATGCCCATGAAGCTGCCTGGCATACCATAATCGGCGATGCAGTCACTAGATGGCTCGCGTATATAGTGGAACCCCTCTGACTCCACCCGAGCTCTTCACGTATGCTTTCCGACCCCGCCTCTCCCAGTTTCAACCTTTTTGGGTCCCCTGCAAAACCCTCAACCAGCTTGCCGATGTCTAACGTAGTAGTCAACACACCGTTGGAACAGCTATACTATGCGGCCTCTGCTCTGACGACATTCCAGTGCTGATGCCCTCACGGTTCACAGCTATTGGCCAAACCTAATCTGTATTGGTTGCCGGAAATGGGATTGTAATCATCGCATTTTTATAGTTTACCATCCATAACTTCCCTTTTTCTGTGTTCTTCTCGAGCCCACACACCGATAGTGATGTTCAAAGTCAGAGATTATTTGTCTGCTATGTTGTTGACTCAATTACCCAACCAAAATGTCTACTGACACTAGCTCCCTTAAAGAAACCGTTTTGTCCTTTAACGGAAGGCGCTCGCCTCCACTTAATTCTCCTGTCTCAGGCTAGAAATCAGCGGGCTCACCCTGCTTTTCTTTCACTTTTCTCGTGTACTCGAGTCTTATCATACAGATGACTATTCTTCAACAGCCAAGACTTACTGATCTGCGCGTATGCTCATGGTAAGTTAAGACCCCATTCCAACCGTAATCCGCATACCTCTGATCTCTCACAACCCCACGGAATACCAGCACGTTTACTTTCACATGAAAAAGCCTCGCCTTAACACCGAGTATTTTTTTCCTCTTCACTATGTTAGCCATCCTCGATCGCAGCCGGTGCAGCGACCAGACTGCTGTCTTTCTCTTCCTGATCCCACACTTTTCTTTTGTTTCATTCCAGGCTTCCAACTGGGCCTTCTCTCCCCATCCACCACCTACCAGCTAAATTACTTTGCACTCCGGCCGGGCCTGCACTTGATATCTCCTTATATCTCTACTACCACAGAACTACCCAAGAAAACTCTCAGTCCTCCTCCGCTGAGCCCCCATAGATGGGCCTACTGGCTCTCAGATAACAAAGTGTTGGCTTGCCGGTTTCCATTGAAACGATAGCCGTAGCCCGTAGCTGGAACACTCTCCAGACTGCCGCACTCCTGAACCCTTTCAGACCACACTGGCCTTAGGTACCCATCAGCCAACTCGACACCAGTCCCTGATTACAGTACGGAACAAACGATTTGATCAATCAGTTTGATAATGGCTTAAACCTATACCCACGCCTGCTGAAGTTTTGCGGTGCACCAAAAATGGCTGACTAGTGATCATAATCCTATAACCCGAGTAACAGTCCCTCATAAAAGTCTCACCGGGTCGTAAAGATTGGATTCCTGACAATAATTATCACCCCATACCCTCTCAAAATCTATTTCCAGTACTTTATACCAACAGTTCAGTTCATTCTGCTTTGCGGTACGAAATAAATGACCAGAGCCTGGCCCTGGCCTCAGCATTCCCGATCTACTCTGCTCGGTTCGTCATTCTAGCCCCATTTTACCTGCTACACTCACCATTCTAAGTAACGTCACGCAAAACCAAGGCCTTTGTGAAACAAAATACCAGCCATCCGTAGCTAACCAGAATTTGGTTAAAATTCTTTTATCACGCATACATGAACTTTTGTCTTTACTCTCTTCCAACTTCTGCATGGCTGCATCAGTAGCGTTTGTCTCCAATAGTCTATTTATTCGACGTCTACTCTTTAAAAGTCCGTTTTGCATCCATACACCATTCGAAATCTTCAAAACTTCACCGCATTCCCGGTGAAGCTTTTCCCCTTCATGTGCATTTATGTGTGGCCTGAAATCACCTGCACAAAAAAGTTTATATCTCATATCGCATCTGACTCACTTGCATTTACTTCACAGGTGCCCCCCAAATTGGTCACCCAGTGTTGAATCAATCTTCTATATATCCCACTGGCACCACTGACTGCAGACTGATAACTCCATGTGGACTTCATATTCAATAGTGTCTTTTGGTAACTTTCCAGTCGGTTACTCTTTAGTGATCGTACAAGTATCCAGTTGGTACAGTCTCGCACCATCTTCTGGACGCCCTGACCCATGGCAGCCAGGGTAACATACGCTTGAGCAATGTGTAGCCAAATTTACAACGGATCCCGAAATAAAAAGGCGACTATCAGTGAGATTCCACGATACTAGATTATCGAATGAACAATGACACCAAACAGATACAAACCTCAATCATGAGGTCACAAGGACTGAACAAACGGGAACCAAATTGCGGCATGCGGGCGAGGAGCACGTGTGTCACGCGGGTCCAGAACAAGGATATGGCAAAGTAGCGCTCTGGGCGCGAACAAACAACAGTTGGTCCATATCGACAAACAGTGCGTGAAGACACGTCAATAGTGTAGGCAAGTGAGTGATGTTAAGGAAAACATGGAACCGCAGTGGTTTTAGGGGGATTTTCCACTACCGGTCAATACGTCGCCCACCAAAATCCTCTCGAATCCTTAGAAGAGTCAAAGGTTTGGTATAAGGGTGCTGATTCTTCCTACCCACCTAGGCCTTGCCGTCAGTGAGTGTGCCTAATGCTTGTCGCCAACGTTCTACTCATGGTCGCACCTGATCCGTTGGCCACATAGACGAGAGGCTATTCTACATCTTCCACGAGAACAACTGACCGATGGCCGGCGTGAAGAGGAAACATAGCTGTCCTTGGAGAAGCCGTCATGCACTGGCTGTATATGCTTGCGCGAGTGTGTGTATGACGGAATCGCCGCTACTTCCACATGTGCAAAAGACACCAGTAACTTCAACAAATACAAACGGCGAACACTATCACATGTTTGATAGGAGTTGCGTGACACAGCGTGCATCGGGTATGTGTGTATGTGTCTGGATGTACATCGGAATCGCATATACCACCACACATCGGAAAAACATTCTGTAACGTCAACAAAAGACTGCGAGCACTGTAACGTGTGTGAGGAGACTATGTGGTAAAAGCGTGTATAATGTAGATGTGTGTGCGTCGGGGTGTGTGATGGTTCCATACGTCAGTGTGTCGTGGATGCTCCCACACATGGGGGTTTATTTGCCCACCTCGAAGATGAATGGGGAATAGTCTACTGGGCCTCAGCGTTATTAGCTCCTCCGCCTTTACTCTCGCGGAGGCTGATACTGCGTACGTCGCGAATTAGCTTTCCGTTGGCCGTCTTCACCTTCACTGTTCTTATCATTCCGTCAAAGCTTCCAATGGTTTCCATAACCACTCTCAATGGCCAGGCGCTGAAATGTGCGCGTTCGTCTGCGATCATCACCACATCCCTAACCTTGAATGGTCTCGTTTTGACCAGCTATTTCTGTCGAGTGTGAAGAGCTGGTAGGTACTCCCGCAGCCAGCGCCTCCAGAAAACCTTGGAGAGATAGTCTGCCTGCTTAAATCCGTGGAGGTAGCTCCCACGAAGGTTTACCGGCCCTTGGAAACCCTCGTTCGACCTTAACGTCAGTAAGTCATTCGGAGTGAGTGCCCGGTGGGTGGGGTCGCCGTTCATTACTGGAACCAGGGGGCGGTTGTTCAGGATTCTCTCTACCCCAGTCATGGCGGTGTTCAGCATCTCGTCGTCGGGCGGCTGTTACTCCATGATCGACAGCGACATCCGCCTGACGGACCGGATCATGTGTTCCCATACGCCGCCGCGGTGACGGGTCTGTGGGGGTTGAAATGCCATCGTATGCCGTAGGCCATGGTCAGATTCTGCAGTTCGTCCTTGTTTATGTTATTGTGCCAAGGCTGCAATCCTCGGTGGAAGCCCACAAAGTTCGACCCATTATCAGAGTATATATTGGCCAGTACACCCCTTCGGCTGACAAATCACTGCAAAGCCTGTAGGAAAGAATCGGTCGTCATCGAATGTGCGACTTCTAGGTGTACCGCGCGTGACTTCATGCACGTCATGATACACCCATATCGCTTTTCTAATCTCTTCCCACACTTGATCCACAAGGGCCTGAAATAGTCCAACCCGGTGTCACTGAAAGGCCACCAGCCCGCAGTCATCCTGCATTCTGGCAGCGGGGCCATGTGTTGTTTGCCCTCCGTGGCATTGCGTCTCCTACATTGTACACAAAGTCGGATTACTCGTTTTACAGTTGCTCTTCCTCTCAGCAACCAAAGACGCGTTCGGATGACTCTCGTCACATGACTCTCGCCGACACGTCCCTCCACGGCTTAGACGTGTTGGATCATTAGTTAACTTCAGGTTGTCGAGCCGGCAGCAGTATAGAGTACTTTGTGTCGAGGCTGAGGTGGGCGTTGGTCAGCCTACCATCCACCCGCAGCAGTCCATCAATGAGTTTGAGGTTGAAGTGCTTTAATTCGCCTCTTGGAGGTGATATTTCTTTGTTGATCGGTCCCGCTTTTTCCGCCCTCTCGAGTTCTCAGGCGAAAGCCTCACTTTGTGTCATTTTGAAAACATCGTATTCTGCAGCTTGTAGCTCATCAGGACTTATCGAGCCGGCCCGTATCCGGCCTGAAGGGCGTAGCCCTTTCATGACCGGTAAATTTCTCCTGAACTTGGCTAACCAAACCAACGCACGGAGTGTCTTCATCCAGGAAGAAAACCTGATCAGTCGCGATAGAATGGATGTCGCTTCAACGACGCCGGCCGCCATCACTGCGCCTTTGATCTACAATTCTACTTCCGTAGGGTTTTTTAACTCGAACACAGGCCAGTCCTGTATGGGCATTTGCAGGAATTTTGGCCCTCTCGTCCACATGTCTAGTTGCCCGAAGTTGGTCGCACCTCGGGTTATCGGGTTATCGGGTTATCGCCAGACCTGACATGCTTCCGCTGGTTCATGCCTGATTCACCGTGGATAATCGTGAATCGGTTGGCAACGAAAGTACTAAACCGCCTCCAGACGTTGTTATTGTGGTGAACTATTATCGTTGAGTCCGTCTAAAAGCTAGCCGGCCAGATGTAGAAGTCGAAACATCTCTTCACCGCTTGTACCTCCCTGACTGCTAACACGACTGCACTGAGTTCAAGGCGTGGGATCGAGACCGACTTCAGTGGAGCAACGCGGGAGTCAAAGTACAGGATCCTCGTAGAATATTGTCCGTCTCCTGTGCACCGCCGTCCGTACACCACAGATCCATAACCGACTTCGGATGCATCAAAAAAGCATGTAGTTCTCCCGTCCGCGTTGTATGGCCAGGAGTCAAACATCGTGGAATCCTTATGTCCCCTAGTTTCTTCAAGGTGTTCAGAAATTCCTCTCAGTCTAGCCGGTCTTCCCGGTCCAGTGACTGGTCCCAATCAACATTCTTACGGCAGCGCCGCTGCAGCAAGGTATTTCCGGGTAACAGCCAGGGTGAGAAGAAACGGAGCGGGTCGAAAAGACTAGAGACAGCGGGTAGTATACCTCGACGGGCTACCGGCAGCACGGGAACTTTTAGCTCGAAAGCAAAGTCGTCCGTTTCCGCGTCCCATTGTATTCCTGAAGTGCGTCCGGTAGGAAGTGGACAGCCGTCCAAATCCTTTACCCTTCCGGCCTTCCCGTGGTACGGAATGACCTCGAGCATTTCTGGAGCGTTCGACATCCATTTTGTTAGATGGAAGCCGCCCTCTTCTAGCAATCCCGTCAGGCCCCTGAACTGCGCTGAGGCCGAGTCTACATCATCGAATGACCCAAGATAGTCGTCGACGCAGAAGTTTCTGCTGATGCTATCTACCACCGGCCGGTGCACCAAATCTCCATGTTTGTTCGCAGATTCCCAAAGAGCGTAGTTCCCACAGAACGGTGACGATATGGCTCCGAAGGGGTGGACGGTCATCCTTTAATTTGTCACTGCGTTGTCCCGGTCGTTCTCTTCCCACCACAGGAAACCCAACGCATTTCGTTCTCCTACCGGTATCTTCACCTGGTGAAACATTTCCCTGATTTCGGCGGACAAGACCACTCTACCCACTCTGAAACGGCAGAAAACTTCGGTTAGTGGTGTGGTCCAGTCAGGTCCTTTTAGTAGACGATCGTTTAACGACTTGCCCTGGCACTTGGCTGCACAGTCGAAAGCCACCCGCAGTTTTTCGGGTTTCTTGGGGTTGATGACCGGGTGATGAGGTGGATACCGGATGCCCTTCCGGCCGTCGATGTTAGCAGGCACCTTTTTAACGTAGCCGAAAGCTTCGTTTCGCTTCATTAATTCTGCATGTCGTTCCAACAGATTCTTGTCTCGAAGGAAGCTTTCCTTCAGTCGTAGTAGTCGTTGGAGAACATAGTTCCTGTTATTAGTCCACGGGTCAGCAGATATGCGCCATGGGAGGGGAACCCCGAACTGCTTTTTAAGGCCTCTAGTGCCTTGCCGCACCGTTTGTAGAGCGAAGTGATCCTCTTGAGACAACGTTGGTCCTTCGTCTCCAATGTCATGAAACTCCTTTTCATACAGCCGCTGCAGGTGATACTCTGTGCGGTCCGTTTCGGCGGATAAATAATTCACGGAACCACGTCCCCCTACTAAACCATATAACATCCATCCCAGAGCCGTGCGTACAGCATAAGGTGCCTGGCGGTCGCCCACTCTCTGGTCAAGTACCCAATGCACCTCGGGCACATAGCAGCCGATGAGGAGATCCACTTCGTCGTCCTCCCAGTCTACAACGGTCACATCCTGCAGGTGAGACCACCTAGTCAAGATTGCGTTGACCGACCCTGGTGCTCGCATGAGGAGATCAGCTAATGTGACTGCTTCTGTTGGTTCGATTTGCTCGTTGGTGTCAAAGGAGATGAGTTGCAGCCTCAACCTGCCGACAGTCATTACTTGTGTCCCTCCCACCGTGCTCACTGCTAACAACGTCGCACATTTAGCGAGTTAGTGTTTGTCGGCAAACCGCTCTTTCACTAGGGTAGTGTCAGATCCACTGCTGACGAAAACCAACGCTCTGACCACCCCAGTTGGAGTCACCACTCCCACGGCAACTGCTCCCAAAAGTGCTGGTTTACTGGCAGGCCGCGATGTTGAACAAGTCACACTGGGCTTTGTGCTCGCCTCGGGTGTAGTTTCTCTCGCCTGTTATAACAATCGATGGTGTCTGCCCGCGCAGCCCTCGTGACCACATCTGTTCCTTGTTCTACAAGCTGCCGCCCGGTGCGTGGTTTTGAGACATATTAAGCACGCTCCTGTCATTCTTGCCTTTCCCCACCGTTCGTCCATTGTGGCGTTGACGACTTTGGGGCATTCCAGTAGCCCATTGCTAACATCATAAGACCTGCAACTTGGTTGCACTATGGCCTCGCGTGAAATGGCGTGTGCATTGGTCCAAGACTGATATTTCGGCTGTTCCCGAGCAGTGGTTTGAACCTGGCTATATTAGACTTATTTACTCGGTTACTGTCCAGATAAGTCGGCCAAATCTACTGTCAGCTGTTTTGATTTGCCTGTTTAAGTATTTGTTCAGGTCTTCGAAGTTAGCCTCCCGGTCGCTTCGGATTATCCGTTCCACCTCTTCCGCCCATCGACCCTGTAGTTCGGGCGAGAGCTGACGGACTATGCCTTCCAAGGTTTGCACTGCATTTAGGTCAGCCCTGTAACCTAAATGGTCGAGGGCCGTTTAACAGTTCTGCATTTTGATCACCAAGTCGGCCGTTGTATAGACTTCGCCCTTGGTTCATTTTGCCTCTACCATCACGCCCTTTATTAGGTCACGGGCTACTTTGAAAGGTTGGCCAAGCGGGTCCTTCAGAATCTTCCTTGCTCGGGTGAAGCCTTGTTCCGGGTTGAGCGTGGTACACCCATCGATAGCTTCCTTTGCTCGGCCTCGACAGTGGTGAGTCAGATGAAGAAGCCTTTGCCCGGGGTCGGTTATCTTACTTTCGACGAACGTTTTATATTCGGCGACCGGCGTGGAGTTTCCTATTTTACTGTGCCTTGATCTATCGAAATGTAGCAGTCATTGGTCTTCTGCTCACGCTCTTTCTGTCTACATTTCTGTTCTGCTTCATGAGCCTGTTGTCTGGCCGATAACAGTTGTTGTTCTGGGCCTAATATCCTTAGCTTAAATAGATCGACATCCTTACAATCCATATTGCCCTCAGTAAAACATGAGCTAGCACTGACAGGACAAGGTGGCCTAGCATTAACTAAAGAGTCAAAAGTACCCAAACCTCCCCGAATACTTGCCGTATTACCTCCTGTTCAGATACCAATTGCTTTGTTCCTTTTCTTGGCATTTTGCGTGTTTTCTCGTTCCAAATTGAAAGATAAATCTTGTAGTTCAGCACCACAGGTGAGAACCCTTTCTAATTGTCCCTTACGTAACAATGAGTTCTTGGTTTCTGTCTCTTTGCCGAAGCTTGCACCTATGTCAAACTTCTTCATCAACAAGCACGCTTCATTGTGAAACAAGCCACCGCAACGAATTCGGGCATTATCACCGACATCGGTGTCTTTCAAACAGGAAGTATGCCCAGCCTCAACGGTGAACAAGTTGACCAGGATGTACAATAACTATACTTCAAGGGCCCAGGCCCTTGAGGTAGGAATGGGGTACTAATAAACTGAATAACCACTTTAAGCGACCTAGTCTCAATTAGACCCACATGGGGTTGGTTTCCTGCCGACAGAAATTAGGGAACTCAGCTGTGCATTTACACGATCTAGTACGGCAAAACAATCTCGATTTTTACCACCGAATACCTTTATTGCGGCAAGCCAACATAGCGGCCTATGGCACACTCAGGGGTAAGGGCATCACGTTGTTAGGGCTGCAGGTAGTGCCCCACCCTTGCGCAAACTGGTGCTTCAGTGAGCTTGAACCCCAACAAATATTCGCAGATTGTGGTTTACTCTACCTTCCTCCGCATTTTTTGTCCTATGTGAACCGCATTGGGGATCTGACTTCACGGATATAGCGAGTGTCACGGCGGCACATCTGTGAGCATTTCTGGCTGGATTGTCTTCTGCACGGAGCTGACCACCGACGAGACGACAGAAACCTCAAAAAGTAAGAGATTGGCATAAAAAAGAGAGAGAAAATACCCCACTGCTTTGTCTTCCAGGCATACCAGCCTTGTCACATGTGAGCCATGTCTCCAGGCTAGCGTGTTGCTACGGATTGACTGGTATGGTTGACCTATTCCCAAAGTGGCTTGTTACATGCGGTCCATGTTTCGGCCGGGGCTTGGGAGCCGTGGTCACCCACCAAAAGCAGCTCCGCCTTCTCTGACAGCCAGATATCTCACTGTGATAAAACTAAAAAAATAATAAAAACGTCTAAAAATTTGTGTGGATCACTCTTGGAGCGGCTCGAGCTGGATGTCGGTAGATGTGTATCATGCTACCTCCCTAACTGAAACAGGCCCTAGTGCCGCCTACCGTGGGCACTGAATTTAGACCGTTAGAGTTCGCCCTCCTGATGAAAATTTGGCCCCATCCCGTTCCCACCTCTTACGGCTCTCCAAACCAGTCCTCTTATGGGTGTTTTCCTGCTTCGCAAATGCTTATGTCGAGAAAGATATCATGGTAACCATGCAAAAACCACTATATCCGATATCCCTGCTCTTAATCAGGTATAATCTCAACACACTAGCACCATCGAGTATGTGCATAGACGAACTTACGGCTATGTTTCTCGGCACGAGACCAATTTCCTTTAGGCGTCATCACCGACACCATCATAATTTCTTCCACTTTAGGGCCCCTCAGGAACCATTCAATATAGAGTAACCACCATACCGGAAGAGACCGTAACAAATGTAGTGCCACACTAGCAGAGTACCAGTCCCATTGACTCTCATTGTTCCTTCAGTCCCACCTTACAGCCTCGATGCTGAACTGCAGTCTGCATAAGCAAACTGTATCGAGGGTTACCATTTCTAGATCCTCTTAACCATAAAGCTCTAGGTTTTCCTAGTATCCCAACACTGCCACATTAACTTGCTAACCATTAACCCTTTAGAAAGCATACAAAATGACCCAACCGGTGGACGCAACTCTGCTAGCCTGCAGCATTATAGCTCAGTCCCCGGCGAGCCTACTCCACCCGGAATGTGGAGTAGGTGCCACTGACCGCTTGAATGGAACATCATCCTTGCCTCATTCACACAAACCTAACCAGTTCATTACTGTTGTCGTCATATATTACCCCAACCACAGCTGGAACCACGTCCAGACTGCGATCCCCATTTATTTCGGGTTCGTCGCCTCCCACTGTCTCAATCGCCAAACTGGATAGCCAAGGATAGTACTTTGACTCGTACCGACAGGAACCCAAGTGGGACCTTTCATTTCATCTGGGACTGCAATCAGGCAACGCGGCAGAAAATACCCCCAACTGCCTATCATATTAATTAGGGTTTTCTAAAGCAAAACCTCTCCTACGGATATCAATATTACAGCCAACACAAGTAACAGTTCACGTTCAACCTGCTAATATACCCGTCGTCATTTAAATCCGTCATATCTCGCCACACTGGACTGATTGACCGACACATATCCTTCACCCCGCCGGACGAACTATACGTATAGAATGTAGTACATTACCAGTAATGACGCTGAATAACACTGAGGCGCAACGCGCCAATGTAGATATATATATATATATATATATATATATATATTTCAGTGAAACAGCATAAAAATGCTCAAGATAATGCGGAGGTTTTCCACTTTAGTATCTATTGCAACAGTCCACTATTCCCTCTATCCGTGTCCGGCTGGAGATTGATCCTCCACTTTTCCAGGACCCTCCAGTTGTACTTTCACATTTCTGAATGGTACATGTTACTGATCCTGAAATTAAACTCACCTTAATATGGACTTCTGTTCCTTCCGCACTCACCAAAGTTCCAAAGTGTGCATTCATAAACTTGGTTTCATGTCGCCTTGTTTCATAATTCATTCCTTTTATTGAACCCCGGTGGAACCGACATTCATGGTCTGCGTCAGCTTCATGGTTTGCTATTATCTTCGCAAGCATCAATTTCTCCGAGTGTACTTCCATACAATCTCTTTCTCTTCCTATTTGAAGTTTAGCTGTTCGCAGGTCTCCGGTAAACCGCCGTTTTTCGTGGCTTGTGTCATTCTTGTTGATAACGCACCTCTAGCATTATGAATGAACGACCTATTTAGTATCTCCGCGGTGCGCCACCGCCCGGCTCAAAACCTAAACCGGTTTAAAGTGGCCGCGCAAACCGTTATTAGAGTGATCCATATAAACTATCGCTAGCTATGTTTTTATACCTCTGGCACTTTTGACTTTTATGCCTGAAATTTGTGAATATTTCATCTTACTGAGTAATGCTATACACCATGATCATACGCCTGCGCGTGCCTCTCGACCATAGCCGAGAAATATACCATTATTATTATTATTATTATTATTATTATTATTATTAAGTTGATAAACTGAGTATTGTAGCACACCTTTGAGTAATATGTGGCCAAATTTACAACGGATCCCGAAATAAAAAGGCGACTATCAGTGAGATTCCACGATACTAGATTATTGAATGAACAATGACACCAAACAGATACAAACCTCAATCATGAGGTCACAAGGACTGAACAAACGGGAACCAAATTGCGGCATGCGGGCGAGGAGCACGTGTGTCACGCGGGTCCAGAACAAGGATATGGCAAAGTAGCGCTCTGGGCGCGAACAAACAACAGTTGGTCCATATCGACAAACAGTGCGTGAAGACACGTCAATAGTGTAGGCAAGTGAGTGATGTTAAGGAAAACATGGAACCGCAGTGGTTTTAGGGGGATTTTCCACGACCGGTCTTTACAGCCATTTTCCGTCACCCATAAAGCACATTTTTTAATTGACCCCGCCTCAACTAGCTGCCCACGTTGTGCTGTCCGTCTCTCGTGGCCCTACTGATACTTGCGATCACGGCACTTTTTGACATTCTCCAACATCGCTTATGTCAGCATTCCCAGGTTCGTCCACTTATCCACAACACAGTTTCAGAATTCAAAACTGGTTTATAATTCCCGGGGTCACCATCTCCAATTTAGCTCACTCAAACACTACTCAGCTTTATTGCTTTATTTCTGCTACTGCGTGATTCTTGAATTTGAAAATTACGAATCGCCCACATTGTTATGTACTTCTGTATTCTCCGATCTTGCCTTGTGCCTGTGTCTTGACCACGGTCAAGAGATATACCATTATCACTATCATTATCGTTACTCCTTTTGCTTATTTATCTCCCACACCGTTCGCCGTCACAATGGCTACATCTTTGCACCACAGACAGTGTCGCCTCCCACGTACCTTCAGTTTGAATATTTATTCGCTCCGAGCTGTCCAGCAATTTCCATCGCCATCATCTCGCCGAATAATGTAAGTCCGTTTAATAAAGCTTCCCCCACTCGCGGCAGTCATCAAATGTCTTATCTACATTGATCAGATTATAAGATTTATTCTTACCTGTTCCCTTTGATCCCTTCCCTTATCTTCCCTCTTTTATGAACTTCTCTTCTTATGCTTCGAAAGCGTTTTCTTTCTCTTCGTTTATCCGCCATGTTCTTCTGTCATGAAGAAGGCTAATCAGGATATTCCTAAGTTAATTCTATAGCCACTTTCTAACTATCCTCAGACTGCCGCATCAAATACGGCCAGTTGAGAATTGCATGCTCCCCATCCTTGTTCTGCCAAGGAAAGCTCACTTATAGTTTTTATCATCTGTTACCACTTTCCACTTATGTCTTTCTGCCACGATTTGCACACCTGTCCATTTTGTTCTTGCTCCTATAGCCTCTCACCATGTCACCTCTCATTGCATGATGTCACTATCGTCTTGCCTACTTTACTCTGCCGACGACCGCTTATATTTTTTTCAACCTGCTATCATTGCCGGCTTCTAGTCTCTAGTCACTTGGCATCACCCTGTGCTCATAAGGCCCATTGATAGCATTCTTATACATCACTGGCTGTCGTTTTAGCAAATCCCTGGTTCTCCCTCCTTATGCCTAATTCCATTACACTACAGTCACACCCGCACCCGTAGCCAATCCTCACATCAGAACTGGCCGCCCCAAACTTTGCACCTCTTACAGTCGCATTAATTATCTAATCACCACAACCATATTTTTATTTCTTGGCTCCGCGATTCACCTTTGATTCTTTCCGTTAGACAGTGTCCCGATTAGAATCCTCCTGCTTAATCCACCTGTTTAGTTGACTGTTGGCACGCAGCCCTCCAGTTCCGTTGCCCCAGCTCCGTTACTCGTTCATTTCTTGGGCCTTCTGTTCTCATACTGGTTTACCTAACCTGGTGCTTCCTGCTTCCTGCCTCTTTCTACTCTGCCACCTTCGTGTTTTATCTGCGGTAATATGATCTGATTGCTCACGTCCTACCGGTCTCTACGGCCAATGCTGTCATCTCTAGTTCCGTACACTGCTTGCCACAGGCTTTTTCTGTGTGCCTTTCGGTTTGGTCTGCTTTCCCATGTTCCACCGGTTGTAAAGCCAGCGTCACCTCATGATGTTCACCTAAAGTTCCAATTCGTTTGACTTTGCCGCAATCGATTCCTCTGGTCCGTCACCACATGTCGCACATGCATTGACCAAATAATTAGCCCCTCTCTTATCTGTTCTCTTCGATTCTGTCCTTCATCTTCCCTCGTTTATGATCCACCCTTCTCAGCCGGCTTCACTTCTGTGCTTCCGCATTCTTTTTTCTCTTCTTCTGTTGATCCGCCATGTTAATCTGTCATGAAGACAATTCACCAAGATATTCGTAAGTTAATTCCACAACCATTTGATCTAAACCAATCTGCTCCTCCTAATGACTGATAATTCCTTTCTTGAACCCCATTGTTATGGCTCCTGCTCGTCCCATATACATATATACATGCACATGCATGTATTTGTGCATTCGTTCTGCATCTTGCAGTTCCTCACCGGTCATTTCTCTTGCTATCATCCCGCTGACCGTCATGATATGCATCCATTCCTTCTACATCTGTGCCACAAATCCACTTTATCCAATCCTCCCGAATCATTTTTTCACCTGATACACCCTTCACTTCTTGCATTGCTCACTCCCCGTTTTACGATGAGTTTTGTGCCCTACTTGCCGACCATTTATTGCAGATTACCAATGCTTTGGTGCATCTCACTTTTTTCCCATCGTTTCCCGCTACCGCAGTTTCTTATACCGAATTCTAGCCCCTCTCACGTATATATGTCAGCTTTCAGATGTCTTAATCTGAACCGGTCAGATTTTTTTTGACCTTGACCTTCATGCTCGCCGGGCACTCATCTGAATCCGCCTTTTGGGTGCTTTTAAACCACCTACACTTTTCTTTGGTGTGCACACACTTAACGTGCTTTTAGCCTCCTTTAGGCTCCTTTCAAAGTCTACCTATTCTACTTTTGTCGTGCACATCTATATCTTCACAAACTTATTTGTCTACTTCATCTTATGGAGAAATTCGATCTTGCACTTGGCATGCTTCTGGTGTCTTCGAAATATACCATTATTGTTATTGATATTCTTATAATTGTTAATAATAATAGCCGTACTTCTTTTATGACTATAACCTATCAACCGGCTTGTGTCTTCTCTATTCTTTTGATAAGGGAGTGATTACTTTGGCATTTCGTTGTGAGACCGAATAGAAGACGTTTTCAGTAAACGCTCCCGAAGGACTTCTATTTTAATGGGCCCAGACCTCTCCGGATTATTCACCCACCCCCTGAGTCTGTGAACATTTGCCGTTTCACATCCTCTCTCTGTTGCGCGTTATATACGTTTCACAGTATATTATTGCAACATAGCCATGTCTGATGACTACATCGAGCTCGACACAGAATTCACTTCATCTGCGATTACCTTCAGACCCATTGCGCTCGCCCGTCATGACTCTGAGATTTTATTTGCAGTATTAGAGCTGCAATTTGAGGCACATAGAATCATTGGCCAACTCCAAAGACTTTCCTGTGCCCCAGAGGCAGTCCATTGGGATACCATGGTCTCAGTGAGGGACTTGGTCTTTAATCCTCCCCAAGAGTAGCCGTAAGGTCGACTCAAATGGGCTATACTGCAGCACTTCCTACCTTCCCGGGAGGAACTCGCACGTCAGCTGCTTGTAAGGTGCCCATCGGAGATATCAAACCCAGCCGCCTCCTAGCTCACCTCCGGTAAGTGGCAGTGTCAGACGATAGGGATTTGGAGATAATAAGGGTATTGCGGTCGGATTCGCTACTGTTCCATATTCAGACCGCTGTTTCTGCCCTCATCGAGGATTTGTCCTCGGAACGAGCAGCCTCCGTGTCCGACAAGATGGTCGTCAGTATCGACAGCAGAACTAATCCCATCATGGCCAAGACATCACTGAATCGTCGGAGATTTGGCCTGGATAAATCGCCGGGGGATCCTTGGCACTCTCGATCCAGCCAGCGTCGACTGTCTTCTAAAAACGAAGTAAAAGTACCCATCCCTCGCGGTAGCCCACGAAGGCAGCCGCACGGACAGGCGCCTTTCACTGTCCATGTCCGCAGCGAATCGGTCTTACCAGCCTCTACCAAATCTGATCGTCCTACCAGTGATTTCTGTTGGCTCCAACGCGTTTTTCGACCAGCCGCGTAAAGGAGCAGACATATTTGCTCTTGCGTGGCGGGAAAAGCCACGACCGGCAAGTAAGAGTGGACATACTCGCCGGCCGCCAGTCACAGGTTGGCCGTTTGTTTTACGTGCATGGTTCACGCACCAACGCTGGGTTCCTAGTTGGAATGGAGCCCAAGTTTCTGTCTTGCCGGCTGGTAAAGACTGGCCACAAGCTACCTAGCTTCGGCTGTCCTCGGCGGATGGTTCCTTCTCTCCTACATAAGGCACGAGACAGTTTGCTTTCCACCTAAGACCATGACGGCGGCATCCTTGGGTGTTCGTCCTTGCGGACTTTCGCACAGGCATAATGGGAATCAATTTTCTGCTGTTCCACAAATTACTTGTTGATTCACGTAGAATGCCGTTTATCAATCCTTCGTGGGATACTAAATTTTGCGGGTCTCGCGGCTCGAACAGACTCAAGCCAAATCCCAGGTTTGTTTTCTAACATACCTCACGGTTTTCCGTGTTTGTTTGTCAAACTCCCAATTTTGATTAAGCCTTTTGAAGAGATAGGTGCAGTGACCGATCGTATGGCACACCACATTGTCTCTAACGGACCACCAGTCACGGCTGGACCTCGCCGACTGACAGCGGACAAGCCGGCTTCTGCAGGCCATGGGTTTGACACTACTTACTAAAGGTAGGGTTCGTCTTTCTCACAGTCCATGGGCCCCATCTCCACACATGGTTCTTAAAACGTTAGCATTAGCTGGCCACCCTGTGGTGACTATCGCACCATAAACTCGGTCACCCGTCATGACGGTTATCCAATACCCCACATACACGTTACCACGGCACCACTTCACGGCGTGAATGTATTCTCTAAGGTCGATTTGGTACCAGCTTATCACCAGATCCCGGCAGTCGCCGGAGATTTCAAGAAAATCGCTGTCAAGAATCCTTCTAGTTTGCTGAATTCGTTCGCCTGCCTTTTGGTTTGCGAAAGGCTGCTCAGACATTTCAGAGGTTTATCGATAACGGTACACAAGACTTGGAACTTGTTCACGTCTGTATCGCTAAATTGCTAATAGCATCGTCCAGCGTAGACGAAATTTGCCAAAATTTGACGCCACTATTTCAGAGTTTTTCCGAGCATCAAATGGTAGCCATTCCCGATAAATGTGAACTTGGCAAACCGGAACTTGTGTTCCTTGGCCACAAGATCACTTAAGAGGGTAGTAAGCCTTGCGAGGATAAAATGCGCGCTATTCTAGATTGCGTCGTACCGTTCTCAATCAAGGAGCTTAGGGCATTTTTGGGGCTAGTTAACTTATATAGTCTTTTCACACCCCATGCTCCTGCACTTCTGCTTCCATTACCTGACCTACTTCTTGGCAATCCAAGGGAGTTGTCGCTTACGGATGCTGCAAGATTAGCTTTCTAGGAGAATAAAGCGACGCTAGCCCAGACCACGCTCCTAATGCACCCAGTTCCGTTCGCCACGCTTAGCATAGCGGTGGATTCATCCGACTTTGCCACCGGAGCCGTCCTGCCACAGTCTGTTTCTGGAATCTGACAGCCATGAGTTTTTCTGTCGAAGCCTCACTTCCACGAAAACGAAATACAGTGCTATTGGTCGCGAACTGCTGGCTGCATATAATGCTGCTGAACGCTTCCGCCATGCAGTCGAGGGTCGATATTTCATCCTCTATACTGACCATAAGCCTTTGACGTATGCACTGCTTACCGAGTTTGACCGTTGCTCCTTACGAGAAGTCAGACATTCGGACTATATTTCTCAGTTAACGACTGACCTACAACACGTTAAAGGTGAGTCGAACTGAGCTGCAGACGATTTGCTGCGCATTCCTCTTATTGCTATTGAATCTCCGGTTTTAGACATCCCTGCCCCGGCTACAGCACTGGGGCGGGATACCTCATGAATGGAGGCTTCTCAGCCATCTTCACCAGTGCCAATCCGTACTTCTGGCCACCAGTGCCGAGACTATACGACGACCAGTCCTACCCCCCATATATTGGCCTCTTGTGTTCGATGCTCTACATGGACTTTCCCCCCAGGCATCTCAGCCCGTCTCCGACAAGGAGCTGCACGATACTTCTGGCCTTCAGTGAACATATATATTCATAAGTGGACAAGACAACGATTACAACGCCAACGATCTAAAGTGTACAGACACTTGGCTTCACCCACTGGCAATTTTGCAACGTCTGATGCTCGCTTCGATCATACCCACGTAGACACTGTGAATCCAATAACCTTCTCACACAGGTGTGCCCAACTACTAACGTGCATCGTTAGATTCTCGAAAAGGCTCTAGGTTATTTTCATCTCTGTCGTCACGGCTGAATCATTGGCTAGACTTCTAGCAGGAGGACGGATAGCTTTATATGGTTGTCCTTCTGAAGCCACTACAGACTGAGGGCAAAATTTAGCCCGACTTGTCCTCTTTAATAACTCACATGCTGGGTACGAAATGCATTTGCTCGACCGCGCACCATCCGGTATCGAATGGTTTAGTCGAAAGCTTTCATCCCCAGCCCAAAGCAGCCATCAAAGTGCACGAGGTCCCCGACTGGCACGAAAGGTTACAACTAGCGCGCTTGGTATCAAGATGTGTCCGAGGGCAGATATCCAACGTTCGGCTGCAGGACTTGTCTACGGTAAGACATTCCGACAGCCTGGGGAATTTTTCACGCTGAGTTACAGATTCACCGTCAGCACAGATTTACATTCATTCCTTCTACATACTAGCAAAATTTAGCACCAGCGCGGGCTGGGGCGCACTGAAGACAGGTTTTTTGCTTCTATGAAACTCGAAACTTGTTCATACGTATTCATTCATGTGGATTCAGTGAACAAACCATTACAGCTGACTTACAGAGCTCACTTTTTCCTGATTTTCAATAACGCTAAGACCTTCAGTGTTGACCGACGCGGTCGCGTCGATACTGTCGGCATCGATCATCCCAAAGCCTCGTATAATGATGACCCCTTATTGCCCGCTGACACTAGATCCGATGTCACCACAGAACTACCTGCTGACGAAACTTTTGTGTCACTTGGGGATCTGCAATTAGCTTCGTCGGCTACAACCTCGAATGAAGCTACCATCCCACGTTCGGGATAGCAGCCCATTGGCTCTGCTACGTCCTCCGACAAGAATACCGTCCCACTCCCAAGTCAACAGCGCACGCCTATAAAAGCGTCCGCGAATGAGGTCCTCGCCTAAGGTTCTTGCCAGAAGATTGTTTGTCCGGCACTTTCCGCAGTGATATCTTTCGTGTTTATCGCTTCGACGCCATTTAACATGCACAGTCAGTCATTACTGCATGCCGGTCAGGTCCTTTGCGATTTCTACACCAGTTTCCCTTCTCTTTTCATTTCATAGAACCATGCCTTGTGGGGTGCCTCTCAAAAGAAATCCGGGGAATTTTTGCATCAGGGTTTGCATGTCTATTCAGCCCTATCCTTGTCGTGCCTTGCCACTGGCGAATCCACCATCTGGCCCTGCCATATCATATTGGTTAACTCTTGCCCAAAGCTGAACGCTAATTTCGCGGCAAAGCAGGATGCTGACCCAGGCAACGGATGTCTTTGGCTGCGAATCCGGCTTACGATGGATCGTCATTTTACGGTTCCCGTATACCACGGAATCTACCTTACAGAATATTGCAGCAAAGCTACATTCACGTATTTTGCACGCATTTAGGTGCTCAAATATGTTTTGTATGCCTTCAGTTCCCTAATATTTTCCGAAAGCTTCATATGCGTTCCGGTGGGGATTGCTGTAGAGAACTTTATCATTCTGAAAAAATGACCACTTTCTGTACATCATTTCGGATCCATTTTCTCTAAAATCTCTCCTAACGTTTTACTTTGGCTTCATCGTTTTGTTCGGTTGCCTTTTTTAACTGGACTGACTTTTTCCAGGTTGAAGCAGACCTCGTCTTTGAATCACCTTCTCTTTCTGTTCTTCAATGACTGTACGCCCCAGCGGTTTGCTCTCTGCTCAGCCGTTGCATCAATTTTCATTTAGTGTACTTCTCGTATCGGTACCACTCCGGGGCCACGAAGAATGGAATACACCGCATCTGTCAACTGGATTGAGTCTTATCTATTCGCCTGATGGAGGGGATAGAGCTGGTTTTTCGCTGTGAGGCCGAATAGAGTACGCACTAATTAACCCCGCTCGAAAGTCTATGAGTTCTGATTGGCCCACCGGTCGTATAAAAACGTAGGCGAGTCGCATTTCAGTCACTCCACTATTACTTGCCGTGCCATTAGATGTACAGTAGAGTGATGCAGTGCTTGTCCGTTGGTGCTTCTGCCCTTTTCGTGTTGACTCCTTAAAAGCCAGTTTTTGGGGATTCTAGGAAGAAACATGCATGCCCTTTTGAGCATTTTGGAAGTTGCGTCATTAGAGGGGACATCTGCAGAATATGCACAAAAAGAGCCTTTGGGGGGCATGGACGAGGAAGTTTATTGGATTCAGTATGCGACGTATGGACGACGGACATACCTTTAGTGGGAAGCCTTTCACTACCAGAAGAACTAACGCTGCAAACAATACAGCTTGGCAAACAAGTTCGTTTTTAGTTGTTCCTACTAATACACATAAATAAAGGTAAATATGACTCACAACAACGAAAGGGCTTAATCATCCAAATATATCTGTGCTCGTGTGTGTGCTTTTGAAATTGATCACAGTGGAGAGTGTTCGAGTGGTTGTGCACTTGTCCGGGAACAAGAAGTAGACCATGGAAGTTTGACTGCTTGCACAAATTGTTTCTGAGCACACAGTGGAGGATTTTAGGGTAGAATGCTCACGGCTTCGGTTGTGGCTAAGATGCGACACTTGACAAGTCTTGGTTGCTTTCCCCGGACTTTGAAAACGGCCCCAAAAGCTTTTGTCACCTCTACTGAACGGTTTGACCAAACAAGGTATGAACACAGCACTCGTGGCTGTCTTAATTGCTCCAGTATTCAACCAAGCCTGGTGGTGTTCACGAACAAGTTTGGATAAGAGCTTGATCGTGCAGCCAAAGTACCTGGTTCCACAGGAACATGTGAATGAATGCATACAAAGATGCTGCAGAGTCTGGCACTCTATCGTTCAGTCAGTGATTAGTCCCCCTCGCTGTTTTTCGTCATATTTATTGTTATGTATTGGTATTAGTTAGGATAAATAAAAACGAGCTTGTTGGCCGCGCTGTATTGTTCGCAATGTGTTCTGTGTGATTATTCGTACATTTGAAGCAGGCCAAGGACCCAGCCGTACTTCGAGAACCACTGCTGTGTTCACTTCGCTGCCCAATAACATCAGATCCGGAACACGTGAAAGAACCTCCTGAAGGCCATACGCAGGGTTATGCAATACCCATTGCCATTCCCGTTGCTGCTCTTATAAAATGAGGTAAGCATTTGGTACATGATGGGTCTTTTGTGTCTCACGTAATCGACTGGTTTGCGCAGAAACTTGTGGTAAATTTTGTTGTGCGTAATAGACTTTTGTTTGCCTTGCGGGTCTCGTTTCGTGTGCACAGATAAGTAATGGAATTTGCTGTGGCAAAGTGGACGTTAAGCTCCAAAAGGTGGAAAATACTAAGGTAACTTGTTAAGCGATTGAAGTCACACTTGGCGACGGGTTAGCCGGTTGAACAACTCCGCCTGGGAACTTCGCCTTTTTTTCATCGTTGAATATCAGTCAGCCATATTTACGGTTTCGGATTACATCACAACTGAAGTGGATAACGATAGAGCGTTTATCCTAAGTAGCACAGAGCCCGGTCTGTGGAGACCTATTGAGAAATGCCATGCAGTTGCCTCCATATCTCCCGCTATCACTTCAATAGATTGGTTTGCTTAATAAGAATGTAATGCTTCAATATTTTTGCCGATGAACAACAAGTGGAACAGGAAGGAAACACATTAGCTACCACAAACAAGAATACAATGTTGTGACCTCCGTCTAGTTTGTTTTCACCCCAAAGGTGACTGTGAAACTACGACTAGGCGTGCTGTCATTCATGAGTCAATATGCATTTGGCATCCCGTGCGATCCACTGACCATTTCCATACTCTGAGCTTGTGCTGTAAGATCCAGTTTGACGACCGTGCGTAAAATCACCTTGGATTAAAAGACGGCTTGAATGTCTGCGTAAACAGCACAACCATTGTATCACATTATGCGGATAATCAGCTGAATAAAGATGGAATGTCGATTTATTGGCAAGCGTTGGTAAAGAGGTTGCCATGGCATGCTGCTGGATAGAGAGCTCACAAGGGAAGCCGGTTTACCGCCAGAAATTTATCGCGGTCGAAATAAGTATTCTATAAAACCTATCTTAATACGGAACACCAGACGCTGTGCGTAAGACGGAAAGGTCCGCGGACGAACCGAATTCCGTCATAGAAAGATATATTAGGAGTTGGTTTGTCGACGCTCGGGACGGAGGCAGAAGAAGTCGGCTACGCCGGTCCGTCTTCTTTTTTTGCATTCATACACGGTTTCTTCTTGATCGTTTCTTCATTTTAAGGTTGCGAAGCAAAACGCCGTCCCCTAACATGAGTACTTGGCCGTTAAGTGGTCACTCGGTTTTTCTAGTAGAAGTAGAGACTGCTTTACATAATGTTGAGAAACAGCATACATAAAACACTGTGAGCGTTATATACTTTCAGTATATTCCGCTTATTTATTCCTTTTAAAGGTATGAAAAGCATATTTTGCACAAAAAGTAGCTCACGCCATTTTTCAACAAGAGAAGTCGGTATATGTATATGCGATAGTGACACCGGGAAGCCCCCCATCAAGTTGCGAATTCAGAAGTAAAAATGAGAGATTAATTAATTGGGTATTTTAAGAACAATTAATTTATCATATTCCACGAGTTAACTTTGCAGATCCTGTGAACACCTTGAAGAACAATCAAGATTCCTTGGAATACTAGAATGACCAACAGCGGATTGTGCAGTTTTATGTACACTTTTACCGCTTTATTTACAATAAACCTATTTTCATCCTTGTACAGACAGCTTTTGCTCGCGTATATTGGTAACCTGGAGGTCAAGCTGGAAACGTGAAAGAATATTGTACTAGTCGAAAAAGCAGTGAAACTAAGTTCGGCTAACCGCAGGAAAGAAGGTCTCTCTCTTCCAGCGATCATTTTAGTGTTTTGGGCAAGCCAAACCCTAGCTTGGTCTGGCGCTGTTATACTCTTTGAGCGATACGTATTCGAATTCTAAATGGATCCCGAAATCGAGATGCGGTTACCCGGAAGTCCTGCAATACTAGATTTTTAAGTGAAAAATTACATAAAACAAATACAAACCTAATTATGCGATCACGGGTACTCAGAAAACGAGAACCAAGTTACGTATTGCAAGAAGCAAGCACGTGCGTCACACAGGTCCAGAATAGAACATGACAGAGTAGTGCTTTGGAAGCGAACAAACGAAGGTTGGTCCATAAAAATATACGGTACAAAAGAACACGCAAATAGTGAATATGAGTGAGTGATGTCATAAAACCGTGAAATTGTGGTGTTTCTGGAAGATTTTCCTGAATCGACCGTTACTCCGCCTACCAAAATCCTCCCCAATCTTATCAGAGCCGAAGGCTTGGAATAACGGTACGGATTGTCCCTGTCTACTTAGACCCTGCTGTCAGCGCGCGTACCCAATGCTTCTGACGTCAGCATTCTACTCACAATCACACCTGACCCGATGGCGTTATCAAAGCGATGTTGGTCTAAATCGTCCATGAGAATGGTCGATCGACAGCGGTCGTTAGGAAGAAACATATGGGCTATCCTCGGGAGATCCGTCGTGAATTGGCTGCGTGTGCTCCTGTGTGTGTGTGGGCTTCATGGGCGAGGTCGCAATTCGGTAGATAGGCGAGTAACAACTACTACCACCTACAAGAGGCACCTTCCGTATTTTCAACGATAAACTAGGAACACTGGGCATTGCAATTCAATCCTCGCACACCGAACAATGAGCGGCCAATTCAAAACGAATCCCAAAAACAGAACAAGATTGATTAGTGGTTTCTACGGTGCTAAATTGAAATTCATAAGGGGCACAATTATATGCAAACCTCTAGTATGCGGCCAAATAGATTCCAAAGAAACACCCAAAGGTTCAAAACCCCGTGGCTGAAGCATGACAGTCAGAAACGGTTCAAGGCCAAATTCAAAAGTCTGATATGGATAAAGAAAGGTTAAAAAGTGTGGTGTATGGACGAGCCTTTTTAAATAATGACAAATATGGTCAAATTCACAAAGCACGTAGAACTTTCGGAAGCTTTTTCAGTATTATTTCTTTACAAGCACCGCAACGTGTTTGATGGAAGTCGTGGAGCATAAACGCTTCTCGTGCACGTGTATGTGATCGAAGGGGAGTGTATCTGGGTATACCAGCAAGTCACAACTACTACCACATGCGGGAAAACCCTTCCTTCAAGTCAACGAAAAACTGTGATTACTTCAGCGTATTTGATGGAGACCATCAAGCATGAACTTGTCTCATGTGCGTGTGAGCGATTAAGAGTGGGTGCTTCTGGGTGAATGAGCGAATTACAACTACTACCACATAAGGGCAAAGCCTTCTATGAAGTCAAAGAAAAAAGAGGAATGGTGAGCACTGTGACATGTTTGTTGGAGACTGTGGGGCAGGAACGTGTCTCATGCCTGCTCGATTGGGTGTGTGTAGATGAGTATGTAGGTATGTCATAAATGATTCCACACAAGGGAAACTCTTTCAACCACGTAAGCGGCAAACGGCGAACAGTCTATCGGGGTTCTATGGTGTCAGCTGCTCCGCCTTCACTCTCGGGGAGGCCAGTACAGCGTACGTCGAGGGTTAGCATTCCTTTGGCAGTCTTCATGTTGACAGTTCTTGGCTATTCTCCAGAGCTTCTGATAACTTGCGTGACAACGCCCAGGGGCCAGGTTCTTAAACGAGCGTGTTCTTCGGCCATCGTCACTAGATCACCAACCTTGGATGGTCTGGCTTTGGTTAGCCACTTCTCTCGAGCTTACAGATCCGGTAGGTGCTCTCGTAGCTATCGCCTCCCAAATCCTTGGTGAGGTAGTTCGCGTGTTCCCATCTGTGAAGGTATCTACCGCGAAGGTTAGTCAGCCCTTGACAACCCACTTTCGACATGAAAGTCAGTAGGCCTTTCAAGGTGAGCCCCAGAATGGCGAGGTCGCCGCAGGCCACTGGAACCAGTGGGCAGTAGTTCACAATTCTCCCAACCCCGGTCATGTCGGAGTATATATCTGCTGGTATGCCCCCTCAGTTGAGAAAGCGTCTCGGGGACCGGAGGAAAGAGTCGGTCGTCATCGAATGCAGAACTTCTAGGTGTAGCGCGCGTGACTTCATGCACGTCATGGTAAACCCTTATCGTTTTCCAACCTTTTTCCAGACTTGATCCAAAAAGGCCCGAAATAGTCCAGCTTGGTGTCACCTAACGACCACCA
Organism: Fasciola hepatica; assembly: GCA_948099385.1. Classification (NCBI taxonomy): domain Eukaryota; kingdom Metazoa; phylum Platyhelminthes; class Trematoda; order Plagiorchiida; family Fasciolidae; genus Fasciola; species Fasciola hepatica. The sequence continues at coordinate 244,515 of CANUEZ040000032.1, read as the reverse complement.
ACCTGGAGTCACTGTATACTCTGGCAGCGGAGCCATGTGTTGTTCGCCAGCTATAGCGTTGTGTCTTCTTCGATGTAAAAAACTTTGGATTCAGCTTTTTACAGTCGCTCTTCCTCCCAGTAGCCGAGGTTGCTTTCGGATGACACTTGTCATGTGACTTTCCCAGGCATGTCCCTCTACGAAATAAATGTGTTGAATCATTGATTCTATCACGTGTTGTCCTACCATCTACCCGTAGTAACCCAATAATGGGCTTGAGGTTTAAGGGCTTTAAGTTGCCTTTCGGAGATGATATTTTTTTGTCAATTGGTCCCGCCTCTTCGGACCTCGTGTTTAAGGGTGAAAGCCCCCGTTGTATCATCTAGAATGAATCGTACTCTGCGGCTCGTAATTCATCAGGGCTTATCGGACCCGATGATACAAGGCTGAATGGGCGTGCTCCTTTCATGACTGGCAAATGTCCCTTAGACCTGGTCAATCACACCAATGACTGAAACATCTTCATCCTGGAGGAAAACCTGACCGGCCGCGGCAAAATGGGTGTCGATTCGGCGACTGTCACCGTCATCACTAGGCCTTTGATCTCTAGTCCCAATTCCAGAGGGGGCTTTAGTTCACACATGGGGCAGTCCTGTTGGGGCATTTGCAGGAATTTCAGCCCTCTCGTCCACACATCCAGTTGCCTGGAGTTTGTAGCACCTCGGGAGCACAGATCGGCCGGGTTGTCGGCAGGCTTGAAATGTTTCCGCCGGTTAATGGCAGTTCCTTCGAGGGTGATAGTGGGCCGGTTAGCAGAGAATGTACTGAAACTGCTCCTGACGTTGGTTATGTAGCACAGTGCTATCGTCGAGTCCATCCAAAAACTAAGGGACAAAATGTAGAACTCGAAACATCTCTTTACAGCTTGTACCGCCCTGACTGTTAACGCGGCTGCACTGAGCTCGAGGCGCGAAATCGAAACCGACTCCAGTGGGCGACGCGAGCTTTGGCCAACAGGGTCCTTGTAGCTTATTATCCATCTCCCGTGCACCATTGTCCGTACACCACGGCTCCATACCCGATTTCGGATGCGTCGAAAAAGGCATGTAGTTCTCCCGTCTGTGTTGTACGTCAAAAGGGCAAGCACCGTGGAATCCATGTCTCCGAGTTTCTTTAAGGTGTTCAGAAATTATTCCCAGCCCAGCTGATTTCCTCGGTCCGGTGGCTGGTCCCATGCGACCTTCTTACTGCGGAGCCAATGCAGCAGGACCTTTCCGGGTAACAGCCAGGGGAAGACAAAACCCGGCGGGTCGAACAAGCTAGAGAGAGATGACAGTTTATCAAGACGAGTTACTGGTTGTCCGGGAAAGTTTAGCTGGAAAACAAAGTCGTCCGTTTCCGGATTCCATTGTATTCCTAGAGTTCTTTCGGTAACGATTAGAGAGCCGTCCAGACCTTGAACCATTTCGGCCCCCCCTCGGCAAGGAATAACTTCCAGCACTTTCGAAGCTTTCAACAGCCCTTCTGTGAGACGGAAAATGCCCCCTTCTAGAAATCTTGTAAGGCACCTCATTCGCGCTGGTGCCGGGCCTACATCATTGAAGGACCCAAGGTAGCCGTCGGTGTAGAAGTTTCTGCTGACGCTGTCTACTACCGACCGATGGACCAGGGCTCCGTGGTTGTTCGCCATTTCTCGAAGGGTGCAGTTAGCACAAAACGGTGATGACACCGCTCCGAAGGGATGGGCTGTCGTCCTACAATTTATCGCCGATTTGTTCACGTCGTTCTCGTCCCACCGTAGAAATCGCAATACACCACTTTCCTCTGCCGGCTTCTTTACCCGGAGACACACTTCCTTGACTTCGGATGACGAGGCTACTCTACCCACCCTTAAACGGCGCAATACTTCAGTCAGTGGCGGGGTCCAGTCTGGCCGCTGTGGCAGACGATCATTAAACGACCTGCCTTGAAACTCGGCTGCACAACCGAAAATCACCCGCAGCTTTTGCGGGTTTCTTGGGGTTGATAACCGGCTTGTGAGGTAGATACCAGATCCCCTTTAGGCCGTCGGTAGTTGTTGACACCTGTCAAAGCAGTCGAAAGCATCGTTTCACACGATTACCTGTGCTCATCGTTCCCACAGTTCCTGATTTCGAACGAAGCGCTGTTTCAAGCGCAGTAGTCTTTGCAGGGCACAATGTCTGTTATCAACCCAACAGTCGGCTGGTGTGCTCTATGTGAGGGAAACCTCGAGCTGTTTTCAAGGCCTCTGGTTCCCTGCCGCACTATAGGCAGAGCAAAGTTATCCCCTTCAGAGGATGACAGACTTTTGTCTCTAATGTTATGGAACTCTTTTTCGTACATTCATTGCAACTGGTACTCCAAGTGGCCCGTTTCCGCTGATACATAATTTACAAAGCCGCGTCCTCCGGCTTGACCGCGTAATATCCATCCTGGTGCTGTGCCCACGGCATAAGGTGCCTGGCGGTTGTCCACTATCTATACCAGCACCCAATGTGCCCCCGGCACACCGCAGCCGATAAGGAGATCCATTTCGTCGTCCTCCCAGTCTACAACGGTCACATCCTGCAGGTGGGGCCACCTAGTCAAAATTGCTTTGACCGACCCTGGTGCTCGCATGGGGAGATCAGCTAATGTGACTGCTTTTGTTGGTTCGACTTGCTCGTTGGTGTCAAAGGAGATGAATTGCAGCCTCAACCTGCCGGCAGTCATTACTTGTGTTCCGCCCACCGTGCTCACTGCTAACAGTGTCGTGCCTTTAGCGAGCCGGTGTCTGTCGGCAAACTGTTCCTCTACCAGGGTTGTGTCCGATCCGCAGCCGGCGAAGGCCGACCCTTTGACCACTCCAGTTGGGGTCATCACTCCCACGGTCACGGCCCCTAACCGTAATAATTTACATTGATTTACCAGTTGGACAAGTCCCACTGGGCTTGGTGTTCGCCACTGGTGTAGTTTCTTTCGCCTGGAGTAACAATCTGTGGTGTCTGTCCGGAAAACCTTCGTGAAAACATCTGGTTCCCGTCCGGCAACCTGCCGCCCGGTGGTTGGCAGTAAGGCAGACGAAGCACGCTCCTGTCATTCTCGCATTTCCCCAGCGCCCGTCTATCGTGGCCTTAATGAACCTCGGACATTCTGGTAGCCCGTGACTGGCGTCGCAGAACCTGCAAGTGGAATGAGCTATAGTCCCGCTTAGAATGGCGCGTGAATTGGTCCAGTGCCGGTTTTTCAGATGTTCTCGTGTGGCAGTTTGAGCCTGGCTGGTGCTAGATCCTTTCACCCGATAGCTAACCCGAATGAGTCGGCCAAAGCTACTTTCGGCTATCTTGGTTTGCCTGTCCAAGTATTCGGTCAAATCCTCGAAGTTGGCATCAAGGTAGCTCTGGCTTATAAGTTCCGCCTCTTCCGCCCACCGACCCTGTAGCTGAGGATAGAGGTAGCGTACTATGCCTCCCAAGGTATGCACTGATTTGGGGTCAGACCTGTAACCTAAATGATCGATAGCTATTGAGAATTCCTGCATCTTAGCCACCAGGTCGGAAATTTTGTAGACGTGGCCCTTATTTATTTTATGCCCTGACAACTCCCTCTATTAGATTACGAGCTACCTTCGATGGCCGGCCGCATAGGCCACTCGGGATCTTCCTTGCCCGTGTGTAGCCTCATTCCGGGTCGAGCATGGTACACCAATCAATAACTTCTCTTGCTCGGCATCGACAATAATGGATCAGAGAGAGAAGCCTTTGCCCGGGGTCAGTCATCTTATTTTCGACGGAAGTTTCGAGTTGTTTGATGATCTTGCGGTAGTATTCAGATCGTCCGTTAAAAACCGCCAGTTCTACTGTTGGCAGATCAGTCCTTGGTTGTGTTGATGTTTTACATTCGACAGCCGGCACAGAGTTTCCTACCTTCATTTACCCTGATCTGTTGGATAAATCAGAGTCGTTGGCTATTTGCCCACGCTCTCTCTGTCTACACTTTTTTCTGCTTCCTGGGCCTGTTGCCTAACCGATAACAGTTGATTTCTAGGTCTAATATCCTCAACTTAAACAGATCAACGTTCATGCAGTCCATTTTATCCTCAGCAACACACCGGCTAGCACTGAGAGGACTAGGTGACCTGGCATTAACTGATGAATGAAAAGTACCCAAACCCTCTCCAGTGACTTGCCGTATTACTTCCTGTCCGGATTTTATATGTTTCTATCCTTTTCTGGGCATTTTCCTTATTTTCTTGTTCCGAATTTCTGAACGGAGTATCATAATATGCCTTTGAGCGATACGTAGCCGAATTCTAAATGGATCCCGAAATCAAGATGCGGTTACCCGGAAGTCCTGCGATACTAGATTTTTGAGTGAAAAATTACGTAAAACAAATACAAACCTAATTATGCGATCACGGGTACTCAGAAAACGAGAACCAAGTTACGTAGTGCAAGAAGCAAGCACGTGGGTCACACAGGTCCAGAATAGAACATGACAGAGTAGTGCTTTGGAAGCGAACAAACGAAGGTTGGTCCATAAAAATATACGGTACAAAAGAACACGCAAATAGTGAATATGAGTGAGTGATGTCATGGAACCATGAAATTGTGTCGTTTTTGCGGAAATTCCACTACCGGACCTCACAGTGACGCTGCCTCAAGGATTTTAGCAGAGTTGCTCCACTTTGCGAAAGGCGAGCCCAAAGTTTTCCATTCCTCGCCCAATGAGGCAAAATTTGGACATTGCTGCTTGAGATCATATCAGTGACAACCTCCCGAACGTACGTTATCCCGGTCACCTTGTTTTCATCTGGCTTTTTTCGGCTTCCTCAGGTGGAAAGGAAAAGGGAGCTACCGACGCCAACAGTGGGCCACCGTAATCCAGGTAACCTATCAGGCAGTGAACGAAAGTGGGGAAGCACCGTTGTGATGTCCTTATACTGCTAGCTATTGGGATTTAGCATACGTTGCGCTATACAATCACGGATACTACGTGAAACTTCTGTGAAACCTGTCACAGATGTGGAACCACCAGTTATCTTTTGCCCGGATCAACATCAATACAAATTATTAAATATTTCCCCTTTCAACAAAAGATAGAAGACCGAAAACTGCTTCCGATTGTGCGCATAGCAGTCACCTTGAAAACGCCGGTAGTCCAAATGTTCCCTCTAGGCTAATCGGACGCTATTCCCTTTGCACCACTGGGGGCAATTTAAAAATTAAAACTAAGCGGCAACTCACAAAGTCATTGCAATCTCCAGTTCAGCTCACTTCAGTTTTCACGGGACCGGCTCTAGCCTAGGTCAATCGAGAGCCCAAGTTTCTTTCGGTGGTATGCACCTGGGTCAGCACCCACTATTACAAGCTTGGCAAATTCTTCCTGTCAGTTCCGTTTGGAAGAGTCGTCTACCAAACCAGTTACGCTGAAAAGGAAACGAATGAAAAAACCTCACCTTCCAGGTGAGAGACAAATGTTATGTGGGCCCTCCTTCGCAAACAGCACTTCTTGCTCTGATCTGCAGGATGCCCGTCACAATCTCATCCCTGTGTTCCCCTTCGGCTCTATGACTCTTCCTCAGGGAATGCTCTCTTTCTTTTACTGTCCAGCATTTTCTTCAAAGATTCAACGTCTTTTAAACTTATCAGCTCTTTGGTCAGCTGGTTTCACCATCCAACTACCCTATTGTGAAATAAGTGTGCCCTTGCATTTAGTCTTAAGTAATCCCTCCATAGTTATGTACCTTTCCCTTTTGTCCGCTCATAGGGAGCCATCACAAAAATGCCATCGGCTTTTAGTCCCGTTTAGCATTTCATAATTTCAAGGGCCTCAATTAGTCCCCTGTTAGTCGTCTTCTCACTAGAGGAAAAAACCCTGTGCTCAAAAGTCTCTGGCTGTAGGTCATTTCTCACCGACTCCATAACATTCTGGTGGCCATCCGCTGGCCCTTTTCAAAACAAGCTGCATTCTTTTGGATTAAAGGTACTTAAACCCGTAAGCTATTTGTTGGATATAATTTTATTTTACCCTACGAATGGCCCTTCTTCATTCTTCTGGAAGTAACTTTTGTTTGGCACATTGCAAATCGAGCTATCCGATTTGCGCAAAAGGCCTTGTAAGCCACCGAACAATAAACAGTAGTCCAAATTTCCTTGTTGCATGCTGTAGCAATATACTGACTGCATTTCCCAAGGGACTGCCTTTGAATACGCGGTATTCAAAGTGAGCCCCCACTATTACCTTGCACGGGGGTGGGAGCGCATCTGCTCGATTGCGGGGAATCGTTAACTTGAGTCTAAAATGCTCCTTGCGGGCTCCGTGGGCAGCCAGCTTGTTTTACTCTGCCCACTCGAAGTCAGCAGTCATAAAAACACTTGCTGCGCCGCGTCAACCTTGACCGGTCCATTGTCCCCATTTGCCGCTGAACTCACTGATGCAGTGGTTAGCTGATGACTTTTTCCACTTTCAGCGGCTTATTCCATGCTTTTGCCCACTTGAGCACATCCTCGGTATATCCAGCAAGCAACTTCCACTGACCTGATCAAACAAACGTAACGTCGTCTGCAAAAGTGAAATTTTGGGGGCTTCAGTGCTTTAGCCATGTCATTTATGCAGAGGAGAAACAGAAATGGTCTCAGAGCTGATCCTTGGAGAAAGCCACTTGCCACTTGTGCTGGCTGAGAGGTTGCATCTCCAACTCTGACGTAGAAGGTCCCCTTAGTCAGGAAGTTAGCTGTCAAACCATGTGGCAGCCAGCTTTTGCGCATGGGTCTTAAGCTTCCCCAGCGACTTTTGGTGATCCGGTGAGTAGAAGACTTCGCGAAAGTCTGGATAGTAAACTTCCACTATTTATCCCTCGTCAAGTTTTGTTGTGACTTCGTCCGAAAACCCGAGAAGGTTCGAAGGACATGATCCCCCTTTTAGAAACCCATGCTGTCTCTCACTAAGTCCCTTGTTTTCTGCCAGGGGCTTGCAGGCCTGTTCTCCTAACAGTTTCCTCAGGCATTTTCAAAGGATAAAAGTGAGGCTTACGGGTCTGTAGTTTTGCCCCTGTGGGCTTGGTTTACCCTTACGGACAGCCCGTGGTACCGTTGTCTCCCAATCAGTTGGCAGTAACCTTGGCCAACAGTAGAACAAAACAGCAAAAAGACATGCTCACTTTTTTCAGCAGCCGGTGGTTCCATGACGGCTGGATGTATGCCATATGGCTCTGCTGACTTATTTACGTTCAACCCCTCCAGTACTTTTTCTCGTCCTCTCCATCTTTATAAACACATGGCGTGTCAAATGCTTCAGATGGATCTTCTGGGGTCCCCTGACGCTCCTTTATCCCTTTGATGTAAACTATTTAAATATTTGCTGAGAGCCCCCGCTTTGCTCTGATCCCCCCAGACTTTCCTCCCATCGCCTAATATTATTGTTCCGACCCCCCTTCTAAGGGCACCGTTCGATTGAGGATTCCTAAGTTATCCCTTGGGGTTTTGCCTAGTAGCGTTTGTCAATGCCAGCTCAGAGGTTTTCTCTGCCCTTCTTACATCTTGACCGTGGGGTTTCGATGTTTGGTTTATTGTACCTAAGCTCTTCCAATTGCTTTGAACTTCTGCCAACCCGTGTCCCGTTTCCAGACTGATTTCCTAACCTCCGCCGTGCATCACTCATTATTGCCCTTGTGCTTGCTCCCTCTTGGTGAGGCAAATTTTTCCTGCAGCGCCAGTAGGTTGCGCTTTATTATCTGCCACTTCTCCTCCACCGCAGCATTTTCATCCTCTGCATTCCGGTCCATTTCGGCAGCCCCTGCATTTAATTCGGCACCGCTTGGCTCCGGAAGGTTCTGTGCCGTTTTCCCGTGATCCTCGAATGCCAGAGGCGGAGTGAAAACTTGATCAATACAAGATCACCTCCAGCCCAGAGATGGGTGGATGCTGAGCCCACCCATATCGCTTTCAAGTTTCGTGAAAACACCAGGTATGGAAGGGATGGATGATTTCCCGTTCTGTTTTGGAGTTTGTCCCCGAGTGCTGAATCAGTTTTTGCTCATGGAGCCCCTCGATAAAATCTCCTACACTCCACCGCGAATATAGCTTTCCTTTCCTCATTTCACTTCTGGCTGGGTGGAGTGTCCAACAGTCGGCTACGCATTTGCTCCTGCTTCTAACAACTTTAGTTCCCGTTTCCGAGTTTGAACTCCTCTACACACAGGAAATTGCGGCTTTTCCCATTAGCGCCTTGACAATGACAGCACATGGCTGGTTCTTCATTGTACACAAACCGACTTCCGATTCCCTGTAAAACGAACTCTCTCCAATGGGAAGTATGACCTCGCCGCCCACTGCATCACCACATCTGTCTTATCAACAGATCAAGCAGTGGAGTTCAAAGTCCTGTGGGATATGTGCGCTTTCAGATAACCAAGTCCCGGATATTGCAACTACTTCGGCGCCACAGCTTCCAGCCCCTTCTATCAATTCCATCTATTTGTTTCTGATGCTGCAGAAATTAGCATATAGCACTACCGCGGCCCTCCCTGGCGGAAAGTCCTTGCCCTCCAATGATTTGTGTCCCACCTCGAGCGAAGCACCCAAGTGACTGCCAAGTTTTTTGAATCCAGAAAACTATTTTCCTGGTTTTTTGCACTACCGTCTGGTCCGCCAGTCCAACTTCTTGTGTGCGCCTCACCGGCGCCCTAGTTTCTATTGCCTTTCCATCTGCTGTAGTGGTTTTACAACAAACTGCCTAGGACCACCATTGTCCTTCAGTGGATTGCCTTCCCAAGCCTCATTTTCAAAAGCCTTTGATTACAACCGCTCCCTGTTAGTACAGTTCCTGAGGCATTAGACTCCCACTTACCTATTCTCACCGAGATCTCTGCTTTCGCATTTGCTCGCATTAGTTTCCTACTCAATTCTTAACCCTCGGTTCCTTTATCCCACTCTTGGGACATCTGGCACGTTGCGGTTTCTCCATCTTGTGCCGTGAAAAACATCACTTGCTCGTGCTAGAAACTGATTTCTAATGTTGCTGTCTCCAAACTCCACTGAAATTGGTCGAAATGGAAGCATCTTCTGCCTTGGTCAGGCTGCCTCCAAGTTCCCACCCTGTGTACTGCTTTTAGCCCTGCAGCGAGGTTTATTCTCACCATCCTGAGGATGTTTCTGACCCTTCTTTAGCCTAACTCCCGCCTCGCCTCGGCCTCCCCCATAGTGGTCTCCTCCTTGTTAATAATGAGATCCCTTTGTCTTAAGTGAACAGGATCCCGTTTCACTCCCAACCGTTGTGATTTGTTGGTGGGGTTTTCAGTTTTGTCCTGGATTCCCCTCAAACCTTACTTATCGCTGCCTTCCATACTACTCCCTACTTTCTTTTTGCTCGTTTTCTTTTCTGTTGTGCTGGGAGTCAGTTTATCACTGTTTTTCTTTGGCGTTGATGCTAAGTGAACTGCTTTTCTTGGCTTATCGGTCTGCCTGTTTGGTTTGATCCCCTCTACTCCCAAACTGGTTGTCTTGACATTTCAGCACGGCTGAGCTCCGCCTCGTTTACCGCTCCCCTTTCAAAATCAATATGTGGCCGCAAAGTTTCCCGTATGCTATCTAACACTTCCTTACTCAAACTGGATTGGTACGCCTGTTCCGCGGCAGCCTTATACGGGCTGCATACCCACTCAATCCAAACAATTGGGCTGTACACTGAGCAATGTTCTTTCTTAATGACCGAGCAGCTCGCGTGCGCCTATCTCTGGCAAGCACCACAAACAAGTCAGTTTCCCACACGCTTTCCGCTAGAGTCCCAGAAGCACGGACTTGGTACAGGTGGCATAGCGGTATTAGAATAGTATATGAAAATTCAAGACGTACTCAAAACCGTAGGCAAGAACCTTATCAGCATGAAGGTGAGTTTGGTTGAGAGTCTCGGAACTTTTACGAAATACTCATGTTATCCGCAAACTGTTTTCAAGCAGTTTATATTTATAGACTCAAAGCTGTCACCAAAATACCAAAAAGGAGTTGCTTCAAAAAAGTGGGGCAGCGAGACTCAAACCGACTTTGAACGTTCCACGCGGCACTTCAAAATTACAGGCGTAGGACAGTCTCCCGTAAGGACCTCTTTACCTCGAGAGCTGAGGCATGAACTTCAGTGTGCCTGTTCTGGCACCACCTCTTCAGAAAGAAGTCCAGGCGTTGCCTGAATTTGTGGTCGTTTTCCTATTCCATCAATTTTTCTGGTAATGCATTCCATAGAATCGTCACCCCCCTTGAGGGGCTGCATACCAGCTGCTGGCCCGTAAGAATCCGCGAATGTACCCGAGTACAGACTTGTGCTCGTGCGGAAAAGTAAGCCATCATTTCTGGTCCTAAATCTCCACGGAGAAAGCTTCTGGTGTAAACTGAATCACCACTAACCCCGCGATATACTTCTGGGAACAGCCCGGTGGCTTGGAGGTGACCTTCATAACCGATCCCAGGTTGTCCAACGACGAGGCGAGTGGCAACCTCCGCTGCACGCGTTCTGGTCAGGAAGCTTCCGTGGCCGTACGGAGGAGTTTGGCTGGTCTACCGAATTCCAGTCCCGTACTTACGTGGGAAACATACAGCCCTTTGAAGGATGGCACAGGTCTTTGTACAAAAGGCCGACTTATCACTCCTTAAATACTACAGCCAGGGGAGCGTATATTTTCCTTGTTGAGCTTGGTCTTCATATTTGATGCAACCGCTACCCCGAGGTCTTTCTCACAAATTGATGTGCGGATGGAAGTTTCAGGCAAGTTTGTAAAGAATGCCTCTCCTCACCTTCCCTACACTCAAGAGTCCACACTTTGACAGGGCTTTACCAGGTCTCCGACCAGTGCTCTAATGCGACCAAGTCATACTGTAGAACTTGTCTACCAGCCTCTAACCAGATCGTGCTCTAGGTTTTAAAGTCATCCGCTTAAATTGGGCAAGTTGATTCGAAAACCGACGGCAGATACTTCACATACTCCAGGAGAAGTAGTGACCCCAAAAGTGAACCCCATAGGACTCCACAGGAAGCGCCGAAGGGATTTTAAAGCGACTGCGCGACTCTCGCCACAAATGTACTTTTGTTTAGGAAATCTTCCATCCAGCGAATTATTGGAGCCTCAACACCAAGGGCCCCAGTTTTAGCAGCCGTAGTCCATATGGTACCTTATGGAATGCTTTTATGAAGCAAATGAAAATTGCCTCCCTGGTGTGCCCTGCGGCCTTGGCTTCGGACCAGCCTTAAAGGGCAAGCAGCCGACTGGGTTCATACGAAAATGTCCTCCGAAATCCGTGCTGTTGCGAGCAGAGTGGCTGGTTACTCCCAGTATGTCCACCAAGGAGGAGAGCAAGTGGAGGCTCCAGCATTTTGCAAACCGCGGATGCCAAGCTAACAAGACGATAACTAATGGCAGCCTTCTCTTGAGCCGGCCTTTATCAAAGGGGGTACGATGGCCCTTTTCCACTCCCTAGGTGGTCATCAAGCCAAAAATGACGATTTAAGGCTTCCTGTAATCGGCGAGGCCAATATTCCAGCCAGTTCTTTTATCACCAGAGGATGAAAACTAACTGATACTGGAGACGAATGGGTTTTATCTGATAACTGCTCTTCAGGTGCTCATTTTTCGACGAATTCTGGGACTGGCGTGACAGAAGCACTGCTTTGCAAAGTTGAAGGCGACATACCTTCTAGAGCATGCACAGATTCGTAGTGTACCTCCAAAATACCCATCTTGCCATCATCCGCATCGACCAGTGAATCGTCCTCCACCAGTTCCGGGGTGCCAATTTCGGTTCACGTGTTATATGTTTTAGATGAGCAAACTAACGCCTTAAATCACTCACGGGGTCAACTGCAAGGTCCTCCTCAAATGCACGCCTTTTCAGACGCTCGATTTCGGATTATTGTTTGCTAATGTCCCCGTAGTGCCGATATCCTACCCCGATAGCACGAAAGATTTGCCAAGCTCGTTTTTTGCGCGAAGTATGTTTCTGAGCTCCAAGCAAAACCAGGGAGGCCCGTTTGTGTTTGGCCAACGCCGAGATTGAAGCGCAAATGTTCAACACAAATGAAATAACCCATCTGAGATAGATTCCCAGGCCCGGTCAATGCCTTACCGGCTAATGGGGTACTAGAGGACGGACGCTACAGACTTGTTCACTTTATCAAACAGCAAGCGCCTTAAAATAGGTGCCCCACCTACTCTGGGAAAGGCTTGTCTTCCTGACCACCAAAGTACACCCAGAACCGAGTGGTCACTGCCTCGAAGAGGTGGCCTGAACGCGATCTCTTCGAATTCAGAGCTACTGAAAGACAAGACCAAGTTCAAAATGAAGTTGCCGTCCTCCCGAGTACGTGTTGGTTGAGTCGCATGCGGGCGCAAATTAGGACTTAAAGATTCACGAAGGGTTCTCGAGTAAAGACGCTGGCACCAGGGAGGCATTGTTGATTCACTTGGTCAATATTTGAGCAATTGAAGCCGCCACGAATGAGACAAAAGCCTTCCATCGCCAATCCGCCCATGCCTGGCGGTATGTCTGGTGAGACTATAGCTGGAGTTCAATAAATGACACCCACGGATTTGTACCTACCAGTAACCAGCTTCATGAGACAACTTAAGGAGTCGCCACAACCTTCCAAGCAAGAATAAGAATCCGGTTTTAATGACGGTATATCCGACTTGACGAACAAGGTGACACCATCGACGTCTCTGGTTTGGATTTTGTTTGCATTGTACAATGTACAGCACTCAGTAGCCTTCTCCAAGACGAAAGCGTCCGCCCGAAACCACATTCCCTAAAGGGCGACCGGAGCTAGCAAATGGTGTAACCCCTAATACTGTAGCTCGATTTCTTTCCACTGGAGACCCCGGACAGCCTACAGTATGATATCAGCACTTTCAGTTCTCTCCGAGGACCGCATGCCGACCGCTTCTAAGGGTTCGATGGCGGGTGAAGTTGGCTGACGGCAGACAGCGGCTGCCACTCGATCGGCAGTCCCGTCATGTGCGCCCAAAAATACTTAATATGCAAGTTTGCTCACAGCCTGCAAGGAGCCGCCTTAGCTCACTACTTAAAATCATTATTTCATCCCTCGCCTCAGAACATGAGCCGGGCAATGGTCAGGTGTTTTCAACTTTTAATCGGTACAACCGTTGGAACACCTGACAAACTTCATCATCCTAGGCAAGGACCACTTTCCATGACCCAAGTTGGAGGTCCTTCCTTATTTTCCTTGCCTGGGTGCTGCTTTGGCACGCTCTTATTTCGACCATTCCTCCTGGTCCTGAGTAGGTAGCCTTTCAAGTACTTCACGCAATAGTGCCCAATCGCGTCTGGGGCTTTCTCGTGGGCCTCTGAGAGATTTATTGCCAAGAAGCACCGTATCCTCAGTGAGGGGGGGGGGGGAATTCGTTGTAGAGGACGCTTCACTTTTGTCTATGAGTTGGGCGAAAGTGGCTCAGCAGTGTTGGGTTGCAAGTTACCACGTGCGGGAGTAGCCCCACGGCTTATCACGGGGGGGGATGACTAGACGTGCCTGTCGCTATTGACAGAAATGTGACTGTACCAGATGTCTTCTTCCTCTGACGGGTTTTTAGAGGTTTTTAGCCTCCTGAGTAACAGGTGCAGGCTCGGCTTCTGCATGCGTCGTGGGCTTAGCGGAGCTCTGGTCCGGGGGCATAGGAGCCTCACTAGGTGAAGGGATGTGGTACAAGTAATGTCCATGAAAGTAACACAAAGTACATCCAGAGGCTTACCACATTGCGTCCAGAGATGTGGCACCCAAAGTATCCTGGGGAAACACCAACTGTGGCCTTTGGCGAGGTACACGCGGTACACTACGTTCGTGGGAATGATGAAGGGCATCTCACTAAGGCAGTATATAATTTCGAACTCAAGTTAGCGTGCTTTAGGTGAGACTAACCTAAAAAGTGGTCACATTGTAGGGCTTTATCAGGAATGTTCACAAGCTTAGAGCAAACCAAGCAGGAGCCGTTTGCACTAACCTCCTTTATAGGAGCCATACCGACTAAAAATCCACTGCGGTCACGCAAACGCCGCGAATGGACCCTGCAAGCGGCTCAAGCAAACATACGACTCGATGTATTGCCGTTCAGTCTTCAGTTAAAAAGCGGTGGAAAGTAATCCCGTATGAGCCCCAGCCTATCGTACTCCATTGATTCAGCTAGATATTGGTGTTCTGTCGACAGTTCTTCACCGTATGATCCAGCTTTTTATTGAACAGCGCCCTGTTTTTTCTTCCACCACCTCGGTCTGTAGAGGCTCCAGGGACTGGCCACTCTCTTCGATAGTAGATAGATGGCCGGCAAGCCGTCGGAATGCACCTTAAAGAGCCTCAGAGCGTGTCTCCTTTTACGGACAGTGTTTCTGAGCAAGAATTTCTACGGCAGATCCGGGTCCAAATCACCACAAAGGATCCGCCCGGCAAAGATGAAGCCACCCCGAAGACTTTAACGGGAAAGGGCAGACAACCCAGTGGCTTCCAGGCTTTCCCCATAAACGGAGCCTAGTAGTCCGGCTATAAGGGATGTAGAACCTCGCAATCTGTTGCCTGGGAATCCAGGCCTTTAGGTGGTCGGCTTATATACTGCATTGGGATCGAACGGCTTGTGGTAGGCCATTCAGAAACACTGCTCCGCGACATGCCACCAGTGACTAGAGACCCCGTGGACTGTGAGTACGCAGCCCTCACGGAAGGTGTTCTCTCCAGGAAGTACTCAACCCAGCGAAGCGTGGGCCCGGAAGTGCCGGTAGCCCGCAGTTTCAGGAACAGCTTACCACTAGGGACCTTATCAAATGCCTTACTAAAGTACAAAATGAAGAACTCCGGTAAAATTTTCCCCGGCCTTGGCGTTCGACCAACTTTCGCGAACAGTTAACAGGTTTGTCAGAAGATCTGTTTATCTGAAAGCCTTGTTGTTCTGTGCCCAGCTGTTGATATTGCTCCAGTTGTTCACGTATATGAGAGGCCACCGGAAATTCCATGAACTCTCCGGCTGCGGAAGTGAGGCTAACTGGGCGGTAGTTGGCCGAGGGGGATTTTGCCCCACCCTCGCACGGCAGAAAGACCACTACATTTTTCAGTTCTCGAGGTAGTCTGCCAGAGACCAAAGATAAGTTGAACAACCGAGCCAGTGTTAGAGTTAGTTGGTCAGCCAAATCCTTCAGCCCTTTTCGTTCCCAGTGACTTGTGTGCTGTGATGAGTTTGAGGAATTCGGCCACTTCTGGCTTCATAAAGTCATGCATAACAAACGGCGATGAGCCATTCACCGTCGGTTTTGGTGCGCCTTCCTCCACAAAACACACCGACGGGTAAAGTTTGCCTAGTGGCCTAGCCTTTCCATCACCTGTTGCAGCCCTTTTGTTGTTATCCATCAGTGCCGGGATGCGCAATTTCGCTCTGTTGCGGAACCTGAGGTACGAAAACGGGTGCTTGGGTGCTCATACAGCATCAACTGTAAGGACTTCCTCAGGCGCCACCCATTTCTACCCGTTTTTGTTCGATAACAGGTTACAAATCCTGAGGTAGAGATCGTGCTCCTCAAATGTAGGTCAGAACAAAAACCAGGCTTGATTTAGTCGTTTGAGTGGGCGCCTGAGCTCCAGGTGCAGACACTGTGGGCCCCTCGATCGAGTTCTTCGTCGGCGTAGGGAACAGTAGGTATTCACAAAGTACAAGGGACCATTACGAACGAATTCCCAAGCTTTGTTCACATCACAGTCGATATCTGAATCCATAGGAAACTAGATGACATCTAAGGTCCGTCTTCAGGCATCCCCAAATGGCTTGCTTTAAAAGTTGCCCCCGATATGTAGTCCGGAGGATCGACAGGGAACATTACGCCTGCGAATTTTTAACACCACTCGGCCACTGCTGCCTCGTGAAGGGAGATGTTCCAACCTGACTTTGCCAGAGCTCCTAGGAGAAGTCACCAGATCTGGGATAGAACTCTGATTGGATTGCCTCCGGGTTGATTCATGAACATTTTGGCATAAGGCCAATTCTTGGACCGTGGTCAGTAGCTGTCGAGAGTAAAGATCTGCCCTGGCCGTGGCCCTGCAAGAGGTCCAATCAGTGTGCGGGTATCAAAGTCGCCCAGGATGAGGTGATGGCCTTCGCACGCCCACCTCCTCAACGAATTTATCACATCTAGAGGGGCTGCCGCTATTGTCCGTTTAATAACTCCGGTAACGGTAAAACCTCTGGTTGTGAGCTGGAAGAGGCGCCAAATGCTTCAACGATTCTGTGTGGATCGGCGTGCTCCTCCAACTGCTCTTGGGATGCCTAATCGGAAAGACAGTGCCACCTCTCCACCACGCCGGATGGAGTTTCCGTTGACTCGGAATACGGTGTAATTGGGGAGGGACACCTCAGAGTATAGGACATTGTTACTGGCCACTTCTTCTTCAGCTTTGCCATGGTACGTGTGTAAAGCTGACACAAGTCTTGAAAGCCATCGTTCTTGCCCAGCAGACCTAAACAACAGGGTGAGGGCATTGTCTCGGCTTGTTACAATCTCCGTTTGCTCACGGTGTCCCAGCTCGGGAGGAACCAACGGGGACGCTAGGGTTAGCAGCCTCCACCGGAATTAAGGGCGCCCCTTCTACACCCGAAAATCCCAAGTAATTAGGTCCCTTTCTCCTTGTCCTACACGACAATGCCCTTCGTTCAATTCACTTATATATTTCCCGCGATCCGCAGGGTCCAGATCTTGATGCATCCACGTTTGCTTACGCTTTAGCCGGGAGGCCTTTCGTAGCACAGAATCCGCGGGTTCTTAAGAGCCGAGCACCATCTTCAGCGGAGGGGGGTTCAGATTCACTGGCCTTGCTAATTGCGATGGGTGGTTTTACCCATATCTTCTCCACAGTCTCCTCCTTCCCGAAGCAAACAGTTTATTCAGTATACTTTGGGAACCCTCGATATCACAGTCCAGAAGTGTCCTGTCCGTAGTGTTTTTTTGCTCCAGACAAGTTCACTGCCAGATAACACCGCTTCCTCGATGGCAGTGCTGTTCACGGACGATCCACCGTTGCTATCCAGTCCGGTCGAACTTCTTCCAAGCAGAGCCGTTTTGGCGGGGTATTGTACGTATGACACTGTCCTGTTATTGCTTAGCCGTATCAGTGTCAACTGGGTCCGAATTTTGACGGGCAGGCTTCGGTAGTTGCTTTTATTATTGGGGGCCTTTTGTTCCTGTTGGCTCAGCGGCAGATGTCGCTGCAACCTCCGCATTTGTGGCACAGCAAGGAATAGAGACCTCGGCTGAAATCTTCCCCTCAAATGGGTGGTGATGGTGAGGTTGATGACATTGGTGAAGAAGTTGACGATGATGGTGCTGATGATTCTGTTGCTACTGATGGTGATGAACCGGTTGATGGGGACACTGTCGATGACGATAATGATGACGCTGTCATATCTGTGACAGGAGGCGCCGTCTTCACTGGCTTCTTTGCCAGCCACACAGGAAGCTCGGTGGTAGATCAGTGCATTTGACGCGCAAAGCTTTGAGCAACTTCAGTTGGCATTTGTTTAGGACTTCTTAAAGATCAACGTTAATTTCGGAGCATTCAAGAAGGATCCAACCATCACATAAATCACACTGGAAGGATTTTTAGTGTCAACGAACAGCCTTCAAACAAACCAGGTACATGGGTGCAACATTTCTGACCCTTTTAGGAGGCGTTTTGCTTGAATTGTGGTCCACAGATAGATACAACAAAAGGAAACGCGATTCCAAGTATAATTTCGAACGATGTGTCGGTGTAGCGCCGTTTAATTCAGGTCGGTTTGCACGAGACAGGTAAAAGCCGTGGCCAATCGAGAGCCCAGAATTCCTTCAATGGTATGCACCCACCAAAGCACAGTATATTCCGTCGAATTCCAGCCAAAAATGAGGGGAAACTTGAAATCTCATCGCGAATCAGCTTCTACGAGCATCATCAAATCAAATCAAATCGGATCACAGGAGGTAGACTGTGGAGTGCCCAGTTTGTCCTGGTTCTAGCGCCTTGAGCCCCCGGGATCAATTGGTGCAGCGAAAAACAGAAGAAACGGAGTCTTCTTGGATGATCTGGTAGGGATAAACGGAAGAGGGAACCTTTCACCGCCGTGCCCTCGTCCGAAGGGCCTCACAGTTTTACTGTTCCCCAGTGAGTTCCAGTTGGCACCTTCTCTACCTAAAAGACAGAATTTGTGAGGGTGGAATATTAAGGGTGGTGCGAGAAGATGTGGGATGATATCGGTAGAAGGGTAGTAAGCAGTAGTAGGAAAGGGTAGTGAAGTTTGAAGGCGGAAAGATGGGAACAAAAGAAGACCGAAGATGCAGACTGACTGAGGAAGTAAAATGGTAAAAAGGCAGGGGAAAAGGAGAAGGAAGTTAGGTAGGGCTTCTACCTATCTGCCGGTCTTGACGCTTACGTTGTTCCAGCAGCAATACACTGGGTACACCCCACAACCTTTTCATTGGTGGCCAATTCCATCGGGAGCTGGTTCCCGCAGATTACAATTCTAACGGCGAAGGAACTTCCCCCAGATAACCCAAAACTCTCTCATTCCTCAGCTTTAACTAGTGCCAGCTGATGACCCCACCAAAGCCGTGGGTCCACAGCAGCGTAGTCAAACCTCGGGGGCAAACATTCCTGGAGGAGCCTCAGAACGTTTACTAGATTGCCTCTATCCCTCCTAGGCTGCAGCCAGAAAAAGTGCAGTGCCTCAAGTCTCTGCCGTTAGGTAAAACCTCTTAGGCTAGAGAACCACCCTGTAAAAAGTTGGTGAACCTGTTCAAAAAGCTTGATGTCTTTTATCAGGAATGGCCGCCACGCCCGGACACAGCACTCCAGGGGCAGCAGAAAGAAGTCCTCGTAACGTGGCCACAGGACTCAGGAATTTCTGCAAGCAACGGTTCTTTTAGGCCAACAAAGCTCTCTGGTGACTTTTCGCGTGGCCGCACAGTATTGTGCTCCGGGTAGGAATTTGTTCTGTGTGATCAACCCAAGACCCTTTTATTTTGTCATCTACGAAATCCCGGTGCTCTCGTTGGCCTCCCCAAGGTGCCTAGTTGGCTGAGGGTCCCTACCGTCTACCAAGTAGACGCACTTGGTGGTACGTCTCAGACTACTGACCGGCGACGCAGGTTTCGCTGCGTGAAATATGTCACCAAGGAGCCGGATAACTGCGTCATCCAAGAAAGCAAAGCATGTCTGTCGAGACCTATGACCAAGCCGTTTTTGAACAGGATGAACAAAATAAGTCCAAAGCCAAGGCCATGAGGCACACCACCCACCAATATTCTTCCTGGGAGATGCCATCCTTTACCTGGAATTAAAAAGTCCTGCTCCTGATGGACTAATGGATTCACCCAGCAGTCCTTGGAGACAGACCCAAACCATTCAACCCCATCAGGAACAAAATATAGTTATCTGAGTCGAATGCCTTCTGAGAGTCGAGGTAGCAAACCTCTACTCTATCCCCGTGGCCTGACCTTCAAACAACCTCGTCCACGAAGCATAGATGGTTTGGAAAACAGGATCTCTAACGGACAAAACCATACTGGCTTGTCGTGACCAACCTGTAGGCATCCACGTGGTTAGCAATCTTGTCTCGCGCAACCCGCCCCTCACCTCCGGCAGTACCCCATTATACTAACGGGCCTGCGGCTGAGACAGACTGCTCTATCATCGACTTTGCGGATTGGAGTGACCGTCGTATAAGGCCAATCCTGCAGCGCGCAAACCTGATAGAGGAATGCTTTGAACAGCGTAGACAGCGGCTGGGCCTAAGGCTCCGTCAGAGGCCGGAAGATTTTATCATCGGTACGGTCGAGACTTGTCGCCTTGGTTCTTACAGAGCCACTCAGGTCTTTGAGCAGCCCAGTGCTGTGATGGATTCCTCTGGCTTTCGAAGTGAAGTCGCGGTGGCTGTTCGCTGGAGGTCTAGGGTCCCGTTTTCCCGTCTATACATCTGTCTAAAATGGTCCCGGGAGATGCGAACTTCCCCAGATTGTTGGTGGCCACTCGACCCCGCATCGTGAGCCTCATGCGAGTTCACTGGGCGACAAACGGAAACGGCAACTAGAATGCAACTCAGAAACACCATGGTTCTATCCTCCATCCATATGGTGAAAGCACTCAAAGCTCTCTAACAGGAAGTATCCTGTACAAATTACTATCTAGGGTCGCCTTCATTGACTGGACAGGTCAGCAGCTCAGCCATTTCACCAGGCAGACTGTGGCAGTAGTTCACCTCCTTGTTGGTAAATAGTTCGACTTGGTTATCAACCGAGATCAAATTTCCATCAGCTCCTTTTCATGCCCGCTTATTCAGGAATCTAAAGCCGCTTTGAACGGACCGTCCGGCCCAACGCCAGGAGAACACATTTTATCGCGTTGAACGTTTCCATGAGATCCCCAGGAAGCCGCCTCCCTTCCCACGAGAAAAGATTGTGACCACAACGTCTCTGTGCGCACATCCTACTTCTCTGCCCTTCGGTCATTTGCGTAGAGGGAGGTAGAACTTCCTCTAAGCAGGCAGCGTTCCGTCTTTAAAAGGGTTGCCAAGCCTAAACTCTACCTTCTAAGCGAGGTTATACTATGGCCATGTAAACGGATAAGAACATATCCGGCTGCCAGTAAAGCAATGGTGGTCGCAGTCCGGAGGGCTCGCTAAGAGCCTTTTGTGCAACAGTGCTGCACCGGTCCGACCCTTTCATGTCACTGCTCATGATAACCCCGAGGTCTTTGATCCTGCGGACTGCTTCCATGGTGAACAGCCCTTGGTCATGAACGGCAGTTAGGCTTTCCGTTGACGTTGACAACAAGTGGCTTTTTCCGGCGCTCAGGGGCGAGTCTCATTTGTATGTCCTGCCCAGGACGGTTTGTACATCCCTGCCTGGGTGGCTCCTACCCCCAGATCCAAAAACTTCCGTATTATCCAAAAAAATAAAATTAGGCAATTGAAGGGCAGACGACAAGTCGCTGATGAACAACGAGAATAGCCTCGGGCCCACGACGGGTCCTTGAGGTACGCCACTGGTGACGTTCACCAAACTAGAGCGTCCACCTTTCGACTTAAGGCAGCAGGTCCTGTGGGAAGGGAAGTCTTCCTGCCACCTATATACTGACCCACCTACACCGAGTCTCCAAATTGCACAGCAGAAGAGGATGAATAAAGGAGTCGAAGGACTTGACAAAGCCCAGGCAACACACCTCATCTCGCTTACCCTCGTTCAGTCCTCGAGTTGCTTCATTTAGAAGGCACAAGGGGTTGGGCAGACCAGATCTGTCTTTAATAATCCATGTTGGGCTGGGCCTGGCACGGAGTGTTCAAGTGAATGCTGTCTGATGTTGGCTCGGAAGACCTGCTCAAAAACTTCTCATAGAAAACCGGTTAGGCTAACCGGCCTGCATTGTCCATAGCCGAGTTAGGTCCACTCATATGTCGCCACCGGGGCCGCTCTGTTCTAATCCTGAGGCGGGTTACTTTGGCACAACCCGGACCTGTGCAGCTTGCATACGGATGGAGGATTGATATCCGTCAGTGACTTGAGGATAGCTTTATGGACGCCATCCTGACCTTTGGGTTGTGACAATATAATCCCTGTAGGTACTTACGCACAACTCCACCCGAGAGATTTGGCTCTTTTGACTGCGGAAGAGGATGCACGAGAGCCTAATCGACTATCGCCCCTCTATCTTCCCTATGCGCACTATCAAAGTATCCACCCGAGCAGACTGCTCTGCTCTGGCCATTACTGAAGATGCCGTGGCCCTTAGCGGATAGTGGACCTATTGCATCCTTTGTTGATTCTCTTGACCGTCAGTAGCTTTAGGATTTCTCCTGCTGGTATCTTGGGCTTTTGGTCGGTCTAGCTAAGAGGTTTGCCGAAGAATCACTCTCTTCTGTCTAAGCTTTGCATGACGAACCCAGGTTAGGTGGCCCCCGGGAAGTCTTCCAAGGTTCCAGCTATTGTTTCTACGTTTGACAGCCTCGACGATTACGGCACTCCACGGCAATGGTTTTCCGTCCCTACTTCTTCGTTTAAAAGGTGCAAGCTCGTTCTGGAGGGCAGTTAGGGAGCTCTCTGTGATCTTCCAGCGCTCCTGAACAGTAACCTTCTTTACCATGTCCCACGTTGGCCCCATCGCCCTGTTGCGAGGCTTATCTACGTCCATACAACAGAAGCTTCTGACCAGCCCCGAGGATGCCTTGGCTTGCCAAACACACAGGGTGATTTTGACACACGCTTGGTTACTTTTGTTTAGCGTTTCACGGTGTTGCAGTTCAGATGGATCGTTGGGGATACCTGTCGTCGCTAGGTCAAGCAAGGTCTGCCCAGCTTAGTTCAGCTCATCTCAGTTTGCACAGGACTTTGTGTGGCTAGGGTCAATCCTGAGTCAAGATACTTGCAGTGTCGGCGCGTTTCTGTGGCTCCCAACACTGCGTGGTTTTCTTTACCTGAAAGGCAGAAATTTTGTGCAGTGTCAGCTCTGGCAGAGAAAGGTGGAAACAACGAGTGAATCGCACTTGACCCTAAAAACTGCCTAACATAACTGGCGGCTTACTGCCACCCAACTTATATCTACTGCTTTCTTGAAAGCCTTCACTGTTGTGGTATTCCATACCTCCTTCGAGAGCTTATTCCAATAGGATATCACTCTATTTGAGAAGAAATTTGCCCTAATTTGGGGCTTAGGGTGCTTCCTTCGTAATCTAAGGCTATGCCCCCTTGTGCCCTTCCATGGGATTGGGGAGAAAAGGTCTTTTCGATTTACACCCGACAACCCCGCTATTGCCTTGAATGCTTAAATGAAATCTCCGCGGAAGCGCCGCCTCTTCATCACGAACATATCCGGAGCACGGAGACGCTCTGTGTAGTTGAACCCCCCTTGCCCAGTCACCATTCCAGTGGCTAGCCCTTGCATCTTCTCCAGACAGTCCAAATCATATCCATAGTACGGTGTCCGGGTTTGCTCGCAGTACCCATGTGCTGTCTATATATGGCTTGGTATGTCTGAAAGAAAACTTCCGGCTCCATACGCTACACGGTAGACCTCGCTGGAGGAGGCCAAAGGCTGAACGATGGCTGTATGTGTCTCGTATGGTCCTGTGGCTTGGTTTCTATTCGGGGTCCACAGCTCCGTGTACTTCTCTTATTCGTCCACACCGGGTCGGGTATTGAAGGCGACAGTGGCCCACTTTATTGTTTCCTCTAAATTATTTTCCGGTCAATATATGCTCTTGAATGATGCCAAGAACGTGCCAGCCTTATCTTTCTCGCTTAAAACTAGTCGTCCCTGTGCCCCTTCTTAAGTTGCTACACTTCCTCTCACACGTTTTTGGGATTGGACATAAGAATAGAACCGCTTTGTGTTTGTGCGGATCAATGCAGCTAACCGGCACCCGAAGAAATATTACTCCACTCCCTGGATTGTTTGAGATCTGTTCCTGGCCGTCTTATAGCTATTCCATGCCACCTGAGTTTCTTACAGCTTGTACGCTGCCCACCGTTGCATACACAACAACAATGGTTCATTTCGGGGACATCAGAAGAATGCCTGATTGCACGATCAAATGGCACAAACGGGGACACAAGAGGGATTCGTGGATACTCAGTTGAGTATATGCGGCACAAAAGAGTGTAAAGCTTTTAGTGGTCGCGTGAATGGATGCCCGGCAAATTTGAGTCTGGAGGTCACGTAGGCACATCGCCCAGTAGTTAGTGAAATGGGCTCCACCGTCAAGGTGCGTAACAGAGTGAAACGGGGATGGAGTAAAATGGCGCAGTATTTCAAATAGTATCGAGGTAAAGTCGCAGGGAAGAGTATATTGACAAAAATGCCCCCGAAAAAGCCCCGACGAAAAATTGAAAAACTCTTGGTGATGACGGACCGGCACTTGAACCCATAGCTCAAAAGACCCGGAAAATAGCAGAAATATAATACGTAAAGTGCCGCGAGATGTTCTGTGAGGAGAAAAATTGCGTAAATGAAATAGAAGCTGATTTACCACTGAGTTAGTACTTACTGTTCGCAAGAGGTTGTAGAAAACGCCCTCATAAAGGGGTGTATGTAGATGCCCAAGACTGGAAATTTCGGTGGAACAGAGTGACGGAAGTTGACGGGTGAATGAAATGCGAATCAAAGGAAGGTTCATTCTGGGTTAATTGGCGAACACAAGATGGCAACAAGGTGGACGGAGGAGTTGATATACGATAATTTTATGAGGTTTTATAAAGATGGTGCATAAATGATATAGTCAAACAATTGAGATGATCGCTTAACGAGACATGCTGATAAGAGTTTGATTTGAGGCATTTGGGAAACAACTGGGAGGTCAGTGACTTGGCATACGAATAGTTCATTTCCAACAATTGTTTAGAGAAATTACCTTCGGAGTGGTCCTTGGCATGGAAGCCCAGTCGTGAGAGATTGATGGGAAATTGTCAATAGGTTATAGGTCGGTGAAATTGTGTTCAACTATTGGTTTATCAAGGATGCCTCCAAGACTGACAAATGAGAAATACAGATCAACAACGAAGTGGGAATAATAGCGGTATATATGTTTGATATCTGACGGAATCAGCTATGAGTAACATACCACTGGAACCTTCAAAAAGAGCATGTGACTGTGTGACTGGGTACTTCGAGAGAGGTCAAACCTGAGACTTTGGGGGGCGTGGGAACAAGCAGACTAACGAAAGGGGGCAGTTGATTTTCGGCTTAAGATAGAGAAAACGCATTCAGTGGATTCTGGTGCAGGTGGCCGACCATGATAACTTGGTGGAACAGTTGCAGAGATTCATAGATAAGTGGAAGGTGGTACGGTTATGGATTGGGCTCGGTTCATTGGTGAATAGCATGAGAGCATCTGAAACTGGCAACAAAAAAGATGCTGGAGGTGGACGTATAGCGGAATGATGCAATCGTATAAAGGTAGTTAATATGAGCAGATCCCGGGAAGTGCGGGATATGGCATAGCTGGATATTCTGGAGAAAGTCTGATATGAAAACTTAGGAGGAAATCGAACTATCCACATTCTGGATTGTGGGTACTTCATTGTCGATGTGACTGCCATGTAATGCAAATGGCCGAATGATATGAGATGCGAGGGAAAGATACAATGGAACAGACAGCTGGTTTCACTCAGACGAAGCGCTGGAAGGGGTACCATTTCGTGTTTTGTGATACTGTTGGCAGGTGGTAAGCGATACCTAAATGGTGGTTTTGTTTCGATAAATGGAGTGGTGACATAAAAGTTGCCCATTGAATGAGTGGTCTTTTTAGGAGTATATAAGGAATCATGACGTTCGTGTTGGGGACATCTGAACAGTGAAACCGTTTAACTTTTCGGGGCGCGGAATCCAGTAGCTGGACAGGGTAGAGTGAGGTTAGACATGGGATCAATTCGGACAGAGAGAAGGCAAGTTGGTGGGGATCAATGTCAGTAGTAGCAAATATCGGGGTATACTTCTGATCCGAGCGAATACGTGTGCATATTCCGACTTGGAACTTGACCGGTTGTATGGTGGATCTTGTTCAGTAACTTTGGAGGAGGCTAAGAGTGGCAGCAATGCGATACGGGAAAAGTTGTTTAGAGTCCCCAGCTGGTGTTAGTGGGCGCGGATGGCCGTGCCCTAAACATCTTACCTGAAAACCACTTCTGGTAACAGGAGGTAAGGTCTGACAGTCCAGTTGCTCCCGCATATCGTCGCAAATGTCCTGCGTGCCCGATGTACGCCAGCCAAATCGGTAGATACGATGGCGCCCCACACCTCTGTGATTGATATGAGCTTTCTCGGTGGGGTCAAACGGCCGTAGGCAGTTAGTCCGCGATCAGGCGACCAGACATCAGGAGATCTCGGAAAGTAACCAAGGGAGCATCGGTCGGGTAGTCTACGAGTAGCCAATGGACAGGTGCCCGCATAAGCCAAGTTAGTGACTGATGTGTTCTCCAGGGTACTAAAAGTCATCGATAGAATGGTGCGCACGGGAGAAGGTCTGGAAATAGAGAAAAAGTAGAGAAAAGCAGTCTAGGATACTTCTAGCCGAGGATAAATGAGAATCGATACAAAGAGGCCACATTATTATGAGTCGACTCACTCGACTCGATTGAAGAAGGGAGGAAACTAGAAATTTTACTCATTTTTATCTGTCATAAACTGCCGGTGTTTGCACAATTCAAAACTCTAGACTCTTGTCATAGGCTTGGTCATCGGGTAATGTTTGGATAACCGTGAGGAGTTTATCCAGCGCAATTCTAAACCGATGGCTGGAAGTAGGACTGCGTGAGTCTAACGGTAGTTTACGTCAAAAGTTGGAGCACACTGTAGTGAAGAAGTGTGAACTTAAGCCAGTGTTAGAAATGGGGTTTGAGACGGTAGGAATTCTAGAACGTATTGGGTAGCTAAAAACAAGCGCAAAAGACAATGGGTTAGAAGTATATGTCCGGCTGCGAAGGATGTTATACAAAAGGATAAGGTTTGGTTTCATACGGCAAAGCCCTAAATGGTCTAGTTCGAAAAATAAACAACTTTCTTCGTAAGTGAAGGATGAACTCCATCCAATCAGCAGCTTAGTAAAATTGCTTCGAACTGATTCGGTACCAATTCTGTTTGATTTGCGCATTCCAGAAAAGATCAACTGGCAGTATTCTAATAAAGGCCAAGCACGAGATTTAAAAAGCAAGTAATAACCGTCTCGAAATTGAAAGGAGCGAAGTATTTGGCCTAGGCACTTTCCAACCATAACCCGGCGGACTTTCGACTTCCACCAAGGGGATTGATTCTCACTGCTCACCACCTCCAAACTCCTCTGTAAGTCCAAGTAGCCCCATCTTGATGGCCTCCCAAACCTCCTCTACGGAGGCTTTGGTGTGACTCAGTGTCCATTGTGTTTGCTTTCATATGTGAGCTGGTTACAAATGCCAGCTGTAGTAGACATGTGCGCTGACAGCAGGGTTTAGACAGGTGGGAGGATTCAGTATCTGTGAATCCCAAATACGTCCTTCACACTCCGTCTTCTCTACCTCACGTAGCACTCCATACCCGAGAGCTACCTCTACTGCTGCTGATTCTAAGCGCTCCATATTTGGTGTTCCGTGCTACTACCCTCGCCCCTCTCATGACGCGCAGCTTAATCTGCCCCTCTACATTCCTATTCCCCGAACATTTCCGACCCCGCAGTCTTCGTCCTCTTCAGTCAGTATTCAAGTTACAGCACAGAACTGGCGGCGGACGCAAATGTTAGTCCAGTTTCTTGCCCCTGTGAGCCTTGCGTTTCACCGGGCTTCATCTTCTTGGAATCCCTTTCCGTCTGTGGATGGAAATTCAGTGAAGTGACACTTGTCTGGTCGCCTCCAGAAAGGGCGGCGGAAGCAACAATGCGATAAGCTAAAGCCTCCGCAACGGGAGCCTCCACTCCCCAAGCAAAAGTGAGTCACCTGAAAGTCAGCTTCCTTGTAAAAAAAGGATAGAAGAACGTCTAAGAAGCATCAAGGCGGGGTGGACGAAGGTAAATGAGAAGGAAAAACAAATAAATAAAGGCCAGACAATAGGTGAAGAAAGAGAAGATGGAAAGGAGGAACTTGGGATGGGAGTTCTTTTATTGCTATCAGCTCTCTCACTGGAACTCAGGCAATGCTCGTGTGAACGCGAGGTCCAATCTCTTTTTAAAATCGATGACAGTATGGGCTGCCACAACATCCGCAAGGTGTTTATTCCAGCCTTCAAATACTGTACATGAGAAGAACTGAGCTATGATATTCTCGTTGGCCCTTGACTTAGCAAGCCTCATTTTGTGCCCCCGGAGGGTAGAGTTTCTGTCATGGGCAAATAACGGGCGTTTCTTTTCAGGCAACCCTTATAGCTCCTTCGTTGTTTCCATCAGTTCGCCCCTGGCGCATCTTTGCTTGAGCGGGAACAAATCTAGCGAGTCAAATCTTCCTCGTACTCCAGTCCCATTGGACCAACCACGGCTCTTGTGAACCTCCTTTGGACCCCCTCCAGAGTGTAAATGTCCCTAAGCATCGACTTTTTCGTTTGCTGCATACAGTCTCATTGAAAGCTCACCATGCGTAATGTCTCTCGCAGCTGATGTGCAATGAGGTTTAATGCTTCCCTCTCATTTTTATCGGGGATTTGACCATGGAAAGAGTTTTGTACGCTAAATAGGCGGTGGCCATTAACTGCCCTGTGCATTTCGAACTGAACTGAAAATCTTCTGAACTACCTACTCTGGGTGGAGTCTCAACAGAGCGGTATAAAGTGTTAGTGAAACTCCATGGCCCCTTGAAGTTACTGCTCCTCCCAGTTGGTACATGACCCTGTTCGCTCTGTTGGCAGCTGACAGGCGTTGCGCCGACGGCCTATGGTCACTCGGTACTATTACTTTCAAGTTCTGGACCTCTGTCTTCAGGGCCGTTAGATATGGGTTGTCCGGGCTCCGAAAGCAGGTGCGCGCGGACCCGCCTTCCAATTGAAGTGTACTTTTCCCCGTGTTCAAGGATAGGTCTCAGGCTACTGTCCAGTTATAGTTATAGTTATAGTATATTTCTTGACCGTGGTCAATATACATGCACAAGGCAAGATCAGAGTGGCATCTGGGTCTTTCTGAATCTCGGTAGATTGAGGGGATCCGACTCTTTTTACGTCGCCTGAGAACATGAAGCATAGGAATCTAAGGGCAGTCGGTAGGTTGTTCTCATACACCGGGAAAAGTTCTGGTCCCAGCACCGATCCTTGCGGTACCCCACTGGTCACCGAGGCCATCGCGGACCTAGCATCCCCCACTTTGACTTAGAACCTTATACCTCACAGGTGGGTTTTTGACCGGCCCATCACTCCTATAGCCACATTCACCCTTCCTGCTTTATGCGGCAACAGTCTGTGTTTCAGGCTATCAAACGCTTCGCGAGGGTCAAGGTAGCACACCTCAACTTTTTCACCCTGGTCTAGCCTCCGAGTTGCTCGCCGAAGAAAGCTCAGGAGATTGATGAGGCAGGAATCTCCTTTGGTGAACCAATGCTGTTGCCCTCACTAGACTGCTCATCTCCAGGTGCCTCACTGGAGCATTTTAAATTAGCCTCTCCCTTACTTTCAGGGCTACTGAGAATGTGCCAGCTTTCCGAGAATTCCACTTCATCCCTTCCGCCAGATTTGTGTATTGCTGTAATTTCTGCGGGTTTCCATTCATCAGGCAAACGTGCATCCCTGAGAGATTTGTTGAGCAATTCAGCCGAAGGGTCCGTGAGTAGCCTGGCCAGAGGTTTTAGGATTGCAAGGTGTATGCCATCTGGTCCTGGGGATTTCCGCCGGTCTAGTGCTCCTAGTGCCAGCAGAACATCTTCCGGTGTGATCTCAAGCTCCTCCGTCTGCCTGGGCCTGGACCCCCTGGAGGCGGATGTGGACCACCTCGGCCCACCCTGTAGACCTCCTGAAAGTACTTCCTAAGACCATCTGCCTTTTGCTTTTTTTCCTCAGCTGGGTCCACTTTCCCCATCCTTGCTCCTTCCACTGCAACCGTCAAGCCTCTTTCGCCCGGGAGTACATGTAGAACATTTTTGGGCTTTTCTTCGCTACCCTGGCGATCTCCAATTCGTATTTTAGTTTTTTCTACCTCCGTTGGTCTACGTCCTGCTCGCTTATCCGTTTTCACCTGATGAACCTCCCATGTCCACCAGTTTTGAGAAATCTCCGCCGTGTTTGGTATTCGCACGTCGACACCCGGGCCATACTGCTTTCCCACCAGGATGGTGAGAACCTTCCTCGAAACCTGCGCAGAGAAGTTACTTTGTCCGTCACCCGTGGTAAGTTGCCTCCTAACCGCCCCCCACATTCCTTCCAAGTTGCCCTCAGTATCCCAAACAAGTAATCCCGCCATCTCCGTTGGGTATTCTCGGTTCAATTTCCTGAAGGTCCTACGTCACTTATCTAGTGGAGCTTCACTCTAGGCCAGGAGCCTGAACCTGAGTATTCTGTGGTCGCTTCTCTTAGAGGGGCTCCGATATGGATTTCTTCCATTTTCACACTAAATCTGGATATAGCTAGGCCCAAAGTCCTTGGCTTCTGGCCCTCCCTCCATCTGGTGTGCTAGTGGATGTGCTGTATTAGTACATTGTTTTCAATGTAGTCGAGCAGCCTCCGACCATAGGATACCGCCGGTGTTCTATTTGCTTGCCAGCCCATCTCTGGTGCATCGAAATCCCCCAGGGCTAAGCACCTTCCCACACTTCTGGATGATAGCGCTAGATATGCTAGCCAAAAATTATCTTTATCCGCGTTGAAAGATGGCTCCTGTATACATACACTAGAGCCGCCCATGCACTTTGAATGTTTTTGTGCATCCACGGCCTGTGCATGGGTGTGTAATAATAATAAAGATATATTTCTGAATCGTGGTCGAGAGGCACGCATGTAAGCATGATCAGAGTTTACAATATCAATGAATGAAATGGAAAATTCACAAATTTTAAAGAGGGGT
This sequence comes from Fasciola hepatica, assembly GCA_948099385.1. Classification (NCBI taxonomy): domain Eukaryota; kingdom Metazoa; phylum Platyhelminthes; class Trematoda; order Plagiorchiida; family Fasciolidae; genus Fasciola; species Fasciola hepatica. Next base: position 214,040 of record CANUEZ040000032.1, on the reverse strand, counting down.
TTGCGCATCACAGCAACAATGAAATAAGGCTGAGAAGAGTTTAAATGAAGCAAAGCGACAAGAGAAAACACGGCGAGTACGATTCAATTTCGAGTCAACAGCGGTAATAGTGATAAATGGGCCGGATGTAGGAATGTTCAGACGGGCATTGGTTTGGGACGCAGGAAATACAATGTTCACAAGAACGATGCAAGGAAACGGCTAATAATGCTTACTCATGTTCACTTAAAAATGCACCTGGTTTTGACGCAAAGGAGACAGAAAAGAATTTCATGAAGGTTCTCAGAAGAATGCTATTTTTTATAGATTTGTGGATATGAAAAGAAGTAGTACCCCCTTGAAAGGTGACACAACTTCCATGAGAAGTAATGTGTGTAATTTATTGTTGGCAGTCCGCAGCTGGTGGAAGATGTGTGAAGTTCCGGGAAGGAATAGTCAGCAATCGGAATGCCGTGTCCAAGAGGAACAAAATGAGACAAGACAAAGGTTAAAACCTTTGCAATAAGCTAGGTTAAGCCGGTAAATTGACAGACATATTATTCTGTTGAGTTACCTGTGGCTTTTCTGTGACTGTGTTGGGCCTTTTGGGCGAAGGTTGGCTGCGGTTTGTGTTCGCTGTTTCACCATGGTAAAGTTAAGGGCACCACCGAATTTGGACAGATCGTTTTTTAATAAGGAGTCCTTGCACTGTGGTCTAGATGACTTCAGGAGGGTCTTGTAGTGAGAATTCTTCAGTAAGCCTCAGAGGGACATATGCAGCAATACCGGGACTTCTTGTGGGTGAAGCCCGGTGGCTAGATTGTATTCGCGGTAGCCCGCCTTTGGTGCTGTTGTAGACGGGCAGAGAAAAAGATAAGCTGTCGGTGCGATATATTACAGCCTGGCAAGGTGATTACCGGGTGGCTCTGAAATTAAAATGGGAAGAAAGCGGTCTGGGAGACGTTCAAGCTGAGGGTCAGCATGGGCCAAATAACAAATGGGAGTACGGAGGTTGGACATGAGGCACAATGGTCTGAGTGAAATGAGGAGTCGTTGGTATTGTAATTTGGTGTTTGTGAGGGCTAACTGCGCTTGCTCTACTAAACAAAACTATTGATTATCAACTCGGCCGCTCACCGGGCAGACTTTTCTTTCGGGGTTAATAAAGCCGTAGAGGTGCGTTTGGACTATAGGGTCTGAAGGCTACGTGGGGAAGCAGCTGGGAAACACGAAGAACCCAAATGGCAAGTTTGTATGATGGATCCAGAGGATATATGACAAATCCTATCGTGGGGCATCTACAGGTCCCGTGTTGCAGGTTGCTGTTAGGTTACGATGTAAACTGGATAGTAGGCTGGGTTCTAGGACAGGAGGAACGCAGCTTTCTTCCGACTTTTTTACACGTAAGTTTTTACTTATACATTATTATCTACAAGTATATAGTTAGTGCTTTGATGAGACGTGTTTGTCGTCTGATGTGATGGCTTGTTGTCCAGATTCACGGTGGTTTGTAGTTGAAGTCACAAAACATGCCGGGCGTGCATGGGAGGGTGCGAGGTGGTTGAAGATTAGAGCGGGAGGTGGAAAAGCATACGTGGAGAGACCAGTTCGCTATCACCCACGAGTCAGTCTCGTGAGTAGGAACCAAAAGCATGTCAAGTGGACAAGGGCGGTGTAGGGCTTCCACTTTCGCAGGGTCAGCTCTGAGCTGATGAGAGACACCCATGATTAGAGGTTACCCATTTCCTTCAAGGCCCGATATTAGTGGTATTTAGAGATTAGATCGATCCCACTGGCTTTTACCCGTTTTCCACTTTTACTTTTCAGTCTCCTTTTCCCAAAGGAGAGGTGGTTGAACCCATATAGGAACTTTCCGTAGCCCCTCCGCCCGACCGTAATTTTCTGCGTGTCATATTCCGCAACGCTCGGGGATGGTCTGTTTTCCCCACATCCGGACTCATCTATGGTGAAGGTGCCGCTGAAATCAGGGGTTTCACTTGCACTGGCTGGGAAAACGCAGAGTGGTGCTAATCAAACACACGGAGTAGGGCATAGTGATTTGTAATGCACGTGCCTGCATATAGGTATCAGTCCAGTACAGCGCCAGACCGTGACCAAGACTGCCAGAGGCAATCCTGGTGGGGTTGGGGCTGGCTGCACAAATAGGGGGTGCTATTGCACATACGCAGAGAGGATAGCAGTCTAAATTAGGTGATGGGCTCAGAAATTATAACAACACAGACTAGCGTTCATGTCGGGAAATAAAAAAGGCCTGTTTCAAATGTCAGAAAATTCCCAATGAACACATTTGGAGAACAAAGTTTGGCGAACGAGCTCGTTTTCAGTGATTCATAATCATGCCATTACATCACAATATATTACGACAAGTCAAATGGTTGAACCAATTAGATAAATGGGAAGTGACAAAATTAATAGTGAAAGGGGGTGGGGGAGGGGAAGAAAACAATTGTAATCCGGGCTTAAATCAAAACCGGATGTGAATTGTTTTTCTCGTGTATTTTCAGTTTTCATCTGTTCTATGGACTGTTGTAGGGTGGACGGAGGGCCAGAGAAGCGTAAGGGTGCATACAAATTGTTTTTGAGCGCATAGAGGGGGATTGTGGAGACGGATGCTGACGGCCTCAGCTGTGGCTAGCATTCGACACTTTGCCGGTCTTGATTGCCGACTTCGAACCTTATACAGCGCACGGAAGGCCTCGGCCACGTTTACTGCGTGATTAGTCTGCGCAAGGTGTGAAACGACAGCGCTAGTGAGTGACTTAACTGCTCCAGTGTTCAACCATGCCGGGTGGTGTTCACGGGTGCGTTATGTTCATTCATTCACTTGTTCCTGTGGAACAACGTATATCGGCCGCACGACCTGGCGTTTGTCTGAACGCATCCGCGAACACCACCCGGCATGGTTGAACACTGGAGCAGTTAAGTCACTCACTAGCGCTGTCGTTTCACACCTTGCGCAGACTAATCACGCAGTAAACGTGGCCGAGGCCTTCCGTGCGCTGTATAAGGTTCGAAGTCGGCAATCAAGACCGGCAAAGTGTCGAATGCTAGCCACAGCTGAGGCCGTCAGCATCCGTCTCCACAATCCCCCTCTATGCGCTCAAAAACAATTTGTATGCACCCTTACGCTTCTCTGGCCCTCCGTCCACCCTACAACAGTCCATAGAACAGATGAAAACTGAAAATACACGAGAAAAACAATTCACATCCGGTTTTGATTTAGGCCCGGATTACAATTGTTTTCATCCCCTCCCCCACCCCCTTTCACTATTAATTTTGTCACTTCCCATTTATCTAATTGGTTCAACCATTTGACTTGTCGTAATATATTGTGATGTAATGGCATGATTATGAATCACTGAAAACGAGCTCGTTCGCCAAACTTTGTTCTCCAAATGTGTTCATTGGGAATTTTCTGACATTTGAAACAGGCCAAAGAGCCGGCCGTACTGATAGAACTTAACAAGTACAATAAGTTCTGTACGAAACTGGCACTAGCGAGAGCTCTTATTCAGTTCTTGGATGAATGTCTCAGGGAATCTGTATTTCCAAAACAGTATTTCACTTTGTTGAAACGAAACCCGATATACGTTTCGAGCGTGGCACCTAAGCGTCAATTGCTTAATGAGCGTGATACCGTGAGTAACCATATTGTGGAATTAGAACGAACCTTTGTAGTATCTTCTCGTGTTCTGGATCACTTGTCTGTGGATGAAAAGCAATCGTTCGGAGATTATGTTCAAACGGTTGTGAATAATCAAGTTGTTCGCAAACGACAGAAATTGTTCTAGCGGATCGAGGGATCGAAGCCAGTGAGTGAGTTCCCGTCAACCCCCGAGAGCTTCGTTCACAATTTATTTGACCTCCAACTAGACAAGACGTTGCTAGGAGTTTTATCACTGGGACCAAAATTCTGCTGTCCAAGCAACCAGAGCAAACAACTAGATCTGAAAGTGGAATTTGAAAACATTTATGCTCAACTGTCGGGTCTACTCCCATCGTCACAGCTGGAGCTACAGAACCTAAATCCACATTAGTGAATACATGTTATCAATACCATACAGCTAAGCCGTCACCAAGAGGATAACTGAGAACAGTTCATATGCAACGATTAAGAGAACTGAAAAAGAATAGCGATGTCATCATATCGAAGCCGGACAAGGGAACAGGTATAGTGCTTCCCAGCAGGTTAGATTATATTGAGAAAATGGATGCCATTTTGAATGAAACATCTAAATTCGCGAAAATGGTCACAGAAAAAGACAAGACACAACAAGTGGAGAAGTCTCTATCCAACTTCCTGCGACGTTTGAAACAAAGAGATATGATAAACTCGGCCACATTTGAACGGATACGCCCTACGGGAACAACCATTCCCAGATTGTACGGGTAACCGAAAACGCATAAGAGTGGAGTCCCATTAAGACCTATCCTCGACATGTGTAATTCACCATACCATACGGTGGCTAAATGGTTGGCAAAGTTGCTGGAACCGGTAAGACAGGCAAAGTCGAAGTACAGCCTCGAATTCGTAAACTGCGTGAAAGACCTAAACGTGAAAGGCTGTCGGATGCTTTCATTAGACGTCAGTCCACTTTATACCAGCGTCCCAATAGGTGAAACTATCGATTACCTATGTGACTACATTTAAAGGAACACAATTGAGACAGGCATACCCCTAGAAGATCTGAAGCAGTTGCTATTTTTCTGCACATAAAAAATTCAGTTTAAATTTGACAACCAGATCTATCGTCAAAAGGATGGGGTAGCAATGGGCTCCCCACTCGGACCACTACTTGCGGATGTCTTTATGGCAAAGATAGAAAATGGCCCACTTGAATCTACAATCCAAAACTGTATTGTATACAAACGCTAGGTAGATGACATTTTCTGTGTTATCACTTCATCAGAACACAAGCCAACTGGTGGACAGCTTCAACTCAGCTCACACAAACTTACATTTCACAATAGAAACAGAGTCAGATAATACAATCTCCTTCCTTGACGTTCGGATGAACCGCCTTGAAGACGGCTCAAGCAGCCGGTCGGTACATAGAAAAGCAACGTGGAATTGGCAATACATTCACTTCCACAGCTTCGTGCCTCTAAAGATTAAAAAGAAACTAATTCGATGCCTCACAAACAGGGCAAAAAGAATATGTTCGGAGGACACCGTTGAAGAAGAGCTGCAAACGGTGCGAACAACTTTCATCCAAAATGACTACCTGGACCGGCTAGTTGAGAAGATAATGCGAGTTAAAGTGGAAACCCCAAGGAAGTTTGGGGTGGGAAGAAAGCCGATATACATCTCTTTGCCATTCAAGGGTGATACGTTGGCAGAGACTGTGCAGAGAAGATTGTCAGGGGTAATCAGCAAAACTTTCTACGCAGCTAGGCTCCAGGTTCTGTTCGAATCTCGGCCGGCATTGCTTTTGCAGTTGAAAAAAAATGCCTGATTCTGCAGCCTCATTTTGTGTTTATTCATTCACTTGTTCCTGTGGAACAACGTATATCGGCCGCACGACCTGGCGTTTGTCTGAACGCATCCGCGAACACCACCCGGCATGGTTGAACACTGGAGCAGTTAAGTCACTCACTAGCGCTGTCGTTTCACACCTTGCGCAGACTAATCACGCAGTAAACGTGGCCGAGGCCTTCCGTGCGCTGTATAAGGTTCGAAGTCGGCAATCAAGACCGGCAAAGTGTCGAATGCTAGCCACAGCTGAGGCCGTCAGCATCCGTCTCCACAATCCCCCTCTATGCGCTCAAAAACAATTTGTATGCACCCTTACGCTTCTCTGGCCCTCCGTCCACCCTACAACAGTCCATAGAACAGATGAAAACTGAAAATACACGAGAAAAACAATTCACATCCGGTTTTGATTTAGGCCCGGATTACAATTGTTTTCATCCCCTCCCCCACCCCCTTTCACTATTAATTTTGTCACTTCCCATTTATCTAATTGGTTCAACCATTTGACTTGTCGTAATATATTGTGATGTAATGGCATGATTATGAATCACTGAAAACGAGCTTGTTTGCCAAATTGTGTTCTTTAAATGTAAGTGGAGGATATTGTGGCCAACATGTAGGTATTTGAAGGTAGACGTATGGAATTTAAGATTTTCAACCGGGATGGTTAAGGAAAGCAAATTACTGCCGGGCAAGAAAGCTGAGGGGAGCGAAAGCCAGAATAAATAAGAAAAGAATCGAAGATTGAAGAAGTAGGGTAGTGGGCGATGGAACTTGCTGTCCTAGGCTCCAGCACCACTGAACCATTTGATACCAGGGGAAAACATCAATGGCCAAAAGCCTTTAGCCATTCTAAGGTCGTTTCATATGGCTGCCCTAGTACGGTATAGCGAGAGAGGCAGCAATTATCTAGACATAGTTGCAAAGACCGACTAGTGAATTAGATAAGGCAGAGTCGTATGGGGGTCAGGTGATAGTAGGTGAACGTGAGTGAGTGGCGAGAACCGGCAAAACTGTATCCTACTGCAACGCGGGTTGTGTGCGGTATACTTAAAAGAAGTGATAATAAATGGTGAGCCTGGCGTCTGTTGTTAGGTAGAAAATGGTAGTTTTGGTGTATGGTGCTATTACCCTAGTACTGGAACCCGTTTTCGAAGGCTAGCTTGACGGATAGCAGAGAGCAGGAGGGGAGACAGAAGCTAGGGTTCCAAAGTTCAATGCCTTCTTTATAGGCTTGATCCTCAGATACGCTGGCGTTGGTCAAAGATACCAGATGACCAACAGTAAGTAGTGATTTTAGGGCACGTCTAAACTGGGTTACTGACGCGCATTTGCGAATAGTAAGAGGTGGCTTATTCCAAAGCTTTGAGTATTTAATAAAAAAGAAGTTTGATCTTATTGCTAGCCTCGACAGTTAGACGGTGAGACTAAAGTCTCTGTGACGCAGAGGTTTGGCTGAGGGCAGAGAAAACTGTACAGATTTGGTAGAAGTGAACGCAGATAGATCAGTAAGTCTATATAAGCAACATAAGTTAGGCCTAACATTTCTCAGCCATAAGAAGTCGAGTTCTAGTAGAGTGCGTTGCTCTTTATAGCTCATTGGAGAAGAGTATCCCATTTGCTTCTCGGTGAAGGCACGCTGCACTACCTCAAGTCGTATCCTACCCGATCTAGACATTCCGGAGAAGATTAAAGGGCAGTATTCGAGGTGGGTCTAGCATGGGTTTGATATTTAGGGAGAATACTGTCTCATTTTAAATGATCTGAGAACCAGGCCTATTTTCTGTCTGGCTCTGGCCGTCTGTAATGAGACATTCCGAGAATTGCAGGTTAATAATGTATCGAAGCCCAGAATCCCTCACTGACTAGCTTGGGGAGATGGGCACTTGGTTCGGTGACAGGCTTCCGGGAGGGACTTGACATCCATGGGTTGTGTAGATGGTTTTAGAGGTCGAGAAGCACATTTGCCATGAAGTGCACCATCGATCAAGTTTCTTAAGATCATTATCTGCTTCAGACAGCGCTGTGCGTCTTTTAAATTGTAAGTTAGAATAGTAGCAACAGTAATCCTCCTCCAATCCTCCCGTCCTGACAGACTGCTCTGTGCATGCCCAACCCCTCCGGACAAGCCGGGATCAATCTTTCGCTCTGTCGCAGCCGTGTTTCGGCGATAGCTATGCAGTCGACTCCATTCGATTCGACTACGAATTCCCCACCTATTGCCGATACTGCAAGCATTACAGTGCACCACGGGCATTACTTCTTTTCACCGTTGTTCCGGGCATGGGTGCATTTATTTCGCACTCAGTCTCTGCGCCCGTTTTCACCCTAAGTTTTTCGTTTCACTCGGGCTTCTGATTTGTGATCCACCAAGAGCCCTACATACGGCTTAGTTCGGTGCGGCTTTTTCCAGCACCTGATCACCTCTTGCGGTCTCCGTCTAGTGTGCTACTCTTGGTATGAGGAGCACTATTGGTGACTACGAATGGGATGGCCGTGTCTGCTGCACTAGTTGGGTTCACGAGGGCGCTTCCGTTTCTGGTGGGTCGATAGTGACCTCTCAGAATGATGCGTTATCTGGTTCTATCCTAAATCCCCCCCTGAAATTCAGACTGCTTCTGTCAGCCGCGGCGAAGAAAGCATCCCGATATATGGATTTCCAAAACTCTACCAGGGTAGGTCTTCCCGTTGAGTGCTCGCCACCGTTGGGCCTCCAACTCATCAGGAGAAATACCCTCTTTATGGGGGCATGCAATGGTACCCCAACTTGTCTTATTAGGACAGTACCACCTTTGTAGCAGATGCCGGTTACTTAGTGGTGTCTTCCCACAAAACGATTCACTTGGGCCCTTTATAACCGCATTTCTATTGCTTTCCAGTGTTACACCCGTGCTTGCCTCCATCCTCCCCATTACACCTGTTACAGAATCCATCTGAGCATGGGGCTTTTCGTTTTGTGCAGACTGACTTTGAATCAGATAAGACAAGCCTTCCGCTTCTAGCTCAGCCAGATCCTGAAAAACTTTACATGACTACTTATCTGCCATACATTTTCCTTCCATTTTGCTGTGCAAGTATGCTGCGCTACTTGACAGAATCAGCAATAAGCCTCAGTTGGGCCGCTCCGAGATATCAAGGTAGCTCCTTAATCGTGCGCATCTACTCGTTAGGTGTTTTTCTGGCTTTCTTCTGCCATGGTTTCTCTCGTCCTAGAGTGAGTTATATTTTCCTCCTTGCTCTACACCCCAAAAGTACCCAAGTAATATCATCATTCCTCCTAAGGAGCACCAAAGCTTTTTTATATTTGGCCACATTCCCAATGGAACCAAAAAGGAGCAAAGTTGACGGCGCACGCCTCCCCGTTCTTATAGGGCACATTGCCGTTGACAAGGCGAAAACTCCACCCTGACCTCAGGCTTTGCAGATTTGGAAGTTCTGCTAGTAATTTTGTTGTGCTGGGTCTGCTTGTGCCTATGCTTCCAGAAATGCTGTTTGACTGGAGCAACTAGTTTGGCAGACCCACAAGCTATTCGTTCAGAGATCTACAGATAAAGTAAGAGAATGAGAGAGGATTCCTGTGGGTTTGAACGAGAGCCTCTAACTCTAGGCCCAGCAGCTACAATAGCGCAGACCGACTGGTACGTTGGTCCACCTTTCACTAGTGTCGCAGATTATTTGCCTATTCTTGGTCTTGCCGCCAATGTCCCCGCTTGTTATGGTTCATGGTGTTGAGCTTGGTGGTGAAAATTGGTCGCTCCCTTGCGCTCGCCTTGGAATTACCGATAGCTTAAGTGGACAGACAGTGTTTCGCTCGATATCTGCCGCTTTGGGCTCTGAATTTGCAACTGAAAGGTTTCTTCTACTGATTGAATGAATACATTTTTGTGATTCTGTCTCTGGGCACAGTAATTTTTGTCGGTCCGCTTGTTTTTCTGTCTCTTGCTAGTTCGGCTTCTATATTTCTCCCGAATTGATGCGCTTTTGCTTTTCTCTTCCCTCCAAGCAGCCCAAAAGTAGCAGTGTAGCGCAGTTCCTACTGCCCAGTACTTCTCAACTGCTTCTAATCCTCCATGTCTGCTATCAATCCACCAAACTCCACAGGCCACCCCGTTCCCTCCAACATTCCCCCTATGCTGACGCCCAGTTGTTCTACCACTCAGCTGTCCCCCTCACTGTACCAGTTGCTCCAGCTTGGCCGGAAGCCACCCCATCTGAACTTCTACCAGCCTAAACGTTCAAGTATTTTCTTCGAACCTGATCTTCCCTCCTCCCGGTAGCAATAGTTCAACTTTTTCCAACTTACGCTGCCCCCAATGTGCCTCTCCTTTACCTCCCGACGATGGCATACCTGAAGCTCCATTCAGTTCTCCTTCCCTTCTGGGTAAACTCTTACGCCTAAAACATAGTCCTCGAAAACAGTCAAGACGTTATATTGATAAAGGAATCCTGGTTTTCTGATGTCACTCTTCAAGATCAAATATCTTTGGTGGGGTACAGATTACCAAGAACCAATAGGCTGGACCGGCTAGGTGGTGGTTGCCTAGTCTATATCAGGGTAATCTATTCTAAACCCTTCTTTTATATGCTGCGTCCGATCTTGTTCCCATTCTCCCTGGTTTCCTATTGGCCTCCACAACACTATTATTTACAATGGACGCGTATATTGCTCGCCAAATTCCCCTAGTTTCTTGTTTCCACTCCTTGTTGGACCTTTCTTTACATCTTTTTCCTTCCTTCCGGAACCGAGCTTATAGACGATGACCTTATTCCTTCCCAAAACTTTTGACCTACCTTCTCGGCTTCCCCCAATCTTATAGACCCAATTTCTAGGATTCATCTTGGCCGCCGGGCTTAACGTGCTTCCGAACCTGCCAGAAAAGGGAACATACCAAATCTGATATTTTCTTTCATCAGGACCCTCATCGTTTTGTCAGTAACAACATTTCCCTGGCAGTGACCATAAAATAGTCGTCAGCCATGTGCCCCTTAGTGGCCCTACTAATACCTCACATCCCTCCAACAATACACACCTGTGCAATAATTGGACTTTGAAAGCCACACTTAATAGCCGAAAGGCTGAGACTATTATTTTCTCACCCATGGCCTTCAGACTTCTGCGGATATTTTTTACTCCGTTCTTGCCGGCTGTCTGAACAAAATGTCTTTTGCTTCTCCGGCTGTAACTTAAAAAATCCCCTGTCTCGCCACTCCACAGGAAGCATACTAAGCTTCCCAGGCAGATACATGAGTCCAAAGATTTCCCTGATTTCATTTTTGTAAACTGCCTCTATGCGCTTCTTCAACTACAAGATAACACGCTACTTCGCGACCAAGAAGCTGAGGCATTGAATTATGCAAATAAGTGTCAATTTTCTTCTTTGTTACGTAAATCTAAGAATGCTGATATCAAGACTGTCTTCCAAAGCCTGATTCTGGATAACTCATCTATCTTGTCCCCACCTTGCATAACGGAAGCCTTCAATACATTCTTTGCCTCAGCCATGGATCCAGCTACTGCAATTGTTCTTCGCTCGTCTTTACCCTTTACTGACTCTGCTCCCTCTACCATACCCTTTGGTGGCAGGGGCATTACTAAGCTATTATTATTCAATAGCAAATCCTCCTTTTGACTGGGCCCCGATGGCCTACCACCAATTGCTCTTGTCAATGGCGGACCGGATCTCCCCCTTTGCTGCTAAACCTCTTTACCCTTTCACCTGATGGTAGCACCGTACCTGCTCATTGGAAAGAGCTCGGTAGTTGTTCACCTTGCATAAAGAGGGACTTTTACACGGGATATCCAATTATCACCCTCTAAATCATACCCATATTTTATCCAGGATAATGGAAACGTAATTAAAGACCACATTATTAACTACTTATCAAGGTTCAACCTTATTTATGAAAATCAATATGGATTTCTCCGTTCACGGTCCCGCACAACCCGCCAGTATGATTTTTGAATCACTTCACTGGCTCAGTTGAAGGTGGGAAATTTTTGCTGTTCTCTATTCAGGTTTATCTAAGGCACTTGAACATGTACCACACTCTTGCCTTGTAACAAAGCTAAGGTCATTTGGTATTATCGATCCAAGACTTTATTGGTTCTTATCTTAACTATCTCATCGTTTACAAGCTTTTTTGATTACCGGGCACACCTCTAGCCTCAGGCCTGTTACTGGGGGTGTTATTCAGGGCAGTGTCTCAGGCCCCCTTCCTTTCTTCCTATACACGAATAATATGTTTCCTACAATACTCAATGGCACGCAGCTCTTGTTCGCGGACGGCATTAGGACAGCCTAAATATTTTCGCCCGGCAACCGCAGTACTACCATCCCTAAAGTCTTCGCTGACCTGCCGCTCTTGATGAACGGTGCTGAACCTGAGCAATGAAATTCTCCGCCGATGAATGTATCCACCTTACTTACAAAAGCCAGGTTATTCCAGGATCCTCACGCACCGGCGGTTCACCCATCGACAGCCAGCCCTTAGTTAGAGACCTTGGTTTAAGTTATTCTTGCTTTTTAAACTTCTCCAAACGAGCTGTTTTCCAAACGGCGGAGGTTAAAAGGTGTCTCGGTTTTCTGTTCAGATCCTTTCAGCTTGGAGAGAGCATTCTTCACATGTGAGTAGTGCATACCAGGCCTCTTCTCGAATATTCTCCAGTGGCTTTCTCTAGTAAGCGAAAATCGGACAGGATTGTTAATGAATGCATTCAGAGAAGACTCACAAAGCAGCTTACTTGTTGGTGGTTGGACTTGAACTACAGGGAACGATGTTCATATCTGAAAACAGAACATTCATGGCTCCGATGCATCAAGCTCGAAATGGTACTTCTATATTAACAATTGACTAAGCAATCTTATTCATCCAACCTTTTACGCTTCTAACCTGATACGGGATACTTGCTCCGTAATAGACAGTATACTATTACCACACCCTCTGTGAGGACTGTTCTACGTTCTACGTTCTTTCACTTTGCGTACTCCAGAATCTGGAATAAACTCTCTTTGCACATCAAGTCAACTCAGTCATAGTATGCATATGTGCATGTTACGTATGAATTCCTTACTGTTCCAACTATTTTGCGCCTATTGAAATTTCGCATAACTTAAGGCCAAGCTTACAAGAAAGGCGTCGAATTTTACGCAGTTACTCTGATTTTTGAATTACTTTGCCTTCAAAGATCATTTGGTTTTTTTTCTTCTCGATGCTGGCAGCTTTAAAACTAAGAATGATCTTTTTGACAGTTTTTCTTTAAACTTCACCATCAACCTGTGTGAAACATGACTGCCTCCACCAATAGTTTTTCCGTAACAACTTGTCGAATCCTCCCCACTTCACTAATAAATAAGTCCTTCCAGATGCGCCCACATTTTAAGGAAGGCCACCGTAATACTTTATATAATAATATAGTTTATTTTGGAGACGCCTGAAGCGTGCCTTATGCATGCCTTATACGCCGTCAATATCCTTCACCTGCTTCACAATTTATCACTATTATTTAGTTATATCGCTTCTGCGGCCCTGAAACCGACATCAACGAACAAAAAGGAACTGCTTCAATAACTACACTTTGGTCCACCACATATATATATATATATATTACTGTCCAGTAATCAATAGCAAAATCATGGTAAATAACCCAAAGCTTCTTGATGTCTTTTTAATTACGTTGCCAGTTTTCCACATAAGGTCCCACCACATATACTCCTACCATTCTGTCAGCGATTTTGGGTAGAAAATGTCAGTCTCCTTCCTCTCACGTGAAGTGGCTCATTAAAGGAACTCAACATCTAGCCATGACGTCACCAATTTTTCCCCCACCATATCCTTCAGCTTAGTACTTTCCATAATTTCATGCAAACTTTTATTTTTTTGTCCTTCTCGTGGATTATTCCAGGTCAAATCTTAGTCTCGTTACAGAATCCTCTAGCCCCTATTTGTCCTCTTCCTTTTTCAGTCTCATTTTCCATGGCCTGATTTTTTTAAGGACCAGCTGCTTCCATGACTCCTTGCTTCACTAGTAGCGATAGCCATCTTCGTTCATGTTTTTAACACTCTTATAGTTTAACCAAGAGATGACTGCCAAGTGCTGCTGCCATTAGACGGTGCTCTTGCTCATTCCCTAACTCGGGCTAACAAATGCAGGCTTGCCACTTTCTTCCCCCATCGCCCTTTATTTCTCACGGGCTGTAGAGAATACCGTTCTGGGTAATATTTTTGCCGTGCCCAGCATTGAAGAAGCATGCAAGTGGTCCACGTAGTACAAAGCATAGAGGAATGCGTTTAGTAAGTGGACCGCGAACAGACGGTTAGCAACGTTACACACCTTTTTCCCTTTCCGCTAACCGTTGATCCTCAGCTTAGGCGTGCCTAGATTCCGTTTTCCTTTCTTATTTCGTTTTCCAGTGATCCTCAAAGTCGGCCAATCAATGAGGTCGTTGCACTGATTACCTTTCTGGCTGGTGCAGGCGGATAATAATGCTACGTGATCGCCTGTCGATCGCTGCTTCCATTGGTTCTGTCGTCCAAGTTCCCACGACCTGACCGGTTGATTCTGGGTCATATACCATTATTGCGGTTGCTCTATCACCTGTAAAACCATTATGCCTGTCCCAACGGTGCCGGCGTGGTCCGGACTCCAGCTTGGGCCGGCTCACACCGGTGTGCGGGCCATCTGCAACAAAGGGCGAGTGCAATTAGATGGTGTATCGCACCTCCTGTGTTCACTTCACGAAGAGTTTTTCAGGTTGAGTGTTCAGTACACGGTCAGTCGCACCCACTAGCACCGGTTGCAGATGGCACGCCCTAACTCTGTCGGCCTCACCGCATCCATTCCTGTCCGCCGCAGATTGAACGCTTCTACCATTCTTGTTTCTCCACGGTTGGCCCATCTATCGTTCTTGTCGGTACTCTCATGACTGTCCTCTTATGTCTATCTTATTCTGTATGCACACCCACCAATTCTGCCCTTGTTCCTATTGTTTTTCACCATGACAGCCCTTGCCGCTTGATATCCCTATCGCTCTATCCGTTTTACTCTACCTCAGCCCGCAATATTTCATTTCCCACCCACCCCACCCTTGCCGGCCCATTATCCCTATTCACTTAGTATCTCCCTATATTCATAAAGCCCATTGGTTGCATTCTTATACCTCATTAGCTATCGTTTCGTAATATTCTTTTGTGTCCTCCTATTTGCTACTCATGTTATTACGCACCAGACCCACTCTTACCTATGATCAATCTCCATATAAGAACTCGTTGTTCCAACCTTTGCATCTTTTACAGCCGCATTTGTCATCTTTTCACCACCACCATGTTTCCCTTGCTTGGCTTCGCTATTCTGTATATCTTCCTATTTGGTAGTGCCCCAACTAGCAGCTTTCGGATCAATCCACTTGTGCAATCACCTGCAAGCAGGCAGCTTTCCATTTCCATTATCTCAACTCCGACGCACACATCTCCTGTGCCTTTTGTTCCTTCACAGGTTTACCCATCCAGATACTTCCTCCTTGTTTTCTCGGTCTTCCTCCAAGTCAATCTTCAGGAAAAGGACTTGACTGGTCATCTCATACCCGTTTCCCCTCGGTCGGTAGTCTCGTCTCTTGTTTCGTATATTGCTCGCCACTGACATCTTCGGTGTGCCCTTTAGGCTGCTCTGCCCTTCCACTTTCCGTCTGAATAAATTCGTCCCTCCTCTTTCATTTTCATGTACAGTTTCACAGCACATGTTCATCCACTACCTGATCTTTCTGATCCTCTACTTTCTAACTTCTCCTACGTTGTTCTATGTTACAACTGACGCATCTTCGCAGCTCAGTTCGTCTCACCTATACGTCATATTTCTGCACTGATATTTCACACTACTCCAACCACTCTGTATTTTCACTCGCCCAGCTTTCTCTAGCGATTTTCGCAGCTATGATCTTCTTGCTGCATGGTGTGCTTCCGCTTATTAATGCTCCACTCTCCTTCCACCATCACCACATGTCACTCCTGCATTATTCAGAGTGTAAGATTCACTCTTACCTTTTTTCTTCTATCCTTTAGGTCATGTTCCTCCGTTTATCAATTTCTGCTTACAGCCATTACTTCCGCGATTCCAAAGTCGCTTCGTTTTTCTTGCGGATCCCCCATGTTTGCCAGCCAAAAACAAATTCTTCGGGATTTATCGAGGTTGATTATATACTGTTTGATCTAACTCCACCTGTCTATTATAAGCACTGCTAATTCCGTTTTCTGTCACTTCATTGCTCTTTGCTCCTCCCATTCTTATGTATATATAAGTGCATATATACTTATATGTGTGCATTCATGCATTTCCTCTGCATCCTCCAGTTATTTGCCGGCTAGTTTTCTTGCCCCCACCCTACTGCTCCTCATGATAACCTTCGATTTTGTCTACGTCTGTGCCTCACATTTACTGTATCTCGATTCTTCCGCTCCATTGTTGCCACCTGACACACTCTTTACGTTCTGCATTGCCCGCCCCCTGTTTTAAGTTGACGTGGTCCGTTTATTGCAACATATGTTACTTCATAGCTATCTAAGCCCTTGCCATGAAATTCAAACTACTTTATTTGTTCTTCATTGTCTCCCGTCAACGTAGTTTTTCATGCCATTTGTCGGTCGTCCTCATGTAAGACTCTCAGGTCCCAGCGATCTTAAATTGGCTTGGCCAGGCCCTCCATAGGACCCTGGCTTCCAGACTCACTGGGCACCTATTTGAATCCATCACTGTGTTCACTTAAACCCCCTCTCATTTTTAGTAAGCATATATTTATCCCTCCCGTCTCCCTCCCTAATCTACCTAACCTTGTTTCTCGTGCACATTTCTAAATTTTTCACGAAAGTTTTCCGTCCATTTTGCTGCTGGTAAAAATTTAACCATGCTTCTAGCATGCTTCGGGAGTCTCCAAAATAAACCCTTATTAGCCTTATTCCCAACCTCCATTTTTGCTAGAATCGGGCTGATCGTAGCGAGCTGTGAAGGGACCAGCTGCTAAAAATCCTTTCAGAGAACTACCTTTCACTGATTTCGTAGAAACACCTAGCTGTATGCTTCTTTTGTGGGTTTGAACCACTAATTCTTCTGAAGTGACCCTTGTTTATTCGCTTTCGATGCGCGACTTTTCCATATCTTAGCAGGACCTAGGCTATCCACGTGCTGATCAGTCTCACATCGCGAACTTGATCTTATCCTGAGATTTGTGACCTCATACTTGGGGTCCTTAAGCTTTTTGAGAGGTTATTCAATTGATAATTCAGCAACACATGTGCCGCGAATTCTTTTTGGTTTGGCTTCTGGATTTGTGCGAATTTGATCACGCACTTCTCAAAAGCGTCTTACAAAGGGTGATGTCCGCCTGTGTCTGGTAGCCTGTGTCACATGTTGCGTAAACGCATGCTGCCGGACTCACTGCAGAAACATGCAGCCCTCTTGTCCCCTTGGCACCATCCCGTTTTCCCAGTTGATTTCTGGCAGGCGAAGACCATATAAAATGGAGCATTTCTTTGTCCTTGTCAAGACTGGGTCTAGCGCCTGCAAAATCCTGGCATCGTTCAAGAGCATATATTGACCAGCATATAATTTAGAGGAAACAATAAAGGGATCACTGTTGCCTCCAATACCCGATCTTAGTGTAGCAGAAGAAGTGTACACGGAGCTGCGAACCCCTAATAAGATGAACTCCTCTGTCTGTGTCTACATTGCGTCTAGCGTCTGCAAAATCTCGACGTCTTCCTCATCTGTCACTAGCGGTGCCCTGTATATACAGACGATGCAGACTGTCCACACCTCGATCCTGATAAAGCAGGACTTCTCCTACACACTACTGGAGATTAAGTTGAGCAGAGCCTCCCTGTGGCCTATGTCGGTCCGTGCTACTCCGCCCGCTCCCTTGTCTGTAGGCAGCATATCCCTGAAAGAGCATTTTGTCAGTATCTGGCTTTATTCAAGTTTTCATCAACGCAAAGCCATCAGACCCCGCGATCCTAGTCGTCATCTCCCTCCGTTTTCCCGGGAGGCAAAGGGCGTTTGTGTACCAGGTCGACAGTCCCCTGGTCCACGCTACTGAACTCATCGCGAATTTTACAACTGGGGTACCCCCGGACGCAATCTCCGAGGTGATGCTTCGTTTTCGCCGCTATAGGTGTCTGCGGTGCTGCATTTTGAGTATTAAGTGATGCTCTAGATTTCGTGGCTTTTTCGTCCCCACCCACCGGCCTGGCGTCGGGCTCCACGTGAACAGTGGACATACTTTCCTTTTGAGTCACCGCACCGATGCCCCGGGTTGGTCTTGCGACCACCTCGGCCTAGCTGGTTTTCTTGACCCTTCCCTCTGGTACCCCCACCTCCGGTGGTTGCACTGGATTAGACTTTTTAGGCGTCTCCTGCAGGATCGGGCTGGCTGGCTGCAAGTTCTCAATACTAACTAGACTGGATGTCCTGTGAGTTCTCCGTTTTTATTCTGTTGAACTACTTGAACTTTGGTTTGTTGTTTACCGGCGTCTAACGCCAACTTGAAGACCTGACTTAACCCTTGGGCTTTGGGTGTTGACTTATCAATAAAAATCATCTCCAATTCTGCAATATGGAGAGCCGGCCACTTCAGATCAGGTGTGCTCGTTCTCAACGAGACTATGACATTACCCCGTTTGACAAATGCCGGAATGTCAGGTGTAACCCTAACTATTCCCTGCGTGCTGCCCTCAACTGCTCCTGCTCTGGATAGCAGCATATCTCTCCAGTAGACACTGGAAAATAATTGCCAGGGTTCGTGGCGGCGCTGGTTGATTTCCACACCATAGTCCCACTTATTCTATGGCACTCGACTATTGGTGCATTGGAGGCAGGCCAGCCATCCTAAGAAAATCAGTCACGTGCCGGCGGTTTTCATCCCTTCTGATTCTACTGCTGTTTACGATGTCTTTCCTAAAGTTATTAAGTAGCGGTCTTCTACTTCTGTCTACAACGACCTCCGTGTCACGCTTGATGCGTTACATTTAAGCATCTAGGCGTTCAACCTGCTCCTTAAGGGATTCTACTTCCGTCAGGAGGCTTTACTCACATTGAAGGAACAAGCTTCCCCCTCCTCTTTACCTTTGCATTTGGGTTAGCTTTTTTGTTAATTTTCTGCTTTGCCATACCAGTTTCCTTCCTCGCTAAGGTACTGATCGGCTTTGCTCCCTCTAGTTTTTATTCCCGATTCTTAGCCCTCTCTCCTTTTCCTAGTTCCCCTCGAATTATGCATTGGCACTAGCTTGCGAAAGCGGAACAGTGAGCTCATATCCACCCTAGGGATGCCAGCCTGTTATGCTGCTCGAAGTCCTCCTCCTCCATCCTGGAGCAACTTTGGTGATATCAATTCCATGTTAATGGCACCGGACTTCCTCATCTTTCACCAGGTCCATGACTTCTTTATTGCCACGGCTCACTGCCTGACTGAAAGGTATCAACTTCTTCTTCATTCGCTTTGGCAGTGATAATCAAGCGGTCCTAAAAATAACCATGTCTAACACCAACTGGACGTAAGCACAACATTTTAAAACAGGCATAAAATTCTACACCGTGAAAAGTGGCCGCGAAAGACGTTACCCCGCATCAGTTACACTGAAGTCAACAAAAAACACCAAATAATACACTCAAAACTACAACTAGTTCGCAAAGAGAAAAAACTCCTAAAAGTATGCGCTTCGTATTGCTAGTATTATGCGCCAGTTTGGGCGAAATAAAGTCTGCTGTTTGACGAAACAAGGCAAGACCATCAGTTCTAAGAGGGATTTGAAATTCGGGCCTCAAGATCACTAGTTCCTTGTCCTGATGTTCTGCACGGGTTCGGGGCTTTGTAACCAGTTGTCTGCATCTTGACTAAATCTTTGGTCGTCTGTCCAATTTGCTGGGCCGAAACGAAATTAAGGGGGCCGGAGAGGGAAGCCGGGACGAAAACAAAGTAAACGTGACAACAGACAGTTTGTCACCATGGGCAGAGCCTTGAGATAATTGAGAGTGTATCATTTACAGACTTATTGCGGATTGGCGATGCAAAAACACTTCCACATCACTTCTACTTTATATTATTTTTTGGAGAGGGATTTGCTGGGGAGGACCAATGCAGATATCTTTCGTGTTCTGAAGACGGTTTTGTGCTGCGGGAGAACGAAGCTCTCTGAAAGAAAGTTCCATGGTGTAATGATCCTATAGCTAGAATAGTTAACTCCTAGAGAGCCGCTTAAAGCCGGTTCAGAGACCTTCCCGCTGTGACCACCAAGAGAATAGGTTGGACTTTGGTTACACGAAAAGTGTCTGCAGCTAAGATTCCCACCCAGAGAATGGAATTGGCAGGGGATTAGGAATTTGCGAATTCTTACGGTTACTGTGGTTGGCCCTCGAAACTGACAGGGAATTGGAGGTTAGACGAGCTGATGACCGGAGCTGGAGAGCCAGGGTGTGGATTGTTTCCAGAGTCGCGTGCCCCAAGAGGGCGACAACTCTGTATAGGTCGGAACCAGGAGGGATTTAGGCGAACAGCCAATGAGTAATTAGTCCGCTGAAGGGACTGAGGCTAGCCCTAATTCTTGATCTACTGAGGCGATCGGTCAAAATTTGCTTGACGAGGTGAGCGTCTCGATGAATGACCAATGGGCATCACCCAAAAGCTCTCCAGAACTTCTGAGGTAAGCTCGTGTTTCCGGTATGTGGAAAGATGCTTTGAAGTACCATTGTGACCCTTCATAAGCCTCTGCATGTGAACATAAAAACGATTGGAGGGGACAGCCTACCCTAGTAGAAGGCTAGGTACAGGAAATGGATCCTCCTAAGGGACGGGGATCACGCTCTTTAAAGACCCAACAGCGGATGCCCATTTATAAACTAGGCGCCCCTGATCTCAAGGCTCGTAGTTAGGTTTTGTTGTGTTTGGTGTTCACGAATAGCCGCTACATCAGTCCCCGTTTAGAAGAACAACGGAGTAGGGCTCTTTCGGCCTAAGAGAGCCTTTTGAGTTCTAAAATCCAGCTGGAGTAACTGAGGTTGATTGCTGGAAATAAGCCAGACCGTTCCTACGTAGAGCAACTGACTTCAGATGAGGTCGGAGAAACTGGAGAACGTGCGCAGCAACAAAAACGAACCCGAGGCATGTGGGAAAGAAGAATTAAGCCAACAAAGAGAGCAGGGAAAGGGACATGCCTACCATATCTGGGAGAGGAATGACGAGCTCAGGCGTACGTCATCATTCACTGATAGGCCCTAATGCCTGGAATAGCGTTCCATTTCATCAAACGCAACTTTCAGGTTTTCAAAGTTTGAACTACAGGAAGTTACATTGTCCGCATACGTGGCAATGTTCACTAGACGGTTGTCGAAAGATGAATTATGTAGATCAAGGTTAGAAGAGCACCCAAGACCGATCCTTGTGGGACACCATTTGTTACTGAGGAAGGCTGAGACAAAACAATCCCCACCCCGACTATAAAGGTGCCGTCTGTAACAAAGCTGCTTAAGATGTCCAAAGTGGAACTGTAACCCTGTTTGGTTGCAGCCTGTGAAGGAGAAGGTTATGCGTAACCTTGTCAAAGGCCCTAGAAAGATCGGTAAGTGCAGCTTGTGAGAACAGGCCATTATTTCAAGCTCCTGTCAGGCTACCCATGACAGTAAGCATATTGGTGATGCATGATCTGCCAGGAAGAAACTCTTGTTGAGAAAAGGAGAGGATCCCATTAGTATGCCGACGGGAAAGAACGGCACTCTTGGGACTACGACCAAAAATTCTGCCGGTGGTGCCAGTCACACTAAGGGGTCTGTAACTAAAAGAAATGTACATTCTACCCTCCTTTTGGATGGACGCGATGACTGCTTTTCCTAGCCGATGGAAAAACTCAATTTCCAAAAATAGCTATGACAGAGATGCTTTGAGGAGCTGCCAGTGTCCACTGTTTCCTTGAGAATGCGGGGGTGGGTTAAGTGAGGACCCATGGAGTTATATCGGTTGAGCCGACGAGAACTTTGTGAAACTGCACCAAGGGGAGTAGTGGTATGGCTAAAGTCAGTGGCCAAAGACACTTGGTGCTTTGTGGGGTGGGATGACATCAAAAAGGAGTTTAATACTTCACTAAGTTTGATGTGGGCCCCAGTCATTTGGCTGGAAGTAGTAAATGGGGATCCGGCGTGGTCTTTGAGATCAAGCAGCGTCGGAGCTGTGCCCCTTGGATGGTGCCTGTACTGGTAGATAGATGTTCCATTGGCAAGTTCCCGGGTGGGTATGGATCTTTGAATTACCTTTTGACGGAACCAAATCTTATCATTGGGTTTGTCACTGACGTCATCTTTATCACAAGCAAGGTGTGAGGTTTCATACCTAGAAAAGACTTGTGGGCACTCGCTCGGTATGCCTCTAATGGAATGGAGGAGCGACCGCCGACCCTTCCGTGGAAGAAGAAATCTGGGGAATAATAACTCATCAGCCAGGGAGATAAACTCTCTGAGGTTCTCTGCTATCTCATCAACAGATTTTCCTGGGTCGGCTGAGTTTATCTGGGGGCTAGCGAATGCACTGGCTAAGTAAAAATTGGCCCTTTCAAAGGGTTCCAAGATTTTGCTTCCTGAGGAAAGAATAATTCACTTCCCAATATAATTGAACCCAGTAAGATCATGATCTCCTTCACCGGGAAGTATGAAGCAATGTGCCATAACTTTTTGGAACCATTTATTAGTGATTGCCAGGTCTACAAGGGAGGGAGTATGTCCCGGGCGACATGAGATCTAGAGGGGGCTCAACAAAAGTGACAATAGGGATGTCATCTTTTTCCCGGCCGATACTGGGTGAGTTGAAGTTACCAGTGATCAACAGATGGAGAAGTCTGTGCATCTCTTCAAGGAGTCCAAGAAATTTACGAGACTTGGGCTACCGGTTAAATTGCGTGTGTAACTTCGATAGGTTACGCAAAACAGTAGGATGACCGTCCTAAGGAGTGTGAAGACATCCCAAAATATAATGAATGCGTGAAAACGTGGGAATTGCTAGTGTGGTAGGAGGGGATAGAATTACCGTAGTATACGATAACCCCACCAGCTCAATCTTCGCTAGAGTCCTGCCCGACTATGAATCATTCCGAAGGGGATATTTTAGCATCAGGAATGTTAGGGATGAGCCGGATTTCCTGTGGGGGCCGTGACTAGACGTTGCTTATCCACTGCAAGCTGTCGGAGCCCCGGGCTCTTGTTCAGAAGACTCGGGCGACTTTTGCAAAAACGCCCAAGCACATGCTCAGGGGTGTCAGAACCGTCACAGACAGCTGATTTTGGGCTTCAATAAGGGGAATCAGGGAAAGTTGGGGGAGAAAAGAAGGTCATTGAGGATCAGGAGCTGGGGATAATGGGGGGGGGGGCTGGCTGAGGGGTAAACAATCTTGAGAAGCTTTCCGTAGGTTTTGACATCTAGTAACCTTGGCAGCATCATACCAGGGGGACTTTATAAATTCCCAAATTTTTAAAAAGAATTTGTTGATTTTTGTGGTTCACCTTCGTCTGCACCACGGGATTCACTGCTCTGAGTCTTCTTATTTATAATCCTTTTTCGCTTTCTTCTTTTCCGATGCTTTAACCTTCTCACCGTAACATACCGTGGAAATGAGTGAGAAGTTGGTATACGGGCTCGGACTTGAAGGATTTCATCTGTTAGTACTAGCTGATTACCAACTTAAGAATATGGGCTACCTTTTGTTGACAACAGGGATTTTGTAGCACTATGCCCACAGATGCGGGTGCTTTCCATGACGGGGATCGAGTGACCAGAAAAATATCGGATGATGGACGTGGAGCTCAATCTCCAGGGGGAGTTACCTGGAAAACGGGCGACAGCAGAACCCAAAGATCGTCTCTTGGTGGGGTAGCTGCCTTGGCCTTATCATTGTGCAGCCTCGAGTGCAGTGGCCTGTCGATGGGTGGTAACCTGGGTCCCTTTATTTCCTCTCTGCGATTTCCACCTGGGGGAGCAATTCACCTGGCTACTGTCATGGAGCCGTGTGCTTGTTCAGTCCGTTGGACTACCGGCCAAGCGGACCTATCTACAAGAGGGAGAGAGAGCTTAAGGCAGCCGAACACCTGAGCCTAAGAGTCATGGGGCGATCCAAGTTGGGAATGCGACCCTAGATGATGAGTCCCGTTGAGCTTTTCTCAGTGTCTTGCAAACTGTTGGTGGCTTCAAGAGTTCGCTGCTCGGATAATAACCAAACCTCAATGGCCACCTGGGACACAAGGAGGCATTTGATAACCATGCTTCTCAGGCTGGTTATACCACCCATGAGGGTGCGGACAGCAGTGTTCAGTTCATCTATCTCTGCAACCTGTCTTCGAACCTCATTTTTTGGTGCATCTGTTGACAGCGCATTACAAAATACCTTCACTTTCGGACTTAGCGTGAGACACTTGTCACAAAAGGAGACCCACTTTGCGTCATGAGGATAAAGGCCCCGGGTTTTTGCGAGGAAGTGGTTATTTCCATTATATGGGAGGACGACTTCAATCGGGAGAAACTCAGCACACATATAAACTCGCTTAAACGGAGAGGAAGAAATTGTCTTCTCAAAATAAAAATGCTTCAAAAAGGCTAGTTTTAGAGAGAGAAAAACAACCGCACGGCAGGTGTATCATAGATCAGGTCAAGTCGGGCCATGAGGCTTGTGGCTCGGCCAACTAGGGCCCAGATTCTTGTGCGTGAGCCTAAGTATATCACCCTGCTCCTAATGCAACAGAATTTCCTCGGCACTTTGAGGGCGGAGGATTCAATGTCAGAGCGAAAAAACTAGTTCATTGTTCAAAAAACTAGGGACTCATAATATGAACAGGCTGGAAGCTAGAACACAGCACGAACAAACACTGAGTCGGGCAAGCAGCAGGCTCTGGTCCTTGAGGCCATCTGAAGTGAAGAACATTACACACAAAATGAGAAACAGGGGAATTTAATAGAGACAAAGGGGCAAAAGCTAGAGATCGTTGGAATTATGGAATTGGGGAGTGTGGGCGAGGTTGAATTGGTGTAAATGCTGAGAGGCTCAGGTCAAGTGGGTCTCAAAGAAGGGCAGAAAACCTGATAGCCAAGCTTTTCCATAATGGCCTTGAAGTGGGTGGAACTGCGTGGGGGCATAACTTCTTCCTCAAGTTTATTCTACGATTACCTGCTCTAAAGGAGAAAAGATTGTCCCGAATAATTTCCAATGCTCTGAATTCCATCAGTCTCAGACTAATTCCCCCCAGCGCCGAATCGTCGTCAATTTCGAAGAGAGTTACATTGTTCACTGGAGTCCCTTTTGGCTGCTTCAATGTTTCAAATAAATTCCCACTCCTCCAACTCCTCTAAAAGGAGAAAAGTGTTAGGATTTTCAGTATTTCTGTACACGGTAGATTTTGGAGACCTGTCAACCTTAGTTGCCCAATCTTCTGAGCCCACCGATCCCTAACTAATGAGGGAGCCCATGCCCACAAAACGTATTCCAGGTGAGGCCGAACAGTGGTTGTGTACGCTGGATTATGACCCGAGGATTTCTGGGCTTAGCCATTTTTAGGGGTCGACGCACGGTCGTACTAGCCTTGCTAGCTGCGGCTCCACATTGGGCTGAAAGTTTTAAAGGTCTCATTGGAAGCTTGAGCCCAATTCGCATCCAGTTTCTCTCACCTGGAGCTTCAGAGGTTCTCACGTGCTGCAACAGAAATACGAAAATGTAGCACTCGTTCCAGTGGTCATGATAATGCGGCTGGATCCTAGTTGTTTGAACATCCGTTTCCCCTTATCAAAAACAAGAGAATTTCTGTAGAAGTAAAAGCTACCTCAGACCCCACCGAACTATGAGACGTGATAGCCCTACAAGCAGTCTTCGTCGAAGGTGAGATCCTGAAGCTCATAGTCTTTGTCTAGCTCTCTAGACTGCCGTCGTGGGGCTTGCTTGGATAATACTGAAAGCTTTCTTTCTTTCTACTGCGTCCATAAGCACTGCTTCTGGTGTGGCAGTGAATGTGGAAGACCGGAAAAGGGAAAAGAAAGATAGAAAATTATTATTGATGGTGAAGAACAAAATAATATTACTTGGAAGTAGAGGAATTCGGGTAAGAGAGGTTGAACGATTTAGACACCGGCTAGAATTGGCGGCGATGCTGGCGTCGTGCAGTCTCGTGGGGGCTACCTGAGTCCAAGTACCGCGGGGATGGAGCACCAGCGGATGGCAGTAGCTCACACTAGCTATGGCCAAGAGGTAGACCCCAGGTTATTGACTACTTCTGGGAGTTGTCCAGGTCGAACTGTACGTCATTATCAGTGGGGCGTCCGACAACTTTCGAATCCTTCGCAAACCAACTGCAAGGAGACTTTGGCTCTCACAGGACAAATTCCTGTGGAGCCCTACTACAGGCGCTTGCAAAGAATGAGGTGGCCTTCTTTACGCTGAAGCACAACCCCCAGTTTCTTGGCATTGTTAACCGTGCCATCACTGGGGTCACTGTTTGTAAACTTCTAGTTTAGGGATTAGAAGAAGGTGGCTTACCGAGTGAAACACCTGGAAGTCCAGATAGCACATCTCGACGCGTTCACTCTTGTCCAGAGTTTCTGCCATTACATCATGGAAGGACAGTATGTTCGTGAGGCATGACATACACTTGAAGGAGATGTGCTTTTCTGCTCCAAGCAGGTCGTGGCTGGTAATGCGAAGAGCGGTTTCTTCCATGACCCTTTCGTGACCTCCAAGACCCCGAATACAACTGGTAGAAGACCTACCGGGCAATAATTTGAGGCTGGGTCTCTTCGTCCACTCTTGTGAATCGAGAGTAAAGGAGCCACCTTCCGGTCCTCCGGTATCTTCCTCCCATCGGGATAAAGGTTCAACAATGCTGACAGGTAACGCTCAGTTTTATCAGCTAAGGGCTGTAGGACAGCGGGATGAATGTTATCGGGCCTCGCGGATTTTTGCTGTATCAGGCTGTAGAGGACTGGCTTTGCTCCCTTTTGGAGTGGTAGAGAGGTCCCCCTCAGGGTTTCCGCGTTTAGAACGGTTTCTCTCATAGCCTCTTTGAATTGTGCACAGCTAGGGCCTGTCTTAAGCAAATTTTTGCATTTCTGGTGCTAGTCAGCTCCAATCTGGCGTAGTACGCCATTCGTATTTTAACAGCCGAGTTTCGTAGCCTTATGTACTGTCACGAAGTGACCTCACCTTGACGTGCTGTGAGGGCTTGCGCGCCTCCATGATCCAAAGAGCTATGCAGGATGGCTTCGTTAAGCCGGAGGTGCAATCATACCTGACAGGTCAATGGGTAGAGATCAGACAAGGTTTATTTGAAACATTGGGTCCCCTTGATCCAGTTCATCAAAACAGATAGAAGACATAAATTGCGAGATGCTAGCATTTCTTTTAATCTTCTCAGTCGCGTACGTAAAACATGCGATTTCGTGTTCAAATGGAGCACAGAGCAAAACAATGGAGTAGATAGTGTCAAGCGAAACTCGGAAACGATTCGGTAAACCTGATTGGTTACCGCCACGGCAGGCACACATTGTGGGTCAACAGTTTCTGTGCACACAGTGGGGGCCTAAGTCTACTTATCAACACTGCCTCACAGAAAGCTAGGAGCTTTGGGTTCCGATTCCATGCAATCACTCGGAACGCTTGACCCGGATCAATCCGATGACGAGAGGTCACAAGGTGTTTCGCGATCGATGAAGCCGGGTTTCTAGTCGTCGTCTGTTGTCCGGGTGGAGGATGACTCATCCACTGCACTAACCACTTCGGTACATGCTCCCCCATTCTTTGACTGAGGCAACGATCCGTTCTGCCTATGTAGGTGTCACCGCAGCTGCAGGTGAACTGATAAATGATGTGAGAGGCATTCAGGTTCGCGACTCTGTTTGAATGTGCTTGGAGGTTTAGTCGTTTGGTGGTTTGCGAAATCTGCAATTCAGCCGCCAAGTAGGTGCGCTTCAGTGCACACTTTAGATTTTGGCTAATCCGATTGAACAGATGATCCCCTTTAAATGGCAACACTAGAGTAACTCGTTTCTTCTCGACCGTGTCGACTTGTACGGTCTTAGGCCTTTCTCTTTTGTGGATCTCAATGAACTTTTGCGGGTATCCATTGGCACAAAGAGTTTGGGATAAGAACTCTTCTTCCTTTTTCAGTTGGTCTACACTGCAGATTTTTCGCGCTCTGTGGAACAGGGTCTTGACCAAGCCTCTTTTGTAGGCAAATGGAGCGAAACTGGAGAACTGAATATATTGTCCACTCCATGTTGCTTTACGATGGATAGTCTTCTGAACTGTCCCATCTGCACGTTTTTGTATCATGATATCCAAAAAAGGGAGGCTGCTGCCACTCTCTGTTTCACATGTGACTGATAGATTGGGATGTATGGTGTTCATTAGGTTGAAGAACTTAGTGAACCGTTCTTCCTCAGTAAAAATCAAAATATCATCGACATAACGCTTGTACAGGGTAAACTGGATGATATTCTGATGTACATTTTTCTCAATCATCCCCAAAAAGATATCTGCCAATGTGGGTCCAAGAGGGCTACCCATTGCCACACCATCAATCTGTTTGTATGACTGTCCTTCAAAATCAAAACGTATGTTTTCTGTACATAAGAGAATGAGATCCCTGATGTATGTAACAGGAATCGGTAACGTGGGTTTGAGTGTTGCTACCATGTCGCACAAATACTCTACCGTTTCTCTTAGGGGTACACTAGTGAAAAGTGAATCAACATCTACAGAAAACATTTTTTGAGAACTCACGGATGTTCGCTCCAGGATATCTGATAGTTCAAATGAGTCCTTCAGACAGTGTGATGTCATGTGCTTTCCGATGGGAGATAGCATATCCACCAGCCAGCGTGCCAGTTTGTGGCACGCTGAGTTCTGCATACATAAAACAGGCCTCAGTGGAACATCAGGCTTGTGAATTTTCGGAGAACTCCTCAGTTTTGGCGTTTGGGTGCCAATCGGTTTCAGTTTTCTGTATAGGTCCTCAGAGATAAATCCATGCAAGCGTAATATCTGGAGGTGTCGTGTGACCTGTTTCTCTACCAGCAAGTTGTTCTCTGGGGTCGAATCCGGAATAAATCGTCGTTTGTCCCCCAAAGTGCTATCCATCTTTTTAAGGTAGTCTTGTCTCTTCATGATGACGACACCTGATCCCTTGTCTGGTTGAAGAATTACCGCATCTTTCATCTCTTTCAATTGTCTAATTGCAGTGTAGTGTTCTTGTGATAGACAGCATTTTTGTCGGACAGGGGTTGAGTTGAATACTCCCGAAAGATTGACCAATTTTGCCCTAAACCAACCTGCTTTGTCCTCTGAGGCCGGAGTCAGATTTTTGACTTGGTCACTTAAGTTTTCGAATTGAGCTTCCATTTGTAACTGGTTGAGGTTTTTCGGAGGCAACTTGAACTTCAGACCTAATGATAGGACTTCTTTTTGTGCTTTTGTCAGTTGTAACGCGGAAAAATTGTGCACATAATTGGTTGTATCTGACGGAAACATTGGTACCTCTTTGGGATTGCAAAGTCTCCCATAAAATTTTTCCATAGTTTTGGTTCTGGTTTTTGCAACATTTCTTTTGAGAAATTTTCAAACTTAATTCGACACACAAGTGATAGACTTGATAAGATGAATGCAAAGCGTTGCTGTGTTTCTCTGAATTTTGTTATCTGTTCCCGGGCCACCCCAGTATGGGAGTTCGCGATTCTAACTAGGTTCGCATTGTGTCTCGGTAGCTTTGCGTTTGACAGGATTTTCAAAAATTGGTTTGGAAACCGGCAAGTAGATAGGCATTCGTTCAAAAAGTCAACACGTATCTTTTCCGCTGTGAGTTTGCAACGTAACGTCAACAGACGATCCAAGGCTCTCGTGATGTTAGCGGGGAGTCTTCGTTTGAGAAATTTGAAACATTGGGTCCGCTTGATCCAGCTCATCAAAACAGATAGAAGACATAAATTGCGAGATGCTAGCATTTCTTTTAATCTTCTCAGTCGCGTACGCAAAACATGCGATTTCGTGTTCAAATGGAGCCCAGAGCAAAACAATGGAGTAGATAGTGTCAAGCGGTTTAGTTTCCTGGTCCTCCAGGTTGGGGGTTGATTTGAGCTGGCAACTCAATCGGAAAAAATCAGTGGAAGAATAATTGATCCAAGCAAATGGGCTTCCACTAAGCCATCCCGCTGCCTTGCGGATAGGTTCTTGTTAGAACTAAAGGCTTTAGATGAGGACCCTAATCGTTCTCCTGCTTTGTGGCCGGACACCATAGCAGTACCCGTCCAACATCTCCCACCTCCTATGAACTGCACGAATACAAAGAATTCTATACTGCATCGGTCGTCGTGCAGAATAATCAGGACCGCGCTGCCCATTACATCGAGCGGGATGGGTAGTGATAAGTGGGCTACTGCTCAGAGTTCCCTCTCTTTTATTCAACCTTTGTCTTCCGTCCTCAACCACCTCTCTTTGCCCCATCTATCCACCCATAATGCTCCCACTGATAACACGGTCGATGCTCGCAACGATTCACTGTCAAATAGTATCGGGAATAATCCTTTGTCTGGTAACTCACTTTTCCTGAAGCCTCGTCAGTATCTGACTCTCGGCTCCTTCAACGTGCGTACACGCATACAGGCCGGTCAGCAGGCGTGCCGGGCGCTCACAATAGATTCTCTGAGGATTGATGTCTGCTGCTTAAGCGAAACGCGTATCCAGGATTTGAGCAGTGTGATTCAACTAACTGCTCCTGGTATCTCATCGAGGTATATTCTGCGCACCTCAGGAGACGAAGCAGCTAGAGCTGTGGATCAACGTGGTGTAGGAATTGTCTTGACTGACAAGGCTGAGGCTGCAGTCCTAGACTGGATCCCTGTTAACAGTCGTTTATGTGCTGTGAGACTCCAAGGGTCAGTTGGCGTTCGAAAGGATAGTTGTGTTAAGCGCAATTTGTTTGTGATCTTGGAATACGCCCCAACGGACTGCAGCTCAGACTTGCAGAAAGATGAGTTCTGTGATGCCCTCGCAGCGGTAAAGGTTCTGACATTGTAGTGCTAGCTGGTGACTTCAATGCACAAGTTGGTAAAATCTCAGTGCGTCAGGAGCATGTTTAGGTGGGCGCTGTGCTTTACCTGCCGAACGTACAGATAACGGGGATAGACTTCTCCAGTTTTGTACAGACAATCGACTGTTCTTGTCTAGCACCAATTTCCGACACAGCTCGCGTCGCACAGCGACATGGCGCTCTATCTCTACAGGTACTTTGAGTCAAATTGATCATATTGCCGTAAGCTACCGGTGGCGCAGTTCTGTTCAGAACTGTAGATCTTACTGGTCCACGTACGTAGAGTCGGACCATGCATTAGTTTTAATGCGATTATCTCTCCAGATCCATGGTCATCGTCGCAAAACCGAAAAACCGATTAGCCGTGCAACGTCTGTGTGATCCAGAAGTCCGCACCCGTTATGAGCAGAAGTTAGCACATGAGCTAGGATCCACGGAGAACAGTAATGTAGATGAGCATTGGGCTCATATCAAACAGGCGATGCACGTTGCCGCAGGTTTTGCCTGTGGTCCTAGATCCGATGTCCATCAAAGACACTGGATCTCGCAAGAGTCGCTGAGTATAATGGAGCGTCAGCTCTCGAACCGTAAGGAGATGAATAAGATGTGGAGAAACCTGCAAAGACAAATTACGAAAATCCTTAAGACTGATCGCGGAAATTGGCAGGTCAAGGTAGCCGAAAAAAATGGAAATAGCAGCTGCTTCAGATAACAGTCAAAAACTGTTCAAGCTTATTCGTGACACCAGTGGACGGCGCATTTAGGTCAGTGAAACATTTTACGATTGGAATATGGAACCCATCCATAACAAACAGCAAAGGCTTGATCGATGGGCCGAGTACTTCAAGGAACAGTTTAGCTGGCCGCACATTAGTGTAGTTACTCCTGTGTCGACAACTGCGACTCCTCGGGTGGTATCACTTGAGTCACCATCGGAAGTGGAGGTAGAGTCATGCATTCGAACACTAACGCGAGAGAAAGCCGTCGGTCCCGACGAACTTTTTCCAGTTCTTTCCAAACTGGGTGGGAATATTTCGATAAAATCACTTACCACTTTGCTCCGTGACATTTGGAACGAGGAGAGTATTCCGGTGATATGGAGCGAGTCATTGATTGTTCCCACCTTCAAGAAGGGAATACGCAATGACTGCAGTAACCATCGTGGGATTAGCTTAATTCTAATAGTCACCAAAGTATTAGATTCGATTCTGCTGCATCGTCTTACACCGGCTCGCGAGAGGAATGTCCGCGAACAGCAGGCTGGATTCCGCCCAGGTCGAGGATGCGTCGACCAGAATTTTACTCATCGCCGACTACTTGAAACGCGTCACACGCACGTCCGACCGACACTAATACTTTTCTCAGACCTGAAAGGCGCCTTCGATTCTGTTGATCGAACAGCGCTCTTTAGTGTTCTTCATCGAAAAGCTATGCCTCAGAAGTTCGTGAACCTAATGAGATCATTGTACTCTCATACTTCTGGCCCCGTTAGAGTTTACGTTGATCTATGCGGTCCGTTCGAAACGACCAGTGGTGTTCGACAGGGATGTCCTTTGTCTCCGTTCCTGTTCAACTCTGTCACGGACGAAATGAAGGAGAGTCTTCCGTAGGCGTCGAACTAGGAAATAGTGGAAAGCTGTGTGACATAGATTACGCGGACGACTTTGTCTGCTTGTTCGAATGCACGGAACATGCTCAACGTGCACTAGATAGACTTGCGAGAGCTGTAGCTCCATGCATGCGCTTTGCACCTTCAAGGTATAAGGTGATATTACAAGACTGGACGTCAACGATTCCGAGCTTGATGCTCGATGGGGAGGTGCTGTCAGTTGTCGATCACTTCACCTACCTCGGCAGCAGCGTGACGATCGACGGGAGCGCTGTAGTAGAGGTGAGCACGCGTATATCCAAGGCTCGAGCCGCGTACGCTGGACTGAAGCACTTGTGGCACTGACCTGATATTTCACTGAAGTTGAAAGGTTGTGTTTACTGTGCTGCAGTGCGTTCCGTTTTGTTGTATGGTTGCGAGACTTGGAGTCCGCATGTTGAAGATATTCGTCGTTTTAAGGTTTTCGACCATCGGTGGTTACGTAGTATCGCTGGGATTGGGTGGAATAGCCGAGTGAGCAACGATGAGATCACAAAGCGGCTACTGGGTACTAATCCGGAGAACGTTTTGTCACAGCGTAGCAAAGTTAGTAGACTTCGTTGGTTGGGGCATGTTTGTCAAACATATGTCTACCTCCTAGAGGGTCGAAGAGACCACGTGGAGGTCAACAGATGACGTGGCAGCGAGGAATGAAAAAATATGCAACAGACTTGGAAAAAGTTGGGGTCCAAAAGATTCGTCTACCAGTTGGCTGGAGACCCTGAAGGACATGGCACAGAACCGGGAACAGTGGCTATCGTGTTGTCACTTTCTGTCGAATCAGAATGACTTATCGATGTGCGTTTGTACAGTTAGACTGTGTATTCCGTGTGCTGGATACTGGGGTATTACCTTTTCCCACCCGTGTCGGTCCACTCCCTGTCCATCTTGTATATTCATACTTTCTAATTCAGCGTGCAACATGATGAAAAAAGCGGTGGTCGGTGGAACTTGTCCTACCGTTTAACGCTGTGCGATGATGATGATGATGATGTACCGTAGGTGTCCGGTGTGGCCTTCAGTTTCCTGGAAGCTTTTCCAAGCCTAGAGCCTCTTTTCTGCCAAGACTTAGTCACCCCAATGTTCCACATCCTAAGTGAGCAAATTCATTTGCCAAAAAGTTTATTAATTTCTGCATGGTTCAACGCGCCATCTACATTTCCTGGTAGCCAATTCCAGTTTACCGACTCAGCCTTCGACACTAGCTGTTAAATTCTGGCAGGCTGAAGTTCCTCCTCTACTTGTCAAGGGGCACTGGGTGGCCCATGGTGTAAGCCAAGGGTAGCATCCCACAGTCACTTTCACCACTTCGAGCAGTGAACCTTGGGTCTCGCACGTCGAATGGGCACTGGGTTACTGCGACATGAATTAGGACAGAGTCTTAGCTCTCTCTTCAACGTAAGGAGCCGGCAAACTTTCAGGAAAAGAAACTTATCACGGACCACATCAATGGGGTAGTGGGCGAAAGAAGACAAGAACTTCCATCCGCTTTCCCAGTATGCTTCAGAGGCATTCAGATCCCCGACCACTAGGACCTGGTTACTCCACCCAATGATTTGTGGTAATTGTTCCACGAAGCTCTTGCTTTCTCTCGCGGTTTCTGCGGTGCGGTAGCAGGGGCAGGTAAAGAGCACCTTTCTATCCCCAGAGGTGATTGTGGCAGAAAATGCCTGGATTCTGAGTGCCGCAAAACAGATACATTTTACTTGCTGTAGGTATTGGGCGATTAGTTTTATTACACCTCCATCTACTGTGACAGTCTTCCTGTCTAACCTTTAGTTGGAGCCCCCGGTGGGCCAAGATGTCCCACGATAACCGTCATTTAGCCATGCCTTACAGAGGGCAATGTAGTCTGCCTCAGTGGCCTTCACTTGAAGCTCCTTTCACTTGTCGCCCAGGCTCCAGAAATTGCTGTAGAGTATAGATAAAAGCTGTGACGCTCCCGGGTAACTTTAAGTACTAGAATTGCTGCTCTCAAGCGTTGAGCCCGATTGCCGCGCTCATTTCGGCACTGAAGTTATTGATTGGATAACGGAGGGTATGTGGCATTTCATAAGGCTGCCAAAAGATGTTACTCTCCGGAGAATTTGAGTCCATGGTGTGAGGATTTCCTGTGAAGTACCTTGCGGAGAGCCCAGGTTCTGATCACAACTTGTCAGACAAATTATCGGGGATTTTTGATGCGAGAGTGAACACCCGTTTTCGGCTGTCCTATTTGGAGGTCTCATCGTCTAGGCCGGGTCTAAAAACGAAATTACGCTCAGTAGTGTTATCAGGCCCAATTCGAGTGTGCCTACCGGCGTAGGTGGACGTTCTCAGTTGATGCCAAGAAAAGATTCCTGTGGAGAAGGTTCCCGATTTCTACTAGAACAAGGCCCGCTTGAGTTTAATTTCCCTGCGCTCTAGCAGCATGACCCAATTCAGTGACACGGGCTGTGGGAAGCTCATACGTCTTAGATGTACCATATGCTAACGGACTTCCTGTTATCTCCGATTTGGTGCCCGCAGAAAGTTTCACGGAAGCATTCTATCGCCACCTTCCTTTGCCTACCCAGGGCTACCTCGGCATGTGGCTCAAGTCAGGCAATCACTCTGGTGACGGTCAGGACCTCATCCCATAGTTTTTGACTTCATCATACCGGCTGGTAACAGAAAAGAAAAGTGTCATAGTGTCAAAAGACGGTTCGTTTCTGGAAAACTGAGTCAGAGAGGGCCCCATATTTCCCTGTTCTATGGTCGTGCCTTTTAGACACCTGTCTGTTTCGCTCCGCTCATCCCTCCTTCATGGTGACCGGTTCCATCCAACATCCTTGACTTCTCATCCTGGTCGTATTCCGCGCGTGGGTTTTGGCGTT
This sequence comes from Fasciola hepatica, assembly GCA_948099385.1. Lineage (NCBI taxonomy): Eukaryota > Metazoa > Platyhelminthes > Trematoda > Plagiorchiida > Fasciolidae > Fasciola > Fasciola hepatica. The sequence goes on along the minus strand of CANUEZ040000032.1, from coordinate 178,983 downwards.
CCGTGTCTGAGCGTCCATTCGGCTTACTTGCCTCTCTGAGGATGATTTATGAAGAGTTTTTCCGGTAGTAGCCGATGCATAGTCTTCACACCCACTTTAGCACGTCTACTTCCCCTTACAGGTCCACCACCCTAGCCGGTAGATGGCGGCAAGTTCTGTGGAACAGTAGCTTGTAGAAGTTCCATCTCATGCCGTTATTAACTTCAAGACTACAGTCCCCTCAGGCTCACAGGACCCTAGACTGCGGGCATTATCCCGTGTTAGATTTTTCCGCTTGGCTTTGCAAACACTTGCGCTGACTCGGCTTAATGCAATGAAACTTATTGCAGAGACGGATCAGAGAAAGTTTCTAGAAACAGAAACATAGTCTAGCGGGGTGCAAAAACAGAGTAGCTAGGAAACTTGTTGAGTGGTGTGGGATCTGACAAGAAACGCGCCAGAAGTCCCCAGTGATGCGTGTGTGCCGAAAAAGGGTTCACCAGGATATTCGTTACGGTCAATTGCAGGTCCCTCTAGCTTTCCTTCTGATACGATTCCCAGAAGATACAGTCTTATCGATGCGGTTCCAAGTTTCGTCCACTCAGGAGTTTTTAGGACGGAAATGAACACTGTTAGCCTCATTTAAATTGGTCGAACTACCCAAGTAAATTCTTCAAGGATCAAAGTTCTTTCGTCGTTTTCTTTCTTCTTACCCAGATTCCCGGGGGCCTTTCGTCCAAAATTTCTCCTAGTGACCTCCTGAGGAGTGATACTTTACGGTGCGGCGAGGTTCGGTTGTCAAAACAATTTCTGAGTTGTTATGGGCAAAGTAGACTTTTCTACAACACTTTATTTTGTTCTGAATTTACCTCCACCCCATCTCGATCATCTCCCCATTATGATCACTGTGCTACGTGCACTATCAGATTACACGAAGTTGAGCCTATCAGGTACCTGGGAGTGACATAAGCACTGACTATTTCATGTTATCTCTTGTGCGTCCAAATTTCTGTGACTTATCCTTCTGGTTCAACAGCTTGTGCAACTCTGCATGACAGTTACAAACACACACCACTTCTGTCGACACCAACAGCACTGTTACTATGTGCGCATAAATCTATCACTTGTTGTAACTGTGATTGTCAATATTCTTGTCCTTTATTCTAATGTCATAATTTGAAGGCCTACAAGATGTGATGTATCCAGCCCGTTATGAGGCAGTAAAATGATCTCGCTCTGTGCCCAGGGTTCTGACATCTCATCTTGGTATGTTCACTTATTCCTGCTGTAAGTCCATATCCATATTTTCCTTCGCTTCTGAAAGCATTCTACGAAATTTAATCAGATTCTTACACATGGCATTTTCCATATTATCACTGAGGGAGTCGAGGTCTTCATATGGTCAGCCACATATATTCCAAACAGTATAATTTTGTTTAAACAACATATGTGATTCGTACTCGAATATCTATGAGGAACTTGTTGGCTTCATGTGGAGATGCATAGGATTCTATTCAAACTAACAGCTGCTTAACATCAAGGCAAATGGGAACATCTATATTTATCCAGTCATGATGCGGTCTTCTGCTCTTCGGCCCAGAAAGGGGCAGTTATTTGCTCCAAAATCCTCAACGTTAGATAGACAGGGCACCTCCACAATCAGCTCGTTGTACTTCACATTTTGCACTGTAAACCAGGAGGCCCCGCTCGCATGAGAGATGCAGTCGACGCGATAGATGTTGGTCCATTTTACTTGCTTGTTTTGATATCCGCTTGCATAGTGGTCACACGTTAGCTGAGCTCAGCCAGTTATCTCCAGGGTATAATACCCGCGGGTGTGTTGTAGTCAGCGTCATATATGCTCATGTACACAAGCTTTACATTTTTGCTCTAGCCCAAATTAGGTTAAACGGAATAGGTAAGCATCCCACCTAGAAGTGGACCCTGGGCTACCACGGGATCGAGTTTACAAGTGAAACCGTGAGCAGCAATTTTTCATCGCAGTGGTTCAAAGGCCCGGATTTGCGTCGGTTGGTTGTAAAGCCATCTTATATAACGGCCAAGTCCGGTGGAATTTCGGTGGTTTGTTGATGCCTCACACGGCCCTCTGGTCAAGCCCTGGTGATGAAATCGCGATTATGGGACTCGCCGCAACCGCATTATGCGTGCCTCGGTTAGCTTACAATTTTGGCAGAGTACAAACCACAGTGGTGTATTTTGTTGCTGTCATTCCAAACCAGCCATCTTCGTGGTGCCATCCAAACCGGGGAAAACTATACTTCTCACAAAACCAAAGAATAAATGCCGAATAAAACTGAAGACTTGTAAACTAAGACGGCAATAGCGATCCTCGGTTCTGCTTTCAGCAAAGGCGGTACTCAAATATTGCGGATGAGGTATCAGGTTATCAATTGCGGGTTCATTATATCCAGTGTTTAGTGAACTGAAATAAAGAGAAGGACCCTGAACCCCAAGAAGATAAGGACATTTCGGTAATTTTCATTCTTCTTGGAAGACTTTCGTGGTAGAAATGAATAGTCACAGCTGTGTCGCAAAACATGAGATAGCGGGTATATTCACTTCCAACCGTACTATATACACGGCGGTTAATCCAGTTTTGGCTACTGACATTCATTCCAGTAGAAAAAGTGGAAATCTAGCAATAAGGACCGTCACTGGAATTAGTTCACAAGCATACATAATTATACATATGTTTAAACCGTTGCGAATAAATGCTTTGGACATCCTACTGAGTCTAACAAAAGGTTTCCACCCACCAATTAGAAACAACTAAATCGTACCAGCCGGAGGTTCACGTGGAAGCCCCACTAAAGCCACGCTCAATGTATCTACTGAAAAATCCACTAGAAGAGTCAGAACGATCTTCTGACACTCGGATAACTTCATCGATCGTAGACTATCACAGGGGTTTACTATCTTTGAGAGAAAAGATACAACGAATTCGTCACCACAATCTTCATCATTAGGGAGCCTAAACAAACTATTAGGCACGCACTGCAACCTTCGTTAAGCCGACAATAACTGGGGAGAAAAAGACGCAGTAGAGCTTGCCTTGCCAGTCAAACATTATTGGGCCTTTTCTGTTCCACGATGTCACTACGTGCTATTTATGAATTTCAGCTCGCACTCGGCACTTAGTATTGAACGAAGCCCAATATGTAGGCCTCGTATATTCTAAAATCCCCTCAAAGGCTACGGCTTAATCCCGCATGAAGCAGACCGGCAACCAACTCTTGAGACTCGTGGTGGAAAACCACACAAAGGTGCCAGTAGGTCAGGCGTGGCAACCATCCAGACGACAGTGGAGTACTATCTACCAACATAGCAAACATTGACGGCGGGGATTTGGACCCCTGGCCTCCGAGTTGGTAATCAGATGCTCCAAACCACTCGAAACCAAAAGATACGGCGGCGAACCATGAACAGTGGCGATTTTGTTGCCACTTTCTGCCAAATCAAAATGATTGGTCAGTGTGCCTTTGTACTTTTGAGGTACGCATTCCATGCGTTTGTACTATAACGTTTTTCCACTTTCCCACCTCTTTGAGCTTGGCCTTTACTGACCTAAACCATTTGAGGCGCCGGCGTGGCATTCGATTTTCTGTCAAGAGTCGACTGTGCACTGCGTCGGTTAAGTCCGTTCTTCCGTACGGTTCGGAAACATGGTCACTAAGGGTAAAAGGTGGACAGGGATTTTTAGTGTTCGAGTATCGATTCCTCCGTAGCATTACCTGAGTACAGTGGAAATACCGGATCAGCAATGCTGGGGTTAGACGAGGGGTGCTGGGAGCCAGAGGTAAGTCTCTGGGTCATGTACTGAATCCAAACGGGTTATGGTGCCCGGGACGCGTTACGCATGCCCATCAAAAAGCTTCCCTGGCTTGCGCGTTCTTCCGAGGCGAATAGTGGCTGGAAGGTTAGTCGAGGTGACCAGTCCATGGTATGACAGGAAGACAGTGAAAGTCTGACCAGTGGAATTGGCCATTTAAGATGTTTTATGCAGCATGGTTTGTGCGGGAGAATGCCAAGACCTTTGCTTGTTCAGGCGTGAAGTTTGAAACACTCAGGTGGGAGAAATTGGTCAGTTCCGCTTGCAGTGCCCGATTTCACTTCGGTAATTTCGGCTATTTTTCACAGCCGAAGCCTGATGGGATTATTGCAGGATGTGGTGTAGTTGGTACGTTTTGTGGCTCTCATTGTAGTACCGCACGAGTAGGTGCTTCTTTGTGTGTCAAAATGAAGTCTTATTCTGTTGACGCAGGCTAATCCAGCAATTCGGTCACCATTATTCTTAAGGACTGACCGGTGCCGACCTTCCCAATGATATGTTGAGTGAATTATTCGGCCATACCTATGCAAGCTTTCCAATGTTGCGCTACGAAGGGCTAGTCGCGCCGCCAAACTTGGTTGGTTACCTCCTGCAAGTTATTGTACGATAAGTCCTTGATTGCGTCATCAACCGAAATGATTGGAGAACAGACCATAACAACCGCTGAATCAAGCAGAGAGCCCTCAAAAAGTGCCAAGTTAATCTTGGATGAGACTAGTTTCCAAGAGGTAATTGCGTTATTAGCTGTTTTGTCCAGAGCAAACGCTAAGCCTTTGAGATCGGAGTTGCCTTTCAACTTGCTGTGTTACAGAGAATAAGAAATGTTCGCTCACGGAACCGCCATCTAAGGAATATTTGAACCAGGTAGGTGGGTTTTTCAGAGGCCCGCGATGTTTGCGCGATAGTCACTTGGAGCCCGCACCATAATGCGCTGGTTATCGAGCCCTAGAAACTTTTTGACGTTCCAGAAGTCCATTTATCTATTTCCTGAGGCGAATAACTCCAGCCTGCTTTTTTCACCTCAACCCCCGGAAAAGAGGTGCTTGGCTGATCGGAGAAGCTGCAGCATGATGAGCTCGTAGGGTTCCATGGGTAACCATGAGGAGCCTCGGGAGTAAGGTACAAAGCTTTGTCCCCAGCTCTCTCAGCCTGTCTGTTCTGGCAAGCGCCTTTGCATTTGCATACCAAAGCGCAAACAGCAAGGCAGCAGAGGTTTCCCATGGAAGCCAGGGACCTGTGATACGGATCACCCTCATCTTCTTGAGTGCTGAACCAAGTGAGTTAGATGGTTTCTCTTTGTAGCTGCTGAACCGATAGATCTTTTCCGTATTTTTGGTGATATCTGTCTCTACAAGTCCAACACCGCATCCCCGAGGTATTTTAGACCGAGGCAACCCTCAGCCTCATTGAGCTTGTCTGTCGAGCGGTCCAGTGAGGAGTGGCTGCTGATGACTGCTTTAGTTTCGTGGGACTACAGGCCGGAATTGGGTTAACGATGGAAAAGGAGATAGAAGATGCGTCATGGGACCTCGTATTCAAAATACTCAGAGGTTTTACCGCTCTCAGACGCCTCATCCACATTTTGTGGTGGTGTCCTCGCATCCCGGTGTCGGTGAAAGGCCTGTGGGATATGTCCCGTTTGATTCTTTTGGTTCTTTGTAATTTCGATGTTATAATATTATCAATAATACTAATGGGTTATTTCGAGGACGCTTGAGGCATGCTTGGTTGGATGAACATGGGGTTCAAGGGAGGCCACAATATGCAGTCTTGGACACTAATTTGGTTATATGTGGCACAAAAGAGTTTTGAGTTTTCTGTGGCCGCATGAATGAACTCCCGGCAACATTAATTTTGTGGGTCAGGTGGACTGATCGACCAGTCTGAGCAAAATGAGCGTCGTGGTCAGGAAGCATAATCAGGTAAAGCAGGAATGGAATAGAAACGGGCGGTAATTCGGATAGTATCGGTATAAAGTCACAGGGGAGAGTATACTGAGAGAGAAATTTCCAAAAAAGGCTGTGAATGAAAACTGGAAAAGTCATTGGTAATGACGGACACACACCTGAACCAATGACTTGAATGACCTAGAAGATAGCTCAAATGTGTTACTGAAGACGTTGTCAGGTGTTCTGTGAGGAGAATAATAGCCTAAATGCTAAAGAAAGTCCGACTCACCACGAGGTGTTTACTTATATCCAGGGAGGGGTTGTGGAGGAAGCATTCATATCGCGGTGCTCAGCTGGTGATCGATCACGGGAATCTGGTGGAGCAAGGTGACGAAAGTTGACCAGTGAGTGGAATGCAGTTCACACAAAGGTTTGGCTTAGGTTTATTGGTGAACTGGAGTTGATGACTGGGTAGTCAAAGGAGTTGATACACGGGGATTTTATGAAATAATATAGGGACAGTGAGTAAGTTAAACTGTCAAGACAAGCTGACGATCGCGTAACGGGATGTACAGATAAAATTCTTGGATGGGTTAGCAGGGCAACAACCGGACGGTCATTAACTGACACATTTGTATTTAATTATCAGTATACTGTTAGAAAGTGTGCCTCCAAAGTGGTATCTGGAGCAGATGAATCATCGTGGGAAAATGACTGAAAGTATGGCAACTGTTGAAAGATGGGTGAAAACGTGATCGACCATCAGTTCATCTGGGATGACTCTGAGGCTGACATATGAGGAATGCAGTTTTCCAACGAAGTGGACATAATGGCTGTATATATGTTAGGTTATCCGACGGAAACAGCGAGAAGCGGTGCATCGCGGAAGCTTTCAAAAAGCTCAGGTGATTCAGTGACCGGGTAAGCCAAGGGAAGTCCAACCTGAGACATTGGGGAAACGAACGGATTATCAATAACCTTGGTTACGGGTAGCTGATCTTCAGCTGAAGATGTGGGAACGGAGCTCCGTGGATTTTGTCACAGGTATTCAGTCTTGATAATTTGCGGAACAGCGACAGAAGTTATTGGACGAAAGAAATGTAAATCGGTTGTGTATTTGCCTGGGTTCATTGGTGAATAATTCGAGAGCGTCAAAAGAGCGTCAAATTCGGCGAAGAATTGGATAAGGAAGGTGGAAATATAGTGACGGATAAGGTCATATCTCAGTGGTCCACATGAGAAACCCTCAGGACGTGAAGGTGATGGCATAGCTAGATATGCTGATGAAGGCCCGACATGGGACACAGGAAACAATCAACGACCGACTTTCTGGGTTTTGGATAATTCATAACTAACGCTACTGTCAAGAAGGGCGGATAATGACTGGAAACTTAGAAGATAATGCTTGATACAAAGAACAGGGGGCTTGAACCACACAGACGAAGCTCTGAAAGAGGGACCTCCTCATGGTTTGTAATATCGTCTGCAGTTTAGAGAAATGATATTTGAATGATGGTTTTGTTTATACACATTGAGTGGTGATATACAAATTTCTGTATGGGTGGGCGATCTCCTCAAGAGTTCACCAGGAGTTACAGTGTTCACGGTAGGGATATCCGAACATCGAAGAGTTATTATGTTTCGGGGTAGAGAATGTGGTAACTGGAAAAAGTAGAACGAAGGTGGTAATGGATCAATTCATGCAGATGGAGGGCATGTATCGATTTCGGACTTGGCCGGGCCTTTGGTGGATCACTACTGGAAACATTGCAGAAGACAACTAGAAGCTGCGATACAAAACGGGGATGTTATTTTTCAATCCGCAGTCAGTGCCTGTGGGTGAGGCCGGCCGTGCGCTGAACAGCCTGCATGAAAACCACTTCTGGTGACAGAAAGTGTGATCCGTCGGCCTAATTTCGCCCGCGCACCTTTGCAGACGTCCTGCTCGCCAGACGTGCACAGACCAAGGCAGTGAATCTGACCACAACCAGCACCGGTGGGCCTGGTTCCGGTACTTTTGTTGACGCCGAGTCGCCGTAAATATCAGGTAGCGTACGACGGAGCTACCAGGCATCAGAGGATCCCGGGAAGTGGCCAGCTGGGCGCCTAGGCCGAGTAAGTGACTGGCTATGTCTCCAAAGTGGTCAAAGTCATCCGAAGGGAGATAAGCGCGGATGAAGGCCTAGCAATAAAAATGTGAAGGAACGCAGTCTGTGATGCTGGGTATAAGCAGGAATCGATGAAAAACGATCAAAATGTGGTTATGCTCAGTGAATCTCTGGGGCTAGTTTTCTGATTATAGAAGGCAGATATACACTAAAACATTTTACTCAATTGCATCTATCATACACTACCGGTGTTTATACGATTCAGGGGGCAGTATAGTTTGGGTAACCATGGAAAGCGTATCCAATAAATTTCTAAACCGGTGGGTGGGAGTAGAACTGCGTAAGCCTAACGGTAGTTTGTTCCATAAGTTAGGGTACTCTGTGACAAAGAAAAGTGAATGTAAGCTAGTGTTTTACCTAGAGGCTGAAAGGGTGCTACCCGTATAACGTGGTGAATAGCTAGAAACAGGCGCAAAATGCTATGGATTGGAAGTGAGTGACCGGCTGTGAGGGATGTTATACAAGAAGATAAGGTTTAACTTCCTACGGTGAAGCCAAAAAGGGTTAAGTTTAAAAATTGAGCAGCGTTCTTTGTGACTGAGTGTTGAGTTCCATCCAGTCGGCAGCCTGATAAAGTTTCGTTGGAAGTACTCAGCACTGATTTTGTCTGGTTTGCGCACACTAGAGAAAATTATTGGACAACGTTTTACTAGAGGCCTTGAATAAGATTTATAGAGGAGAAGAATGTATTCTCGACTTTGGAAAGGGCAAGACTTTAAACCTGATCACTTCTTGACCTTAAAAACTCGGGGGGCCGAATATTAAGAAACGTCAACTTGCGGGAATGGCCCGGGCCGAGGTCTCGGAAGATATTTTTGCCAGTAATGTATAAACCTTAAACGGCTGGAGATCCTAAGGATAGGATGCGCCCATGTGTAATTACCTCATATTTGTCAGCGAAGGAATTAACCTGCCAAGCTGAGCACCATCTATCGAGTGCAAATGTCCTAATAGATATGTAAGATAGCCTAAGCATGACAGTCATGCTTGAATGTGTAGACAGCCTTGATGTCATCTTCAAAAACAAATGGGGTGCTACGACTCACTAGGAGGAATATGTCGTCTGTTCACTTGTGGAGCTGCAGAGAGCCAAGGACGTTACCCTGATTAACACCGCTTGTACTTGGTTTAGGCCTAGAACTTTGCCCATCTATTCAGACTACCTGAGAGCAATTAGATAGGTAAGAGGTGGTCCAAAATACTAAGGGGTCAGTGATACCAGTGGATCGGTTTCTGACCAATTACTGAGAGTGTAGCATGCGGTCATAAGCCTCTCACACATACAAGTAAAGTACTACAATAGCCATCCCATTGTCTGCCTTCGCAGAGGTGAGATTCAAATACTCAAGTTGGCAAGCTGCACAAGAACTTGACCAGAGGAAACTGCGTTGTAGAGTAACAAAAATGTCCGGTGGAAAGTAGCGCTTGACAATATTTTTGACGATTTTTTCAATAAACTGAGATAGAATAGGCGTATGGTTACTGAGACGGTATTTTGTTACCACGTGCAGTGGGCTTTTTCTGTGGTGCGGAATTATGGCTGAGAACTTCCAGTTTTCAGGCATCGGGCTTGAGTTCATTGATAGGTAAACAGGTCGAGCCATAAATGAGGTAAGTCAGGCCCGCTTTCAGTCGTTGCGGTGGGTGACAAACCGTCAGGTCTTGGGTAAGACGATGGCTTAAAAGTGGTACATACTCTGGAGATAAATGAAACCCCATCCTTCACTACGTACAGGGGTGTAGCTGTACCTGGAGGAAGAGGATGGGGTCACAATTGTTAATAGGGACCACAGTGGAGACAAAAAATCATATAAAGGTCCGGGCAATAGTGAGGGGAGTAAAAACGTGTACACTGTTTGTTGTAACTACGTGCGGGTTATCACCATGATTATTAGAGATTCTGGACTTATGTTGTAATGAGGGTAGAGGGGACTTATTTCGATCTAGCAGAGCCTTCTGTTCCTGGTTTAACAGTTTAGCTTCTTCAAGCCTTTGAACAGCAAAGAAGGTGCAGTTAAGTCGAACAGAAATATTCATCGTCATCGGACTGTGTAAAGCAGCTGATCGAGCCGGGCAGACCACTGCCCCTCCTAACATGTTGCAAACAGAAACAGAGAGAATGAATAAACAAACTGGACAGGGGCGGACCAGTAGGAGGTAGGTTCAGTGCTCTCAACCAGTAACCTGGCAATTCTGTGCTCTGGTTTTTTTGCTATCTTTCAGTATTGTCCAGTCAAGGGAAAACAAAGGAAGAATGAAGTGAAGAAGATCCAAAGCTAAGTAAGAAGCGGGAGTCACCTGGACAAGGATGGACTTCGGGTCCATCTACGCCACTGGCAGCAAGACCGCAGCATGTCAATTTTCGTCAACAGCCTTCTGGTAGAAGGTCCAAGTGTACCCCAACCAGGAATTCTAACAATTCTTACTTGAAACATTGGCTCTGCTCTACCCGATTCACTAGAACAGAGAGAAGATGTAAGTCGCGAGGTGCAAGCATTTCGTTTACTCTTGTCAACCGCGGACGCAAAACGTTTCAGTATATATACATGATACAGTATTGGGGTAAATGCAACAGTAAAGTAGGCGCGATCAAAAGTTCCTACAGCACGTACTTTGGGGAAGGTGAAGAAGGTCGTGTTAGCACCAAGGTAAACAAACATTTTGGGTCAATCGTTTTTATGTACAGAGTGCATGCTGATGATTCGTGATTGAGATAGCTTCACTGAACGCCAGCAGTTTCGGTGTTGGATTCCGCAACAATGTTTTGAAGCACTGGATCAGGTCAACTTTGTGACCTGATGCAATCTTATGTCTTGCAATCGAAGAGGCTGGCGACTTCACGTCGTCGTGTATTGCCCCAGCAGTTTGCGTTATCAAGTTTGACAGCTATTTGGGTATGTTTTCTGACACTCGTTGAGTCAGGCAACGATCCGTTCTGCCAATGCGTACATCACCGCGACTGCAAGTGAACTGATAGACAACATGTGAGACATTGGGATCTGCAGGACTGTTTTTAGTGATTTTGAAGGGGTAACCTTTTGGTCGTCTGCAGTAAACGCAACGGTGCCACTGTGCATTTGTGCCTAATATCCGACTTAAGATCACAACTTATTTGATTAAATAAATGATCTCTTTTAAAAGACAAAGAGACAAAACTTGCTTCTTTTCGAAGTTCATTGTTTTCTCGCGAACAGGTCTCGGCTTCTCATGTTGCTTAATAAAGTTTTCTGGGTAACCGTTGGCCGACATCGTTTTTTATCAACTCCTCTTTGTTATGCATTTGATCTTTTGTGCAAATGTTTTTGGGATCCGTTGAAGAGTTTTGACCAAATAACTTTTGTAAGCTACTGGATTAGAGTTGGTGAATTGTAAACTACTTCCGCCCTACTTAGCTGGCCGATGAATTCTGCGCTGTAGAGTCCCATTCTGAGGCTTGGTTAATAAAATATCTCGGAAGGGTAAACTGTTATCGCCTTCTTCTTCGTGAGGCACACTGGGGTTTAAGTGAATAGAGTTAGGAACGTTAACGAAAGGAATGAAACGGTTTTCAGTCTCGGAAACTAAAATATCATCCACGTCTATTCCGTATAATAGAACTCAGGATGTATTATCACAAAGCTGCTTTTTGATGATGCCCAAAATACATCTGCCAAGGTTGGGGCCAGAGAGCTTCCCAAGGCCACACCATCAGTTTGTTTGTAAACCTCTTTTTCAAAATTGAACCGAATGTTTCCTGAGCATAAAATATAGAGTTTTTTGAGATAATCAACAGGGATAGGCAAATGGAAATTGTGGGAGGGATAAAATCACAGATAATCTGCTGTTACACGAACAGGTACCTTCGTAAAAAGTGACTCAACATCGACGGAATACATTTAATCCGAACCCGCTGCAATACTGTTTAGCAAGTTTTCGAGTTCAAATGAAACTCGTAGACGAAATGGTGTTATGCGTCTCCGAACTGGGGCATTTATACCGACAAGTTTCAGGTCCACTGTTGGCAAGAGTAAAAAAAGCCTGCATCTTGCGATTTATGACTTCTCACTTGGCCAAGTCCAGTGGTCAAACTTTCACTGTCTTCCTGTCATACCATGGACTGGTCACCTCGACCAACCTTCCAGCCACTATTCGCCTCGGAAGAACGCGCAAGCCAGGGAAGCTTTTTGATGGGCATGCGTAACGCGTCCCGGGCACCATAACCCGTTTGGATTCAGTACATGACCCAGAGACTTACCTCTGGCTCCCAGCACCCCTCGTCTAACCCCAGCATTGCTGATCCGGTATTTCCACTGTACTCAGGTAATGCTACGGAGGAATCGATACTCGAACACTAAAAATCCCTGTCCACCTTTTACCCTTAGTGATCATGTTTCCGAACCGTACGGAAGAACGGACTTAACCGACGCAGTGCACAGTCGACTCTTGACAGAAAATCGAATGCCACGCCGGCGCCTCAAATGGTTTAGGTCAGTAAAGGCCAAGCTCAAAGAGGTGGGAAAGTGGAAAAACGTTATAGTACAAACGCATGGAATGCGTACCTCAAAAGTACAAAGGCACACTGACCAATCATTTTGATTTGGCAGAAAGTGGCAACAAAATCGCCACTGTTCATGGTTCGCCGCCGTATCTTTTGGTTTCGAGTGGTTTGGAGCATCTGATTACCAACTCGGAGGCCAGGGGTCCAAATCCCCGCCGTCAATGTTTGCTATGTTGGTAGATAGTACTCCACTGTCGTCTGGATGGTTGCCACGCCTGACCTACTGGCACCTTTGTGTGGTTTTCCACCACGAGTCTCAGGGGCTTGTTGCCGGTTATGTTCGATCTTTCAGTGAGTCCTCGAGGATGTGGGGCCTACACATCCTTTACTCTATCATGAGCACGCATATAAATAAATAACTGGGCGCTCAGTGTCAGAATATGCAAGACCTTGCAACTTTTGCGAAATGTGAAATCGGCTCCACAAATCCTTAGTGCTACTTAGATGCTCAAGCCCTAGACATATGCGTGCGCACATCTACCACTTTGCTTCCATCCGTCGTCAAGCTGCCGCCAAGTTATGTGAAGCGGTCGACAACTGCCAGCGCCTTTCCATCGAGCATCAAGCTTGGAGTCGTTGACGTTCATTCTTGCAACACCACCCTACTCTCCGAAGGTGCAAAGCGCATGCAGGATAGAGCTACATCTTCGATAAGTCCGCCTGGTGCAGGTTGAGCCTGTTTCTTGCATTCCATTCATAGAAAGAACTCCGCGAATTCTGGGTCACACAGTCTTGAACTGTTTGTCAGTTTTGGGGCTTACATCCTGAAGATTCAGTGAGATGTGCTCCACCATCTGGTTGACTGGAAAGCTAAAAGAGAATGGAACAAATAAACACTCTTGGCCATCACTGGTGGTCTTTTCGAGTGGACTGAATAGTCCGCCGTAATCTGATAAGCTGCCGGAAGTACGAGAGTACAATTATCCTAGTGGGTTCGCGAACTTCTGAGGCGTATCATCTCGGTGACAAGCACTAAATGGCGCTGTTTGCTCGGGTGAATTGGAGAGGCCTCTCAATTTGAATGAAACCATTGCTATCGGTTGGTGTGTGCGACGCACCCCATGTGACTGATGAAGAGTAAAAATCTCGTCAAGGCACCCTCTTTCCGGGCAAGATCCGGCCTGTTGTTCGCGAGCGCTTCCATCGCGAGCCCGTGCAGGACAGCACAAGAAAACCCGTGGTTATACCTTGATGACCAATAGAGTTGAATTGGTCTCGCAATGACTGGTAAAACCGTCGCGTTTTCTTCGTGGCGATGGGTACAATCAGCAACTTCCCCCATGTCGACGGAGCAAGGAGGCAAGTAATTTCATCGAAGCCTCTCCGCGCAGTTTGAATCCCGCTGGAGGTTCCTTGGGACGGGCCGCCTTCCACGCTTCCGACCCAGAATCATCATATCGCGGTATGCCGCAGATGGTGTGACTACTCATAAGGCTGCTATTCCTACAGAAGCACTCCCCTACCATAAATTCAATTAGGAATTTCACACTTTCGAAACAACCTTCCGTTGAAAACCCACAATTGTTTAACCATCAACGGCAAAGAGCTCTTTCCCAGGAATAGATATATTCAAGAATCACCGGCATTTTTTCATTCATCGGCGAAACGTCTGCGACTAATATTGCGTGGCAATGAAAATTACCGTCCTCAACCAAATTGTGGATAGACGCTCCCTTGTTGAGAAATAGTTCAAATGTTTTTGAGTGCACACGCTGTTCTTCAGGGACCGCTCCAATGACTGAAATACCGTCTTATTGCTGATCGCCTACAGTACTAGGCAGAACTGCCCTATGAGATGCCGGAATATCTTTACTGCTTTATAGAAAAAAGAAAGACATAAGGATAAACTCAAAGACATCAGAAGCTGTTATTACAGTTTTTATAATGTCACTCCAATTACTGGAAATCTGGTGGTATGTGCAGGATAAGTGAGACTGAAAACCCTGCAACCGCCTGAGGTTGTTGTAGGGTCCTGGATACGCGGATTTGGGTAGCCACCTGCAGTGCCGCCGTCTTTTGGTGTAGGATGAACTCAAGAAGACCGTCAGCCCCCAAATGGAGCTTATGGTACCGTGTATAGTGGGGAAGCCCGTGAACTTGAAGATGGTCTGGTAATACTCGGACCCGGCCTCAGACGGGTCTACACATTAGCTTAAAGTGGTGGCCTGTGTCTTCGTCAACAAAATTGCCGGACTAGGTGGCCTTCTCAAGAGGGAGGTGCACTTGTATCTGACAGATCGACCAGTTGGGAACAGATGGGGTTTGCCCCGGATCAGTTGATGGGCAGCTTTGTTTCCAGCCTTTGCAGACAACACTACACCAAATAAACAGCAACATTTTACGAGAGCGATCCACGGATCAAAAAGTCTCAGTTAAGAGGAAGCAGGGGTGGGACACCTGGGGAAAATCCTGACGAAGAAGGAAGTCAAGATGTAAATATCCACGGCAAGCGACATAGAGGTGTCTCGAAAACATGGTGAGCATTGAAGCTTTCTTATTTTGAAAGATATATTGCACACAACACAGCTTTGCTGGTAGATGTGATGCTCCGGCGTTTCGTTTGCCGTGGGTTACGTTGCTCAAGTCAATTATGGATAAAGAACTGTGGAAACAGTAGCATGTCAATGGATATTTGGTTGTATGCGCACTCGTGTGCGTGGGTGTGTGCACATTCATTTGTGCGGTGGTCGATTGAATCGTTGTCCTACACGCCGCACGCACCGATGATGGCCAGGCCAGCTAGTTTTGTGACCTTTGGAGCGCTTATTTGTCATTGAGGTTAGAGTTGTCAGAACCTCGGAAATCTTTGCCTCGTCGTTGCGGCTGACACATGACGAGTTGTTGCTTATTGATGAAGCTTCAGCATGCTTGCACACAGTGCGTGTTCTGAATAGGAGTTTGAATATTTTGGGTTTCGCAATCTACGCTTCTGTCTCCTGTTATGGCGTGAAGGGCGATGGCTCAGTTTCGCTCCAGTTTGGCTGAGACTGTCTTTTCAGAAGGTCTGAACTTAGCTTTCCTTTCATGTTCGGTCATTCTGATCTTCAGTTTTCTACTTGATTGTCCAATATACTCAGCTGGGCCTTCTTTACAACTATTCCATAGGTGCAGTTGTTCTGGTGTTGCAGGCTGACTTGGTCTCTAGCCTCTGCATGGTCTCGTTTTAAAGTGTCTCTGAACACTGAAGTCACCGAAGGTCTTTCTGATCCCCTTCAAAGTGTCTGATCTCCATAGAATCCCCATCGAAGCCACCTTCTTTTTCTCTTTCTTGGTCTTCACTGTCAGTTTGCATCTGTTCAATTGTTTTCTTTTATGGAGAGGCGGGTAGTTATTGTCCTGTAATATGTTTTTGGGTGTGTCTTTTCTTTTCTACGATCTGTGTCATCGTTGCAGCTCTTTCCATTTCTGTTAGCTATTAAGGAAATGAGTATTTGTTCCACACATTGTGGATGAGCTGAAGTGGAGCTCAAATACTCGTCTGATTCTGTGGTCTTGTCTGTACATTTTCAGCTTGATAGTGGAAAAGTTTGAGGTGAGACAAATTTCTAAATAGGCGATGATCGCCCACAGTAGTTCGTTAGTTCGACAGGCCTTCCGAAACTAGTAAAAAAATGTGTAATTTGAAGTGTTTTCGAACCTGATTTATACAGACAAAATGAGAGAGTTTCTATGTGATCTCCCACACACCCCATCGTATAGGACCTTACTCTGCATTCGATGGAGTCGGGAGCATCAATGACCTATTCACCCCAGAGGTCTTTGCCTACAATAAGTTTAGGATACCTTTGCGTTTATCACACCAGAACAAAAAGAGAGCTTCCTCTGCTAGCTCATTCTGCAAAGCAATTCCGTTAGTTTTACGATTGACACAGAAAATACCAAAGGGGTCACCAGTTTCTTAGGCTGTCGTCTGGAAGTAAGTATATCGCGAAAGTTTGGCACCAGCATTTATAGAAAGCCTGAACATTCGGGCAATTACTTGCACTCCACTTCAACTCATCCATAACATGTGAAACAAACTCTCATTTCCCCGCTAGCTAACAGAGTCAAGAAGAACTGCAAGTATAACACAGATGGTAGAATAGAAATGGGGAGCTTAAACAATTCACTATGAGAAGATGGCCATCCGCTGCACCTGGGAAAAGCAATTGGACATATGCCGGCTGACCCGGATTCAGAACATGCACTGGGTGCAAGCATGCTGAAGCTTCATCAATAAGCAACAACTCGTCATGTGTCAGCCGCAACGACGAGGCAAAGATTTCCGAGGTTCTGACAACTCTAACCTCAATGACAAATAAGCGCTCCAAAGGTCACAAAACTAGCTGGCCTGGCCATCATCGGTGCGTGCGGCGTGTAGGACAACGATTCAATCGACCACCGCACAAATGAATGTGCACACACCCACGCACACGAGTGCGCATACAACCAAATATCCATTGACATGCTACTGTTTCCACAGTTCTTTATCCATAATTGACTTGAGCAACGTAACCCACGGCAACCGAAATGCCGGTGCATCAATTATACCGGCAAAGCTGTGATAATAACATTTTATATTCCACAAGTCATTGCTTTTCATTGGAGGTCCATTGCTTGTTAAATGTATACAGTGCTCGGCTAGAAATATGCAGTCGCCTACACTGTGTGCTTACAGCAAATGATGCATATTTCGGAGGGCTGGACCAAACTGCGGATTGATAAAATGGTGCTAGCGAAGACTATTCTAGGCAAGGTCTAAAATCATGTCTCCCATGATACCAGGAGTTGATTTTAAGTTCTTTGGTCACTTGTCTGCGCTGAATTATTACCCCAGTGCCTCGTTGATGGGATTTTCCAAAAGCCTCCAGCTGGTTTCCAACGATAAACTCCTTTCGCAGCGTGTGAGGCCACAAATAATAATCTGCCCAGAAATCCTCAAGGTTAGCTTGGGAAATGTCTCTTGTCTATCGACCCCTTATCCTCCGAGTACCAACGTTAAATGGATACAAGAAATTAAAATTAGTCCTGAAGGGAAGTTTGTAACTGTTGGTAAGTTCAATACTCTGGGGACAAGAAAAAATAGAGAATCCACTCTCGGACTCTAGCATTGTCTTCAATTAGCTGCGTTCAACGTCCGTGCAATTTGCCAAGGTGGCTACAGGCTCTTCTGGCTAGAAACCTTGAAACTTTCAGAATAGGTGTCCGTTGTCATCACAACTCGTAGGAAACCCCACTTCAGTGTTGACAAGTCGCTCCCCAGGCACAAACCTGACCCTTGGGTCTACTCATTGCATCTTGGGCGATTTCGTGTTTGGTGCCCGTGGTCATGCTGGCATTATCAGCTATCTGTGAACGAAAGGTGACCGTGCGCTGCTTCATTGGATCACAGTCATCAGCAGTCTGTGCGCAGTTCGGTTGAATGATTTTGTGAAATGTCAATGATAACAGACTGAAGGATCGATGCCAGTTTTGCGTTTCCTTTTACGCCCCAACTATTTGTAGCTGTCCTGAGACTAACGAAGAGTTCTGCCGAGATCCCTCTCGACTGCTGTAGAATGCGCTCCCTGCGGACAAAACGGTCGTTGCTTAGGACTCCAATGATCCTACTGAAAGCCTAGAAGAGACGGAGAGGAACCTAGGAAGTCTTCTTGGCGTTCCGACCGATCGAATCGACAAAAGCGTCTGGTTCAATAATCTATGTTCCTTCCGTCGTCCACTCCTAGCGAGTATAATTTGATTGAACAGGAGGCAGCGTAGGCTGCCTGGCTTCCTCCTACGCCTCCATAGCGTCTGACCTAGATAGACCACTTTGATGTCGGCTACCTATGACTCGGCTCAAATCAAGACCGACAGCCCTTCAGGTCCACTTCTGTGGACACCACTCACAATGTTGTCCCTAAGCTGTTCAGGCTACTTCTCGTCGGGGGCCGAAACGACACCAAAGCCAACGGTCCTCTACTGCTGCTACTAGGCAATACCCAACCACCAGCTCTACCAGATGAAATGCCCCGCAAGATAACGAATCCATCAAATTTCCAGGATCCGGAACAGCAATGGACGGAAAACAGGCGGAATCTGTTCAAGCCGCCGATGCTGTGTAAGGCTTGAAAACCAGACGCAAACTGAGGAGATGGAAACCTGAATCCTCCGTTGGACTGCTAGATCGTCAGAGATCGGTACTTCTGGATTCCACAAAAGATGAGGCACTGATTCTGGGAAAAGTCAGTGGGTAGTTTTGCGTGGCAGTTTGTGAGAGAATGGGAGTAGCTGCGGTAGGTGGCAATAGCGGCAACCTCATCCGTCCATCTAAAACGCGGGCTCATGAAAGCCAGACGTTAGTGAACTGATCAACATGGCGGGTGGCTCGCTAATTCAGACTCAGCAGCATCGAGCAGTCTGTTGGGCGGGCCATTTCCAAAAGCAATTTATTTGGTCTTTCTTCGCTATGGGTTTGCTGTCTATCAAGATGATTGCAGCTCCGGTCATCGATACCAATCTTTCGTCAGAGGCGGAGGTTCACTGTGCAACAAGCTAGCACAAAAGACGTAGGGCTGCCGGACCGGGCAGGCTGCCTCCGTCCATTTTCAAAGACCGTGGCTAAGCATTGTTACTGGAGTTGATAGAACTCCGTTTGGTTTGAGATAGGGAACAAGTTCCGAAAGGCTGGTGAATCGTCTGTCATACCTTTTCATGAGAGCAGCGACAGATCCTCCTGTGAAGGCGATAGAGGAATAAGTTTAGCTGCCATTGCGTCCAAACTTCCCGCTGGTATCATTCAGCACTTCATACATAACTCTCGCGGAAAGTGTTCTCGCGGGTGCCAAGCCGGGTTTAGTCCTAGTCCAGGTTGTGTTCATCACATCTTCACAATGTGAGAATGTTTGGAACTTAGACACACTTTCCATAGGCCAACCGTCTCATTCTGACTTGATTAAAGGTGGCCTTTGACCCAGTCGACAGCTGTTATTTAGCACCAACCCCTGATGAAGAGAGCGCTGGAGAGGATCACTCAAATCATGGAGCCTCTGGATGGCGGAAGGTAAGTTTGAGCTTACTGTGATCTTCCACCCGGTTTCATCACTTTCCGTGGTGGAGGTAAAGGTTGCCCCCTTTTCATCTTTAACTTGGTAATTTATGTGGTCCTAGTTGGAAAGTGTCATATCTTGAAAGTGCGGATAACATACTTCTGAGCAAAAGGTCCGGTAGGGAGGAAAGTCTATTTGAAAGGTTTAAAAGCTGCTCATGAATAGCCGATATGCTTTTGCGCCCTCAGAGTGCAACATGGTCTTATAGGACCGGATTTTTTAAATGCCAAACTTTTTAGTGCCTAAAGCGATTGCAGACAGGACGGATAATTTCTGTTCGTGCCACTGCCTTCCACTCGGAGATCAGGTGATTTGTTTTTGCGTATTCAGAGAGGTGGTCTCTCCTTCGCCATTCTGTGTCATCTGCCTGATGGATGTGACATCCGTTTGTCTACCAAAAGTCGAGCGTACGCTGCTACACTCAGGCCAGTTTTTCTGTAAGCCTCAGAAACAAAGGCACCGCTGGTGGAGGGTATACGAATAGTGTCCGAATCTGAAAGCTGACGATTCATAGCCTTGGCCGAATATGGTGGGAAAACTGTATTAGTCACACTGAGATTTGCGGAGAGTCTAAGTTCCGGTCAGTTGGTCATCAGAAGTTGCTCTAAAGCACACTGAACTAGGATGGTAATGATGTGTCGCTCATATCTCCTGACAAGATTC
The DNA here is from genome assembly GCA_948099385.1 of Fasciola hepatica. Lineage (NCBI taxonomy): Eukaryota > Metazoa > Platyhelminthes > Trematoda > Plagiorchiida > Fasciolidae > Fasciola > Fasciola hepatica. Next base: position 158,830 of record CANUEZ040000032.1, on the reverse strand, counting down.
CTCGGCGTTCAGAGCTTCCCGGAGTGAGTGACGGTTGGACGACGAGTAAGGGTGGCCAGCCCATAGCATTAAAGAAAGCTTTAGAAAAATTACGCAATGGACTTGGCCATACGGGGCTTGTTGGACATCCTGCGTGGGATCCAAGAGACAGTGCCCCTTGATGGTTAGATACTCTGGGGGATATGGCTGGATGTCGCTACCAGCGGAAACCCGGGATCCACAAGTTTTCTTGGTTGACCTGATATTGATATTTCTAGTTCGGTTGTTACTCACATACTCCTGTTCTTTCTGGTTACTTCCCATTGGGGTCGCAGCTGGCAGATAGCGAAAGAAATCACCATATATTAAACGGTTAATGGCCGTGCGATCCGAATTGACTTAGCAGCTTCCGCAAACATAGATTCTGTTGAATTTTGAAGCCGAATCCGCTTTGTCACCCGCATTCCCTATTATACTCCTTTGCCAGACCCTACTATGCACTGACCACTTGTCCTTTACTGTGGCTCTCCGCAATGTTCCACCACGAGCACCAGGCCAATGCTTCCAACAGCCCACCAGGGAAACAATAGTGCCCACGAAGTGGTCTATATTGTAAGATGGTGCGCACGCAACGGACAAATGCCTGCCGTGGTTGGCAGCCGGGGTACAGTTAAACAAGAATGTGAAAAACTTGGAAAGAAGCTGATTCTCGCTACAGGAGCTTCTTTCCGTCCGACTGAGTCGGGCTTCCATTGTGGATGAGAACCGAGTGTAACGATATCCAGGGAAGTCTGTGCATGTCTTTTCTTGTATTGTTGGTGTGAACTCAGATGGCTGATGATGAGTGTTTGTCGTCGGCGCCTTTTAATTCTGTCTAAAATATTTCAGCCACCGACTTAAGCGCCAGGCTGAAAATTTTTCTCGTTGTCCAATGAGTGGCCATCTCCTTGAGCGTACCCGACTTCAGAGAAGAAGTGGATGCGGCCAGCGTGACCGTGAATACCTTCAGGGATTAGGCAAAATTAAAGGAGACTGTGGCTAGATAGGCCAAAAAACATCTGACCGGGATAAAAAGAGGCAAACGATGCTCGGTGCTGTTGTGGCTCAAAGGAAGGCAGAAAAACGCATTGGTAAGTGAGGTTTGGCTGGGTGTACCCGCGGGCGCTGAGTGGTACTTGCGGCTTTGAGCTCAGTGAGCATTTTGTTGGAGATATCACGTTCTTTCCTTGAGCTTGCACCACAGGGTTCACTTCTATGTCGGATGTTGTTGACGGACCTAGTTTGTTTACGCATGAAAAGACTCCGGTGAGGAGCTGTATCCCAGATATGTACGTATTTCCAAAACAAACTGTGGGACACTGTCTAATTGGCGGACTCCAAGCAGTGACTGTCGATCCAAAGCTGACCAGTGCTTTTCAAGGCTTTGTGACTTTCAAACACGGTGAACTACCGATCTCTGAGTGCTTCGAGAAAAACCGATGCCCAAGTAGATGGGTTACGACTTTTGCTACACCTGAAGTATCATTTTTCAAGTAAGGAACAGTGAGGAGTTATCCCGTATGGGCCCTGTCACACACGGCTATAGGTCGGTGATCTGCCAATAATCATTCGAGGGTTGTTCAATTTGTTTTCGAAAGTTTTATCGCTTTTCTTGTGGATAATATCGGGAGGTAGAGCTCTCCAGTGATTGGTCGCTCTCCTCGATGGTCAACAGCTGGCTTGCGGACAGGTAGAATATACTCTTACGGAAAAACAGTACGTATTGTCAGGTTCTGCCTTTATTCATGAGTTGGGGTTTCCGCTGATAGTCCGGGCTTAAGACCCTACGGATGAGTCGTCTGGTGTAGATGAGGTCACCCTGGATAAGCAAAAGGGAACCATCTATTAGATTCTAAACGTTTCTCCTAGCTGACCTTACTTAGTCCGGCTGTTAGGCATGTGGTGGCGTGTAGCACTCATTCCGGCATACAAGACGAAAGGGTAGACAGCTGGACTGCCATATTCCAAACGGGGAAGTACATTTAAAGCATACAGTAACCAGAAGATGTCTATGGAAATAAGCCCGAATGAAGGATGTACTGGACCAAGTATCCTCCATGTTGAGGCTCAGGCTCTCAGTGTGAACTCGAGTCTTCAGCTTGTAGGTGAAGAAGTCTCCGAGGCCTTTTCCCACAAGCTTGAGGAGGAGTACAAAACTCCGAGGGCATTGTTCCGAGGTATCACTGGGTCTATCAATCCTCAGACATCCGAATGTTTTCAAGTTTAAAGGAAGTCCTTGGGTGGTCGACCAAATGACCAGTGTATAGAAATCCTACCGTGGTATCCCAAGATCCTCTGGTGATCGGAAGGTGCACCAGATCTTAGGGTCGTTGGAACAGGGGTCCAGTACGGAGCCTTGCGGCACATCACTGCCAGCTGCAACTGTGCGACTCTCATAGGAAAGAGCCTCTCAACAAAGAATTCTGTATTATAGTGAGATACCGGGCCGGAAAATCCAGTAGCTCAGAGTTCCAGCAACAGCTTAAAACGCGAAGTTTTATCGGTTTCCTTACAAAAGCCCATAATGACAACATCCGTGTCACTTGTCAGGCCTTGGCCTATTGCCAACTTTCACGAGAAGTTAATAGGCTCGTCAATAGATCTGGTTCTTTGAAAACCTTGCTGTTCCGCACACAGCAAGCAAAGGACATGCGTTGCAAATTCATCAAAATGTTCTGCCTGCTCTACGGATGTGACTATATTTGACATAACTTTGCAAAGCTCGTCCATGCGCAGCACCATAGCGTGTTCTGCTTGGGTGATGTACGTGAACCCAGCCTTGAACCTTTTTCTGACTGCCTTGCTTGGACTACTGGGTTTTAAACCCCCGGGTTTCACTACCGAGTCCTTTTGACCGCACACTTGAGGTCCATATATATCATTACTTTTCGCATCTTTCAATTGAGTGCCGTAGAAACCACGAATAAACCCTTTACTGGTCTTGGGATTTGTGTGAATAGGTCGCTTTTACTGGATTTGCTATTCTAGCGCCCTATACAGACGCTGACAGTGCCCCAGGTGGTAAACGATGCGGGAATTCAAAAGCCTCTATAGCCACGGAGGTGAGCCTTACAAGGCCGTAGTTAACCGAGGTGCACTTTTCCCACCCCTAAACAGCGGAAAGACCACAGCTTTTTTCCAATCCCGAAGCAGTTCACTAGGGCCAAAGACTAGCTGGCCAATTGATACGGCGGAACAGGTGTTGTCTGGACAGAGATTTCGCTCTGTCATCGTCTGATGCAACCAGTTTGTCGTCATCCACCAGCGCTGAGGTACCGACCTTTGTTCTTGTGCGATGCTCAAGATACGCTCACAGGCGCCTGGGGTGCTCTCTTTACTGCAGTCGCAGGGGCCCCACCAAATGCCATCCACAATGTTAGCTTTTTCAGTATACTCGTCACAAATCCTGTGATAGAGACCATAACCCTCACCTGTGGGTCGGGAAAACCACCAGGTCCGTTTTCGTCCTTCGTGTAGGTGTCTGAGCTCCAGGTCAAACAACAGTGGGCCTTTCACACCGGGTCTACGTCGGCCGGTCGGAGAGTTAGAAACAACCACGTACGACACATCTAGCCCTAGTATATCGTTTTTGATACCAAAATCAAAATTCTACGCAGTGTAATAACTATAAAAGAAAAATGAGCCATCAGGCTTTGCTTAATCAAGCGGCATCCCCATCTGGGACTTGTACGGGCCACTTGTGGGCAGCACATTTATTGCCTTTGGGCAGCGAATGAAACTTTCCGTCGATTACATGAAGTTTATCTGTGTAAACCTCCCTGCCCCGACGACCTGATCCACTATTTATACAATAACGTTCGAGAAGAAAGTGAGGAACACACTGGCTGCTCCTCAGGCACCCGTTTCAGCGATTTTTGACAAAGGAGGTTTCCCAGAGGCTGGGAAATGAAGACACCACACCCATCTATAACAAGGGTAGTAGACACCTTGCTTCTGGCATCAGACACACAAGTATGCCTAGCACAGTCAGCAAACCTTTCTGGAGTATTATCAAGCGTGCCGTTCTTTCTCTTCTGAATACAAGTAGGGTCCTCTCGTCGCCTCGAGGGAAGTTTCTTCCTGACAGATCATGCACCTCTAAAAAGCCCACTAAAGAATGGTCTGACAAGAGCGGACAATGGTGGCCTGCTCTTAAACGCTGTATTCATCTATTTCACTAAAGCTACATGACCCTCACCTTTATAGGCTGCAATCACACAGGATCACAGCCCCACTTTGGACATCTTGAGCGGCTTCCTTATCGACGGCACTTTTGTGGTTAGGATGGGGACATTTTTTGTCTCAACCTTCCCCAGTAACAACAGGTGTCCCACAATGATCGGTCCTAGGTCCTCTTCTAATCTCTACCTACATACATTTTGTTCGACAACCCTTCCAGTGGACACTGCCATGTATGAGGACGACGTAACTCCTTGTAGTTCGAATGGTAAAAACCTGAAAATTGCAGTTGATGAAACAACACGCCGGTCCGAGGATTGGGGCTACCCAGTAAATGAAGACAAAAGCGCAAGCGTGTCATTCGGCAGGATGATTTGGCACACATTCTCCAATAATGGACGGCCGCACTGCCAAGGTTTGACCTACACAAGAATTTCCGTTTGCTGTTAGAAGGCGACTTATCCTTCTCGAGACACAGTCAACTTGGAAGTCCTGAATGTGATTTGAAGGTCCTTCTCACTCACCTCCAGAGACGATTCCCGTATAGTATTCGATGCTCACACCAGCTCTACACTGGAGTGCGGTAGTTACGTGTTGCTTCCCAGTGCTGTCCGAGATGGTGAGATTCTAGAAAGGGTTCAGATAGCCTCAACCAAACCGGTATAGGATCTGTTAGACCTAACTCATACCGTCAGCTTCCCACTCCTCAGCCTCTATCCTTTTGACTTAAGATGCGTGAGACGATTTGTTTTTGATGTTTCACATATTTAATAGGGCCAAATACATTACTTCTCCTCCATCTGCCCCTCCTCTTTTCTCTGTGGCTACAGCAGAATGGTTTATAAAGTGGGACCACGTACCTCTCCACGAATTGCCTTCTTTATCTCTAGGGTTAACACTCCGTGGAAGGCTCCCCCGAAAGGTATTTTTCTCTAGCAGAACAGAACTATCCCCCAGCGAAAGTAAGTTTTCTAACTAAGCCTCTTCTAGCAATTCCTAGTCCGAAATATTTAAAAAGACAAGCAAAAAGGGTGTCTTTTATTGCAAGGTCACTGAGCTACCTCCATTGACGTCGCACTTTCAATCCCGTTAACGCACTTCTCGTGGTGACACCACTTAGTGTTGAAAATAGTTAGTTTTCTTTGCAATGCTGGCCCACTTTACACTCGTCTCTGTTCGGCAAATGTGACAGACGATCAGAGATTCCATCAAAAGCCAGGAAAACGGTGTCCAAAGCACCAAGGGCGCACACTACTCCAGGACTTCAAGAATAATGTGAGAAAAATTACAACAAGCAGACGCGCGAAAAGCACTGCGAGCAATTTTCTTGCTTTCCCAATGCAGGTGTGGGCCATCCTCGAGCTTTTCTTCAGCATCTATGGACAGCTTGTTGCTTGTATACAGAAGTTTACCACCATAATCTGGAGAGTTAGATCGGGTCACATGATATCCAGCTTTATCTTATTGATAAGTCCATGTTTTGCGCTAACGGGCTTCAGGTTAATCCTGTTGAGCCGCGACAGTGAATTTTCCGGTAATGGTCATGTGACCTGGTCATTAATCAACTTGTCGGAATAGGGCAAAGGGAAATTGGGCTTACTCTGGGTAGAGAAACAGCCCCACAACAAGCTCTCGTGGTGATGAACCCCATGCTTTTCTCCCAGCGGATGATCTCCCTAAAGTCAGATGGCAAATAGGATAGGCATAGTGGCAGTGGTGAAGTGAAGTAGCGGGATAGGCAAAAGAACGAGATAGTTGTAACAACGGGAACCTTCTACTAGGGATCAGCATCAAGTCGGCAAGATGCATTTGAGGACTGGAAACCGATGAAGACTTGCGGTTGGAAGACAAAATAAAAAGAATTTTTCATGGGGGAAGACGTTGAAAACAGTCATCGGGGATTTCATACCAACAACAGTCTAGGCGATCATTGAAAGCTGCTAGAGGTTGAGCGGCCACCGCATCCTCGAGAGGTTGTTCCACGGTTCACCAAAGGGTATTCGAAGAGCAATGCCGTGAAACTGAGATGGGCTTGTGGCTTGGCCAGTTCCAGCCTATTCCTCCTGACAACCGAGGTGCTGCTTAGAGCCAGGAGAGGGGATCTCCGATATGTTGGTCACTATGGCTGCCTGAATACCTCGTGTAACGTCAGCCTATCAATGCGTATGCAACCAGTGAAAAACACTTCGGGACACCTTCTCAGAACACAATCCTTTAATCGACCAGCGAGAACCGTACACTGGCTGGAAGGCGGAAAGTCAGTATGGCAAACACAGTGTACGAAATAAAATCACAGGATGGGAAGTGCTCTAGCATGACTCCTAGATGAAGCCTCTTTCCCGCCCTCTCTGCTCCAGCGAGAACAGGTCCGTCTGTTCCAGTCTGGTTGTATACTCTAATAGCTTATGCACCCTGAAGAACTTCTTGAAAAGCCACCGCACTTTTTCCAGTAACTGTTTGCCTTGTCTGAGAGACGGCGACCAAGCTCAGGCACAACTTTCCAAGAGTGGCCGAACCATTGTCTCATAGATAGGCAGCGGCACTGCAGGTACCCTGAAGCTAACGGTCCTGGCTAGCTGGTACAGTGCACGAGGAGCTCTTGGTACAGCCGAGGTACAATATGGTCCTAGTTTAAAGGATTCGTGTACGTCTATGTCCGGATTGCGCGGTGACCAGCCACTTCTTTATTGCTCTTCTCTTCTTAGAGTACGGCCGGGAACAGTTAGTTGCCCTTTTGTGCATATAGAGACAGATGCCACCGGTTCGCTCACTTGTGGGCGGGTAATAAGTCCCCTGGTATGTTCAAGTCCGACGAATTTCCCTCAAGTTCCGAGTCATCGGCAAACGGAAGGCTGGGGCTGGTTCCTTCACCGGCTAAGTCGTTTATGCAGACAAGAAATATCAGTTGTCTCTGGGCCGACCCCTTTGGTAGCCATCTTAAGGCCTTGGCCAGGTCCCATCTACCATCCATCACCGGAAAGCAGAACTACTCATCACCATAAAAGCCGCTATTCACACTATCGCTCTAATGGCTGTGCCCATTCCCCTGGCTTGAGCAGCAAAAGTCGGCTATTTACGGAGTCAGGTGCCTTCTTAAAGTCCAAGAGGAGGGCTTCGACTAACTCACGGCTGTCGAAACGCGACGCGACCTCATCCAAAAAGACGAGTAGGTTTGACTAACATGGTCGGAAAATATGCTGTCTGTTTATTACCAGACCACCCTGCACCAGATGAGCCATAATCTTTTTTCTTAGAACCTCTTCGAAGACCCCAAGCATAATCTGTGAGAGATTTACTGGTCTGCTGTTTCCTGCATCTTCCTTCAGCTCCCTCTCTTATGAATGGGAACAACCTCGATGACCTTCCAGTTCAAAGGAAGTAAGTCTGTTTCCAAAGATGTGTTAAATACCCGAGTCAGGGGTTCGGCTATAATCGCCCACCTTGGCTTATTGATAGTAGGATGCAGGCCATTGTACTCCACTGACCTACTGGCGCCCAGTTTCCCGGCGGCTCTTGAAACCTGATCTGGACACATCAAGAAGTCATCCATTTGTTTGAATGTCCAATTTGAAATACGAACCACGTAGCCCCTCGAGCCCACCGCATGTGCGCCTCGAAGAGCCAATATATTTCTTCGGCCTTACAATCACTTGACGTTACGTGCTGCACGCCACTCCTATTGCACAACCAGTCGCAACCGTCAAAGAGGACTTGAATTGCACTCAATTATAGTACGCCACTCAGAAAACTTGGCCTTAGTTGCTAGTGCCAGTTCACACCTTCAATGACAATTCTTCTGCTTCTTCAAGGCTACGAGGCGGGCCCTCTTGAACTGCAACAGTTTTAGGTGACCACAAGTTTTTGAACGAGAAGCATGCCATCTTCTTTCGCTTGTGTGCTTGCTCAGTCTGAGTCGGGGCCGAATGGTAGATTCGGGTTGTGGCTGTTAAAGTAGGTTGGCAAGATTAGGTATTTACATAAATAATACCAGAGGTGAACACAACCACTGGGAGTTCGACCGGAATAAAAGTATTTTTCTAAGCTTTGGCAAAAAGAAGAGCTTATCAGCGAAGGTTCGAAGAGTCACTGCAAGCGGATGTGTATAGAAACGTTTAGGCAGAAAACTGGAAGATGTACAAGAATGGATCTTTAGGGAAAATGGCAAAGATTCAATCTGCCATTTGTTGATAACACTTGATTGTGAGGTGCCAACGGATGCGATCGCAAGAACAGTGCACAACAGATCCGAATGGGAGAGGGTGTGATGTCAACAGAGGTGACGGGGGAAATAGCGAGAGGAGAGCAGGTAAGCATTAGGCGGATTATTTACACTAAAGCAGGTGTGTTAAGAAGTAGCAAAAAGAAGACGGAATAACGGTTACGAATCAATGTGAAGTTCCGTTGCGGAGGCGGACAGCGTGCAGACGCGGTGAAGGAGTATAGAGTAGATAACTGTTTGGGTCACAATTCTGAATAACGGAACATACAACGACGGTAAAAGGAACCATGGAACCAGTGGTTTTGACATGAAAACTGGATCAGAACATAGGACTTGAAATCAAATAGAAGCAGTCAGCGGATATGGCAGTAGAGATTGGAGTTTCAACACTGGTGGAATCGATTGTATAGGAAACGAGCGACAACTCTGGAGGCATTAGGGGAAAACCAAAGTGATGTTGAAGGGAAGGCCAGAAGATTATAGGTGATGGGATGCGAATGGTGTTCGTATGTTGCACTGGTCGAGAAAAAGCAATGTGAAAATAAAAGATAAATCAGTCTGGAGTGCGGAAGTTTACAGCGATCAAAAAAAGGCGTGTAGTTCGCCGGGGAGGAGATAGAATGGATGGGTGGTAGGTTTACATCTTTTAGTGAGCATTGCAGTGGATGTACCATGTCGTAATGACGTGTGGCTGAAGCTACATGACACGAACTGAGAAGGCTGGGCTGTAACAACGGAGATTATAGAAGCTAGTCACTTACTGAATTGTATATATATCAAGCCAGATGAAATGAGTCAAGTAAACGCAAGAGTGGCACATTTCGTGGGAAAGAGGGACGGACTAGGTATGAAAGAAAGGCTAAAGTAGGACAGGTGAGCATCCAGCAATTTATGTTGTTTACCGGATTGATAAAGGTTTATCAGCCTGAAGGTAGTAATTGAATGATGAACCAATCTCGGATGCACTGGAGAGTGATTGTATGGACGAGAAGCACGCAACGGTGATATTATTGCTGGTGAACGGTAGGTGTGCAACTTGTTGACCATGTTGACATGTGCCCTGAGAAAGGACACCGGCAAAGCTGCATGATAAATGTATGTAAGACATTCACATATGAAGCGCCCAAGTGGCACAGCGAGGTCAGGATGCAGAGGTCGATGGACAATATGAAAAAAACATTTGGACTGATGAAGGGGGCAAACAATCGCTAATCGAGCGTAACGGTGAAGTTCTGCAATCCACAAAAGGTGCCAGTGGGTGGGACTGGCCGTGTGCCGGACAACTTAACTGAAAACCATTTTTGGTGACAAGGGGTGCAATCCACTGACCTAGTTGCGCCCGCACTTCGCTACACACGTCCTGCACGCCCGATATGCACCGGTCAAAGCAGAGCACCTGACCGCGTCCCGCATCGTTGGTATAAGGAAGTTTTGTAGCAGTGCTTACAGTAGAGTAGTCAACGATCTGGTGTCTGAGTTGCGTGAGTTCCAAAGGTCAAAGCCAGTCGGAGAGCAATCGAGGGAACTGCGAAGATCGCACTGTGTCAACGGTCCAATTTTATATCTAGCCATGAAAATGTATCAAGTCGGTGCTTGTTGGATAGGATAGGCGAAAATGTCCCTGGTCGGTTAATTCTGAGATAAAAGCAGAGAGAGACTGTGGTCTGGCATTTGTGCCAGCTGTGGATTTGGTAGAAATGCGTCATCGATGCCGTGGAAGAACTTGGGTGGAAGAAAGCATGAGCGAGATGAGAACTAGGCCGTCACAACGATAAACATTAGGTCATCTGATAGAGCGGCAGACCTTAAACGGAATTTTTCGAGGATCTAGTATCAGATTAACCTGAGCCTTAGTGAGAATTAGTAATGAGGCAAAAACCAGAACTGAGCAAACCTGAGTGCGAATAGATATGCGCGAAATGATTAGGGGTGCCATGGAGCGGAGTGCAGAGATGAGGGACAGTTTTAGGCAGAACGGTGTGGACAGTGACCAGAGCCGGATGACGACCGGTAGCTGCTGATGGGGTCATGGACAGAGCTTGTATAAGGAGAGAGTTGTAAGGTTCAAGACTTGCCTGTACGTGAGAGGTTTCCGGAACAGAAACTCTATAGAATGAGGTTTTAAAGGCTAGCTAGAGATCAGGTCCTAATTCAAAAGCTCGAGCCGCAGATGTGTTAGTGGCCGTTGGGGTCAAGATATTATCAACGGTGAGGTAATCTGCTATTGGTGTTTTGGAACGGATAGGAGGAACACATCGACGAATTTCGATGGGGAATTTATCCCAAAGTCTGGAATATTCCGGCAGAAAGGAACTAAATCTCACGGACAACCTAGCATTTGGAATGACAAGAAATAGATCTCTGTGACAATAGGAATAGGGAGTAGTCGATCGGACACACGGTGTGTAAGTGGAAGAAACTGTCAGGCGATGAACAAGCCTATGGATGGAGCAAAGGTTAAGTCTTACACATCGTAGCCAGAGGTCTAACGTGAAGGATGGCGCAGTGCTCTCTATAACTCGGTGTGGTAGAGTAACCAAGCAGCTGTTGCGTGAATGAGCCTTGTGCACTCTCTTAGGTTATTGTGTTGGTTTGGAGAGTATTGGTGAAGGTGATGGGTCTGTAATCTCTGCAGGGTCTGTTATAGGACAGATACCAGAGGAGTTTTGTATTGCGCGGGAAGGGAGATATCCATAGAAATCCCAAGGAATTGTTTTCCTTAGCAGCTTGGAGAGATAACAGCTCCGAGAGGTTTAGGGTGCACAGGCAATGCGACCCAGTATCTCGTACTAATTGGTTGAGGGTGATAGGAGGGTTGTGTGTAAGATGAGTTCAGAGGGACTTGATGGCGTAGGGTCACAGAATTGCACTGCTCAACAAATAATTCAATTTTTCGGGAGTGATATCATTGTTCTAGGCTTTTCAGACCGTACTGCATATTCGGAACTGCTTTGTTAAGGTTCTGAGGGGAAATTCATATTCAATATTTATGTCGTCTGCAAATAGAAACGGGGTACGGTGAGGTATTACAGAGAAGACAATTATTGCACATTAGTAATAGGAGTGGTCCTAGCCCGCTTCCTAAGACGACACCACTGGTAACGGTGGAGGGCTGTGAGAGATGTTTGTCGATTTAGGCGACTTGGTTGCGGTGGGAAAGATAGGAGGAAAACCAGTTGGGAACAGGGGTTCTAAGTCCAAAAGCTTCGAGGCTGGTCGAGAACGGCAAGTAAAAAACACGGCCAAATTATTTGGTAGTGTCCAATCAAATCACAATTAGGAATTTCCAACCGTATGCAGCTGCAGTAACGATGTTGAAAAGTCAAATTGACAGGCGTGAAAAGACCGAGTTTTGAGAAAACCACGTAGGCCCTTATTTATCAAGTTACTGGACGGTAAATAACCATAGAGCCGCTTCCTGACTAATCAATCAAGTAGTCTAGAAGCTACGGGTGTGCGGTTAACCGGTTGACATTTCAAGGTGTCAAAGAGAAGATCCTTTTTATGGCAAGGGATAATTGTGGGTGCTTTCCACCGCGACGGAAAAATCCCAAACTTCAGCAGTCAACTGAACATATCCAAGAATAAAATTGCAACATCAGGCCCGCCAAGTCAAAGCACCGCTGGTGGGATTTTATAAAACTGGGGCGGAATGGGGGCTCTACTTCGCAGATTAAACCAGCAGCTCCAATGAAGGTAAGTTCGATATCGGACAAAGTGGATGCGGTAAAGGGAGGTAGTGGATGGTGAGCAGTTCCAGAGCCAGTAGTCCTAGAAGAAGAGAAGACCTAGTTGGAAGCCTCGGCTATAGCAGCGGGACTATCGACCTGTGTGCCATTTGGTAATCCCAGGTATGAAATACTTGAGCTAGAGTGTGTGTTTCTGCTCTTGACTATTCGCGAAACCCGGATTATCTTATCTGACAGGCGAGGGGCAGAAGCTTCCTGCTCCGTGTACAGCTTTTCAGTCGTGACTCGAATACTGCTAGAAAATCGACGAAGGACGATTAAGGCAGAAAAGCCGTGAGAGTTTTTAAGTGACGCTAGGACCGTTTTGCATTTATTTGCGAAGATGTGAGGGCATCAGACCGGCCGCAGGGGGTTTGATAAGTAGTGATCTGACCCAGACCGTGAGAAAGTTTGGAATATAACAGATCTGCTGCAAGTTAGTGTTCGTCAATTAAAAGATAGTCGCCCCGCTCTATGAAGCAAATTGATCCGGTGAGTCGCTGCCGTTCGTAACAAGGAAAGGGAGATTTGAGCGGGCCATATGTGGTTACAAATGAGGGCACTAAAGTTACACGGAATCACTCTATGATCACTTCCGGGGAAGTGGTTAAATATGCTACTTTCCATGTTGGACAAGCTTAGGGCGGAGACTAAATTTAGTGTGTCATTCTCCTTGGTTGTGGTGAGAAAATGTTGAGTCCAGAGTCCTACTCCAATGCAAGGGAGGAAACTAAATAAAGGTGTGTGGAAGTGAGCGTTTTCTCGCTGATATCGGGTGCAACAAGGCCGCCGGCCATCAGCTTAGTTCTGGGGGGTATTTCAGATAGGTGTTTAAGAGCACCAGTTACGGGTATGAAGTCAGAAGCGGCTGTACTAGGAGGTCTATGCACATAGCCAATGTAGAAGCGAGTGTGAGCAAGTTGAACGTCCAACCATAAAGAGACCAGTACCGCATCGAGAATTGGGTGTTCGTAAGAGGTTGCGGTAAAGATGCACCTAATGTGGATTGGACATCCGCCACCTTGGCGATATCCGCCTTTACTAAGAATCTGATAGCCATTCAGAGAGAATTGGGCAGGTGTGGTAGAATAAGTCAGCCGAATCTCGGTAGTGAGGACAAGATCGGGGCTGTGCAGGAGTACTAGGCCCTGTAGCGAGTCAGATTCGCCAATAAGGGACCAAAAATTCATCGGAAGTGGAGAAGGCTTAGCAGGCTTTTTCTTAGTCACAGAAGGACGCCAATGCGATATGTAGGCTTCAGCGCCCAGGGTGGAGCCAGATTGTGTGTCCTGACTGCGATGTTTGTGGGTTGCAGGAGCCGTAGTAAGTTGACAAGCAGTTGAGCAGAAAGGACGGGGAGAATAAAGTAAGTTCACGGGATGGGGGCCGAAAACATGCTGAGGGTTAGATGGGATAGAAACGAGTGGAAGAGTTGAGGGAACTCTAACCGGATCGGGAAGTAATTGAAACCTTCTAAAAGGCGTTAGAGGCGGGGGATGGAACAAGAAAAGGCAGTGGTGCAAGAGGTATGGCGTGTATGAATCTTGGATTTGTAGGCAGTGACTGGATTGCAGAGTGAGTGTGCTGAGTAGAAAAAGGCGTGGAACGAAAAGAACCCGATAAAAACCGGCCGATCTGATAGATTGTGGGTAGAGCATGGGTGGGATCCGAAAAGGCACAGATACTGAGCAGTTGTGATGGTCAGGTTGGGCTGATAGAACTGGCGGAGGAGGTATAAAGTAGTCAGGGCCCGCTGTGCATGCCATTTCCAGTGGATGGAAAAGCATGTGCGGAAGTTGTAGGAGATATCACTGGGCGATCGCTGACATAAGCATAGTGCTAGAGGTGGATACTACATGAGATGGAGTGGGCTGCGGGCGCTAAATCGAAAAATTCACTGGTCTTGTTTCTGGCATGCTGGCTATTGAACTTTAGTAGTTGAGATTCATGTGGGTTAGGTTGAAGAGACTCAGAGGGTAGAGGATATGAGTACTTTGAAGTAGCGGCCCAATTACCAGTGTTTTTCGGTAGACTACGGTCCGTTGTTGAGCTGGGTTTCCCATGGGGACGCAGTAATGCTAGCAGGGGTTGAATGCTACGTAGCTTGGGTGATTCGTCTAGATGGTCAGATGTAGACTGCAAGTGTATCATAGGCCTCCCATGCTCCGAGACACTGAGAGTTGGTGTGTGTCGTTCTAGGTAGACTATTCCGCATTCGTCTTCGAGGTGGGTAAAGAAACCCCCATGTATGGGAGCATTCACGGCACACTGACGTGCGGAACCATTATGCACTCCGACGCACACACGCACCTACATTGTACTCGCTTATACCACCTAGTCTCCGTCAAACACGTTACAGTGCTCACAGTTTTTCGTTGACGTTACAAAAAGTTTCCTTTTGATATGTGGTGGTACGTGCGATTCCAATGTACATCCAAACACATTAGCACATACCCGATGCACACCATACCCCGTAACCCCTAGCAAACACGTGACAGTGTTCGCCGTTTGCTTTTGTTGACGTTAATGAATGTCTTTCACATGTGTGGCAGCGGCGGCGATTACATCATACACACACAAGCTGACGCTGGCACATACAGCTAGGGCAGGACGGCCTTCCAGGGTCAGAATCTGTTTCCCCTTCACGCCCGCCATTGGTCATTTGTTCTCGTGGAAGAGGTAGAATAGCCTCTCGTCTATGTGGCCAACGGATTAGGTGCGACCATGAGTAAAACGTTGACGACAAGCAGTGGGCACGCGCACTGATGGCAGGGCCTAGGTAGGTAGAAAGAATAAGTACCTTTATACCAAACCTTTGACTTTGCTAAGGATTCGGGAGGATTTTGATGGGCGGTGATAACCTTGCGTTGGTTCGAGCAAACGAATGCAATGATATGTTTCTATTTTCATGCCACCGGCTTTAAACAAGGTACGGTTTACAACATGCAGGTGGATAGTGTGGGAAAAGTTAGAAACAACGGCGTTCTTGGAGCGTTCTTTCCGTCTCGTAACCTCAGAGGAGATAATATCTATAAAGGCATCAGAGTCAGTTAGGTCGCTGTCATTGCGTGTCAACAAAGGCTGATAAATCTTTAGGACCGGTGGTGATTGCTCAGTGGTCCGATTCACAGCTTCAAACATTACCTTGTATTGAAGTCACTCTGAAACCGATCGTTTTTGGATCCGTTTGTATGATAGCCAGTTTACATCACTCAAGATTAAAGTCAAACGAATAAAATCGACTACCGGAGTAATAGAAATGCTTGGTTTAAGCTGTATTTAAACGTGTTGCTTTATTTTGCCGAAACCCTCTGGAAACATCGGTATAGATTGCTCTATTTTCTCCCCTCGAAATGGATAAAATAAGGACGATATTCGGAAAATCCTAAACCAGGAGACGGAAATGAGCACTGTTATACGAAATTTAGGAGAATTGAAAGGAATTAACAAGACATATCAAGTATGTCAAACGATGGGCACAATTCACTCGGAAACCGTTCAGAAACCGTTTGGGAAACCGGTCAGAAACCGGTCGAAAACTGATTGGTTTCAGAATGGTTTCTGGCCGGTTTTCGAGCGGTTTGTGGCAATCGTTTTAAATACGTGATATGCTCCGTTAATTCCCTTCAATAACCCAAATTACATTTTATGATGTCCATTTCTATCTCCTGATTTATGATTTGCCGAATAATTGTCCTAATTTACCCATGTCGAGGGAATAAGATAGAGCGGTATGTATACCAAGGTTTTCAGGACGATTCGATGAATTGAACCAACACGTTTTAATACGACGCCAACCATGCATTGCACAACACGTCAGCTATCAATTTCCTGTGTATGAATTCAGTCTTGATCCGTGTAGAATGGCTGTAACGACCGGTCGTTGAAAATCGCCCTGAAACCATTGCAGTTCCATGTTTTTCTCAACATCACTCACTTGCGTACACTATTGGCGTGTCTTTACGAACTGTTTGTTTTTGTGGACCATTTGTTGTTTGTTCGCGCCCAGAGCGCTACTTTGTCATATCTCTGTTTTGGGCCTGCGTGACGCACGTGCTCCTTGCTCGCACGCCAAAATTCGGTTTCTCGTTCGTTGAGTCCTTGTGACCTCATTATTGAGGTTTGCACCTGTTTGGTGTCGTTGATCATTCAATAATTTAGTATCGTAGAATATCACGGATAATCGCCTTTTGATTTCGGGATCCGTTGTGAATTTGGCTACGCATTGCTCAAACCTGTGTCACAATACGCAATTGGTCAATTTGGAACGAGCAAACAGGCAGACTGCCAAGAAAAGATCAAAGCAATTGGAATCTAGGCAGGAAGTAATACTGAAAGTCACTGGGGAGGTTTTGGGTACCTTTGATTGTTTAGTTAGTGCTAGGTCGCCTAGTCCTGTCAGTACTAGTTCATGTTTTACCGAGGGCAATATGGATTGTAAGGATGTCGATCTATTTAAGCTAAGGATATCAGACCCAGAACAACAACTGTTATTGGCTAGGCAACAGGCTCATGAAGCAGAACAGAAATGTAGACAGAATGAGCGTGAGCAGAAGACCAATGACTGCTACATTTCGATAGATCAAGGCAAAGTAAAATAGAAAACTCCACGCCGGTCGCCGAATATAAAACGTTCGTCGAAAGTAAGATAACCGACCCCGGGCAAAGGCTTCTTCATCTGACTCACCACTGTCGAGGCCGAGCAAAGGAAGCTATCGATGGGTGTACCACGCTCAACCCGGAACAAGGCTTCACCCGAGCAAGGAAGATTCTGAAGTACCCGCTTGGCCAACTTTTCAAAGTAGCCCGTGACCTAATAAAGGGCGTGATGGTAGAGGCAAAATGAACCAAGGGCGAAGTCTATACAACGGCCGACTTGGTGATCAAAATGCAGAACTGTTAAACGGCCCTCGACCATTTAGGTTACAGGGCTGACCTAAATGCAGTGCAAACTTTGGAAGGCATAGTCCGTCAGCTCTCGCCCGAACTACAGGGTCGATGGGCGGAAGAGGCAGAACGGATAAGCCGAAGCGACCGGGAGGCTAACTTCGAAGACCTGAACAAATACTTAAACAGGCAAATCAAAACAGCCGACAGTAGATTTGGCCGACCTATCTGGGACAGTAACCGAGTAAATAAGTCTAATATAGCCAGGTGTAAACCACTGCTCGGGAACAGCCGAAATATCAGTCTTGGACCAATGCACACGCCATTTCACGCGAGGCCATAGTGCAACCAAGTTGCAGGTCTTATGATGTTAGCAATGGGCTACTGGAATGCCCCAAAGTCGTCAACGCCACAATGGACGAACGGTGGGGAAAGACGAGAATGACAGGAGCGTGCTTAATATGTCTCAAAACCACGCACCGGGCGGCAGCTTGTAGAACAAGGAACAGATGTGGTCACGAGGGCTGCGCGGGCAGACACCATCGATAGTTACACTAGGCGAGAGAAACTATACTTGAGGCAAGCGCAAAGCCCAGTGTGACTTGTTCAACATCGCGGCCTGCCAGTAAACCAGCACTTTTGGGAGCAGTTGCCGTGGGAGTGGTGACTCCAACTGGGGTGGTCAGAGCGTTGGTTTTCGTCGGCAGTGGATCTGACACTACCCTAGTGAAAGAGCGGTTTGCCGACAAACATCGGCCCGCTAAATGTGCGACGTTGTTAGCAGTGAGCACGGTGAGCGGAACACAGGTAATGACTTCCTGCAGGTTGACGCAGCAACTCATCTCTCTAGACGCCAAACAGCAGGTTGAACCAAAGGAAGCATTCACGTTAGTTGATCTCCCCATGTGAGCACCAGGGTCGGTCAACGCAATCTTGGCTAGGTGGCCCCACCTGCAGGATGTAACCGTTGTAGACTGGGAGGATCTCCTCATCGGCTGCGATGTGCCAGAGGAGCATTGAATACTTGACCAGAGAGTGGGCGACCGCTGGGCACCTTATGCCGTACGCACGGCTCTGGGATGGATGATACTGCGCTACACCACGGCAAGGATCTTGTAGATTTCGCTAATTTTTCACATTAGCTATTCTAGGAATATTTCACCAGTAACCTATATTAAACGTTTCACCATTGCCATATTTAAGAAATCCACACCTTGTCTAAACTACTAGTCCATCACAATTTTTGTGAGCGACCCAGAGTTAGCTACAAAAATAAAACAGTAGTAGCTGTTCTTACCCGCCCTTGGGTTGTCTATCCGTTAGTCATCATCGTAGATCATATCTTCTACCACCAATATTCTGTAAAATGAAACGGCCAGGTCAACGAGCAAACGGTCTCAACCAATGACTTCTCGCTCTACAGCAAATCAGAAACCCAAACGACCTGAACACAAAGATAATCCCAATATAATGATGATAATGATAATGATAATGGTTTATTTCGGATAACCCGAGGCATGCTGTAACGCAAGATCAAACGGTACAATTGGACGTAGAGTCCGAATTCCAAGAGGTTGGTTAAGGTATGTGCACTCAATGGTGTACAGGAGAAAGTATTTAAGTCACTCTCTGTGGCGGCGCCCGGCAAATTTGAACTCAAGGTCGGGTGGCCAACCCGGTCAAGTCAGGATCGAGATGGTCGAAGGTAGCTGACTCTTCCTGAAACAGTACAAAACGAAGTGCTATGCAACAAGAGAATCAAACAGAATTGACGAAAGTTTTGTTCACTTCGAGGGAAAAGAAGTTTCCGAGGGAGACATGAACCAGCTACAGCGCTCCGCGGAGTATGGCACGGCTTTGGATTGGAAATCAGACGATGAGAGGAATGAATTTGCAGACAGAGAACAATCAAAATCTTTCGAAGATTTTCCTTGAAACGTTCAGCGACCAAATATCGGCTGAGTCCGTTAAATACCCAATGAAGGACTCATTTGTAGAGAGTGATTGCCTAGGTGATGGTAAAGGAAGTGACCGGACGCAAGCATGTAATCGTTGCGCACATTGTTAACGTTCATGAGGGGGGAATGTGATGCACCAAAATAGAAATGGGTACTGGGCGAGTATTTAAATGGCAGGTAAGTATTTACGTTTGATTATCGTTATCTAAGGGCCGAATATGATGACCGGAGAGATGCAAGAAGCAAAATTGTCTGGGAGGATTTACCAAGATATAATACCGGATATGAAAAAGCACTAACAAACGCTGAATACAGTTGCGAAGTTGGGCGGCTGGATGTGGGTGGAGTCCGTGATAAACCAAACGGACATCACATCTGGCGAGGTCGCTGGAGTGATGGTGGAAGAAGTGGCAGGATGTAAACATGTATTCGTTGCGCACATTGCTTACTTTCATAAAGGTGAAATGTGATGCACCAAAATAGAAATGGGTACTGGGCGAGTATTTAAATGGCAGGTAAGTATTTACGTTTGATAATCGTTATCTAAGGGCCGAATATGATGACCGGAGAGATGCAAGAATGAAAATTGTCTGGGAGGATTTACCAAGATAGAATACCGGACATTGTGGTACGGAAGTGTATGGCAACAATAAATGTGAATTTTGCAAATATATTGATAACTTATAAAATAGAAGCGAGTTTTATCTCGAGGATTGGTTAAGTTTGCTAATAGGACAAGCGGGCAGTTTGGCAAGAATCATCGGGAAAAAAAAGGTAATGAACGGTAAGCCGAGTACGGAAACGGTCTTTTAACCCCGCGATAATTATGTGCTAGGGAAAGTAGATTTTTCTGGGCGTAAGAAGCGGTAAGTTAAGGTTGCGAAGATGGAGACAAGTTCGATGAAAAATAGGCGGTAACTGGGGGAGATAGTTCCATATTTGTAGCATTTCGGGTGACTGATTTTTTGCTGCGACCGGTGCTGGTGGGTGGAGCTGACCGTGCCCGGGACACCCAACCTGAAAACCGTTTTTGTTGACAGGTGCCATCCGCAATCCTATCTGCGTCCGCACATCGTTGCAGACGTCCTGCACGCCCGATGTGCGTTGGCCAAAGTGGTGGATCTGACCGCGGCCCGCACCGGCGGGCTTCGCTTGAGTGATATTGGCGTTGTCACATGGAGATCGAATAATCCAGGAGGTTGCGAGGGGTCCTGGAGAGCATGGCCTGTGTGGTAGTGACAAAATGACGAGCACGTATCGAATTTTCAGCGGGAAATGTGAGCCAGGTATTATGCCAAGCCATCGGAGGGAAGCCATCATCAGCGGTTGTCTGGAAAAGTAAAAATAGAAAAACGCAGTCTGGGGTGCTCCCAGCTGAGAATCAGCGGTCAGTAGTAAAGAAAAACCTCTAGTATCTAGAAATTGGAACTAATTGGGGGATGGTTCGACTTTGCTAAACACAAGGTTTTACGCGAAAGATTAATGAAACTTGAGTGGTATTTACGGCGACTTGTGTGGTACGTAGGTCTCAAGGCCCCCGACTCAGACCCGCGTGTCGGTAACCCAAACCAACTTCGTACGCTCGCTTCTCCGAAGTGTATGGATCATTGTTTGATACGAGTGTCAGGACATCAAGCCGTTTGTTTGATTCCTCTTTGAATCTCGGCAAGTGGCTTATTGCACGGACATTTGGTGGAAGTTTATTCCACATTTGTGAATATTTAAAAATGAAGAAATTGGACCGTAGGCTGGTTCTCGAGGACGGCACAGTGACCGAATGACTGCTGTGTCGTAACGAATACCTTAGGCTTAATGGGTCTCGTACCACAGAGGAGGCTTTGCAGGATCTATATTTTAATAGTGAGTGGAAAAAAGACAAGTTGTTCTTTATCCGTCGGATCCAAAGGGGTTCGAGGTGTAGCAGGTCACAGCGTTGTTTATAGTTGAGACTAGACGAATAGCCAACTAATTGTTTAGTAAAGGTGCGCTGGACATTTTCGATGGCGATCCTATCAGTCTGGCGCATGTTGGAGCCAACTATTGAACTGTACTCTAGCAATGGTCTAACGTGTGTTGTATAGACACTGAGTTTACTTTCACGCAAACGGAATGTTTTGTGGACAAGTCCTATTAACCTGCGGGACCTAGCAATTTGAGTGTCTGTTTGCTCCGAGAAGTTGAACGAACAGGAGTAGTATATGCCCAGGTCGCGTACTGATGATTTGTTGGGGATCAGGTGACCACCTACACCAAACGTTTCCGGAGGGACATGACACTTGTATGTAAGAATGCAGCTTTTGTCCGCCGAGAACTTCATAACCCAATCGGTACACCACGAATTGAGCATCCGCAGGTCCTCAGATATTTTTGCTATGGTATTACCCAATGAATTATGGTCGAAGGTGTACAACAACTTTACATCATCAGCGAATAAAAAAGGAGTTCCATGACGAACCACGGTAAATATGTCATTTATGTACATGAGAAACAGCAACGGGCCCAGTACACTACCTTGGATCACACCGCTGGTTACAGGGCTGGGTGTGGAAGTTGTGCCATCAACGTTTACCACTTGACTGCGCGAGGACAAGTACGATTCTAGCCAAGCATACAGTGGGTCAACAATGCCGAATGTCTTAGCCTTTGACAACAAACGAATGTGAGACACCCGGTCGAAGGCCTTAGACATGTCTAAAAAGACTGAGATCACTGCCTTACCATCATTGGCAGCTATCGTAATAAGGTTCAGAAAGTCAGTCATACAAGTTGCACAGGATCGATGTTTTAGGAAACCGTGCTGACCTTCACTTATAAGGTGGTTTTTAAGGAGGTGATCTGTTAGTTTAAGTTTTATTAATCTTTCCATAATCCTCGATACTACTGGGGTATGGTTCACAGGCCGGTAGTTGGCCGGGTCCTCCCGTGTTCCCTTCTTATGAATTGGGATAACAACCGACGTTTTCCACTGTATAGGATAACAACTAAAGCGCATAGACAGATTAAATAAATTCGATAAAAGAATTGGGATATCTGGGCCACCCAATTTAAAGATGGCCGATGGTAACCAGTCCGATCCGGGGTGGAAAGACATTTTGATATTTGAAATTAAAGGCTCGATTTCGGAGGGCAGGAATGTTACAGCAGAAAGTGGCTCATATGATGGTACTGGTGGATTGCAGAAAAATGGTGCTGTGTCACTAATTAAGGAAGAAGCAAAAAACGTGTTAAGCGCTTCTGCAATGTCCAGTGGTTTGTCGAGGCACGTGTTATTGAAAGAGATAGAAGAGATAGATGAAGTTGTTTTGGGGTTCCTCGACTTCATCAGTTTTGCAAGAATCTCGACTTTCTTGGAATCACGTAAGGCCCTGAGTTCCTGTTGTATCATTTCACTCTCGGAGTACAGTTTTATCGTTTCAGCCAGACGATTCAACTGTATAAACAGCGAAAAGTCCCTTGTTTTAAGATAAACGCGTTGGAGTCTACTTAACTTCAAGTTGAAACGAGACAATTTATTGTCTTTAGGGCGGATTGACGACCCTTGTGACGGAGTTATTCGGTTGAGGCATCGTTCAAAGATGGAGTAAAGTTGATCTGCCGCCAGCTGGGGATCTGCACTTAAAAAGAAGGTGTCCCAATTTTGGCTCCGAATCAGAGAAGGTAGTATATTCCAGTTAGCCTTATGATATGGTCTATGCGGGGGTGTCGGCTGTTTATCTTTTATGGGCACTGTGAAGCAGCAGTGGACAGTTGCGTGATCACTTCCGGGTAGGTTATTCTGAACTTTTGTTACAACCTGGGTTAATCCTATTGACAAGATTAAGTCAAGAATGTGGTCGCGTCTGGTTAGGGACGTGACGTGCTGCTTCCATCCTCCTAGGTGAATAGCATTCAAAAACTGCAGTGAATGGCGTGGTCCTGTGAGTGATGTCCAGCATATTTCTGGTGCATTAAAGTCACCAGCTATCGATTTTGGGCCTATTTTAAGATCACTAATCAGGTTGAGTGCCTCTATAATTTGCTTGAAACTATTAGGACTAGATCTAGACGGACGGTACACGCAACCTAGTATCAGTTCTTGACGTTCGACTTCAACGTTCAGCCATACAGAGTCGACAATGCCGTCTAGGACAGGATGCTGAAAGCTTGTCGCCCTGAGAGTTTCCTTCACATACACTAGACAGCCTCCACCACGTTGATGTGTTCTGCCTTTGCTGAAGGATTTGTAGCCGAGTACCTCAGTGTCCTCTACTAGATAGGAGTCCGATAACCAAGATTCCGTCACTAAAATGAAGTTATAGTCATTTGTTAGTGCAGCTGATCTTATGTATTGGATTTTGTTCCTAATAGATCGCGCATTGACCAATAGCAATGTGAAAAGTTCAGTGCTTCTGACGTCATCATTGATATTAGTACTTACCGTTTGTTGACTGCTGCGTTTAACCTGGAAAGAATCATCAGCGCAAGATGCAAGCCCGCCCAAATTGTCATTAGCAAAGGGAGGACCTGCGTCTGCGTGTGGAATAATAAATGACAGGGTATTAGGTATTACAATACTATAGGGATGATTAGAACAATTCATAATGGGCATATCTAGGTTATGGGGCCATGTTGTGCCCACGGTACGTATGGAAAAAAATAGGCACTTTGGCTAGATATGGGGTAACCGCTGGTAGATGGTGGGATATGCGATGCGCTTGGATAGTTTAACGGAGGGGGAGGTAGGAAAGATGGAAATAATGGGAGATTAGGCTGATGGGAAGGTTCCATTAGTCCGGAGTTAATCATGAACGCAGTTCGTTCATCAAACCATCTATTTTTATTATGGGTATGGTCCCATTGTTATTGTATCATCACCTTCGAAGTGCTATTTTGTTTCGTACGCTGAGAGATGCGAGGGTATCCCAAATGAGGGAAGTCGGTCGGTGCCGAATTCGGTCTAGAGAAATAACGATCATTGTCATTATTCATGCATACCCGTATCGTTTGCCCGCACGGAGACTTAGCCTTGGCAACTAAACTCTCGTTGACCCTTTCTTCTGGACGGTTCTTTATTGTCAGCGACATACGTGGCATACGAGTGGCACGCATGGGCTTTTCATCAGTTTTTAAACGGGGGCCTATGGGGACAGATATTAGAGCTGCAGGTTTTATTTCATTGGGAACTTGAAGTCCCGTGGAACGGTCGACCGGAGGTGGAGGCGTATTGTGAGGACCCTCCTGGGATGAGCTTGTAGGTGTTGTCGATATGTGTTGTCGTTTTGGCTGGGGGAGCTGTGGGGAGGTGGGGGAAGATTCGTCCAGATCAACTAACCCTGTGGATCTTCTAGGGGTAGAAGATTGAGGGGTTTCGTTGATCCTTGGTAAGGTGCTTGAGGAAGAGGGTGACTTTCGGATCTTAATGCCAATGTGATTAGAATTTATAGCTGCACATCGTATCACTTCCCTTTGTAGTGGCGTTCTATCAGCTTGTATCTTGATTGATTTAAACTGTGAAGCAGTTGAGACTATACGCTGTTTAGTAATGAATTCTCTAGCGATTTTTTCATCCGGAAATTGGAATAGAAGGGGACAAGTGTGCTTTTGTGACCTTTTTCTTAGTCTTCTGCAGTGACATGGAAAGTGGGCCATGCCTGCGGCTTGCAGGATAGTGGATTTAACCATTGTGATGTCCAGCCGATCTGGGATGTTGAAAACAACTGCATTTTTTGCATTCTGCAGACGTCGCAGGATTTCCGATGCCACTGAGTCAAGAAACTGACTAGCTGCTATTAGGTTCTGGGGACCGGGGAGTGCCGAGGGCTCAAGAAGGTAGGTTAGTGGTGTTAATTTAGATAATATATCATCAACCGATGCAATATGGGTAGACATACTTGCCAAGTTACTTTCAGTGGCACTGGCCCTTCTACTGGCTTCTCCAAATATTTCTATCATATTGGGGGTATCTTTGTGTTCGGGTCGTTTGGGTTTCTGATTGGCTGTAGAGCGAGAAGCCACTGGCTGAGACCGTTTGCTGGTTGACCTGGCCATTTATTTTTACAGAATATTGTTGGTAGGCGATTTGATCTAAGATGATGACTAACGGATAGACCACCCAAGGGCGGGTAAGAATAGCTACTGCTGTTTTATTTTTGTAGTTAACTCTGGGTCGCTCGTACGAATTATGAGGGACTAGTAGTTTGGACAAGGTGTAGATTTCTTAAATATGGCAATGGTGAAACGTTTAATATAGGTTGCTGGTGAAATATTCCTAGAATAATTAATATGAAAAATCAGCGAAATCTACAAAAACCTCGCCGTGGTGTAGCGTCCGAGATGTCTGGCCGTTTTTCCGGTTGGCATTTATTGCGGTTCAGGGAAGCCGCAACCGATAAACACGTATCATGCACTAATATACAGGGCAGAGAACCGTTAAGGTTTGGGGAAGCCAGTAGAAGGGCCAGTGCCATTGAAAGTAACTGGGCAATTATGTCTACCCAGATGGCATCGGTTGATAATATATTATCAAAACTAACACCACTATCCTACCTTCTTGAGCCCTCGGCATTCCCTGGTCCCCAGAACCTAATAGCAGCTAGTCAGTTTCTTGACTCAGTGGCATCGGAAATCCTGCGACGTCTGCAGAATACAAAAAATGCAGTTGTCTTCAACATCCCTGATCGGCCAGACATCAGATAGGTTAAATCTACTATTTTAGGATTTATCTCAGTTAAGTCAGGACCTGCTCCCGTATAGAGTCTATAGCCCCTGGTCCTCGGTTTGTGACACGATAGCGAACATACTCGGCAGCGCGCAAGGCAGAGCTCAAAACGCTGGAGCGGGACAACGTGTGTATTGGAGGAGCGCAACGGCGTGCACATGACGTACACAGGCGGAGCAAGTGGCGCCACCAAAAACGGTCATTGTTCAAATAAACGAATTTGTTATCCTTTGTCATCGAGTGCTTTATTGGTAGCACTACAGGGGTCTCCCCCTAGAAGGCCGACGCAGTTGGGCTTCGAACCTTGATGGGTACGTCGGATTGGATGGCGAGAGACGTTTTCCATGCCTCCCGCCGCGGTCGAACACAACAGCCAAGCCATCACAAGCCGTTCTCCATGACTCACACTGGTCGCTGTGCGTCGATCGCAAAATTGCGTCCTCCTCAAAATGTTATCCGACCGGGGTTGATCCTGTTTGTGACCTGACAGTGGTGATTGTGTTGTAGGGTTTGTCGTTGTCGGCATATCCCAAAGTTCCGTTTCTCTGCGGTTTCCATTGCCTTCGTAAGCGAGCCAGCGTCCGGCGTCAAATGAGTCCAGTCGCGATCCCGTGAGCCTTGTGTTGGAGCCATGCGAGATCCTGGAATTCCATATGGTTCTGTCCGACGGGACGAGCTGGAAGGCAAGAAACACAAGGAAGCTGCGTCTGGAGGCGCGATCGGATATTCGACTGAAAGGGACATACCGCGCAATACAGGCTGCCGCCACCCTTGTCGTGATCACCAGGTTGTCGTGCATTCATGCATAATAGGACTATGTACAAGTTGAATGTGAAGAGTAAACTTAAATATATACAACTGTTACATATTCAGAAAACCTCGTTGGCTGCCGCAGCTCGCGGCCGCGTCGACTTCTTCTGTTGACCGGTGCAGCTGTGTCTTCCGTGGAGTTTGGTGTTGCAACAGGTAACGAGAGGTCGTTAGTGGGAGTAACAGGGGCCGACTCGGGACGACTTACCGAAGGCTGTGAGCAGGTGGGGACACTGAGAGGGTTGTTTGAGGTGGGTTCTACCTCGATGAAGGCTGGTTTGAGGCGGTCCATGCTGATGGTCTCCTTCCTGCCCTCGACGTCCACCACGTATTTCTTTTCCTTTCGCTGGACGACGCGGAACGGGCCAGAGTAAGCCGCCTGTAGTGGTGATCGCACTGCATCTACTCGAATAAACACATGGCTGGTGGTAGCCAAAGCGGAAGGTATGTAGTTGCTCAGGGTTTGTTCTCGTGGTGGGGTGGGCTTTATCACCCGCATTTGGTGCGACAACCGTTTTGCGTAATCCCGTAATTAAAACTCATAGGTGGTAATGGAGAAACCAATTCACCTGGAAGTCGTAGTGTGCAACCATAAACCAGTTCAGCCGCCGTAACACCCATATCGGCTTTAACGGTGTTACGCAGTCCTAAGAGAACGACCGGTAAAACTTCACTCCATAATGGATTATCACGAGCACGAAGGGCAGCTTTCAGCTGGCGATGGAATCGCTCCACCATGCCATTGGCCTGAGGATGATAGGCCGTCATCTTGTTGTGTCGGCAACCGAATGCGTTCAGTAGTTTGTGGAAGGCGCCGTCGAAATGAGAACCGCGGTCAGTGGTCACGATAGCAGGGCAACCGAACTGACTCACCCAACCAATTAGAAAGGCTTTTGCAGCTTCCTCTGAGGTTGGGCGAGGAATAGGTATGGCTTGTGGCCAGCGAGTGAAACGATCTACGCAAGTGAGGATGTAGACGCAGCCATTGGGTGGCGGAAGTGGCCCAACGAGATCCACATGCACATAATGAAAGCGTGCGTCCGGTTCGCAGAATGTGCCTAAAGTAGATTTGGTGTGACGATGTATCTTAACTCGTTGACACTGAAGACAAGCACGGGCCCAAAGACGTACGTCACGTTTGACGCAAGGCCAGACGAATCGCTCGGTGACTAGTTTCACTGAGGCGGTTACCCCAGGGTGCGATAAGTTGTGGAGGCTTGTAAAAACTTGTCGGCAAAAACTGGCAGGGAC
The DNA here is from genome assembly GCA_948099385.1 of Fasciola hepatica. NCBI lineage: Eukaryota > Metazoa > Platyhelminthes > Trematoda > Plagiorchiida > Fasciolidae > Fasciola > Fasciola hepatica. The sequence continues at coordinate 131,083 of CANUEZ040000032.1, read as the reverse complement.
TAGTGGTCGGGGTCGACCTTGTGACACATCGCAAATGATAGTTACGTCCGAAGTTGAAAGGGCCACTGCCACTAGGTGCAGGGAGCTGTTGTGTCTGAGTTGCTCTACCTCGGGATCTGTTGTTTGGGCTGCGGCGATTGCTTCTAGGTCTATGCCCATGGGTAGTGGGTAGTCGATATTGTGGACGCGTGAGAGTGCGTCTGCTGCGGGATTGTGAGCCCCAGAGACGTGTCGAATGTCCGTAGTAAACTGCGAAACATAGTCTAAGTGGCGAATCTCGCGTGGCGAATATCGGTCAGAAGCTGACTGGAGGGCGTAATTTAGTGGTTTATGAACTGTGAACACTGTGAACGTTTGGCCCTCGAGTGTGTGCCGGAAGTGTCGGATACCCAAATAGATTGCCAGCAGTTCTCTGCTGAACGTACTATATCGGGATTCCACAGGCTGGAGACGCTTGGAGAAGAAAGCTATTGGTTGCCATGAATTGTTGACGAATTGCTGCAACACTGCTCCAACAGCCGTGTCCGAAGCATCTGTTCCTAATGCCAGGGGAGCAGAAGGATCGGGATTTGCAAGGAGTGCTATGTTGGCGATAGCTTCCTTGATCAAAGTAAGAGCTGCCTGCGCCGTGTCGGGAAAAATGAATTTCCGCTTACCTCCACGTAGAAGGTCTGTTAGAGGCTGCATTATTTCGGCGCAGTGTGGGATAAAGCGGCGATAAAAGTTAACCAGGCCAGAAAATTGGCGCAGTTGTCGGTAAGAGTGAGGCTCAGGATAGTCGCGAATTGCCGCCACCTTGTCAGGCAGAGGCTGTATGCCTGAGGCTGAGATTTCGTGACCTAGGAACGTGATGGTCGTCCTACCTAATTCGTCCTTAGCAGGGTTATTGGTTACACCGTGTTGGCTAAGGCGCTCAAAAAGAGCGCGCAGGTGTGTCGTGCCCTTCTTTTGAAGAACTTGCCACCAAAATATCGTCTAAGTACATGTAGACATTCTTCAAACCGCGTGTTGCCTCATGCATAAACCTTTTAAAGGTTTGGGCTGCATTGCTGAGCCCAAAAAGCATGCGCAAAAACTCAAATAGTCCGAATGGAGTTGTGACAGCGGTTTTAGGGATGTCAGCGTCTGCTACTGGGATTTGGTGGTAGGCTTTGACGAGATCGATTCTGCTGAAAACAGAAAAACCGGACAGGGTAGAAGTAAGATCTTGAATATGTGGAATGGGGTACCTGTCTGGAATAGTAGCCTGGTTGAAGGCCCTATAGTAACCGCAGGGGCGCCAATCGCCATTAGGTTTAGGAACCATGTGAAGGGGCGAGGCCCAAGGGCTACTGGACGGGCGTATTATGCCTAATTCTAGCATGCGTTCAAGCTCAGCCTGTGCTACGCGGAGCTTGTCTAAGGTCAAGCGACGCGGTCGGCTAAATGCTGGGGGTCCTTCAGTGACAATATGGTGGGAAACGTTAGTGGTCAACACGGGAAGGGGGCCAGATTGTCCTAGCATTGCCGGGTAAGCTGAAAGTAGGTCTGCGTACGGGTGTTTGGCCTGCGGTTCGATGTATAAGGGCGTGATGTGATTCACGGAGGAATACGAACCGGTTACGGAAAGAGAAGTCTGCCGGTCGGCAACTCTCCGATTTCGTGCGTCAATCAGGAGGTCGAAATGGTCTAGGAAATCGATGCCTAGTATGGGATAAGGGACGTCTGCTACTATGAACACCCAGCGGAAGGTGCGACGTAGTCCTAAGTTGAGTGTGAGTGACTTACGGCCGCAAGTAGCAATGGGGGTGCCATTGGCAGCACGAAGATGTTGGACTGACGGGTTCATTGCATTACCTGCCTCCTTTGGAATGACACTGCTGCACCGGTGTCAATTAGGAACAGGTTACTTGGGACTAAATCTCGGACATGCAACAGACGACTGCTATTATGGCTGCCGACCGCGTTAGTCGTCTGAACGCGTCGGGATATTAGTTTCCCTGTTTAGCACCTGGGAAGGTGCAACCGGCTTCGCAGCGCCGGGCCTTCTCCCCAAACCGTTTGTGGTATCGACAGTACGTTGATCGAGATGGGTCAACCAGGCGGTCAGGGGAAGGGCTTCTGAGACGTTCGCGTTGGTCAGAGTTGTGATAAGCTTTATGGTTTCTACAGTGAGAAAAACCTGAAGAGGAAAAACGTCTGAAAGCCCGCTCGAAAGCAGCTATCAGAGTGTCCTCGGAGTGTGTTCCTACAGTGGGAGCTGTGGTCTGAAGGCTGCTCGAGTTTGTTACGGCGGTAATTTGTGGATGGTACCGGTCCATAATACCGTCTGCTAGTTTAGCCGCTTCTGTGAGCTTAAGGTGGCTAGAAACCTCGAGCAGTGCTTGAATGTTGGGTGGTAGTCACTGTACCCACAACTCTTTAAGGACGTTTTCCTTTAAAAGTTGCCCTGCCAGCTGCTGCATTTCTCTCAGTAATGCAGAGGGCTTCTTGCTACCTCACTCTGTCCCTTGGGTCAGTCGTTTTAGTCTGTACGATTCTGACGGTAAAAGACAAGAGATTACCGCGTCTTTCACGGCTGTGTAAGAACTGTTATTAAATATTACTTCGCGTATCTGAGTAGCAACGTCACGGAAAAGGCGACCGATAGTCCACAAGTAACGGGTTCGTTCGCTTGTAATTCTATGTGATTCAAACTCTGCCTCCAACATTTGAAACCAGAGTTGATGGTCATCAATAAAAACTGAGGGACGGCTAGGGAGACTGTCGAAACGGACGGTTCGGGGTCAGGTTTACGGTCGTTGTTAGCCATAGTTGCAATGGTATATCAAATGTAAAATGATATAAAGAGGTCAGTGCAGCAAACGTGAAACACTTATAATATGGATATGAGAAAATATATATTAGGGATATGGTAACTGAAATCAGGAATTTACCGTTTATATATCGGAAAAGGTGTATATGTAAACGAATAAATGTGATTGAAGGAATTACGAATGTCCTTCGAGAATTAATTTGTTGTTCGGGCTCACCAGTTTAGAATTTATCTCAGTTAAGTCAGGACCTGCTCCCGTATAGAGTCTATAGCCCCTGGTCCTCGGTTTGTGACACGATAGCGAACATACTCGGCAGCGCGCAAGGCAGAGCTCAAAACGCTGGAGCGGGACAACGTGTGTATTGGAGGAGCGCAACGGCGTGCACACGACGTACACAGGCGGAGCAAGTGGCGCCACCAAAAACGGTCATTGTTCAAATAAACGAATTTGTTATTCTTTGTCATCGAGTGCTTTATTGGTAGCACTACACTATCCTTCAAGACGCGGGCATGGCCCACTTTCCAGGTCACCGCAGAATACTAAGAAAAGGGTCACAGAAGCACACTTGTCCCCTTCTATTCCAATTTCCGGATGAAAAAATTGCTAGAGAATTCATCACTTAACAGCGTATAGTCGCAACTGCTTCGCAGTTTAAATCAATCAAGATACAAGCTGATAGAACTCCACTACAAAGAGAAGTGATAAGATATGCCGCTATAAATTCTAATCACATGGGCATTAAGATCCAGAAGTCCCCCTTTTCTCCAAGCATTGTACCAAGGATCAACAAAACCCCTCACTCTTCTACCCCTAGAAGATCCACAGGGTTAGTTGATCTGGACGAATCTTCCCCCACCTCCCCACAGCTCCCCCAGCCAAAACGACAACACATATCGACAACACCTACAAGCTCATCCCAGGAGGGTCCTCACAATACGCCTCCACCTCCGGTCGACCGTTCCACGGGACTTCAAGTTCCCAATGAAATAAAACCTGCAGCTCTAATATCTGTCCCCATAGGCCCCCGTTTAGGAACTGACGGAAAGCTCATGCGTGCCACTCGTATGCCGCGTATGTCGCCGACAATAAATAACCGTCCAGAAGAGAGGGTCAACGAGAGGTTAGTTCCCAAGGCCAAGTCTCCGTGCAGGCAAACCGTACGGGGATGCATGAACAATGACAATTATCATTCGTTCTCCAGACCGAATTCGGCACCGACCGACTTCCCTCATTTGGGATACCCTCGCATCTCTCAGCGTACGAAACAAAATAGCACTTCGAAGGTGATGATACAATAACAATGGGACCATACCCGTAAAAAAAATAGATGGTATGATGAGCTAACTGCATTCATACCTAACTCCGGACTAATGGAACGTTTCCATCAGCCTAACCTCCCATTATTTCCATCTTTCCTACCTCCCCCTCCGTAAACTATCCAAGCGCATCGCATATCCTCCCATCTACCAGCGGTTACCCCACATCTAGCCAAAGTGCCTATTTTTTCCATAAGTACCGTGGGCACAACATGGTCCCACAACCTAGACATGCTTCACATGAACCGTTCTAACCAGCCGTATAGTAGTGTAATACCCAGTACCCTGTCATTTAATATTCTACATGCAGATCCAAGTCCTACTTTGCGAACGACAACCTAAGCGGGCTTGCATCCTGCGCTGGTGGTTCTTTTCAGGTTAAATGCAGCGGTCAACGAACGGTAAGTACTAATATCAATGATGACGTCAGAAGCACTGAACTTTTCACATTGCTATTGGTCAATGCGCGATCTATTAGGAACAAAATCCAATACATAAGATCAGCTGCACTAACAAATGACTATAACTTCATTTTAGTGACGGAATCTTGGTTATCGGACTCCTATCTAGTAGAGGACACTGAGGTACTCGGCTACAAATCCTTCAGCAAAGGCAGAACACATCAACGTGGTGGAGGCTGTCTAGTGTATGTGAAGGAAACTCTCAGGGCGACAAGCTTTCAGCATCCTGTCCTAGACGGCATTGTCGACTCTGTATGGCTGAACGTTGAAGTCGAACGTCAAGAACTGATACTAGGTTGCGTGTACCGTCCGTCTAGATCTAGTCCTAATAGTTTCAAGCAAATTATAGAGGCACTCAACCTGATTAGTGATCTTAAAATAGGCCCAAAATCGATAGCTGGTGACTTTAATGCACCAGAAATATGCTGGACATCACTCACAGGACCACGCCATTCACTGCAGTTTTTGAATGCTATTCACCTAGGAGGATGGAAGCAGCACGTCACGTCCCTAACCAGACGCGACCACATTCTTGACTTAATCTTGTCAATAGGATTAACCCAGGTTGTAACAAAAGTTCAGAATAACCTACCCGGAAGTGATCACGCAACTGTCCACTGCTGCTTCACAGTGCCCATAAAAGATAAACAGCCGACACCCCCGCATAGACCATATCATAAGGCTAACTGGAATATACTACCTTCTCTGATTCGGAGCCAAAATTGGGACACCTTCTTTTTAAGTGCAGATCCCCAGCTGGCGGCAGATCAACTTTACTCCATCTTTGAACGATGCCTCAACCGAATAACTCCGTCACAAGGGTCGTCAATCCGCCCTAAAGACAATAAATTGTCTCGTTTCAACTTGAAGTTAAGTAGACTCCAACGCGTTTATCTTAAAACAAGGGACTTTTCGCTGTTTATACAGTTGAATCGTCTGGCTGAAACGATAAAACTGTACTCCGAGAGTGAAATGATACAACAGGAACTCAGGGCCTTACGTGATTCCAAGAAAGTCGAGATTCTTGCAAAACTGATGAAGTCGAGGAACCCCAAAACAACTTCATCTATCTCTTCTATCTCTTTCAATAACACGTGCCTCGACAAACCACTGGACATTGCAGAAGCGCTTAACACGTTTTTTGCTTCTTCCTTAATTAGTGACACAGCACCATTTTTCTGCAATCCACCAGTACCATCATATGAGCCACTTTCTGCTGTAACATTCCTGCCCTCCGAAATCGAGCCTTTAATTTCAAATATCAAAATGTCTTTCCACCCCGGATCGGACTGGTTACCATCGGCCATCTTTAAATTGGGTGGCCCAGATATCCCAATTCTTTTATCGAATTTATTTAATCTGTCTATGCGCTTTAGTTGTTATCCTATACAGTGGAAAACGTCGGTTGTTATCCCAATTCATAAGAAGGGAACACGGGAGGACCCGGCCAACTACCGGCCTGTGAACCATACCCCAGTAGTATCGAGGATTATGGAAAGATTAATAAAACTTAAACTAACAGATCACCTCCTTAAAAACCACCTTATAAGTGAAGGTCAGCACGGTTTCCTAAAACATCGATCCTGTGCAACTTGTATGACTGACTTTCTGAACCTTATTACGATAGCTGCCAATGATGGTAAGGCAGTGATCTCAGTCTTTTTAGACATGTCTAAGGCCTTCGACCGGGTGTCTCACATTCGTTTGTTGTCAAAGGCTAAGACATTCGGCATTGTTGACCCACTGTATGCTTGGCTAGAATCGTACTTGTCCTCGCGCAGTCAAGTGGTAAACGTTGATGGCACAACTTCCACACCCAGCCCTGTAACCAGCGGTGTGATCCAAGGTAGTGTACTGGGCCCGTTGCTGTTTCTCATGTACATAAATGACATATTTACCGTGGTTCGTCATGGAACTCCTTTTTTATTCGCTGATGATGTAAAGTTGTTGTACACCTTCGACCATAATTCATTGGGTAATACTATAGCAAAAATATCTGAGGACCTGCGGATGCTCAATTCGTGGTGTACCGATTGGGTTATGAAGTTCTCGGCGGACAAAAGCTGCATTCTTACATACAAGTGTCATGTCCCTCCGGAAACGTTTGGTGTAGGTGGTCACCTGATCCCCAACAAATCATCAGTACGCGACCTGGGCATATACTACTCCTGTTCGTTCAACTTCTCGGAGCAAACAGACACTCAAATTGCTAGGTCCCGCAGGTTAATAGGACTTGTCCACAAAACATTCCGTTTGCGTGAAAGTAAACTCAGTGTCTATACAACACACGTTAGACCATTGCTAGAGTACAGTTCAATAGTTGGCTCCAACATGCGCCAGACTGATAGGATCGCCATCGAAAATGTCCAGCGCACCTTTACTAAACAATTAGTTGGCTATTCGTCTAGTCTCAATTATAAACAACGCTATGACCAGCTACACCTCGAACCCCTTTGGATCCGACGGATAAAGAACAACTTGTCCTTTTTCCACTCACTATGAACTTTTGCGGGTATCCATTGGCACAAAGAGTTTGGGATAAGAACTCTTCTTCCTTTTTCAGTTGGTCTACACTGCAGATTTTTCGCGCTCTGTGGAACAGGGTCTTGACCAAGCCCCTTTTGTAGGCAAATGGAGCGAAACTGGAGAACTGAATATATTGTCCACTCCATGTTGCTTTACGATGGATAGTCTTCTGAATTGTCCCACCTGCACGTTTTTGTATCATGATATCCAAAAAAGGGAGGCTGCTGCCACTCTCTGTTTCACATGTGACTGATAGATTGGGATGTATGGTGTTCATTAGGTTGAAGAACTTAGTGAACCGTTCTTCCTCAGTAAAAATCAAAATATCATCGACATAACGCTTGTACAGGGTAAACTGGATGATATTCTGATGTACATTTTTCTCAATCATCCCCAAAAAGATATCTGCCAATGTGGGTCCAAGAGGGCTACCCATTGCCACACCATCAATCTGTTTGTATGACTGTCCTTCAAAATCAAAACGTATGTTTTCTGTACATAAGAGAATGAGATCCCTGATGTATGTAACAGGAATCGGTAACGTGGGTTTGAGTGTTGCTACCATGTCGCACAAATACTCTACCGTTTCTCTTAGGGGTACACTAGTGAAAAGTGAATCAACATCTACAGAAAACATTTTTTGAGAACTCACGGATGTTCGCTCCAGGATATCTGATAGTTCAAATGAGTCCTTCAGACAGTGTGATGTCATGTGCTTTCCGATGGGAGATAGCATATCCACCAGCCAGCGTGCCAGTTTGTGGCACGCTGAGTTCTGCATACATAAAATAGGTCTCAATGGAACATCAGGCTTGTGAATTTTCGGAGAACTCCTCAGTTTTGGCGTTTGGGTGCCAATCGGTTTCAGTTTTCTGTATAGGTCCTCAGAGATAAATCCATGCAAGCGTAATATCTGGAGGTGTCGTGTGACCTGTTTCTCTACCAGCAAGTTGTTCTCTGGGGTCGAATCCGGAATAAATCGTCGTTTGTCCCCCAAAGTGCTATCCATCTTTTTAAGGTAGTCTTGTCTCTTCATGATGACGACACCTGATCCCTTGTCTGGTTGAAGAAATACCACATCTTTCATCTCTTTCAATTGTCTAATTGCAGTGTAGTGTTCTTGTGATAGACAGCATTTTTGTCGGACAGGGGTTGAGTTGAATACTTCCGAAAGATCGACCAATTTCGCCCTAAACCAACCTGCTTTGTCCTCTGAGGCCGGAGTCAGATTTTTGACTTGGTCATTTAAGTTTTCGAATTGAGCTTCCATTTGTAACTGGTTGATGTTTTTCGGAGGCAACTTGAACTTCAGACCTAATGATAGGACTTCTTTTTGTGCTTTTGTCAGTTGTAACGCGGAAAAATTGTGCACATACTTGGTTGTATCTGACGGGAACATTGGTACCTCTTTGGGATTGCAAAGTCTCCCATAAAATTTTTCCATAGTTTTGGTTCTGGTTTTTGCAACATTTCTTTTGAGAAATTTTCAAACTTAATTCGACACACAAGTGATAGACTTGATAAGATGACTGCAAAGCGTTGCTGTGTTTCTCTGAATTTTGTTATCTGTTCTCGGGCCGCCTCAATGTGGGAGTTCGCGATTCTAACTAGGTTTGCATTGTTTCTCGGAAGCTTTGCGTTTGACAGGATTTTCAAAAATTGGTTTGGAAACCGGCAAGTAGATAGGCATTCGTTCAAAAAGTCAACACGTATCTTTTCCACTGTGAGTTTGCAACGTAACGTCAACAGACGATCCAAGGCTCTCGTGATGTTAGCGGGGAGTCTTCGTTTGAGAAATTTGAAACATTGGGTCCCCTTGATCCAGTTCATCAAAACAGATAGAAGACATAAATTGCGAGATGCTAGCATTTCTTTTAATCTTCTCAGTCGCGTACGTAAAACATGCGATTTCGTGTTCAAATGGAGCACAGAGCAAAACAATGGAGTAGATAGTGTCAAGCGAAACTCGGAAACGATTCGGTAAACCTGATTGGTTACCGCCACGGCAGGCACACATTGTGGGTCAACAGTTTCTGTGCACACAGTGGGGGCCTAAGTCTACTTATCAACACTGCCTCACAGAAAGCTAGGAGCTTTGGGTTCCGATTCCATGCAATCACTCGGAACGCTTGACCCGGATCAATCCGATGACGAGAGGTCACAAGGTGTTTCGCGATCGATGAAGCCGGGTTTCTAGTCGTCGTCTGTTGTCCGGGTGGAGGATGACTCATCCACTGCACTAACCACTTCGGTACATGCTCCCCCATTCTTTGACTGAGGCAACGATCCGTTCTGCCTATGTAGGTGTCACCGCAGCTGCAGGTGAACTGATAAATGATGTGAGAGGCATTCAGGTTCGCGACTCTGTTTGAATGTGCTTGGAGGTTTAGTCGTTTGGTGGTTTGCGAAATCTGCAATTCAGCCGCCAAGTAGGTGCGCTTTAGTGCACACTTTAGATTTTGGCTAATCCGATTGAACAGATGATCCCCTTTAAACGGCAACACTAGTGTAACTCGTTTCTTCTCGACCGTGTCGACTTGTACGGTCTTAGGCCTTTCTCTTTTGTGGATTTCAATGAACTTTTGCGGGTATCCATTGGCACAAAGAGTTTGGGATAAGAACTCTTCTTCCTTTTTCAGTTGGTCTACACTGCAGATTTTTCGCGCTCTGTGGAACAGGGTCTTGACCAAGCCCCTTTTGTAGGCAAATGGAGCGAAACTGGAGAACTGAATATATTGTCCACTCCATGTTGCTTTACGATGGATAGTCTTCTGAATTGTCCCACCTGCACGTTTTTGTATCATGATATCCAAAAAAGGGAGGCTGCTGCCACTCTCTGTTTCACATGTGACTGATAGATTGGGATGTATGGTGTTCATTAGGTTGAAGAACTTAGTGAACCGTTCTTCCTCAGTAAAAATCAAAATATCATCGACATAACGCTTGTACAGGGTAAACTGGATGATATTCTGATGTACATTTTTCTCAATCATCCCCAAAAAGATATCTGCCAATGTGGGTCCAAGAGGGCTACCCATTGCCACACCATCAATCTGTTTGTATGACTGTCCTTCAAAATCAAAACGTATGTTTTCTGTACATAAGAGAATGAGATCCCTGATGTATGTAACAGGAATCGGTAACGTGGGTTTGAGTGTTGCTACCATGTCGCACAAATACTCTACCGTTTCTCTTAGGGGTACACTAGTGAAAAGTGAATCAACATCTACAGAAAACATTTTTTGAGAACTCACGGATGTTCGCTCCAGGATATCTGATAGTTCAAATGAGTCCTTCAGACAGTGTGATGTCATGTGCTTTCCGATGGGAGATAGCATATCCACCAGCCAGCGTGCCAGTTTGTGGCACGCTGAGTTCTGCATACATAAAATAGGTCTCAATGGAACATCAGGCTTGTGAATTTTCGGAGAACTCCTCAGTTTTGGCGTTTGGGTGCCAATCGGTTTCAGTTTTCTGTATAGGTCCTCAGAGATAAATCCATGCAAGCGTAATATCTGGAGGTGTCGTGTGACCTGTTTCTCTACCAGCAAGTTGTTCTCTGGGGTCGAATCCGGAATAAATCGTCGTTTGTCCCCCAAAGTGCTATCCATCTTTTTAAGGTAGTCTTGTCTCTTCATGATGACGACACCTGATCCCTTGTCTGGTTGAAGAAATACCACATCTTTCATCTCTTTCAATTGTCTAATTGCAGTGTAGTGTTCTTGTGATAGACAGCATTTTTGTCGGACAGGGGTTGAGTTGAATACTTCCGAAAGATCGACCAATTTCGCCCTAAACCAACCTGCTTTGTCCTCTGAGGCCGGAGTCAGATTTTTGACTTGGTCATTTAAGTTTTCGAATTGAGCTTCCATTTGTAACTGGTTGATGTTTTTCGGAGGCAACTTGAACTTCAGACCTAATGATAGGACTTCTTTTTGTGCTTTTGTCAGTTGTAACGCGGAAAAATTGTGCACATACTTGGTTGTATCTGACGGGAACATTGGTACCTCTTTGGGATTGCAAAGTCTCCCATAAAATTTTTCCATAGTTTTGGTTCTGGTTTTTGCAACATTTCTTTTGAGAAATTTTCAAACTTAATTCGACACACAAGTGATAGACTTGATAAGATGACTGCAAAGCGTTGCTGTGTTTCTCTGAATTTTGTTATCTGTTCTCGGGCCGCCTCAATGTGGGAGTTCGCGATTCTAACTAGGTTTGCATTGTTTCTCGGAAGCTTTGCGTTTGACAGGATTTTCAAAAATTGGTTTGGAAACCGGCAAGTAGATAGGCATTCGTTCAAAAAGTCAACACGTATCTTTTCCACTGTGAGTTTGCAACGTAACGTCAACAGACGATCCAAGGCTCTCGTGATGTTAGCGGGGAGTCTTCGTTTGAGAAATTTGAAACATTGGGTCCCCTTGATCCAGTTCATCAAAACAGATAGAAGACATAAATTGCGAGATGCTAGCATTTCTTTTAATCTTCTCAGTCGCGTACGTAAAACATGCGATTTCGTGTTCAAATGGAGCACAGAGCAAAACAATGGAGTAGATAGTGTCAAGCGAAACTCGGAAACGATTCGGTAAACCTGATTGGTTACCGCCACGGCAGGCACACATTGTGGGTCAACAGTTTCTGTGCACACAGTGGGGGCCTAAGTCTACTTATCAACACTGCCTCACAGAAAGCTAGGAGCTTTGGGTTCCGATTCCATGCAATCACTCGGAACGCTTGACCCGGATCAATCCGATGACGAGAGGTCACAAGGTGTTTCGCGATCGATGAAGCCGGGTTTCTAGTCGTCGTCTGTTGTCCGGGTGGAGGATGACTCATCCACTGCACTAACCACTTCGGTACATGCTCCCCCATTCTTTGACTGAGGCAACGATCCGTTCTGCCTATGTAGGTGTCACCGCAGCTGCAGGTGAACTGATAAATGATGTGAGAGGCATTCAGGTTCGCGACTCTGTTTGAATGTGCTTGGAGGTTTAGTCGTTTGGTGGTTTGCGAAATCTGCAATTCAGCCGCCAAGTAGGTGCGCTTTAGTGCACACTTTAGATTTTGGCTAATCCGATTGAACAGATGATCCCCTTTAAACGGCAACACTAGTGTAACTCGTTTCTTCTCGACCGTGTCGACTTGTACGGTCTTAGGCCTTTCTCTTTTGTGGATTTCAATGAACTTTTGCGGGTATCCATTGGCACAAAGAGTTTGGGATAAGAACTCTTCTTCCTTTTTCAGTTGGTCTACACTGCAGATTTTTCGCGCTCTGTGGAACAGGGTCTTGACCAAGCCCCTTTTGTAGGCAAATGGAGCGAAACTGGAGAACTGAATATATTGTCCACTCCATGTTGCTTTACGATGGATAGTCTTCTGAATTGTCCCACCTGCACGTTTTTGTATCATGATATCCAAAAAAGGGAGGCTGCTGCCACTCTCTGTTTCACATGTGACTGATAGATTGGGATGTATGGTGTTCATTAGGTTGAAGAACTTAGTGAACCGTTCTTCCTCAGTAAAAATCAAAATATCATCGACATAACGCTTGTACAGGGTAAACTGGATGATATTCTGATGTACATTTTTCTCAATCATCCCCAAAAAGATATCTGCCAATGTGGGTCCAAGAGGGCTACCCATTGCCACACCATCAATCTGTTTGTATGACTGTCCTTCAAAATCAAAACGTATGTTTTCTGTACATAAGAGAATGAGATCCCTGATGTATGTAACAGGAATCGGTAACGTGGGTTTGAGTGTTGCTACCATGTCGCACAAATACTCTACCGTTTCTCTTAGGGGTACACTAGTGAAAAGTGAATCAACATCTACAGAAAACATTTTTTGAGAACTCACGGATGTTCGCTCCAGGATATCTGATAGTTCAAATGAGTCCTTCAGACAGTGTGATGTCATGTGCTTTCCGATGGGAGATAGCATATCCACCAGCCAGCGTGCCAGTTTGTGGCACGCTGAGTTCTGCATACATAAAATAGGTCTCAATGGAACATCAGGCTTGTGAATTTTCGGAGAACTCCTCAGTTTTGGCGTTTGGGTGCCAATCGGTTTCAGTTTTCTGTATAGGTCCTTAGAGATAAATCCATGCAAGCGTAATATCTGGAGGTGTCGTGTGACCTGTTTCTCTACCAGCAAGTTGTTCTCTGGGGTCGAATCCGGAATAAATCGTCGTTTGTCCCCCAAAGTGCTATCCATCTTTTTAAGGTAGTCTTGTCTCTTCATGATGACGACACCTGATCCCTTGTCTGGTTGAAGAAATACCACATCTTTCATCTCTTTCAATTGTCTAATTGCAGTGTAGTGTTCTTGTGATAGACAGCATTTTTGTCGGACAGGGGTTGAGTTGAATACTTCCGAAAGATCGACCAATTTCGCCCTAAACCAACCTGCTTTGTCCTCTGAGGCCGGAGTCAGATTTTTGACTTGGTCATTTAAGTTTTCGAATTGAGCTTCCATTTGTAACTGGTTGATGTTTTTCGGAGGCAACTTGAACTTCAGACCTAATGATAGGACTTCTTTTTGTGCTTTTGTCAGTTGTAACGCGGAAAAATTGTGCACATACTTGGTTGTATCTGACGGGAACATTGGTACCTCTTTGGGATTGCAAAGTCTCCCATAAAATTTTTCCATAGTTTTGGTTCTGGTTTTTGCAACATTTCTTTTGAGAAATTTTCAAACTTAATTCGACACACAAGTGATAGACTTGATAAGATGACTGCAAAGCGTTGCTGTGTTTCTCTGAATTTTGTTATCTGTTCTCGGGCCGCCTCAATGTGGGAGTTCGCGATTCTAACTAGGTTTGCATTGTTTCTCGGAAGCTTTGCGTTTGACAGGATTTTCAAAAATTGGTTTGGAAACCGGCAAGTAGATAGGCATTCGTTCAAAAAGTCAACACGTATCTTTTCCACTGTGAGTTTGCAACGTAACGTCAACAGACGATCCAAGGCTCTCGTGATGTTAGCGGGGAGTCTTCGTTTGAGAAATTTGAAACATTGGGTCCCCTTGATCCAGTTCATCAAAACAGATAGAAGACATAAATTGCGAGATGCTAGCATTTCTTTTAATCTTCTCAGTCGCGTACGTAAAACATGCGATTTCGTGTTCAAATGGAGCACAGAGCAAAACAATGGAGTAGATAGTGTCAAGCGAAACTCGGAAACGATTCGGTAAACCTGATTGGTTACCGCCACGGCAGGCACACATTGTGGGTCAACAGTTTCTGTGCACACAGTGGGGGCCTAAGTCTACTTATCAACACTGCCTCACAGAAAGCTAGGAGCTTTGGGTTCCGATTCCATGCAATCACTCGGAACGCTTGACCCGGATCAATCCGATGACGAGAGGTCACAAGGTGTTTCGCGATCGATGAAGCCGGGTTTCTAGTCGTCGTCTGTTGTCCGGGTGGAGGATGACTCATCCACTGCACTAACCACTTCGGTACATGCTCCCCCATTCTTTGACTGAGGCAACGATCCGTTCTGCCTATGTAGGTGTCACCGCAGCTGCAGGTGAACTGATAAATGATGTGAGAGGCATTCAGGTTCGCGACTCTGTTTGAATGTGCTTGGAGGTTTAGTCGTTTGGTGGTTTGCGAAATCTGCAATTCAGCCGCCAAGTAGGTGCGCTTTAGTGCACACTTTAGATTTTGGCTAATCCGATTGAACAGATGATCCCCTTTAAACGGCAACACTAGTGTAACTCGTTTCTTCTCGACCGTGTCGACTTGTACGGTCTTAGGCCTTTCTCTTTTGTGGATTTCAATGAACTTTTGCGGGTATCCATTGGCACAAAGAGTTTGGGATAAGAACTCTTCTTCCTTTTTCAGTTGGTCTACACTGCAGATTTTTCGCGCTCTGTGGAACAGGGTCTTGACCAAGCCCCTTTTGTAGGCAAATGGAGCGAAACTGGAGAACTGAATATATTGTCCACTCCATGTTGCTTTACGATGGATAGTCTTCTGAATTGTCCCACCTGCACGTTTTTGTATCATGATATCCAAAAAAGGGAGGCTGCTGCCACTCTCTGTTTCACATGTGACTGATAGATTGGGATGTATGGTGTTCATTAGGTTGAAGAACTTAGTGAACCGTTCTTCCTCAGTAAAAATCAAAATATCATCGACATAGCGCTTGTACAGGGTAAACTGGATGATATTCTGATGTACATTTTTCTCAATCATCCCCAAAAAGATATCTGCCAATGTGGGTCCAAGAGGGCTACCCATTGCCACACCATCAATCTGTTTGTATGACTGTCCTTCAAAATCAAAACGTATGTTTTCTGTACATAAGAGAATGAGATCCCTGATGTATGTAACAGGAATCGGTAACGTGGGTTTGAGTGTTGCTACCATGTCGCACAAATACTCTACCGTTTCTCTTAGGGGTACACTAGTGAAAAGTGAATCAACATCTACAGAAAACATTTTTTGAGAACTCACGGATGTTCGCTCCAGGATATCTGATAGTTCAAATGAGTCCTTCAGACAGTGTGATGTCATGTGCTTTCCGATGGGAGATAGCATATCCACCAGCCAGCGTGCCAGTTTGTGGCACGCTGAGTTCTGCATACATAAAATAGGTCTCAATGGAACATCAGGCTTGTGAATTTTCGGAGAACTCCTCAGTTTTGGCGTTTGGGTGCCAATCGGTTTCAGTTTTCTGTATAGGTCCTTAGAGATAAATCCATGCAAGCGTAATATCTGGAGGTGTCGTGTGACCTGTTTCTCTACCAGCAAGTTGTTCTCTGGGGTCGAATCCGGAGTAAATCGTCGTTTGTCCCCCAAAGTGCTATCCATCTTTTTAAGGTAGTCTTGTCTCTTCATGATGACGACACCTGATCCCTTGTCTGGTTGAAGAAATACCACATCTTTCATCTCTTTCAATTGTCTAATTGCAGTGTAGTGTTCTTGTGATAGACAGCATTTTTGTCGGACAGGGGTTGAGTTGAATACTTCCGAAAGATCGACCAATTTCGCCCTAAACCAACCTGCTTTGTCCTCTGAGGCCGGAGTCAGATTTTTGACTTGGTCATTTAAGTTTTCGAATTGAGCTTCCATTTGTAACTGGTTGATGTTTTTCGGAGGCAACTTGAACTTCAGACCTAATGATAGGACTTCTTTTTGTGCTTTTGTCAGTTGTAACGCGGAAAAATTGTGCACATACTTGGTTGTATCTGACGGGAACATTGGTACCTCTTTGGGATTGCAAAGTCTCCCATAAAATTTTTCCATAGTTTTGGTTCTGGTTTTTGCAACATTTCTTTTGAGAAATTTTCAAACTTAATTCGACACACAAGTGATAGACTTGATAAGATGACTGCAAAGCGTTGCTGTGTTTCTCTGAATTTTGTTATCTGTTCTCGGGCCGCCTCAATGTGGGAGTTCGCGATTCTAACTAGGTTTGCATTGTTTCTCGGAAGCTTTGCGTTTGACAGGATTTTCAAAAATTGGTTTGGAAACCGGCAAGTAGATAGGCATTCGTTCAAAAAGTCAACACGTATCTTTTCCACTGTGAGTTTGCAACGTAACGTCAACAGACGATCCAAGGCTCTCGTGATGTTAGCGGGGAGTCTTCGTTTGAGAAATTTGAAACATTGGGTCCCCTTGATCCAGTTCATCAAAACAGATAGAAGACATAAATTGCGAGATGCTAGCATTTCTTTTAATCTTCTCAGTCGCGTACGTAAAACATGCGATTTCGTGTTCAAATGGAGCACAGAGCAAAACAATGGAGTAGATAGTGTCAAGCGAAACTCGGAAACGATTCGGTAAACCTGATTGGTTACCGCCACGGCAGGCACACATTGTGGGTCAACAGTTTCTGTGCACACAGTGGGGGCCTAAGTCTACTTATCAACACTGCCTCACAGAAAGCTAGGAGCTTTGGGTTCCGATTCCATGCAATCACTCGGAACGCTTGACCCGGATCAATCCGATGACGAGAGGTCACAAGGTGTTTCGCGATCGATGAAGCCGGGTTTCTAGTCGTCGTCTGTTGTCCGGGTGGAGGATGACTCATCCACTGCACTAACCACTTCGGTACATGCTCCCCCATTCTTTGACTGAGGCAACGATCCGTTCTGCCTATGTAGGTGTCACCGCAGCTGCAGGTGAACTGATAAATGATGTGAGAGGCATTCAGGTTCGCGACTCTGTTTGAATGTGCTTGGAGGTTTAGTCGTTTGGTGGTTTGCGAAATCTGCAATTCAGCCGCCAAGTAGGTGCGCTTTAGTGCACACTTTAGATTTTGGCTAATCCGATTGAACAGATGATCCCCTTTAAACGGCAACACTAGTGTAACTCGTTTCTTCTCGACCGTGTCGACTTGTACGGTCTTAGGCCTTTCTCTTTTGTGGATTTCAATGAACTTTTGCGGGTATCCATTGGCACAAAGAGTTTGGGATAAGAACTCTTCTTCCTTTTTCAGTTGGTCTACACTGCAGATTTTTCGCGTTCTGTGGAACAGGGTCTTGACCAAGCCCCTTTTGTAGGCAAATGGAGCGAAACTGGAGAACTGAATATATTGTCCACTCCATGTTGCTTTACGATGGATAGTCTTCTGAATTGTCCCACCTGCACGTTTTTGTATCATGATATCCAAAAAAGGGAGGCTGCTGCCACTCTCTGTTTCACATGTGACTGATAGATTGGGATGTATGGTGTTCATTAGGTTGAAGAACTTAGTGAACCGTTCTTCCTCAGTAAAAATCAAAATATCATCGACATAGCGCTTGTACAGGGTAAACTGGATGATATTCTGATGTACATTTTTCTCAATCATCCCCAAAAAGATATCTGCCAATGTGGGTCCAAGAGGGCTACCCATTGCCACACCATCAATCTGTTTGTATGACTGTCCTTCAAAATCAAAACGTATGTTTTCTGTACATAAGAGAATGAGATCCCTGATGTATGTAACAGGAATCGGTAACGTGGGTTTGAGTGTTGCTACCATGTCGCACAAATACTCTACCGTTTCTCTTAGGGGTACACTAGTGAAAAGTGAATCAACATCTACAGAAAACATTTTTTGAGAACTCACGGATGTTCGCTCCAGGATATCTGATAGTTCAAATGAGTCCTTCAGACAGTGTGATGTCATGTGCTTTCCGATGGGAGATAGCATATCCACCAGCCAGCGTGCCAGTTTGTGGCACGCTGAGTTCTGCATACATAAAATAGGTCTCAATGGAACATCAGGCTTGTGAATTTTCGGAGAACTCCTCAGTTTTGGCGTTTGGGTGCCAATCGGTTTCAGTTTTCTGTATAGGTCCTTAGAGATAAATCCATGCAAGCGTAATATCTGGAGGTGTCGTGTGACCTGTTTCTCTACCAGCAAGTTGTTCTCTGGGGTCGAATCCGGAGTAAATCGTCGTTTGTCCCCCAAAGTGCTATCCATCTTTTTAAGGTAGTCTTGTCTCTTCATGATGACGACACCTGATCCCTTGTCTGGTTGAAGAAATACC
The DNA here is from genome assembly GCA_948099385.1 of Fasciola hepatica. NCBI lineage: Eukaryota > Metazoa > Platyhelminthes > Trematoda > Plagiorchiida > Fasciolidae > Fasciola > Fasciola hepatica. Next base: position 112,501 of record CANUEZ040000032.1, on the reverse strand, counting down.
ACATCTTTCATCTCTTTCAATTGTCTAATTGCAGTGTAGTGTTTTTGTGATAGACAGCATTTTTGTCGGACAGGGGTTGAGTTGAATACTTCCGAAAGATCGACCAATTTCGCCCTAAACCAACCTGCTTTGTCCTCTGAGGCCGGAGTCAGATTTTTGACTTGGTCATTTAAGTTTTCGAATTGAGCTTCCATTTGTAACTGGTTGATGTTTTTCGGAGGCAACTTGAACTTCAGACCTAATGATAGGACTTCTTTTTGTGCTTTTGTCAGTTGTAACGCGGAAAAATTGTGCACATACTTGGTTGTATCTGACGGGAACATTGGTACCTCTTTGGGATTGCAAAGTCTCCCATAAAATTTTTCCATAGTTTTGGTTCTGGTTTTTGCAACATTTCTTTTGAGAAATTTTCAAACTTAATTCGACACACAAGTGATAGACTTGATAAGATGACTGCAAAGCGTTGCTGTGTTTCTCTGAATTTTGTTATCTGTTCTCGGGCCGCCTCAATGTGGGAGTTCGCGATTCTAACTAGGTTTGCATTGTTTCTCGGAAGCTTTGCGTTTGACAGGATTTTCAAAAATTGGTTTGGAAACCGGCAAGTAGATAGGCATTCGTTCAAAAAGTCAACACGTATCTTTTCCACTGTGAGTTTGCAACGTAACGTCAACAGACGATCCAAGGCTCTCGTGATGTTAGCGGGGAGTCTTCGTTTGAGAAATTTGAAACATTGGGTCCCCTTGATCCAGTTCATCAAAACAGATAGAAGACATAAATTGCGAGATGCTAGCATTTCTTTTAATCTTCTCAGTCGCGTACGTAAAACATGCGATTTCGTGTTCAAATGGAGCACAGAGCAAAACAATGGAGTAGATAGTGTCAAGCGAAACTCGGAAACGATTCGGTAAACCTGATTGGTTACCGCCACGGCAGGCACACATTGTGGGTCAACAGTTTCTGTGCACACAGTGGGGGCCTAAGTCTACTTATCAACACTGCCTCACAGAAAGCTAGGAGCTTTGGGTTCCGATTCCATGCAATCACTCGGAACGCTTGACCCGGATCAATCCGATGACGAGAGGTCACAAGGTGTTTCGCGATCGATGAAGCCGGGTTTCTAGTCGTCGTCTGTTGTCCGGGTGGAGGATGACTCATCCACTGCACTAACCACTTCGGTACATGCTCCCCCATTCTTTGACTGAGGCAACGATCCGTTCTGCCTATGTAGGTGTCACCGCAGCTGCAGGTGAACTGATAAATGATGTGAGAGGCATTCAGGTTCGCGACTCTGTTTGAATGTGCTTGGAGGTTTAGTCGTTTGGTGGTTTGCGAAATCTGCAATTCAGCCGCCAAGTAGGTGCGCTTTAGTGCACACTTTAGATTTTGGCTAATCCGATTGAACAGATGATCCCCTTTAAACGGCAACACTAGTGTAACTCGTTTCTTCTCGACCGTGTCGACTTGTACGGTCTTAGGCCTTTCTCTTTTGTGGATTTCAATGAACTTTTGCGGGTATCCATTGGCACAAAGAGTTTGGGATAAGAACTCTTCTTCCTTTTTCAGTTGGTCTACACTGCAGATTTTTCGCGCTCTGTGGAACAGGGTCTTGACCAAGCCCCTTTTGTAGGCAAATGGAGCGAAACTGGAGAACTGAATATATTGTCCACTCCATGTTGCTTTACGATGGATAGTCTTCTGAATTGTCCCACCTGCACGTTTTTGTATCATGATATCCAAAAAAGGGAGGCTGCTGCCACTCTCTGTTTCACATGTGACTGATAGATTGGGATGTATGGTGTTCATTAGGTTGAAGAACTTAGTGAACCGTTCTTCCTCAGTAAAAATCAAAATATCATCGACATAACGCTTGTACAGGGTAAACTGGATGATATTCTGATGTACATTTTTCTCAATCATCCCCAAAAAGATATCTGCCAATGTGGGTCCAAGAGGGCTACCCATTGCCACACCATCAATCTGTTTGTATGACTGTCCTTCAAAATCACACGGCTTGACGTCCTGACACTCGTATCAATCAATGATCCATACACTTTGGAGGAGCGAGCGTACGAAGTTGGTATGTTTGAAACATTGGGTCCCCTTGATCCAGTTCATCAAAACAGATAGAAGACATAAATTGCGAGATGCTAGCATTTCTTTTAATCTTCTCAGTCGCGTACGTAAAACATGCGATTTCGTGTTCAAATGGAGCACAGAGCAAAACTAGTTGGTATGGGCTACTGACACGCGGGTCTGAGTCGTAGGCCACGAGACCTACGTACCACAAACGTCGCCGTATATACCACTCAAGTTTTATTGATCTTTCGCGTACAACCTTGTGTTTTGCAAAGTCGAACCATTCATCAAGTAGTTCCAATTTCTAGATACTAGAGGTTTCCCTTTACCACTGACCGTTGATCCTCAGCCGGGAGCACCCCAGACTGCGTTTTTCTATTTTTACCTTTCCAGACAACCACTGATGATGCCTTTCCTTCGATGGCTCGGCACAATACCTGGCCCACATTTACCGCTGAAAATTCGATACCTGCCCGTCATTTCGTCACTACCACATAGACCCTGCTCTACAGGAACCCTCGCATCATGGTCGCAAGCTTCTGGACTATTCGATCTCTATGTGACAACGCCAATATCATTCCAGCGGAGCCCGTCGGGGCTGGGCGCGGTCAGATCCACCGCTTTGGCCGGCGCACGTCGGGCGTGCAGGACGTCTGCAACGATGTGCGGGTGCAGCTAGGATGGCGGATCGCACCTCCTGTCACCAGAAAAGGTTTCTGGTTGGGTGTCCAGCGCAAGTTTAGCCCCACCCACCAGCAACGGTTGCGGCAAAAAAAAACATTTATTCACCCGAAACTGTCTCCCCCAGTTATCTCCTATTTTTCGTCGTACTTGTCTCCATCTTTGCCACCTTAACGTACCGCTTCTTACGCCCGAAAAACCCTACCTTCCCCAGAACATAATTATCGCGGAGTTAAAAGACCATTTCCGTACTCGGCTTACCGTTCATGATTCTTTTTCCTGAGGATTCGTGCTAAACCACCCGCTTGTCCCATTCGCAAACTTAACCAATCCCCGAGATAAAACTCGCTCTTATTTTATCACAGTTATCGATATATTTGCAAAAGTCACATTTAATGTTGCCATACACGTCCGTCCCATAGAGTGCAAACAGTATATTTCACAGAGCATCCCATCAGTCGGCTATATTTTGATAGTTCGCTCTCTCTATCAGTCCTTCTGTTCGCCCATATGGCTGCAGCATAGCAACATCCTCACCTTGCACAGATTCATGCCTTTCCCATATACTGACATCTGTATCGCAGCTTTTTGATCTTTCGCCATCACAGGATCCATTTCTTACAAAGAATACCAGCAGATAGCATTTCGCCTGTCAACTACTTCACCGTCCAACTTCGCAACTGTATTCATCGGTTGTTTGAAGCTTTTTCATATCCGGTATTCTACCTTGGTAAATCCTCTCAGACAATTTTGATTCTTGCATCTCCCTGGTCTTCATGTTCAGCCCTTAGACAACGATAATCGAAAGTAAATACTTAATAATCTGTGCAAACCGTGTATCTGCGACTATCCTGGCTACCCATCACAAATTGATTGGTCGCCCATTTCCGCTTTGGGGCGTCACATTCGGCCTTTATGAAAGTGAACAATGTGCGCAACGATTTAACGGACTCAGCCGATATTTGGTCGCTGAAAGTTCCAAGGAAAATCTTCGAAACATTTTGATTGTTCTTTATCTGCAAATTCATTCCTTCCATCGTCTGATTTCAATTCAAAGCCGTTCCATACTCCTCTGAGCGCTATAGCCGGTTCATGTCCCACTTGGAAACTTCTTTTTCCCCAAGGTGAACAAAACTTTCGTCAATTCTGTTTGATTATCTCGTTGCGTAGCCCCTCTTTTTTGTACTACTTCAGGAAAGGTCTACTACCTCCGACCAGCTCCACCCTGACTTGGCCGAGCTGGCCACCCGAACTTGAGTTCAAATTTGCCGGGCGCCACCCTGAAGAGCAACTTTAATACTTTCTTTTGTACAATATCGGGTGCATATACCTGAATCATCCTCTTGGATTTCGGACTCTACGTCCAATTGTTCCGTTTGATCTTGCGGAACAGCATGCCTCGGGTTATCCAAAATAAACCAATATTATTATTATTATTACGATCCAGTAGGGGGACGTGGTTTCGCGGATTATTTATCCGCCGAAACGGACCGGATAGAATGTCACCTGCAGCGGCTGTATTAAAAGGAGTTTCACGACATCGGAGAGGAAAGACCATCGTTGTCTCAAGAGGATCATTTTGCTTTACAAAACAGTGCAGCAAGGCACTAGATGCCTTAAAAAGCAGTTCGAGGTTCCCCTCCCATGGCGCATATCTGCTGACCCGTGGACTGATAACAGAAACTATGTTCTTCTCTCTGAAGGAAAGCTTCCTTCGAGACAAGAATCTGTTGGAACGACATGCAGAATTAATGAAGCAAAACGAAGCTTTCGGCTACGTTAAAAAGGTGTCTGCTAACGTCGACGGCCGGAAGGGCATCCGGTATCCACCTCATCACCCGGTCATCGACCCCAAGAAACCCGAAAAACTGCGGGTGGCTTTCGACTGTGCAGCCAAGTGCCAGGGCAAGTCGTTAAACGATCGTCCACAACAAGGACCTGACTGGACCACACCACTAATCGAAGTTTTCTGCCGTTTCAGAGTGGGTAGAGTGGTCTTGTCCGCCGACATCAGGGAAATGTTTCACCAGGTGCAGATACCGGTAGGAGAACGAAATGCGTTGGGTTTCCTGTGGCGGGAAGAGAACGACCGGGACAACGCAGTGACAAATTAAAGGATGACCGTCCACCCCTTCGGAGCCATATCGTCACCGTTCTGCGGGAACTACGCCATTCGGGAATCTGCGAACGGACATGGGGATTTGGTCCATCGGTTGGTGGTAGATAGCATCAGCAGAAATTTTTATGTCGACGACTATCTTGGGTCATTCGATGATGTAGACTCGGCCTCGGCGCAGTTCAGGGGCCTGACGGGATTGCTAGAAGAGGGCGGCTTCCATCTAACAAAATGGATGTCGAACGCTCCAGAAGTGCTCTCGGTCATTCCGTACCACGAGAAGGCCGGAAGGGTAAAGGATTTGGACGGCTCTCCACTTCCTACCGGACGCAATTTATAAATACAATGGGACGCGGAAACGGACGACTTTGTTTTCGATCTAAACGTTCCCGTGCTGCCAGTAGCCCGTCGAGGTACACTATCCGCTGTCTCTGGTTCGTTCGACCCGCTCGGTTTCGTCTCACCCTGGCTATTACCCGGAAAGATCTTGCTACAGAGGCTGTGCCGTAAGAATGTTGATTGGGACCAGTCACTGGACCGAGAAGACCGGCTGGACTGGGAAGAATTTTTAAACACCTTGAAGAAACTAGGGGACATAAGGATTCCACGATGTTTGACCCCTGGCCACACAACGCGGACTACATGCTTTTTTGATGCATCCGAAGTCGGTTATGGATCTGTGGTGTACGGACGGCGGTGCACAGGAGACGGACAATATTCTACAAGGATCCTGTACTTTAACTCCCGCGTTGCTCCATCGAAGTCGGTCTCGATCCCACGCCTTGAACTCAGTGCAGCCGTGTTAGCAGTCAGGGAGGTACAAGCGGTGAAGAGATGTTTCGACTTCTACATTTGGTCGGCTAGCTTTTAGACGGACTCAACTATAGTACTTTACTACATTAACAACGTCCGGAGCCGGTTTGGTACTTTCGTTGCTAACCGACTCACGATTATCCACGGTGAATCAGGCATGAACCAGCGGAAGCATGTCAGGTCTGGCGATAACCCGATAACCCGATAACCCGAGGTGCGACCAACTTCGGGCAACTAGACATGTGGACGAGAGGGCCAAAATTCCTGCAAATGCCTATACAGGACTGGCCTGTGTTCGAGTTAAAAACCCCTACGAAAGTAGAATTGTAGATCAAAGGCGCAGTGATGGCGGCCGGCGTCGTTGAAGCGACATCCATTCTATCGCGACTGATCAGGTTTTCTTCCTGGATGAAGATACTCCGTGCGTTAGCTTGGTTAGCCAGGTTCAAGAGAAATTTACCAGTCAATAAAGGGCTACGCCCCTCAGGCCGGATGCGGATCGGCCCGATATGTTTCAATGAGCTACAAGCTGCAGAATACGATATTTTCAGAATGATACAACGAGAGGCTTTCGCTCGAGAACTCGAGAGGGCGGAAAAAGTGGGACAGATCAACAAAGACATACCATCTCCAAGAAGCGAATTGAAGCGTTTGAACCCCAAACTCATTAATGGACTGCTGCGGGTGGATGGTAGGCTGACCAACGCCCACCTCAGCCTCGACACAAAGTACTCTACACTGCTGCCGACTCGACAACATGAAGTATAGCTAATGATCCAACACGTCCAAGCCATGGAGGGAAGTGCCGGGGAGAGTCATGTTACGAGAGTCATCCGAAAGCGCCTTTGGTTGCTGAGAGGAAGAGCGACTGTAAAACGCGTAATGAGACTTTGTGTACAATGTAGGAAACGCGATGCCACGGAGGGCAAACAACACATGGCCCCACTACCAGAATGCAGGATGACTGCGGGCTGGTGGCCGTTCAGCGACACCGGGTTGGACTATTTCAGGCCCTTGTGATCAAGCGTGGGAAGAGATTGGAAAAACCATATGAGTGTATCATGACGTGCATGAAGTCACGCGCGGTACACCTGGACGTCGCACATTCGATGACGATCGATTCCTTCCTACGGGCCTTGCAGCGACTTATCAGCCGAAGGGGTGTACCGGCCAATATATACTCTGATAATGGGTCGAACTTCGTGGGCTTCCACCGGGAATTGCAGCGTCGGCACAAAAACATAAACAGGGACTAACTGCAGAATCTGACCATGGCCTACGGCATACGATGGCATTTCAACCCCCACAGACCATTCACCGCAGCGGCGCATGGGAACGCATGATCCGGTCCGTCAGGCGGATGTCGCTGTCGATCGTGGAGCAACAGCCGCCCGAAGACGAGATGCTGAACACCGTCGTGACTGGGGTAAAGAGAATTCTGAACAACCGCCATCTGGTTCCAGTAATGAACGGCGACCCCACCCACCTGGCCCTCACCCCGAATGACTTATTGACGGTAAGGCCGAACGAGGGTTTCCAAGGGCCAGTAAACCTTCGTGGGAGCTACCTCCATGGATGGAAGCAGGCAAACGATCTTGCCAAGGTTTTCTGGAGGTGCTGGCTGCGGCAGCATTTACCGGCTCTGCAGACTCAACAGAAATGGCTGGTCAGAATGAGACCACTCAAGGTTGGGGATATGGTGATGATCGCAGACGAACGCGCACATTTCAGCACCTGGTCCTTGAGAGTGGTTATGGAAACCATCGAAAGCACTGACGGAATGACAAGAGCGGAGAAAGTGAAAAAAGGCGATGGAGCGCCAATTCGCGACATACGCAGTGTTAGCCTACTCGAGAGTGAAGGCGGAGAAGCTGATAATGCTGAGGCCTAGTAGACTATTCCGCATTCGTCTTCGAGGTGGGTAAAGAAACCCCATGTATGGGAGCATTCACGGCACACTGACGTACGGAACCATTATGCACTCCGACGCACACACGCACCTACATTGTACTCGCTTATACCACCTAGTCTCCGTCAGACACGTTACAGTGCTCACAGTTTTTCGTTGACGTTACAAAAAGTTTCCTTTTGATATGTGGTGGTACGTGCGATTCCAATGTACATCCAAACACATAAGCACATACCCGATGCACACCATACCCCGTAACCCCTAGCAAACACGTGACAGTGTTCGCCGTTTGCTTTTGTTGACGTTAATGAATGTCTTTCACATGTGTGGCAGCAGCGGCGATTACATCATACACACACAAGCTGACGCTGGCACATACAGCCAGGGCAGGACGGCCTTCCAGGGTCAGAATCTGTTTCCCCTTCACGCCCGCCATTGGTCATTTGTTCTCGTGGAAGAGGTAGAATAGCCTCTCGTCTATGTGGCCAACGGATCAGGTGCGACCATGAGTAAAACGTTGATGACAAGCAGTGGGCACGCGCACTGACGGCAGGGCCTAGGTAGGTAGAAAGAATAAGTACCTTTATACCAAACCTTTGACTTTGCTAAGGATTCGGGAGGATTTTCATGGGCGGTGATAACCTTGCGTTGGTTCGAGCAAACGAATGCAATGATATGTTTCTATTTTCATGCCACCGGCTTTAAACAAGGTACGGTTTACAACATGCAGGTGGATAGTGTGGGAAAAGTTAGAAACGACGGCGTTCTTGGAGCGTTCTTTCCGTCTCGTAACCTCAGAGGAGATAATATCTATAAAGGCATCAGAGTCAGTTAGGTCGCTGTCATTGCGTGTCAACAAAGGCTGATAAATCTTTAGGACCGGTGGTGATTGCTCAGTGGTCCGATTCACAGCTTCAAACATTACCTTGTATTGAAGTCACTCTGAAACCGATCGTTTTTGGATCCGTTTGTATGATAGCCAGTTTACATCACTCAAGATTAAAGTCAAACGAATAAAATCGACTACCGGAGTAATAGAAATGCTTGGTTTAAGCTGTATTTAAACGTGTTGCTTTATTTTGCCGAAACCCTCTGGAAACATCGGTATAGATTGCTCTATTTTCTCCCCTCGAAATGGATAAAATAAGGACGATATTCGGAAAATCCTAAACCAGGAGACGGAAATGAGCACTGTTATACGAAATTTAGGAGAATTGAAAGGAATTAACAAGACATATCAAGTATGTCAAACGATGGGCACAATTCACTCGGAAACCGTTCAGAAACCGTTTGGGAAACCGGTCAGAAACCGGTCGAAAACTGATTGGTTTCAGAATGGTTTCTGGCCGGTTTTCGAGCGGTTTGTGGCAATCGTTTTAAATACGTGATATGCTCCGTTAATTCCCTTCAATAACCCAAATTACATTTTATGATGTCCATTTCTATCTCCTGATTTATGATTTGCCGAATAATTGTCCTAATTTACCCATGTCGAGGGAATAAGATAGAGCGGTATGTATACCAAGGTTTTCAGGACGATTCGATGAATTGAACCAACACGTTTTAATACAACGCCAACCATGCATTGCACAACACGTCAGCTATCAATTTCCTGTGTATGAATTCAGTCTTGATCCGTGTAGAATGGCTGTAACGACCGGTCGTTGAAAATCGCCCTGAAACCATTGCAGTTCCATGTTTTTCTCAACATCACTCACTTGCGTACACTATTGGCGTGTCTTTACGAACTGTTTGTTTTTGTGGACCATTTGTTGTTTGTTCGCGCCCAGAGCGCTACTTTGTCATATCTCTGTTTTGGGCCTGCGTGACGCACGTGCTCCTTGCTCGCACGCCAAAATTTGGTTTCTCGTTCGTTGAGTCCTTGTGACCTCATTATTGAGGTTTGCACCTGTTTGGTGTCGTTGATCATTCAATAATTTAGTATCGTAGAATATCACGGATAATCGCCTTTTGATTTCGGGATCCGTTGTGAATTTGGCTACGCATTGCTCAAACGTGTGTTACCATGGCTACTAAGCAAACCTACCCAAAACCGACCGAAAACCTATGCTACAAACGGGCTTGGTGCTACAAGTGTTGACTGGAGTGAGTCAAGCTTTTGCCTTAGGCAGATGTACTCCATGGTATTGTCCTCGAATAGGTTGTCCTGCGATACAGCATAGAATTTAGTGACCGGGACATCAATGGGTCCGTGGACTTTAGCTTTTCGAGTATTTTTTGTTATTGCCAGGTCGATTTTTAATGAAATCAGATGTTAAGGTCCATAAGGGTGATTACCGAACCATTTGTGTATGCGCACACCAGCGGACAGAGCGGTGACGACCAGAAGGGATTGACTGAGTGACGAGGGACACTCAAGAGAACAAAGGGTATCGGAGTATGGGGTGTAAGAGTTAACTTATAATTACCAACCTATAATCATATGGGTTGGGTACTAACTACGCAGTAAGCAAAATAGCCCAAAAATAAACCCATATCCGTCCCAATTTAGTCTCCTTTTGAAACACTCCAGGGGCATTTTTGGGACTATTTTTGAACACATCAAGTATGCAGCAGCCTACGAGCTTAACTCTGAAATTTCGATAAGCTCTACTACATTATTTCACACTGAGGTATCAGTTATTGAACTTTCTATATTTTCATTTGGGAAAATAACATGACCGGCGAACACGCTCAAGAATCACTTGGCACGACCGGAGTACCATCTGTGCTCAGCATCCCTGTAAAACGTGGTGTTTCACAAAGACGTCTATAATATGAACCGCAATTAAATCGAAGAGTGATGTTTTCCAACTTATGCCACATTATAAAACTAGTCCCAAGATAGTCCCATGGGGACTTTTTGGGACGAAAATGCTCCCTCTTCGTGCTGACAGGGCTGGGAGACCAAAGTCCCTGTCAGCACAAAGTAGGTTAATGAGCCGTCGAATTTTGAGTACATACGGTGATTTGATCCGATTTGACCACTTGGCTCTTTGATTGGTTGTCGAGTTGTGAGAGAAAACCTGTCGATGTGGTGATAATTCCTACGACCAATCACGCCTGCTGCGTAACTGGCACATGTACTTTACGCACGTACTCGGTGCGCTGTTGGATTACGCACTGACGTAGGAACAATTCACACGTAGATAGTGCAGTTATCAGAGCATCGCGGTGCTTAACTGCGCAAAAGATAAGAGCGGTACTGTTTCCATCACTTCATAACATGCAGACCCTTTTATTTACGGATATGCTGTTACAGTGTCAAAAGAAGCAGCAAAATTGTGTGTAAGCGAAACTCGTAACAACTGGTACAATCCGCTGGTTAACAAAGTGAATTGCAAAATTGTTTCCAGCAAAGAAATGCTGATTTACACCGTTACCAATTGAAGTAAAGCTTTCGACGGCTCCCTTGTGGGTGCATATTTAGTGCCCTCGAAATACCAAAAGATGTCGTCAACAAATGATCCCCTCAGCGTTATTCGTGTGGGGAGGTGACCACTGTGAATGCAATATCCTGCATGATTCGTTCATCGCCTTTCAGTATCTTTAGACAGCAAGGCTATGACGCCTATCGATACTCTGTCTTATTTTCCATACCAAGCAATAAATGACTGAGAAAAAGCATTCACCGATGAGGGCTTTTTCGGGAGACTGGGTCCCGGCAAATTGATAAATCTTTTTATATCTTATTTGTCTTGACAACTTCATCAAATAATCAAGCATTCCAAAAACAAGAAGAAATGCAAAGCGATTAATGTGCCTTTAATAATGCCGATTTCGTACAGTTACAACAAGGACGAAATAAGTCGCTGTGTAGTTGCATAAACATTTATATTGGAGGGTGCAATTCTAAGTTCTCTACTTGTTCTGTCATGCATATGGTATTCAAATAATCCGTGGAATGCAGGAGGTTCGATGTAAATTGGAGCTCCAGAAATATGAAGAGATTACACAACCCAATGCTCATTCAGTTGCGATAAACGAAAATAAAATGAAACAATTAAGAAATTTGCAGTGTTTTATGTCTGACAGAAAAGCAAGGAAAGTCCTGCATTACGGAACGGCTATCAGAGAAAAAATAAAATAAGTTAGATTTAAGATTGACCGATTAGGCACCATAGTGTTCCGCCGGTTATCGTTCTGTTTTCACTGCCATGCATAGCTTTTCCTCCAATATCGCTCCAGGCACGAATGCAGATTTCAGGCTTAACGCCTTTCTCATACGTATTAAGGCATGGGCTCTATCACTCAGTATTTTCGAGGCAACTGGAGAGTTTGCAATTTCCTAATAACGTCACCGAAGACGTGTACATCCTTTTTCGTATCAGTTGTATATTATCTTTAATGTATACATTTAATGTATATGTACAATATGTAAACTTTATATACATACATGTGATCGTATGTTCTTTCAGGACAGTACCTAGTATCTCCATCTTTTATCATGAGTTGCAACGACGTAACTAATACAAAGGCTTCCACTCCCTAATTTAACAAATCCCGCGAACACTATGGAGAAGAACCAGAAACACCCACTGGTATAAAGGTCTAATCAAACAAGGAATACAAATACACAGTGCGCATATATATAGCATTTTTGCTTAATAAACCCATTTTTATTTTCGTTAAAGTGTCATTCTACTCCCGCGTATCGGCAATTATGTGGTTAAGCTTGAAACGTAAGGGAGTATTATTACGGTAGACAGCGAATAAACGAAACTGAGATGCTTGGCAAGAAGGGCGCACGCCCAACCCTGGCCCAAAGGAGCACTGTTAGTTTCTCCTAACACCCATCAACTGAGTCGCCAAACATTCCAGTGTGCAAGCCTAAACATAACGCCATTGGGCAAATGCTGGGCAGTGCTCCGTGAGAGTTTCACCAGAAATTCTAAAATTCTTTCGCGCGGCTCATTCTGTAGGTCCCCATTAAATTATTGCCAAAAGTATTATAACCAAAAGCACTTATGATATTTTAATATTTATAAGGTTTGATACAGTATAGTTTGCATACATATACATATGTATGATACGCTGCCTCTCTTCCACACCAGGTCCCAACACATATAATTCCATCACCGCCTCTGCGACTGTGAACTGGAAAATCCAATCACATTTATCTCATTTAGCGTGGCTCACTGACTGAACTCAACATCCAGTTACGAAGTCACCAATTCTGCCCCCACCATATCCCCAGTCAATTTTTTTCCGTAATTTCATGCAGAATTTACTTGTTTCTTCTACTGATCAAATACCCTAGACCAAATCCCAACCTTATTACCTAATCCTACTGCTCTAAGTTATCCATAGTTCACCTTTTCCTTTTTTTAGTCTCACGTGCCATAGACCGAGCTTTGCCTTAGTCTATCTACTAATGGACCGATACTGAGACCTATCTACCCGGCCATTCTCTATAGTACTCTTTATCGTCATTCCGGCTTTTTGTTTGGATGCTCATCTATTTACCGATCCATGTATGTCTCGCCCCTTCAACATCTCACCTTCCTTTCTGTCTCCCACTCTTGAGCAATAGAATGGGCATTAGTCCGACGCTCCTTGGTATCCTTTTGCTTACGTTGCCTCTTTTCCACACCGGGTCCCAACACATATAATTCCATCAACACCCCTGCGACTTTGAACTGGAAAATCCAATCTCATTTATCTCACTTAGCGTGGCTCACTGACTGAACTCAACATCCAGTTACGAAGTCACCAATTCTGCCCCCACCCTATCCCCCATCTTAGTTTCCTCCGCAATTTCATGCAGAACGTAGTCTTTTCTTCTGCCGAATGACCATTCTAGGTGTAATATTACCCCCCCCCACCATTGAATTTTTTAGCTCCTACTCATGTGTTTCGTTTTTAGCCTCATGTCCCATGGCCTCAATTTGTCTTAGGGATCCTCCGCACCCATGGGCCCATGCTTCACTCTTGTTCTTCTTCCCGTTAACCGTTGATCCTCAGCTGGGCTATATCCAGATTGCTCTTCTGTATCTGATTTCCCTTTCCAGTGAACCTCAATGCCAGTCAACCACCTCGAGCACTACACTGACCAGCTTTCTGGCCCGTACACCTGGATGATAATGCTGTATTGCCGTCTGTCGTTGGCTGCTCCCGTTGGCTCTATTGTATAATTTTCCAAAACCTGTCCAGTTGGTCCTGGACCATATACTCTTATCGTGGTACAACCAATAATGAACACTCACGCCAATCCCGACCGTGCAGGGTGCTGTCGGATCCCCCGCTTTTGCCGGAGCACATCGGGCGTGCAGGCCGTCTGCAACGATGTGCAAGCGCAATTAGGCTGGCGGATCACACCCCCTGTGTTCACTTCACGAAGTGTTTTTCAGGTTGGGTGTCCAGCGCACGGTAAGCCCCACTTAATAGCACCGGTTGCTGATTGCACGCTCCAACCCTCCTCGCCCTACCGCATGTATCACTGTCCGTTGCGGACTGCATGCTCCTACCATTCTTCCGCCATGTTTCGATCATCTATCTTTTTTGTCAGCACTCTCATCACTTTCCTTCCGCTTCGTTGTACTTCTCTATGCACAAAAATCCTTTCTGTTTTTGTTCTTATCGTGTTTCACAATTACAAGCCTCACTGAATGATGTCACTTTAGTCCTACCAGTTTTACTCTGCCCAAGACCGAAATATGTTCTTTCCCCCCATTTCATCCCTGTCGGCTACTAATCAGTATTCACTTAGTACCTTCATACGCTTATACGGCTCATTCATCGCACACCTCACTAGCTACTACTCTGCTATATCCTTTATTGCCCATCTTAGGCCTCTCAACACGCACCAGACACATCCTTAACGATGACCAATCACCATTTAAGAACTCGCCGTTCCAACCCTTGCATTTTTTGAGATCGAATTTATTATCTTTTACCCACTTCCATACTTTTCATGTCTGAATCCGTAATTTTTCCGTAGATCTTCCTCTTAGGCGATGGACCGATTAGAAAACTCTAGCTCAATCCGTTGGCGCGATGGCCCGCATACACGCCACTCTCCAGTTCCATTCTCCCAACTCCGATGCACAACTATATTTCGTACATTTCTGCTCCATCACAAGCTTTCCCGTCCGGGCTCTCTTTCTCTTCTCCGTCTTCATCCCGTGTCATCTGCGGTGAAAAGATCTGATTCGTCATCTTTTACCTGGTTTACTTTGATCAACACTCTCGTCCGCTTCGTGCATTGCTCTCCATAGACATCTTTCTTGTGCCCTTCAGGCTGTGCTGCTTTTTCGCGTTCCACCCAGTGTGGTGTCATCGTAACTTCATCGTTCTCACCTACAGTTTCAAACCGTGCGATCTGCCATTAAGTGATCTTCCTGATCCTCCACTTCTTCATCTCTCTTCCATGTTATTCGCTATTACAACTGATGCATCTTCTTACCGCAGTTCTTCTGACCTCCAAGTTACCCTTCCCCAGTGGTCTTTTACACCTCTCCAACCACCCCGTACTTTCATTTGCTCTGCCTTCTCCAGCCATTTTCACGGCCATCTCCTTGTTGCATAATTTACGTCCATTTATTACCGCTTCACCCGTGTTTGACGGTCACCGCTTGTCACACCTTCAATAATCACACTGTTAGATTAACCCTTACCCGTGTTCGCCGATCTTTTCCTTCATATTCCCTCGCATATCAACTTCTGTTCACAGCCATCACTTCTGTGTTTCCAAAGTTGGTTCTCTTTTGCTGTTGGTCCCCCTTTTTCACCAGTCATAAACAAATTCATCAGGGTTTATCAAAGTTAAGTCCGCACCACTTGACCCAACCCTGCCTGTCTCGTAAAAGCTCCGCCACTTCCGTGTCCCTTCTCTTCACTGATACTCGCTCCTACTCTGATATATACATATATATACTTATGTATCTACATATTTTCTCTGCCTCCTCCAGCTCTTCACCGGCCAGTTCCTTTGCCACCGTGCCACTTTGCCTATAACTGTGCCTCACTTTTACCGTATCTCTCAGCATTGACGCCACCTGACTCACTCTTTCGTCTTGGATTGCCGGCTCTTCGTTTTCTAATCGATACCGTTCGTTTACCGCAATACGGCATAGTTCATGGCTACCTAGTCCCCAGCCATACAACTCAATTTTTGTTCTCCCTTTCTCCTCTTCTTTTTTCCTTTTTTTCTTCATCGTTTCTTGTACCGATAGTTTCTCGTGCTGATTTTCAGTCCTCTTCAGGTAAAACTCCCAGGTTCCGTTCTCCCCACTTGACTCAGCCAGCTGCTTCATCTGACCCTGACCTTCAAATTCACCGGGCCTATATTTGAATCCATCTCCGGGTTCACTTACACTCCCTACACTACTCCATGTTGTGCATACATTTATCTCCCTCCCATCTCTCCCCCTTTTCTCCGCACCCCCCTTTGTGCTACGTATTTCTAAATTTTTCATGAATTTTGTCTGTCAGTTTTGTCGCTTGTATAAATTTTGATCATGAGTAAGGCATGCTTCAGGCCTCTTCTAAATAAACTATCATTGTTAATAGTATAATATTTGGTGTTCATGAGCTGCGGCACGAATAATGAGGGATAAAATATAGCTGTTGGTGTTTTCCTTCTAATTATCTATTGCATTGGACAACTATTACGTACGTGAACAAAGATTAATCCGTAAAATACGTTTAAGTAAGTCAAACGGTCATGTGATCGTGTTTTATCATGACATTACACGTGTGAAACTGCCTGTTGAAATTAGGAACATGAAACAGCTAGAAAAATAAAGGCAACCCAATAGAATAGGAGTTCGGTGTTTACCACACTACTTGTGAGTAACAATGAATTGGATGTGAAATAATACGGATCTTCATTTTTTAAAGTGTCAGAAGGCATCTCCTCCGAGCGACCCTCATCATCACAGCGAGTATCGGATACCGAGACATGGAAGCTTTTTCAGTTGCCAGAAGGCATACCAATCTGTGCTGGGTCAGGTCCCCACCTCAGTTGCACAGTTGTATATTTGCATGAACCAGTGGGTGTTCACATCTCTCCTCAAGTTGACGAGCCCACTAACAGGTTTCTGTGAAGCCTTTTTCTAGGTAGCCGAATACAGGAAACTAGTCGCTGTGGCACCAGATGGGACCCTCATCTGTTCTCCTAACCATAGATTACGCCGTGCCTTTTGGACGCTAGGCGGTGGCACCACATGACACCGTTGAGCGATGGTCCCAGCGGCACAATCGAAGCACGATTGATCAGGGTGCAACTGCAGCACAATTCAGGAACGATTTTGGGCTCATGAAAATTAACACTCACAAAAAGAAGAAATGAAACATTCAACTTAATCATTTTGTTGCTAGCGTGGTCCTGTACTGACCTCGATCGTGCTGAGAACATGATAATTTTCCGGACGCAATTTAAAATTTAATTTATCCACGGTCATTTCTGAGCTTTTTGTTCGGTTGCGTACATTAAGCTCAACTGAGCTCCCCGAGGTTTCCGTCGATCTGGTTTTTGAGTCACTTTTGATTTCTCGCCGACGACACATGCACCCCGTTATCTTTCTGTTCCGCAGTAGCATTCGTCGTATTCCGTGTATTTCTTGTATCCCTACTTCTTTAGTACCGCGATATATGGAATGCATTTCCGCGTCTTCACACCAACTCGAGTCTTCTCCGTTCGTTTGACAGAGAATATTTCGTTGGTAATTCGCAGCGATACCGGATAGAAGACACATTCATAAACAGCGCTCGAAAGTCTTCTGTAGTCCTACGTTTGGCAATTAGGACTACTTAAAACGCCCACATCAGAAGTATATAACCACACAAATGCATGCGAAGAAGCATAATCTGCTCTTAAGATAGACTCTTTTCAGTAGCTTTTTCTATAATGTCATGTTTTGTAAAAACGCAATGGCAAGTTTGCCGCTTGATTTCGTACCATATATTGTACATATGTAACGAAAACAGTTATTTTATATACCTCTGCCCCACCTCGACGTGAAAAAGAGAGTTTGCGTCCCCCCTGTCCACAGCCGGTTATCACGTTAACTGGACTTGGTACTTCCGCGATCTCCGATTCAGGTGACCACCCGACCATCAGAAAAGGTGCACTGCCAAACCTCACGAAAAAAGGTGATGGAATGCCCATCTCAGCTGAATCTGGTATACTTCACCATACACAGACACAACAGTCAGATGACTCAATCCCACATCTGGTCGACGGATGGTGTACCTTTGGTGTTCGTCTGTCGGTATCTGTGGTACAGCCGTGCCATAAACACTGAGACGTGAACTACACGCGCGGAGTCTTGGTTGCTTTGCCCGGACAGGTCCACGGGAAAAATTAAGTAGAATGACAACTCCAATTGTGTGTGTGCAAGTCTGCCGCTCTCCTTCGACCGTCCTACCTCTGGTTTTGTCCAGCCCCGAGATATCCAGGGCAAAAGAGTATCCAGGTTTTTATCGACTCAGACATACGCCGTGAATTCCTGTCTGCACAAGAAAACAAAGAATACTGAGATGATGCTATTATGACACTTGTGCCCTGGCAACTAGAAAAGATAAGTGTTCCAAAAGTTTGGGGTGCACGAGTAATGCAAACCAAGATCTTGCACTGATGGATTGTGCTTGATTGGGGAGTTGTGTAAAAGGAACGGGTTCGGAGGGACCTGACAGCATACGGTCATGAAGCTGCATTTCTGAACAGAGAATTCAATGTTCCAGGAGTGACGTTATTGTTCAAGGCGTTCTATATCGTACTGTGTATTCGAAATTGCGTCATTAAGGTCCAGGAGTGAGAGTTCTTGTATAATTTCGATGTCGTCCGCCAATACGAACGGGGTACCGTGATGAATTGCAGAAAAGACGTCAATAATGTACATTAGGAATAGAAGTGGTTCTCGCATGCCTTCTTGGATGACCCCATTGGCAACGGGGGAGGGTTGTGAGAGATGGTTGCTGATTGGGATTACTTAGCTTCAGTGGAAAAGATATGAGGAGAACCAGTTGGGAATAACTTCGAGCTCGGTCAGGAGCCGCCGGTAAGAAACGCGGTCAGATAACCTAGTCTTGTCCAGGAAGATGACAGTTGGGCTTTTCCTTCTGTCTGCAGCTGCGGTGCCCATGTTGAAATAGTCAATTTGACAGGTTTTACAAGATTGAGTTTTTAGAAAGCCTTGTTGGCCTTTATGTTCCAAGTTATTCGACAATAAACGGTCAAAGATGCGCCTTTCAACTAAGAGCTGAAATAGTCTGAAAACCATTGGTGTGTGGTTAATCGGTCGGTAGTTCAAGGGGTCGAAAGGAGGACCTACTTTGTTGCAGGGGCCAATGGTGGGTGATTCTACCGTGACGCGAAAATTCCAAATTTCTGAGATAAGGTAAAGATATTCAAAAAGTTAATTACAACATCAGACCCGCCAAGTCGAAGCAGCGCTGGCGGAATTTTGTCAAAGCTGGGGCAGGATGAGGGCTTTACTTTGCGGAATAAATGAGACACTTCACTGCGAGTAAGTTCTATGTCGGACAGAGTGGTAACTGCAAAGGGAACTAGTGTAGTATGGGCAGTGCCAGACTCAATTGTCATAGAAGAAGAGAAGATCGAGTTGTAAGCTCCGGCGATCGCAGCTTGATTTCTGACCTGTGTGCCCCTTGGTAACCGCAGGTATGAAATACTTGAACCAGAAGGTGTTTTTCTGTCCATGAGTATACGTGAAGTCCGGAGCATTTTATTCGGCCGGCGAAGGGCAGATGCTTTCTGTTTTATGTGGAGTTTTTTGTGGTGACTCGAATAGTATTAGATAGCCTACGTAGGAGGATGAAGACAAAAAAGTCATGAGGCTTTCTGTAATAGACTGAGGCTTTTTTGTATTTTATTTGCAAAGATGCGAGGATGTCACATCGGCTGCGGAGGGCTGGATAAGTAGTGATCCGACTTAAGCGGTGAAAAAGTGTAGAATATGGCAGACTAGCTGCGGGCTGGGGTTCATGTGTCAGAAGGCAGTCCCCCCAGTCGATGGAGAGAACTGATTCGGTGAGTAGCTGTCATTCGTGATGGGGAAACAAAGAGTCGAGTGGGCCATCTTTGGTTATAACTGAGGGTACCAAAGCTACAAGAAACCAATTATTGATTACTTCCGGGGAAATGGTTCAGTATGTTAGTATCCAAGTTGGACGGGCCCAAGGTGAAAACTAAATCTAGTATTTTGTCCTTTCTGGTCGGAGTGAGAACACTTTGGGTCCAGATACCTACTCGATCGCAGGAGAGGAAATCAAACAGGTGTTTGGGCGGAGGTGAGCATATCCCAGTTAATATCGGGTGCATTAAAATCACCAGCGATCAGTTAACATGCGAGAGGTATATAGGATGGGTAGTTAAGTGCATTATTTATGGGTATGAAGTCAGAAGCAGCCGTACTAGGTCTATGCACACTACCAACGAAAAGGCGCGTGTGAGCAAGCTGAACGTCAACCCGTAAAGAGTCACGTATTACATCCAGGATAGGGTGGTCGTAAGGGGTTGCAGTAAAGCTGCACTTGACGTACATTAGACATCCACCACCTCGATGACACCTGCTTTTATTAAACATCTATAGCCTATCGGAGAGGTTTGGGAAGAGGGGGTAGAACTATTAAGCCAAGTCTCAGTCACGAGGACAAGCCTAGGGCTTTTCGGGATTGAGAGACTTTATAGTGAGTCGAATTTAATAATAAGGGACTAACAGTTCGTGAGAAGTAGAGGAAGTTTAGCAGGTTTGTCCTTGGTCAGAGAGGAACGACAGTGCGGTATATGGGTTGGCGCATCTAGGATGGAGCTAGGATGTGCGTCACGACTGGGATGTTTGTGGGTTGAACGGATTGTAGTAAGTTGATGTGCCGTTGAATAGGAAGGCTAGGGTGGATGAACTACGTTCACTGCATGGCTCGAGGAGTAGGAGAATCAAAAACACTGAGTGGTCGGTAAGGTAGACGAGGGGATATGACACTCCATGGATGGTGAATTAGGCCGACTGGGCATATCTGTTGAGCGAGTCAGCTTGATTGCTAGGCTGGGCTGGGTATGGCTAGTGCTAAGTAGGTTCATTAGATTTGAAGGAGATCGGTGGTTTTTAAGTATACTTAGTGCGGAACAACGTGAAAGTTCACTGTCGAGTGCCTCGCCACTGGTGGCTGGGACATAGAAATATGAGGAGAGAGGGACAAATGGGAGGGGAAAGGGAAGTGTAGTAGCATCAACTACCTTGGCACCTGCCTCAGTAGGAACGGTAATGCAGGTGCCCTCTTTACATCAATAAGTTGGTGGGCTGTGACCTGGGGAGAACGTGAAATGCACTTGGGATATAGGGGTCCTGGTTGGAGCAGAGACTGGAACATCGCGGGAGCTGCTGTAAGTGACCTGCGGTAGGAAAGGGATTCAGGTTAGGCGAAATAAGTGGATGATAGAATGAGGGCGACCCATGCGGGAAAATATTAATAAGGTTACGGTAGAGGTTACGTGAAACACTAAAGTAGTCGTTTGGTATGGGAGGTGGCTTTATCGGAGAGGCCCCGAGGCCAGTTGTAACAGCTTGATGAGAATGGTTACCAGGTGTAGAAAGCACATGACTGGGCCCTATATACGGTGCAGCTGGTGAAAGGTGCTTTTGAGCGGGAGGATGGGTCTTGAATAACTTTCCTTCCTCCGTTGTTGCAGTCTGTGCTGCTTTGCTTGGGGCCCTTGGCAGTTGGAAGTGTGGCCTCGTGAGTGAGCTAGAATTGGCCGTAGTGGCAACGACGAGTATTCCACCTAGTAGTGACATTTTCGCTTGTTTGGGAGATAACCTAGGCACCGTAGGTTGCCGGGCGGCTATTGGAGCCTAGTGACGAGGTGAAATAGAAGAATTTGGGGGGCTTCTTTTGATTGACTGATGATTTCTGGGTTATTGAGCTGGTTGGGCTGTTCACACCATCATCGGTCGTGGATGTTGTTCTGATGATAGGCAACGGCGGAATCGAGTTGGCAAGCCCAGGGAGAGACAACTTGCCAGATGTGTACTCCATACTTCTTGGTTTCCTAGGCGTTGGCTGGCGGGACGGGGCTGAAATGGATGTATCCAAGTCGACGTCCAACAAGTGGGATCGATTTTCTAGTAAGCGTGGAGTCGTTTTGATATTGCACGTACGTTGTGCACCGTCGGAAGGAGAAAAAGCAGACAACTGGGGGCGGAAACGTTTTGGTGTAGCTGAATACGAGCTGGAAGGCCTGGCGAATTCTTTCCGCAGCGAAGGTTCTCGAAGCAATAGTGGATTGGCCTTTATTGGGTTGCTTGGAAGGTTTCTCGTCAGTGACTTAGCGCAACAGTGGGCTAGATTCGCGTAGAATGTTCTTTCGTAGCTGAAAGCACTGGCAGCGGTGGGGGGGGTGCGTAATTTTATTAGAGCTTAAAAGGTTATGTTTTACTTCTACAACAGAGATTCTGTCGGATACATGAATGCAAAAGCGTTTTTTGAATTGCTGATCCTTCACAAGACTTCCGAGGCAATGGCGCTTATGAAGCCCCCAGCCGTGACCAGGTCTTGGGTTGACGGATTTGTTAGGAGGTTGGAGATGTACGTGAGCAGAAGTATCTTGGACGGGGTTGTATCGATCGAAAACATCTGGTTGTTGAGACCATAGAGATTGTGTTCCATTGTCTCAATCCTTTTGTTTGCCCCGCCATAAACATCAGTCAGGCTGACGGAACACAGATTCCGGTAAAGTTTCCTGAACTTTGACTTCGTGAGCACTTTTGGTCGGACCTTTGCACGACCAACCAGTGAGGATCTAGTGAGTTTGGCTGATAGTTTCGGCATTGTTACACTGACAGTGATTGCAATTGAGAGCTGAGTACACAGAATTGTGTTACTTTCCATGATGTACGGGCCTCCCGAAGAAAACACCTGGAGCACTGTGGTTTTATATCACAAAAGCATAACACTGTGGCGTTGCTGATAATGAGACTTTGAAGCTCAATGAAGATTTAATTGATTTTGAGCCATGGAAACACACCGGGAAGATGCAAACTAAAGTAATACTCTAGAAATCTAACTGAAAACAATATCAATTTAAATGCTTAATTGACGTGGTATGATGATTTAGTCGAAGCCGTGAATTAACCGAGAATCAATAAAAGCTGTAAAATAAGAGTAGCGAAGGATACTTCTAGGTAGGCTTAACCCCAAATTTTCTAGGAAAGTATTGTGCTGATATTTTACGATAATAGCTTATGATCTCTCTGTAGAGTGGCGCAGTTTGTTACTCTGACAACCACAACTTGAGTACAAATAACTAACACTGCCAGGAGTGCCAAAAATCTAAGTCTTAAAATGCGAAAAGCTAAAATTGGGACAACCTGATTCGGCTTTACGGTTACCCTGATCTCCTTCCGAACGAAGGTAAACCACATTGGGTGTTTCCCTCTAAATTAAGTGCTTTCATTTATAACAGCGCTTTTGCCCACCCGTTCCTCCTCCTCGGTGAGAATACAGCAACTCGCGGAGTCACTTTGCTCCATAGATTGGGCAGAATACCTTGTAATATGTCAGAACCAAGACAGGTCGGGATTGTATCGAAAAATTGATGCGCCGAGTGTAATGTTTTGGCCAGGTTTCACTATTTAGTAACACAGCTTAGTCGAAATTGTTGGTAGGCTGTCGACGGGCAACCTTTTCCAAGACTGGTTCTACAACCGAGACTACTTCTTGACTCATGAATCCCCGCTAGCGGCAAACCTATCATATTCCAAACTTCTTCAAGGCCTGAGTCAGAACCCGACTTACCGAACTCTTCGCGGCCGGCTCAATGCCCTAACGTCTTTGCCACCAAAATACAAGGTGGCCCTAATAACACATAAAGACTCGCAAGATTTCGTTTTCTTATTCTCCTATACAGTTTTCCTAGCAGACTCCGCGTTGCCAGGGAAAACTCTGCAGAAGACAGAAAGTTTCTTCCCTTTTGCGAAATGTATACGCCACCCCAGAAGAAAGTTACACATGCTGTGTTACTTATCGCGTGTCAATTGGATAACTCGTGCAAAGATCCCCCGTTTCATCCTGGGAGCTTAACTGCTTGCTTTCAACTGGGAAATTCTGAGCTGGAACTCATAGAGAAGGTAACAAGTTCAAGTAATAGCACTGATAAACTTGGACCGCCGTCGAAGACACCTGCTGGGGCAGCCATCAGGTCCTAGGTGGTTTGCTGCTCTGTACTGGTGCGGAACTCATGATTTTGTCTCAATTTTTAGAAACATGATGGATCGAGCGGTGTCAAATTTGTAACGTAAAAACGGAGGATTGATATTAGTCACTGAGTCCGTGGTTGGGGCAAGGTAGGAGCAACCGGGTTTGGGCACTTCATAAGGTGATTTTGCAGATGTTTCACGCGAAGACACCACTCGTCAGGTAGCAGAATCTGCGACACCCTTCCCAGCCCCACGGGAATTTTAGATTTCCAAAGTGCCGCTGGTTTAAGGCCCTCACTTTTTCGCCCAGTTAAGCGGCTTTAGTTTTGTTGCTAACAATACGAGAAAAGATCAAAATTTGCATAGGAGGAGAAAAAAATGGAAGCAGAGATGATGCCTTGAAGCTTAAGTAACTTTGTCTTCGAGGAGGAAAGTTCCTTTATTTGATCAGCGAAAAGACGAAGGATAATAAAAGTTTCATTTCGGAGATACCCGGGGCATACTAGACGTATGGTCAAGCTTTCACAGGCCATGGAATAAACGGAGAAGAAATTGTGAAAAATTGGAATTATGCACGAAATTAGGGATGGGAAGGCTAAGGAGGGAGATGAAGTCATGATGAACTTATTCACGCCAAATAAATATGAAGGAGAGTTTAAAAGAAGCCAGTGGCGGATTCAAAAAGAATCCCGGTGGATTTGAGGTTCAAAGTCAGGTGTAGAGTCTGACTTCTTCGAGTGAGTATATCCGAAGAATAACAGATACGCGTTGAAGAGGCCAGAAATTAATATAAAAAACTGTGGTAGTGGGAGACTGGGGAGAAGAAAGAGGGATTCATTGCTGGGGTTTGAATGATAATGAAGCCTCGCTACACTGCAGTAGGCGGTCAAAGGACAGGGCACAAAACTCACCGTAGAACGGGTAGCGAGCATGAGAAGAAGGATTGGGTGGTACAAATGGCAAAAAGGATTTGGAAGAAACGGATATAACGAATGTGAAGTATATATAAAAAAATGGACGCATATCGTGAGGATCAGCTGGACGATGTCATGAGGAATGGCCGGCAATAGGTGTAGAATGCAGAGCGAATATATAGATATATATACATATGTATACGTATGTATATAAATCGATATGCCAGAAGCGAAAGCAAAAAGCATTAGAGTGCTGGGAGAAAAACGGTATCAGTGACTGAAAGAGGTAGATAGGGTTAGATCGAAATGTGTGGGACTGACTTGAGAATATTCAGACAATTTTTTATGACCGTTAATATGGCGGATTAACAGAGGGAGAAGACCGAGAAGAAGTAACACCGGCTGTGGAGAGCAGACCGTGGAGACCATTGCTGCCGTGGAGGTCGCTCGTGTCCAGTCTGCAAAATGCAACAGCGCAGAAAACTCCATGAGCAAGAAAGCTTGGTAAATGAATCAACAGAATCCTACAATTACTTTTATGGAACACTAATAAGTCTGCCAACAGCTTGCTCACTACACACTGAATTGGAAAGGCTGGTAAAACAGTGAACAAACGGACCAGTTAAAGTTCTTTTCGTGCAATTGTTTTTTGCATGTATGGTTAACGAAAGGTACGGTAGAAATGGTCTTGCATAAAAGAGCGAAGGTCACTAATAGCGCCATTACTTGCCACGGCAGAAATTTAACTTCGGTAGGGAGTAAAATTCCAGTTTAGTCTTGTCGGACTGTACATACTACTTACTGACTAAGCAAGTAGTCGGCTGAAAACGCAACTGCGGACACTTGTGGATTAACAATGAAAGCAGCTATTGGAGGGACCATGCGTCATAAGGTGAAAGAAGGCATATAAACCCCAGGGTAGTATTCTGCGGCTAGGAAACAACTGCCTCCAAGTGAATTGGACCTCTGGAATACAAACGATCATTGTTGTTCCATTTAATCGGTATTGCTGAGGTCTGAACAAATGATTTCTTCATTACACAGTCAGTGAAGACTAGTAATTATCCCTAGTCTGCATGAACATCTGAACACAACAGTTTGAAGTACGAACCACGGTTAATAATTTACGCAGTCCAAGGTCGAACGTATGTCACGTTAAATCTACAAACGCTAGAAAAGGAACAACTACATGTGGACCATCATCACTCATGGATAACTAGCTTCATATGCATAAACCTTAGCCTGAAGGCTGCCTGGCTTTCTGGACAGGATTGCACTTATTAAATGCTTCTTTTGTATTTTTTCCAGTAAAAGAATGGTGCAAAACGTTAGGGTGTTTACTGCACTGTTTGGAGTATTTGTAAAGAGAAAATGAAAATCATCCATCGAATTTGTAGAAAAGAAATTTATGACCACGGGAGAGAGGTTAGTAAAATCGCCAATCCATTTACTTTGCAGTCTCTTGACGCAATGTATCCGGGTAAAGTTATCAAAATCCAGCGTAAACTACCTAGCGGATTCAGCTACCAGGTCCGATGCGTACAACAAACTCTGCGTACAACAAACTTTTGTCTCCTGTCGTCGTACTGTGGAGCACTTGGCATTTCTTAAAATGAAATTAAAAACTGAAGTCAAAGTTGCACCACCTATAAATAAGTTGATAACTTACACAAAATCATTCACTGGTTGGTAAGAACAAGACTCATTTTTATCCAGCTTACTTCATCTTGAAAGTTCTAAAGTGAAACGGAGTAGGAATGAATCAGCCCTCGAAGAACTCTGTAGTCCAATAGCAAAGTTCTAACTAATCTTGCTCTGGTCGCAAATATATATTACTTGATAAAATATTACGCGCTGAAGATATCATTCCGTTTTACAACATGGTGCCTGGCCTTTTCGGCTAAGCATTATACTGTGTTGCAGGCCATCGAGAGTGATACCAGTTAATGAAGTATAATTTCTTAAAACGAGGTCTGGTTAAATGGATAAACATAATAAAAAAATGATGAAATGTGAATCATTTATACTGTTCAGCGGAAGTATTCATTTTATTTTGTCGAAACCAGTGGGACTATAAGGGTAATTAAAGCTTTTGTGCAATTCGTTAAAAATGTTCACAAACGGAAAATGTTTGCGGATTTTATCCATCTTCTTTCACTATAAGATACTCGGCCCCCGCCGGCTAACAAATGGAAGTTACCCGATCAATTTTCATTTTTGGTCCACCGGGAATTCTTGATTACTTTGGGGGGTACTTAAGTGATCACTTCTGGATAAACTTTTACCATCTATCATTTATCTTACCTCATAGTCCTAATACCACCCGTCAATCACGTTTCCACCGGATGTTTCTTCAAGAAATCACTTTCGTAGGACGACGGTGTAAGCCTGTGTGAGAAATTTCCCATCTTGATACTGTATGAATGAAACAATGAAAGTGTGTCTTTTAATCAATATTGAGATTATTCAGCTAACTGTTATATCTCTACCCTGAGCACCCCACGAACAGACGGCACAGTTATTCGAGGACCCATTTTGTTGTGTACATTTTCAACCAACCTAGAGGTATTACAACCGGCGTCTCTATACAGATGTCATATAGTGATAAACATGCAATATTGTTTTACGAAATGGTAACCAATAGGTGTCACTATGTTTTCTTCATCTTTTGTTGGATAGTAAGACTTGATTCGCGTCTAACTGTTAGGATTCTCTGATTTATTTTATCACAAAACCCGCGATCGTCTAAAAACAGCCCATACTAGACAGCAGAAGCAAAAACGTAACTTTATTTCCATGTTGGTTAGTCAGTCTTTCAGCAAACCAAACTTAAAATGAGATGGTTCATTAATTCAAGTGAACAATTAGAAGTCACTTCATCACAGTTAACCTCAGTGTTATTAAAGATACATGTGATTATCTGTGGTTTCGTATTAGAACATTCTTTTACGAAAAGCTTCAACGACTGCATTACCAATGTATACCTAATTAACTTGGAACGAGCAGGACTGAGTATCTTTTTTCAAAGAATCTTGCGAAATCGCAGATGATACTGCGTGCCATGCAATGACAAGGCCAAAACGATCGCCAATTCAGTCGTCACTGTTGTTGGAACGTGACAGACAGAAGGCTAAAATTTTGAAGTATATAGAGCACTTCTTTTCACACCAAACCATCCGCAATCCCGCTGACAATCAGAGAAAATCTATCAAATACTAGACACTCTTCTCGAACTGAAACCGTTGTGAACGAATAGCTGCCTTAGTTGCGAATGTCTTCCACTGTAAACCTTAACAGGTTTTTTGAATATTGCACTCACTATCCAAAAACAGACAAACCAACGCTTGGTGCTGCCATATTCGTGAGCCATCTATTCTAGCCCCACACAAATACATGCAACCCGGTTACCATCAATGACCTGCCTCACTGGATTTTGCTGCTATTCCTGACAGGTGCGCTCAGTCGGTCAGCTAGCTTTCAAACTCAAGGCCTGTCAGCTCCGTAGCCCCTTGACTGTCACGTCTTTAGCCTTCAAGTGGACTGAATTTTGCTACCGAACGGAACGGAACACATTGCCTACTCGCCCACGCACTGTGTATGAAAGTCATATGATCGCGGTCACATGGGCTATGTTCGTGGAATTGATCTGCGGAAAATTGTTCGTGGCCCGTTACACCATGTTCTCAGTTAGTTCTATGCGATAAACCGTGTTTGCGGGGAATGCCGGGACCCGCCGCTGCCAGTTTTCGGCACCCTCAAAGCATATCGGGTATTACTCCTGCTTTCAATTGCTGTCCATGATGTGATATCCGACGCCTATTGTTTTGCTGCTCCTTGAGACCACTGCACTTTTTAACATTCTTCAGTGTCGCTTATATCAGCATTCCCACGTTTGCCCAACTATCCACACCGCCCGCCCTGAATTCGAAGCCGGTTTATAATTCCCGCTTTAACCATTACCACTTTAGTTCACTCGAACACTACACGACTTTACCGTCTTATTTCGGTAACTGTGTGATTCCTAAATTTAAAAAGTGTGAATACCTCACAATGTTATGTACTGCTGTATTTTTTGATCTGGCCTTTTGCATGTGCCTTGACCACGGTCAAGAAATATACATCTATCAATTATCAGTACCAATCTGTCCGTAGCTGTAAACTTGATTACAGGTTGTCTCGTTTTGGACCCCAATAGGTAAATGAAGGCAATATAACGAAAGGCCGATACTGCAGGCCCACACCATGCTCTCATTTGGCCTAGGGTTATACAGCATATTTGCCACCCGTGCGCCCTGTAAAAGAACTTCGCGGCGACTTTGGCTGCCTTGGATGAGACGACATAATTATCCAATGACCGTTAGGGAAGTCATGAGTGACTTATCTTTTATTAACTAAATAAATTGGTTCAGAGATTTTTTCTTTATGATTTGCATTATTCACAATGCAACTAAGTACAATTGTTCTTCTTCCTTTTCAGGTTTTCACCACAGTTAATCCACCGGATAACGAGCACCAGGACATATGTGTCATAAGCCAGCGGTGGCTTTCTTCTGATGAAATGCATGCCTCAAGTCCGAATGTGGGTAGTGCTAAATTCCACGGATTAGTGAGGAACCATGCAGCACTGACGGATGATGCTCCTCCAAGGCCGAAGTCAAGCTTGATTCATACTGGTAGGTTATCAATTATCAAACATTCTAAGGAACAGCCATCCATGAAGAAGCATGGAGAATACAACGTCAGGGTAAGGAAACCAGTTCCCATCCAGTGACGGAACGGTTGTTGTAGTTCTATCTCCTAAAAGGATATAGTAGGCCTAAGTTACCAAGGATGTTTGCCTATTTATTTCGAAAGGAGCCAAAAAACTTATCCTCCGAGGGTGATACTCCGCCTAGAAGGTTTGGGAAAAAAAGCTGCAACACGTAGTAACCAATATTAACGGAGAGGTTATTCTCTAACCGTGGGTTCTCCCTCCACTGGCAGCGAAGCGAAAGAAAAGGTCAGGGAACATAAGATCGTTAGGAAATCATCGCGGATTAGATCAATATAGTATTCATTTTCTGACAACATTCTTCATCAAAACCAGTAATTACACTGAGTGTGCCTCAGTCTTTCCTGTCATGTGAGTCCTTTAGATTACTTTATTTTGCTTCATTACTCAGAAGCTAGAGAACGACTGTGAAAGCAATCCTGGACGCAGGGTACACCGCAATCCAATGACAGGCCTTATACATCTGTACGCAGCATGTTATCTGTTTTATTCAATGTTCTCATTTTCCAGAATCAGAACAAGATATGCATCGTGAAACTTGGTTTGCCCATGTCTATAAATGAGCAGGGTCGGATGAGCCGCCAACAAGAGATTATATGGCCAAACTGCACAATGTGGTCATGCAAACCCTGCACCGTATTGAACAGCGTCTAGAGGCCACGGAATACAAGGTTTCACTTGGTGCTTCCGATTGCGTCTTTTCGTTGTCGGCCTTAGACAAGATGGAAGATTTTGATCGAAACCTACAAAAGAAACTCTTCTCAAACTAATTATTGAAATATGGTCCTTCACGGGAAAATTTTGAGGCTAAAATGTAAACTGGACCTTGTGAGTTGCTGCTCTGTTTGAGTTTTTCAAAGTGTTGTGTTTTGTCCTCATTTACCTTCTCTGGTAGTTAAGCAACAATAGTAATTTCACAAAAACTACGTACTGCAGTCCTTACTGAGGTAAAAAAAACTTTTGGGGGGAATTTTTTTCTTCGATCGGTTCATTTTTGGTAAGGCGCTGTCTTTTTGGCAAAGAGTTTTATTCGTTGTGCGCCTGATAATTGTGTTTAGTTACGTAATTATCGCAACCTCTCAGTGTCTTTGGTATACGCTGTTAAATTTTTTCCCGGGGTACACGTTTTCGGTCCCTCTGATAGCATGACTATCATTGGCAGTGAAAATTCGGGCGGGGTTAGTAGTTGCAAAGAGTATGTTGGGACAGGTATACAGCGTGATATGTGCAATGAACGGTACCCGCCGAGCTGCTCTGCCCTGTGTAAGAAGAACTGTGAGCTGCCCATGGAACACGAACCTTTGAAATGGACATGTGTTGGTTGCGTTGCTCTGGCACAGGAATTCCCAAGTGCACCGCGGGTATAGCTAGACAGGGAAAACAAGGCCACAGCAGGAAGCTTAGGGAAAGGGTTACAACGGAGCCCGGTAATAGCAACGTGCACAGTTAATGGGAAAAACGAGCAGCAGGCAGAGAAGGGCAAGTCAGATAGTAACAAAACACAAGACAAACCCAAGAAAGCGGCGGAGATGGAGATGCTCAAGTAGAGAATGGAGGGACTTGGAGAAGAGCCCAAAAAATGAAAGCCATCACCGAGGGAGTTGTTGAGAAAAGCAAGCTTCTTCTGCATAGTTGCGCGAGACCGGTGATTAAAGAACCGCGGATCAGAAGAGAAGCCGAACGAAGGCATTTTGTAAATGTACTGAGAATGGCGGGGCTACCCACTGACTTGACGTATGCAAAGTGCCACAAAGTGAGGCTATGGAAGGCGAACAATGCACTAAAGCCGAGGCCCCTGCTTATCGCCTTTGCCAGCACATAGAGCAGAGACCTACTGCTAGGCCGAGCATCAAGATTTGAGCAGGCTACAGGGAGTTACATAAGGATAACGCCTGACAACCTCTTCGGTGGAAGGGTTGCGCCGGCCCAAAATCCGCCGCATCCATCAAAATCGGAACTCAAGCAACCGTTTCTCATAATATCTGAAGCTGACGTCACACCTCTAAGCAAATCTACACCTGATGCCGGAATCATTAGCGGTGGCCAAGCTGGACAGCCAACAGTAAACTTGCCAGCTAAAAGAATGAGGCAAGTCGGGCATAGATGCAAAAGTACACACAGAGGGTACAAAGCAATCGGACGCTCAGTGACTGAGTCCCAACAACAGAGGTTGTATGACCAAAGTTGAAATGGAATTGGCGGCGACGCCAACCCAGATCAAGCGGAATGTCGCCAAAAAGGATAGCAGCTGGGCAATAGTCGTTGCACGAACACCCACGCCGTTGAAAAGGGGTAGGTCACTGACGTCCTCGAGGGTCAACAGAAGGCTAAATGATGATACGAGGTAAGACTCGGGAGTTTTCTTTCGACAGCATCACCATTACTATGCACGGCGTGGCCTTGAAGGTTCGGAAAAAATACGGGCGTAGTGCCTGTTATTGCAAAAAACGGGGTGTCCTCAGGGGATTTCCGCCAGAGGGTTCAACGTTCCAAAAGGGAATAATCAAGGCAGATGACCTGGCAGAAGGTGCCGCCACATGTTATTCAGATGCCTGTAGCTTGGGAGGTGAGTGGGAGGAACTACTGACTAGAACGAACGGATCAGTGATTATAGCTACCACGGAGACGGCTGAAAAATGACGAGAGTGCCGTGCAAACTCTCGGCTACACCACCTACAGACAAGACGGAGTAGACAGTAGGCTGGGTGAAGGGGTACTACTTCTCGTGAGAGCTGATTATAATCAGTGGGAGGTCCCGTTTTTACTTGTCAGACCTAACATACAAGCCACTGCATGTTGTGTTCGCCTGGGCCGATGGCCGGCAGGGATAGTCTGTGTCTATCAAGCCCCGTAAGCAGACGGGGAAGGAGATTCCGAAGCAAAACCGCTTCTTTATTTGGTGCTGAGTAGATCACGGTGCTTTATCGTGTCCGTAGAAAATAACCTCCAAGAAATAAGTTGGTACGATGAATGTACCCCTTGAGGGACCACCGGAAACGCCCTAGTGATGCGGCTTCACAACCACGCCCTCACACAACATATGAAAGAAGCAACACGCTTCCGCGATGGATAACGTTCATCTACAATGGATCTGCTTGTAAACAGGTATACATCTGACGCCATCTGTTTGTTAATAGAGGAGCCACCGGAGGAGGGCGATCATGAAGTCCTTCGTGCGATGCTCACTGTAGGGCACAACAAACCAAGATCCAGGTTGGCCCGGAACAATTCTAGAATGGATGAGGATCAACCAAGGGTAAGTGCACGAAGCATGTGTTGGTACCCGGAAGTCTCGGAGCCATCTTCGGAGGATAGATGGAGGGCAATAAGAGCCAGGTCAATAGGTTTGACAGACAGGTTTGCTCCGTTAACACAACAAAGAAATAGGAGCCGGCCGTCTTCGGGAAAGCCCAGGATTGCGACAGTACTAGCGGTTCGTAGAAGGCTATGGGCTCATTAAAAACTTCATAGCGCGCACTACGCATGGGCCGCTGACAAAACAGCAAGACACAGGACACAAGTCCAGCAACGAGAAGCAAAGTGCAAGTGTGAGAAAAAACTACCCAACAATGTAAAGGTAGACCCAAAAACGATCTTCGCTTAGGCGCAGTCCAAGAAAACGACGCGTGGGAGCGTAGGTGTCTTGGAGGTATCCGACGGAAGCATCGCCCTCGATGCTAAAGGCAAGACATAAACCATACGTATGTTCTTTAAGAGCGTGTATCCTCAGCAGAATATGCTTGGGGTGGCAGGATCTGATATAGGGAGTACGCCAATGCTTCAGGAGCTTACTGTAATTGAGGACGAGGTGCGCCACGAGCTCAAATCTCTGTACAAGCACAAAGCAGCCGGACCGGATACAATCCATCCGGCGATTGTTCATCCTCTTTCCGATATCTTACCAGGGGCTGTTACCCAGCTGTACGAAACGTCTCTAGGGAAGGGTGAGATGCCAGATGATTGGCGTGAGGCCATCATTTCCGCGATACATAAGGCAGGATCCAGGCAAAAGACGGTGAATCGTAGACCGGACGGCCTAGCATCCGTGTTGTGCAAGTGCTTGGAACGTATAATCAGAAAGCAATTTTGCCTGTTTCCGGTCCATAACGACTTACCGACACCTGCACAACATGGGTTTGCTAAAAGGGATCGTGTTTGACGAGCCTACTGATGGTCCTAGAAGAGACCACAAGACGAATGAATAAAGGTACGACAGTGGAAGTTTGTTATTTGCATTTTATTAAGGCATTTGATTCTGTCAGTTATCGCCTTCTGGACTATAAGTTGCGGACCTTTGTGATAAGAGGGGAAGCAAGAGGTTGGATAGCACACTTTCTAAGGAATCGTATCTTCTGTGCTAAGGTGGGCGATTATTTATCGAGACTGGGGAAGGTTACCAGTGGTGTGCCGCTGGGTTCAGTGCTGAGGCCTTTGCTCTTCCCCCTTCATAAAAGTGACCTGAAGGAAGAACTGAGCCATCCGTGTTTCAAATTTGCGGATGATGTGAAGATAGCGGGGAGCAATTTAGCATAGAATATAAACGCGATGCTCAGATGGGCAGAACGATGGAATTTGCCGCTGAATCTCGCCAAATGTCAAGTCCTCACCTCTTGCATAGACAAAAAGAGCAGTATTCCGTTTAAAAGAATGTTGAAGGTAAAAGACCTATTTGCGATAGTCACACAGGAATTCAAGCCTTCCAGGCAATGCCAAACAGCTGCAAATATGGCCAGAGGGGTGTTGACTAGGGTATGGAATACTACCACATGAGAAGACCAGGAGTGTTCATCTTGTCTTAGAGGGTTTTAGAGCGACCTCCTCTGGAGTATTGTATGCGGGCATGGGCTTCCTATTATCCCAAGGATTAGGAGTGCTTGGACGGAGTGTTGCTACTTGCAACTATAACGATCACAGGTCAGAAGGGAAACCCTACTCGAGCGTTAGAGGATCTTATTCTCTTCTCTTTAGAGCGGCTATGTGACCTTATAGGAACGTTCGAGATCATAAAGTGTCTGTCGGGTATAAACATGGGTGATTTGTTTGTTTCTGCCTCTGGGTAAGGCGTCAGCGGACACAGACTTAAGCTACAGAGTGAACACTCAAGGCTGGACACACTAGTCCAAGTTTTTGCAAAAAAGTCGTACCTGTGTGAAAAAGACTGTCAGAGGACGTTGTTGGATGCAGCAGTGTACCAGCTCTCAAGAAGGCCCCAGATTCTCGCTGGAACAAGGCATTCTCAGGGCTAGCTGTGTTAACCAGGGGTGAGGTAATGAGCCCCTTGTACTTTTGCCAATGAGCTTATGTCTGTGAAGATGACACTGACTCGAAAATTTGGCCTTTTAGAAGGAATATTCAACGCGCTGTGTTGGAAGCCAAGGAAACTCGCCTGCAACACAATGATCTAGACGCTCGATTGGTCTCGGCCAGTTCCCTTCTGTGGAAACTAAACTAGACTGAACTGAACCCATGCGCTGACTGGGTAGTTGTTCTCGTGGCAAAACCATTGAAAAATCTCCTCAAAATAGATCGGATTTTAGCCGGTATTCTAGCGGTTTATACTACCAGGCCTATCGGTTTTGGTAGGTTTGTTTGGTAGCAATTTTACACCGATCAAGATTAAAGTCAAACGAATAAAATCGACTACCGGAGTAGTGGAAATGCTTGGTTTAAGCTGTATTTAAACGTGTTGGTTTATTTTGCCGAAACCCTCTGAACAAACCGGTGTAGATCGCTCTATTTTCTCCCCTCGAAATGGGTAAAATAAGGACAATATTCGGAAAATCCTAAACCAGGAGACGGAAATGAGCACCGTTATACGAAATTTAGGAGAATTGAAAGGAATTAACAAGACGTATCAAGTATGTCAAACGATGGGCACAATTCACTCGGGAACCGTTCAGAAACCGTTTGGGAAATCGGTCAGAAACCGGCCGAAAACTGATTGGTTTCGGGGCGGTTTCTGGCCGGTTTTCGAGCGGTTTGTGGCAATCGTTTTAAATACGTGATATGCTCCGTTAATTCCCTTCAATAACCCAAATTACATTTTATGATGTCCATTTCTATCTCCTGATTTATGATTTGCCGAATAATTGTCCTAATTTACCCATGTCGAGGGAATAAGATAGAGCGGTATGTATACCAGGGTTTTCAGGACGATTTGATGAATTGAACCAACACGTTTTAATACAACACCAACCATGCATTGCACAACACGTCAGCTATCAATTTCCTGTGTATGAATTCAGTCTTGATCCGTGTAGAATGGCTACTAAACAAACCTACCAAAAACCGATAGGAAACCCATTTTACAACTCGGCCGGGTGCTAGTTCCGTTCACCTCCGTAAAGTTCAGTTCACTTTCCACGAAACGGAAGGGGCCGAGACCAACCGAGTGCCCAGATCTTTGTGTTGTCGGCCAGTTTCCTTGGCTTCCAAAGCTATGCTTTGAATGTTTTTCTGAAAAGCCGAATTTCCGAGGCGGTGTCGCCTTCACAGACATGAGCTCATTGACAAAAGTACAAGGGGCTCATTTCCTCACCCCTCGTTCACACAGCTAGCTCTGAGAACCCTGTGTGCTACAAGGGTGGTAACTCGGTCACGCGCCCCAATTTTGCCTCATGGGCAAACCCAGGCGATGGAGCGGACTTTGGGATAAACCCGTGGGCAAACCTGGGGCTATCCTCAACCTCGGGGCAAACCTGGGGTCATCCTCAACTCTTTTAATACGGTAAACGAAACTAGTTCTAACTGCCGCTTCATAGACTACTACTACAGCTTTTATTTCTAATTTGGCCGTTTGCTCGCGCATTCCATATACAGAAGTATCTAAAAAACTTATGACTGAAAATTGAAGGCCAGTCCCGTGATACGAAAAATTCGTTTACGTTCAATAAATGTGTACATTGCATAACTTTGCAATAATCTATCAAAATACATTTTCGTTGAACCGTGAATCCGGTTGTCTGTGGTCGCCTCATCTGCGGAAATGAGAATAGGTACGTATATGAAGTGGATAGCTGAAGTGGATAGCTGAAGTGGCAGACGGAAACAAAGCAGAGGCTCAAAGTAATTTATCAAACGGTACTGTACTTCAAATGTTAGTCTTAAAGTAAACATATTTCTGTTAACCGTAACTGTGAAATGAGGCAACTCTGTTTCACTCTACTTACCTATCATATCTGCTACCTGATCTGCGATAACCGGCGCTGTGTAACCGACTTCTGATGTGCTTGTAGATGTTGATATTTGGTTCCTTGGCGTAAAGGGAATAAACCTGGGGGCGTCTGGAAAGTGGCGAAACCACTGATGAACTGACATACCTATTACTGCTGTGATGAGTCTATAGTCGCAGACGGCTCTCCTCTTGCTGTTGCCCAGCCACCTTCCGTACATTCCTGCCTCGCAGCATCGTCAGTCTGCAGTCAACAAACATGCCGGTAAACGAACTAGGAAGTACGCCGATGTTGACCTTCACAGATGTAGTCCTTCCCAGTTCAACGTCGACGACTGCGAAGAACACTTTTTATAAAGTCCCACAGCAAAATATACTCACCGACACCAGAGGTCAAATCTGACGTCGACGCTCGCAAGTTCGTTGTTGATGAGGAGTACGGAAGATGTGGTCGATGTCCATCCGAAACCTCATCACTAGAAGATAAAAGTACCGTACGCTCTAGATATGGTAAGCGTTACATTAGGCTGCAAATATTTGTGTGCCTGTTGACGTCGGCTTCAGAAATCGATGTCAATGGGCCCATATAAATGCCTCGCCACATTCAGTACACGGTAAAGCTCTCGAAGCCCGCTTACACCTACGTGAGTATATATATGTATATGTATATGTATACATACCTATATATATGCACGTATGTATATATACGTATGTTCATACATGTAGCCACAGGTATAAGTAAGAGCTTTTACACGCTTATTTGGCCACAGTTCACTACCTTATGATGAATATATCCTCTGTCACTTACTGGAGACTGGTAAACTGGTCAAAATGAGAATGGCACATGGAAAATGTTTCAAGGGGCACCAGTCTTGCATCCAACCCTAGGTTTGCCCCAAGTTTACCTAAAGGGGTTGCACAAGCTTCGGGCCAACTTCAGGCGTGCTGCTTAGAGTGAACACAAACATGTGTAGCCAGTGTGTTCAACACAGTTTGAACGAATCTCGTGCAGAACACGTGGGACAAACGTCAGAGAAACTACACCCACAGCCATGCAACTGACAAATACACGACTGCCCGAGACTGTGTGAAGGTCAGTTTAGTTCCTTTCAGTTCAGTTTGCAGAGGACTTGGTGTGGCTAGAGCAAATCGTGTGTTCAGATATTTGTGTCGTCGGCGCGTTTCCATAGCTTTCAGCACTGCGTGGTTTTCTTTTGTGCAGCATCAGCCCTGGCAGAGAAAAGTGGAAACAACGAGTGAATTGCATCTGACCCTAAAAACTGCCTGACATAACTCGCGGTATACTGCCACCCAACATATGTCTATTGCTTTCTTAGAAGCCTTCACTGTTATGTTATTTATTACCTCCTCCGGGAGTTTATTCCAATAGGGTACCCCTCCATTTGAGAAGAAATTAGCACCAATTTGGAGCCTCGAATGCTTCCTTTTATAATCCAAGGCTATGCTCCCTAGTGCTTCTCCCTGGGATCGGAGAGATCGGGTCTTCTCGATTTATTCCTGACAGTCCCTTCATTACCTTGAAGGTTTCTATCAAATTTCCGCGAATTAACCGTCTTTCCATCGAGAACAGATCTAGGACACGGAGACGCTCTGTGTAGTTAAACCATCCTTGGCCAGCCACCATTCTAGTGGCTAGCCCTTGCACTTTCTCCAGACAGTCGGTATCTTTCTGGTAGTACGGTGCCCAGGCCTGCACGCAGTACTCCATATGCGGCCTAACTATGGCCTGATATATCGGAACGATAATCTCCGGATCTCTAAACGACATAATGGATCTAACTCGAAAGAGTTCTCTCCTGGCCGTATTGGCCGCTGAGGTGCACTGCTTTGGCGGCTTAAAGCTGTTGTCCATTATAACGCCCAAGTCTTTGACCTGCGAGACCACTTGCAACGAACCCACACCATTCTCACTAGCCCCTGTATTTGTGGTCAGGCATTGACAATTTGTGAGGTTTAGTGGAAGGTCCCATTTGCGTGCCCAGTTTTGTTTTGCTAACACGTCAAGTTCTATATTTGCTGCAGCTATCTTGACGTCATCGAAAAACATAAAGGTGGGGTTTGTAAGACCATTTGCTAGGTCATAGATGAAGATGAGGAAGAGCAGGGGGCAGAGCACCGAGCACGGTGGCACCCCACTTGTTACACCTTCCGGTTTCGAGACATGACTACCCACCTTAACACTAAAAGTTCGCCCTGATAGAAAACTATTCATCCATTGTCTTGCTTTTCCAACAATTTCCATGGACTGCGGTTTGACGCCCAGAAATCTGTGGTTCCCATAATCAAACTCCTTATTGAAATCCAAGTAGCAGACCGTAGTCGATTGTCCTTCATCCAGGCGTTTGGTTACCCCATCGAGGAACAGCAGGAGATTCGTCAGACAGGATCGTTCTGCCACAAACCCATGCTGAGCGTCTGGTATGAGGTTGTGTCGAACCAAATGTCTAGAGGTCTGTTCCTGACTATTCGCTCCAGGCACTTACAGAGTACTGAATTTAAGCTAACCAGTCGATAACTTTCGGCCTTTTGCCGGAGTCCGCTCTTGTAAATTCCTACCACTGTTGCTCTCCTCCAGTCTCCCGGCATAATTCTCTCTCTAAGCGGCTTCATACAGCCCCGTCACCAGAGCCTTCAGGACCTCGGCCCGCTGATAGTGATGTAATAGAACAAAACAGGCTAAAAGAAGGGTGTCTTAAGATGACAAAATATATGCATATGGATACAATCTTAGCAACCCCGTTTGAAGATGCCACGTTTTCTCCATAAAAGCTAGTCTTGTGAAAGCCTGAAGCATGCCCTAGGTTTACCCCAAAGGTTGGGGCAACGTTCTACTTGGGAATTACCTGTGACCTGGATACGAAACAGTTCGGTCATTGCATGTGGCCTAGGTACGAAGCAAACTAAATTCTGTAGGATTTCAAACGGGGTTGACCAGGCTTTTTCGCCGTATGAGCGATTGGGACAGGGTTTCGGCCAAAGAGAGGACAACTAAATGGTGTGATTTGGCCAAGAACTAACAACTGTTCTATAAGCGGGCTCGCGAGGGGTGGTTTTCGGTAGGTATACGTCTGTACTTCTTAGTAAAGGGTTTTGTTTATTTTTCGCGGTAATAAATTACGGAAACACGGTGGTGTGTCGCTGTAACTACCCCTGACAATCAGGTCAGATCAGATCAGGTCATAGGACTTGTGGCTTTGGCACTTGCGCCTTCAGGTTCCTGCGCTCGAGGACTGCAATGTTCCCACTGTGTTTCGACTGCCAAGTGATCCGAATCTTGCGACTGTTGAGTGGTGCACTGCAAGGAAGGGAATCAAAAGGAGGTTCGCTCTCGAAGAGCCGGCAGCCACGTTGGATGAACAGGTTCACTGTCTCAGCTGGATGCCATGCCTATCTCCGAGAATCCCTCGAGAGGACAAACGGATAAATAAAAAGGCCGCAGTTTGATGTATTTTATTGCGTGAGGGCTAAACGTGCATTTCGTCAGAAAAAGGAGGGGATTGGAAGGGAGAGGTTTAACGTGAGGCTATGCTCGTTTGGCTAGTCGTAGCTCGAGAAAGCCTCGTCCCAGCAGTCATCCAGCCATCGTTTAAACACGAAGACGCTATTCGCTGCCACCACATTGGGTGGCAGTTTGTTTCACGGGTTCGTTACGCGGAGAGAGAAGAAATGTGCTCTATCGCTTCTGATGACCCTGGGTTTCATCAACTTGTGATAGTGTCCGCCGAGTGTCGGGATTTTACTTGGAACTAACGATGGAATGTTGGTTTTGGATAGCCCATGGAGCTGTTTGGACTTCTCTATCAGATCCCCTCTTAGGCGCCTCCTGTTGAGCGAGAACAGGTCGAGTGCTTTGAGGCTTTCTTAGTATGACTTGTCCCTCAGCCCGTTGATCATCTTAGTAAGCCTTTGAAAGGTTTCTAACAGCTGTTTGTCACTGACTAGTTTCGGTTCCCAGGCCTGGACGCAGTATTTCAGTGGAGGCGTACATGCGTTTCGTAGAATGGCAATATGGTCTTGGCTTCCCGAGTCCTGGCAGCCCGATACAGTTGAAACATGTACCTATTACCCTTCCCTGCTGCCTCAGGCCATTGCCTGGTTTGCTTAAGGGTTTCGTACAATTGAAAGCCAAAATCTTTTATGATCTCAGTGGTCTCACTCGTCCCGGGTGCTCTTTCACCGAAGCGCCCAGTTTTTCCTGCTCCCCGCCATGGAGCAGTTGTCTGCACTCACCTCGGTTTGAAGGGAACTCCCGTGTTTCGGTCACTCTAGTATTCTTATCAGGACTTCCTGCATCCAGTTCGAAGATGGTTCCCCCAGAATCTTGAGATCACCGCGAATAGGAATCCAGGACACATCAAAGCGTCGGCCAGGTATTTTATAAAGATCAAGAAGAACAAGGGCCCCAACCCCGGCCCCCGCTTTAGAATATATAAATAACACTGCTAGGTGTGACACAAAACAAAGCCTAAACGATGGAAAGGGAGAAAAACGAGACAACCTGATGTACCAGTCAGCCGAAGGCGAGAAGATGGAGCTCAGCAACGTAAATATTTACCTAAAAAAGCGGCACACTGTCTGTAAGTTAATTCTCGCAAATCGAGCGAAGCGTAGCCAATTCAAAGGAATCCCATAACCAGAAAAAGATTGATTCGTAGTTTCTACCATGCTAAATTGAAATTCACAAATGGTACAGATATATACAAACCTCAAGAATGCGGCCAAACAGAATCCACAGAAAAACCCAAAGTTTCAAAGCCCCTTGGCTCAGGCGCGACAGTCAGAAACGGTTCAAGGCCAAATTCAAGTGTCTCGCATGGATAAAAAGGTGAAAAAGTGTGGAGTATGGACGAGCCTTTCAAAATAATGTCAAATATGGTCACATTCACAAAGTACGCAGAAAATTTGGGAGGATTTTCTGCATTTATTTTTTACACTCTTATTGTTATAAAAATAAAATACAAGCAAAATACGAACCAGTCGTCCTGAATCGTTGCACCGATTGGTGGTTTCTCCACCTTCTTCCAGTTTTACGTTTGTTTGCGCTACGCTGATACGACCAACTGAAATGGAGGGGAAACTCCATAACTTCAATTCACCATGCTCGTTCGACCTTCCCGAAGTTTCTACCGCACCGTTCTCCCTTCCTCGGGGCCAAAGCTCTTCCTCCTATTGGCACCAGTCATAACGGAACAACACGATTTCCGATGAAAGCCAAGGTGATACTACCAAATTATTCGCAGTTGCTGAAGTCAGGGTAGTTTTAAATGGAGCATCATCTAAACTGCTTCTTGAAGTATTCGGCCCCAACGGTTAAGCCTTTGCTCTTTGCCATGAATGGGCTCTCCATTTCTATCGCATATCGTCTCACTGACCGGGGTTTGCCGTCCACCGGTGTCGCGAGTAAGTTTGAACGGTCTTTGACTGTTGCCTGAAGCAGCTGCTCTTTCCATTTCTTCCGCTACCTTGACCCACCAATTTTCGCGATCCTTCTTGAGGCTTTTCGTAACTTGCTTTTCCAGCTTCCTTCATATCTTATTTATCTCCTTACAGTTCGAGAGCTGACGCTTTTGCTCCATTAAGCTCAACGACTCTTGAGAAATCCAATGTCTTTGATGGACATCGGATCCCAGACCACAGGCGAAACCTGCTGCCACGTGCATTGCCTGTTTGATACGGGCCCAGTGCTTATCTACATTACTGTTAGTCGTAGGTCCTAGCTCATGTGCTAATTTTTCTCTATAACGGGTGCGAAATTCTGGATCACACGAACGTTGCACGCCTAACCGGGTTGTGGTTTGCGTAGATGACCATGGAGCTGGAGAAATAGTCGCATTAAAACTACTGCATGGATCGAATTTACGTACGTGGACCAGTAGGATCTACAGTTCTGAACAGACTGCGCCACCGGTAGCTTACTGCGACATGATCGATCTGGTTTGCAGTACCTGTAGAGTTAGAGCACCATGTCGCCGGGTGACGCGAGCTGCGTCAGAAATTCCTACTAGACAGGAATAACTGATTGTTCGCACACAACTGGAGAAACCTATTCCCGTTACCTGTGTGATGACAGTAGGATTGCAAGCAGACTGTGCTAAGCACAAATATCCTTTTGGGGGCCAACTGACATCTAGAGTGTAGAATCATATAAACGACTGGTAATCTGGATCCAATCTAAAAAAGCAGCTTCAGCTTTGTCATCCAAGACTACTCGTACGACACATTACCCTCAGCTCCAGCGATTTCGTTTCTTGAGGTGCGCGGGAAGTACCTAAATGAGATGCCGGAGGCAGTTAGTCAAATCACACTGCTCTAATCCTGAATACTCGTTTCATTTTCGCAGTAGACATCGACTTCCATAGAATCTACTGTGAGGTCTAGGCATGCTTGCTGACAGCCTGAATGGGAGAACACAAGTTGAGGAAGCGGAGATTCAGAGGATGACGAGACTTCAGAAGAAGTGGGCCACAAGATGGACGATTATGAGGCAGAGGACTAAGACCTGCAACCTGTGGGAAGTCAAGGCCAAAGCGACATAAAAATGAGTGTAAGAAACTTCGGGAAGGCCGAAAGAGTATGCTGAATTGAAGTAATGGATTTTCTCTACCATTTCATTCGGTCGTATCAGCGTTGCGCAAGCAAACGGAAAACTGGAAGAACGTGGAGAAACCACCAATCTGGGAGACGGCGAAACGATACAGGAGGACTGATTCGTATTGAGTCTATATTTGTATTTTTACATCAACGACAGTGTTCCGCATTTTCTAGATAAATGTTCACGTTGCCGAATTCCGTCTTCTCGTCTTCGGCAGACTTTTGTGAAATTGGTGTTGCAAACCGGGATGAAGGGTGCCAGCCAAATCTGATAATCGGGAAGAAGCGATAGCCCGCCCGCCACAGAAGGACAGCCCGGGGAAGGCATCGGTCCACGAACTTTCACGAGCATTGGTCGAATGCAAAGTGTTCACAACTAAACATGTACCCACTCCGGAGGCTCCCGAAGAATTTTGCCCTAATGGAAGTTATAACCGGTGGGAGAGTCAGGTGCGGCGATACCTCCGATAGTTCACCGAAGAGCCACAAGAAGATGTTCTTGTGGGGCTGCTGGCGGATGTTTTTAGAGGCGTTTACATGGATTCCTCCTTCAAGCAGATCCGACGGCTTTGGGCGACCCAGACTTTCTTCTCATTACTAGCAAAAGCTTCACGGAAGAAGGCAGCGGCCCGTTGAGGGTGTGCTGTCCTCTGCCAGCGTGCTGCAATAGACGAGCTAGCAGGCGTATTCCGACGAGGTCAAGGAGGGGCGAGAACTCCGGGTATTCGAACAGGCAACTGACGGTTTCTGGAAACCAAACCACGAAACGGGGGCTGTTACGAGGGGAGTTCGAGAATTTAGCATAGGCATTACCTACGGGGGAAGCAGACGAACCCGTGGAACGGGCAATCTCGTGAATGCCAGCTGGAGATGAGTGTTGCACTTCACGTGAATGGCCGCCGAGGACTCAACAGCTGGCCCGCAGCCCCACTAATTGGAGACGAAGCTGGCATCAAGACAATCGCACCGGAACACGTCGCCCACCTAGTGGCAAGGTCTAAGGCTCCAGCGCCAATCGATGGTATGCTGGTCCCCGCAGCGGCCCTCCCGGACCATCGTATTCACGGCCAACCGGGAGCGTTCTGCCCTTGTATGCAGTGAAGTCACAAACCCAGAAACAAGACAGGTCCGTCGTTCCGGTCGTTTAGATACGTTCCACTTGCGCTGAATCATTATCCGTTAGAGTGAAAGTTGATGGAGCATTTTTGTGTGGGCTGGTTGATA
Organism: Fasciola hepatica; assembly: GCA_948099385.1. Lineage (NCBI taxonomy): Eukaryota > Metazoa > Platyhelminthes > Trematoda > Plagiorchiida > Fasciolidae > Fasciola > Fasciola hepatica. Next base: position 68,054 of record CANUEZ040000032.1, on the reverse strand, counting down.
CGGGAGCCAGGTGGAGTTTAGTCGGTGCAAACGTGATGGCGGTAGTCGGAAGCGTTCATTCGGTCTCTTGTGGGATAGCCCTAAAGGCGGTAAACGGGGAGAAGTTAAACCTCAGAGGGACCATCATTCCGATTCGTGAACTGGGAGGCTTCGTTAAGAAACAGCCTTTACCAGTAGTGAAAGGGATTCCCTGCGACGTGATTATCGGAAAAGATGACCTGGTGAATTTCGGAGGCGTAATCGATATACCACAGAAGAGGCTACATCGGAAGAATGGAGACAGTGAAGATTTCAGCCGGAGCAAGATCAGCGAAAAAATTGTGCAACGAAGCCGGCAACAGAAGACAACTTAACACGGCTTGATGCGCTCCCAGATGATAGTGACACAGCCCAAAATATTAAACCCTTGTTGGATCTCCCTGAGAAGCTGTCCGACACGTTCTTGCGAGGGACGAGAGATTGGGCTTGACAGGTTTAGTCAAACACCGAGTTTGCACGGGCGACACAAAACCCAAAAAATGGCCCCTAGACGGCTACTTATTGGTTATAGAATGGAGGTGCAGCACATAACCGATGAAGTGCTGGAGAACGATGTTATCCAAACATCATACCCCACTCGGTCGTCTCCAGCGGTGCTAAATAAGGATCAGGATGGGAAACGTCGCTTGCGTATAGACTACAGAAAGCTCAAAGCCGTCACCACGATGGGTTTATTCCCACTGCCTGTCATGGATGACTTGTTCGGCGCCCTGGGAGGTAGTCAGTACTTCGACACCCTAGACCTGGCATCTGGGTATTGGCAAGCTGAACCCGCAGCAGAAGATTGGGAGAAGTCAGCGTTCGCGATTCCAACCGGGCTTTATGAGTTCCAAACTATGCATTTGGGGATATCTAACGCACCTGCTACCTTCTTTCGTTTGATGAATCGTATTTTGGAGGGACTGATTCCCTGCAGATGAATTGTATGCATCGATGACGTACTAATTCATGAGGGAAGGGAGGAGGGACATGTAAGGAATGAGGAGCTAGCTCTGGGAAGAATTAGAGATGCGAGACTGAAGTCCAAACCGTCCAAGTGCAAATTTCTATCCAAGGAAATGAATTTTCTATGCCACATTGTCTCGGGCCAGGGAATAAGAGCTGGCCCAGGAAGAGTCGAACAACTTATAAATTGGCCAACTCTTGACAAAGTTGCGGAATTGAGGAGTCACGTAGGGCTGGCTTCGTATTATTGTCGTTTTATCAAATGTTTTGCAGGAGGGGCGACACCATCGAATGTTCTGCACAAAGACGACAACTTCAATTGGAGTGAACAGTGCGAGCAGCCCTTTGCGGACTTACGTTTGGCTCTTTGCCCGGAGCCCGTGCTAGTGCTGCCCGATCTGGGTGGAGGATTTAGTGAGTTTATTCTAGACCCAGGTGCGAGTGACGGGTTCAGTGGGACCGTGTCGTTACAAGTCGGACGAGGTGGATTATCGCACGTCATCGCCTACGGAAGTAAAAGGTTATGCAAATAGGATAAAACTTATCGCGCAGCACGAAAAGAAACGCTAGCTCTGGCCCATTTGCAAAAACCTTTAGACGGTTTCAATCTGCCGAGGATTTCGAATTTGCACAGACCATCAGGCCCTTCTGTGGTTGCAAAACTTTAAAGATCCCCGGGGGTAGACAGCCTGATGGCAAGAGCAGTTGCCGGGGCTTCGCTACGTGATTGAACACTGTGCAGATCGTCAACGTTCGAATGCGGACGCATTGTCTAGGAGGCCGGTTCAAAATCACGGAGATTGCCCTTCCTGCACCGTCAGATATATGCCACAGATCAGTCCGCAGGAGGACACTGAGGAACAGTAGGGCTCAATCCAGTCCAGCGGTAGCGACACAAGCTCCCCCTAGGGAAAGTCGAAGGCAGAAAGGGAGAAGCCTCGTTAGCGAGAGATAGTGGGGTGTGATTCATGGACGAAGCATCTCTGGAACCTCTGGGATCAGACGAACATTGTTAATATTGCTTCAGCATTCCAGTTTGGTCCTGATTATCCAACCAAAGTCATCGTCCCTCGGTCCACGGTACAAAAGGTTCTTACAATATTGCATTCTGAGCTGGACCGTGCTGGTGCCAACAAACTAGAGCACGCGGCAGGGCTCGGTTCTGGCGGTCTCACCAAAGAAGAGATGTGTTGGATTTCTGCAGGACTTGAGAACGTTGTGGCAGCTTTAAGGATCCCAGAACCGCTCCATGTGCTCCACCACAACCCGTGGTAGTAGGTGTCCCGACCAAAATGCTCAAGTCCTGGTCCGGGTGAAGCTTGACCAACGATTCAATTAGCGATTCACCGATTAACATGCTTCACTCGTTCTGGATAGCACCTTGGGGCCTCAAAGCAACGCGTAGCCCAAGTCGATGCAGAACTCAAATCAATAACACGATTGCTCTGCAAATTCCACGGTACTATTAGCGAGTAAAAATATAAATACAAACACGATCATACCTTTGACAGTGAACCTCAGTCACTATCCAGCCAAGAAGGTAGTCAAAAATAGGACAAATTCTGTAAAAAGGGGAACAGTTGGCCAAAAAGAGTAAATAATAAAAACCTGTCCTGAAGTCCAAACAAATGGAACAAGTTCTCCACGGTTAACCAGGCCCAAAGAACAATTTTCTGGGCGTGGCGGCCAAAAATCAGCGTAACCGAGCTGAACGTTTACGGTCAGTCGACGTGAGCGAGAAAGTGAAACCGAGGAGCAATGAAACAAAACTGTGTTGAATCAGTGCATCTCACTACCGTACCAACTGCCCTCAAAGTAATCTCAGTAAGAAAGCACAACCATGAAAAGAAAAAGTGAGTGCATCAAGCGTAGAATAATTGTCGACCACAAAACAGTGTCAGCATGAATTGGGTTAGAGAAGGCAGTCCACAATTGGTCATACAGTATAGGAATGTGAGCAGAAGAGGAATTTTTCAATCAACATGGACATTACAGTAGGGTTTCCAAATGAAATGGTTGGTATGGTCTTATTCGGACCACTGCCACCCACGCAACGTGGAAATAAATACTCACTGGTTCTGGCCGACTATTTTGCTATGCGGTGCGAAGCAACACCTCTGGGCTCCGGGGATGTCAAACTTATTGCAGATGCGATCCTTTAGCACTGGATTTGTAAGTGGGGTGAGCCGAACCAACTACACTCTAATAGGGATGCGAATTTCGAAAGCTGTCTCGTACAGGGGCTTCGTAGGTCTCTTGGTATTGACAAAACACGCATTACCTCCTACCACCAGCAAGGGAATGGATTAGTTGAGCGCAATAATGGGACACTTATCAACCTCCCCAATGCCCTCGTCGGGCACGGTACAGACTGGGACACTGAAATGCAACTCTGCTTGCTGGCTTGTCGGGGTTCAGTGCACGCCTCAAAATATCAGACTCCAAGCTTCCTTCGGTCAGGAAGGGTGATTCGGCTTCCGTCGGATTTGCGGTTACCCACAATTCGCAATCAAGACACTACGGCGGTGAGTACGTCAGCAAGCTGCGGGACACAATAAGGAGAGGTGAAGACGTAGCTCGAGCCCATCTCCGGACAGCAGGGAGGAGGCATATAGAGCATTACGACAGAAATGTGTTTGGCGCTCCACTAAAATCTGGAGATTTCGTGTGGCTTCATAGGTCAGTACCCAGTATCAGATGCAGCTTGTGTCATCCGAAACGCATCGGCGACTAGGGTTAATTCGTCATTCATTGTTCATTCCAAACAGCTTAAGCCCTCCGATCACTTAGCTCGGGAGATCAATCCAACCCGTGGGATTTCGCCGCCCGAAGGCCAAGGCACAGTGCCGCCAGTACAGTTAGAGCTAGAGGTGCCAATAGAAAGGGAAAGAGCTGTGGCTCCGGGGACGGGACCTTCTGGAAGGGAGAACGGTGCAATAAAGACTTCGGGAAGGTCGAACGGGTATGGCGAATTGAAGAAGTGGATTTTCCCTACCATTTCAGTTGGTCGCATCGGCCTTGCGCAAGCAAACGGAAAACTGGAAGAACGTGGAGAAACCATCAATCCGGGAGACGGTGCAACGATTCAGGAGGACTGATTCGTATTGTGTCTGTATTTGTATTTTGACATCAAAGACAGTGTGCCACATGTTTTAGATAAATCCTTACATTGCATAATTCTGTCTTCTGGCCGTCGGGTGACTGTTGCTATGGTATGCCTAGAAGACAAAACTGGAGGTTAGTTATTCTCTTTTTTGTCCAAATCTGTTACTTTTTGATGTTCTTGTCGTCTCTTTGGTGGTGAGCCCTGCGCACGGAGACAATCATATTCAGGAATGTTCACAGATGTGCTGCGGAAACACTTCCCATGTCGGTGAAGCCAGAACATCAAGGCGGTTTAGATGGGACAAAAAATTGGGAGGCAGGTGGAGTCAACCACAGCCCGGGATTATTCGATGGGGTTCGTGTTCATGACACGCGTAGTCACCGCGGCTCCCGATATCCCTAGAAATTTTAGTATGATGGCCGCTCCATGGACATCCTACCACCGTGTCGTCCACGCGCCTCAGCCGCCCTTTCTTTTGGCCTTGGCCACCCTATACATAGCCCCAGTGGCTTCCACCTCTAACTGAGTACTTTCTAATCCCAGTTTTACCTCTCCGTCGGTGTCTGACAAATCATTATCAATAACACAAGCAGAAGGCTCACCGACAGGTGGGGCAACGGCCGCTCTGGTTGCTGGCCCATAATCGATATCATCCTCACATTTACTTCCATCGGTAGAGGTAGAGTACCAAAGAAGAGCAAATCAATAATCCGAAACAACAAACAGTAGTCGGAAGGGAAAGGACTCACATTTGTCAATGTACGAGTACGAAAGGAATTTTACAATGGGTCCAATTTGGGGCCGTCAACAACACCCAAAAAACGGTGGCCGCGTTCGATTGATCTTCAATAGTTAAACATTTGAAGATGTCTCCATGATACAGTAGGTAAATACTGTGCAATCAACAGGTGGATGTCTGCTACTCCCAAACCCGTAATTATCGAAGTTCGAAAAGTCCGGTGCACAAAGAAACAGAAAGTTTGTATTGAATAATTCCGTATCCAATTAACTAACAGCAAAAGCCAGAACTTTGCAAATCGTACTTGGCTGTTCTCATTACAAGGCTGATCGTGAGAATGAAACAGAATCGACTTTGCTGAAAGGCCGAGAACCGAAGGTCCGAACGGTTAGGAAAGCGGAGGGCAGTTGAGGCGGTCAAACAAAGAGGGAAGAAAAGTGAGGAATAGCAGCGTCCAAGGAACTGACTGAACTCAGTGAGCCTTTTCCCATGTATAATCCGCCAGCGGCCGTAACAGCTGTCACTTCTTCCGGGTGTAAGTCTGATTTTCTTCCTCTCCGTTATCGCAAGTGGACCATTTATTAAGCCACAATAACATAACCGGAACACGCATTGTCTTACTCCAGCGCGGATCACATGAAGCTCTTTGATAAAAGAACCTGGATTTATCAACTGGACCGAAGCTGCAAGTAGTCTGACCTGAACTTACCTGAAATGTTAACAGCCTGATTTATCTGGGCGGTGTGGGCGGGGATGTCAGATGCCACTCATGTAGCTGGAGGTGCAAGAACCTGTACAACACTGCACGCCACCCTATTCGTCCAGTGATTCGGATAGAAAAACAGATTGAACTGAACGCAAGCCGCAAAAGGCCTTAGTTTTAGGAAAAAATGGATGTTATGTTAGTGTTTGGGTGGAGTGGGGCTGAAAGTGCGGTTTGTCACAAAGAATTGTTTTTGGTGGGGTTCACACGGGAAGATAACCCTGCCTCTTTTCGGACGACTGGTAATTCTCCGTAGCGCAATTTCATATCTGACAAAGCCTCACATAATGACAACCTAACCTAATGCGATTCACAACTTATACTTTTTAGGCGTGACGAAGTTCTAAAATGGTGTACCAACTATTCGTTCGCGTTTCATTACCTGGTAAAACCATTGTTTGAATGTGCCCCGGGTTACGACGCTGAAGGGTGAACATGGCGAATTCCAATAAGGTCCGGTCGGATTTTCTTATCAATGATAGGTATCGGTTGATGCGCAAAATCGGCGCTGGGTCCTTCGGGGACATCTACCTAGGCATCAATCATCTCACAGGAGAAGTAAGTTTCGTTTTTGCAAACTGTTTGTCTGCAGTGTCCATTATGTTCGTAAACTCTGAATTCCATCTACAGAATGTAGCGGATTCTGACTATCTTATAAGTATCCCGTTCCATTTTGAGCTAAATTTCCAGTGGACACTATTAAATTTTGTTATCTATAGGAAGTGGCTTACACCGTGTGATCAGCTGTTATTGATTGGTCTTAATTCGTATGTATTCTACCAATGGTGACACCCGCTGCTTGCCTTGTTTAGCCTGAGACTGCCGTGAAAGCTGACGAGATACTTAATTCATAAAATGTAGGTTTTGGGCGATTTCGTTGTTTGAATTTAGCCCGTTTTTGCCATACCCAAATCCCAAGAATTAGTTTTATCGAAGCATTAAGGTCGTGATCTCTGTCCCTAGTACGTCCGATAAGGTGTTGAGGTTTAATTTAGTGACCTGAGACTGTCTTGCGTCGGTGGTTTTGTTGTGTGCCTCGCTATTCAGTAGCATTTCAAGATCTGTTGATGGATCCATGGTGGCTTGTGCGGCCCCTTCACGTCGCACCAAAGGTGCCTTCGAGTCCATTTCCGGGTTACTTATGGTCACACAATCAAAGGATTCAGGTACTTTAATGGGTTACACGGATTGGCCTTCTTACCTGAAAACTTCACAAAGACGGTGTCAGCATGCGTAGACAGGTATCCCTGAATGGGTGGATGAAATTCACTTCGCAGTCTGTCGAACTAACGGCTGTATGGACCCTTGCGTCGAATTCGACTCAATCAAATGACGAACGAGTCCCGGCAAATATACGTCAATACGCTGCTGCCTTGTGCAAAGGCTAGGGGAGCGTACTGAAAAAATCGAGTGACAACGCGAACAGTGGCGATTGTGCTGTCACTTTCTATCGAGTCAGAATGACTGGTCGATGTGCGTTTGTACAGTTCGACTGTGTATTCCGTGTGTTGGCTACTATGGCATTCTTTCCTTTTCCCACCTGTGTAGATCCACTCCTTATCCATCTTGTATATTCATTCTTTCTATTTTCACATGCACCATGGTGAGAAAGGCCGTGGTCAGTGGGGCTTGCCCCACTGTACGATGATGATGATGATGATGATGATGATGATGATGATGATGATGACAATGCACGTCTCCTGTACGAAACAATTGAAGACTTATGGAGCCATCATGAAGCCGACTTATCCTCTCCAAGGGGCCGGCCGCAGCCAGAAACCCTCTTGTTAGTTCTGTATCAGTCCCATTCCCGTTTTGTATGTGGCTTTTTGACTGGTTGAAACCTAGAGCCATGAACCATTACAAAGGTACTTAACTTCCCTGGACGCCCCCACTATCAGTAGCCTTGGGTAGTGGGCGGCTCTTCATCGATACCCAACCCAGTAGTGCTCGACCTCTTGAGATGTCTCCATTCTAAGCCGCAGTCATGGTTGATGGTTCTTCCTGTGGGCCCGTGTTATGAATATTATCCAAACCCAGAACTTAGGCATGATCTTAATATACCAAAACAGACAGGGCTTAAACCGTGCGGTTTAGATTGTAGGATGCACAATATCGCATATTTATCTGAACAGCTCGTAGTTTCCGTGATTGGTGCACTCACCTGGTTTTTGTGCACCGTTATTCTTAATCACAGATAGAAAATTACAGCAGTTGCCCATTGCTGTAGCCTTCATCATCATGCGCTTTACAATCTATCACGTGCGGCCATTTCTCATTCGTATATTGTTTAGTCACCTTGTGCTGCTCCCCACCTGATCTGAGTGCAGCTTACGGTGACGCTGAAACTAACCACGAGTGTCAAATTTTGGTGGCGTATGTAGTCCCGATAGCCAGGGAACCCTTGACCTTAATCCGACACTTATTTATTACTGGACTTCTGACTGCTTCCATTAGCCGGTGGATGATTCGAGATAAATCACAGATCAGGATATATCTTTCAGTAACAGTCGCGGTGAAGGTTGGCACTAGTGCCGTCTATGGATGAAACAGCGTTAGTCGATCTGCGCCGATGGAGACCGAAATGATCGGCTACCAGTAGCTGTAAATGCTCGGCGTTCGGCTTTGTAGCAGATGAAACGATCCTTGGCTTTCTGAATGGATCGTGGGTGTTAGTTTACGGTCTGCGAGAAGAGATTGCGAGATCGGGGAGTAGCGGAGTCGCGACGCCCTCTGAATGCTGAGTTCTTCAGGCGCACAGCGCAATTGTGGGTGTGAGTGCACCACTCAGGAGGTCTCAGTTCGATGGATTTGGGAAAGTGAAATAAAAGGAAGCGTGACTTGGAGAACAGTTTTATTAAAGTTTGAAACTGAGTTAGTGGTAAAGCAACAGTCCTCCCAGGGATAAGGAGTCAGAACATCACGAAAAAAGAAAAAATAAAGGAAAGGAAATGAGAAGGTCGGGGTATGTGCACGATCGCCAGTTTGATTGGGAATTCGTGTGGGAAAGCCAGCGAGTTGGTCTAGATTGTTGGCCAAATCGGAAACTTCGGCTTCACACCCCACAGCCATAGTGTCTTAAAATTGTAAAAACCAGCTCTTGTGAACATTAGTCACCAAAAATGCCAACTTGACAACTGGAGTCTGATGCAAGCAAATTCTCGATGTCAGAAGACAATAAATCAAAGTTGAGGGATCATTACCACTGGGAGGACGATAAACTGTACAGAAGTAATGACTAAAAAGAGGAACCGGGGTTTCAGCCACATCAGTTGGAGCTTGTGATTAGCAAAGTTCAATTGTGGGATTCGGAAGGTAGCTACGGACCGGTGGATGTAAGCGCAGACACCAATTTTCAGTGAAAACGAAGAATGGAAAATGTGGTACGGAAACTGAAGATCGATAGTGTCCGACGAGAGCGAGATTTGCGTCTCAGTCAAGAATGAGGCAAGGGAGAAGATGGACGGAAATGGTGTACACAATCAGTATTATGGTTCAAACCGCGAATATGAGTGACTGGAGGTGGTGGAGTGGTTTCGAGTGTTTGCTTGGCATCATCCGTTACTTTGGAGGTAGACAGTAATCGACTATCGTCCGGTGCGTTACCACACCTGACTCGTTAGAGCCTTATGTGGTTTTCTACTTGAGTTATCAGGGTCTGGTTGCCGGGAACCCTTAGTAATGCAGTGGGCCTTTGTGGCTATGGCGTATACTTTCCCACTGCATTCATGCACAAGCGTGTAATAGAAAAGACGGAGACAAAGTAATCGATCTAAGTCAAAAACCGACGTACCAGCCGAGGTGGTGCAGCTTTTTGTGCTGGAAGCATGTAGTCGTCGGGATCAGTCCGTTTTCAGAACGCAGTTGAATCAGCCGTTCAATATTATCGGTCCAGGTAATTGAAATGGCAACTGAACCTTCTAGTTTGTGTCTATGCCAGACATCCAAATTGATCGTTGACACTGAGGCTGAAATTCGCAAGTCCGTAGAGCGCACGCTTCAAAACAGCTAGAGTAAACGTAAGGGGATTATGGTCAATCAGTTGCACAGGTTCGACGACATTTCCGTCTACTAGGACTGTCGTTTAAAAAGCTATCAAGTCGATGCCAGCTCCAATTTTATTGCAAGCACGACATCCGGTCGCTGAAGACGAAAAGAGTGAAACGAGAAGCGAGGTTTGTTTCTGAGACTTTGATTACATGTTTCGGAAGCTCGAAATCTATTTTGAGCATTTCAAATGCATGCTACGGTAGTTCGCAAGCGTTTGAGACAACAGGATAAGAAGACAAGTAGCCTCCAGCTTTATTCTATAGATGACGAAACGGAAGGGGGAGGGTTTTCTACGGTTCTCTCTGAAAATGAAGGGCTGAGACCAACAGTGCTAAATGCTGGAACGGACTCTACGTTGCTGAGTTGCAGCCTGTTCACGATGTAGACAATTGAAAATGAGAGGAATAGGGCCCACAGGAGTGAGCTCCTATGAGCAAAACTTATGGTAATAACGGCAAGAAGAGCACGATGAACTAGAAACTACCAGCCGGAAGTCGTCGACGTCACGCATGGTGCTGATGAGTTCACGTTGAGCGCGATTAAAGGGGGATGGTGAAGAAGAGGCCGTGTAAAAACTGACTATGGGGCGAACTTGGGCCTTTTGTAGAAACAGTATCTCCGTGAATCTAAAAAGAAACCTCATTACCCCAACGTTTGAATTCCTACAACTAACTGAATAAGAAGTCAGAAAACAACGCCTCCATAGGTTCTAATCGATCAAAAACAAGGCACATGGGCTGAAATGAGACAACCAAGATATTAGAGTACGCAAACGAAATGGGGGAAAACTGTGTGACGGGCGCAGTAGAAAGGCTGACATTCACCGTCACTGATCATGGGGTGTCGTATGATCCGTCAGCAAGGAATGAAGAATAATAACGGGGATTAACGAAGATGCACTGTTCCCCCTTAGTTTCAAAGACATGATAATCTCACTGTGGTAACTTTTCAACATTTGTTTAGTTCACTGAAAAATTGCACTGAACATCATCAACATCGTACAACGTTGAACAGCAGGACAAGCCCCACTGACCACGGCCTTTCTCACCATGGTGCATGTGAAAATAGAAAGAATGAATATACAAGATGGATAAGGAGTGGATCTACACAGGTGGGAAAAGGAAAGAATGCCATAGTAGCCAACACACGGAATACACAGTCTAACTGTACAAACACACATCGATCGATCATTCTGATTCGACAGAAAGTGACAACACGACCGCCACTGTTCACGCTTCTGTGCCATATCCTTCAATGTCTCCAGCCAATTGGTAGACGGGTGTTTTGGACCCCAACCACGAAGGCGAGACACCTACTCTTCCCAAGTTGCATGTACATTTTCTCATTTTCCATTGCCAAGTCATCTGTTGATCTCCACGTGATTTCTTCCATTCCGTGGGAGGAACGGAAAACGGCACGGTACACTAGGTGTGTGTTTGCCATACGTAACACGTGACCCAACCAACGAAGTCTGCTAAGCCGAGTACGCTGAATTAGTATCCGATACTCGATTTTTGACCTCAGTATTGCTTACTCGGTCATTCCACTCAGTCTTAGCAATACTACGCAAACATCGATGGTCGAAAACCTCAAGACGACGAATGTCTTCCCCACGCAGACCCCAAGTCTCGCAACTATACAACAAAACCGAACGCACCGTGGCACAGTACACACGAACTTTCAACTTCAGAGAAATATCAGGTCGGTGCCACAAGTGCTTCAGTCCAGCGTACACCGCCCGAGCTTTGGATATGCACGTGGCCACCTTTACTACCGTGCTTCCATCCGCCGTCACGCTTCTGCCGAGGTAACTAAAGCGGTCAACAGTGGTTAGTTCCCCCCCCCCGTTGAGCATCAGGCTCGCAACATTACTTTACACTGAAGGTGCAAAGCACATGCTGAATGGAGCCACAGCTCTTGCGAGTCTACCTGGTGCACGTTGTGCATGTTCCGTGCATTCGAACAAGCAAACAGGGTCAACTTAATCGATCCCTGTTTGATGCCCACATTTTGAAGGTCTCGCGGAGCATTCTCCATTATCTCTTCCATGACGAAGTTAAACAGGAATGGAGAAATAAGACATTCGGGAAAACGTCACGGAACCAGGTGGTGAGCGACTTTACCAACGCACCACCACCCATTTTAAAAAGAACTGAGGGAAGTTTGTCAGCACCAGTCGCTTTCCCTCACTTTAGTAATCGAATGCACGACTCTACATCTACTTCCAATGGAGGTTCGAGTGATACTCCCCAAAGGATTCGCAGTTGTTGAGGTCGGAGCAACTACATTAGCGCGCGGCCAGCTAAGCTGCTTCTTGAAGTATTCGGCCCCAACGGTTAAGCCTTTGCTCTTTGCCATGAATGGGCTCTCCATTTCTATCGCATATCGTCTCACTGACCGGGGTTTGCCGTCCACCGGTGTCGCGAGTAAGTTTGAACGGTCTTTGACTGTTGCCTGAAGCAGCTGCTCTTTCCATTTCTTCCGCTACCTTGACCCACCAATTTTCGCGATCCTTCTTGAGGCTTTTCGTAACTTGCTTTTCCAGCTTCCTTCATATCTTATTTATCTCCTTACAGTTCGAGAGCTGACGCTTTTGCTCCATTAAGCTCAACGACTCTTGAGAAATCCAATGTCTTTGATGGACATCGGATCCCAGACCACAGGCGAAACCTGCTGCCACGTGCATTGCCTGTTTGATACGGGCCCAGTGCTTATCTACATTACTGTTAGTCGTAGGTCCTAGCTCATGTGCTAATTTTTCTCTATAACGGGTGCGAAATTCTGGATCACACGAACGTTGCACGCCTAACCGGGTTGTGGTTTGCGTAGATGACCATGGAGCTGGAGAAATAGTCGCATTAAAACTACTGCATGGATCGAATTTACGTACGTGGACCAGTAGGATCTACAGTTCTGAACAGACTGCGCCACCGGTAGCTTACTGCGACATGATCGATCTGGTTTGCAGTACCTGTAGAGTTAGAGCACCATGTCGCCGGGCGACGCGAGCTGTGTCAGAAATTCGTACTAGACAGGAATAACTGATTGTTCGCACACAACTGGAGAAGCCTATCATTGTTATCTGTACGCACAACAACCACCTAAACAAGCTTCTGACGCACTAAGTTTGCCAACTTGTGCATTAAAATCACCAGCTAGCACTACAATGTCAAAACCTTTGCTCCTGCGAACGAGAGTGGTGGGTTCATCATAGGACTCATCCTTCTGCGATCCAGAGTTGCAGTCTGTTAGGGCATATATTGAGGCCAAAAACAGACTGCGCTTAACACAGCTATCGTTTCGAACGCCGACTAACCCCTGGAGTCTTACAACAAATAAATGACTATTGACCAGGATCCAATCCAAAAGGGCACTCTCAGTGCTGTTAGTCAAGACTGTCCCTACACCACGTTGACCTGCAGCACTAGCTGCTTCGTCTCCTGAATTGCGGAGGAAATACCTCGATGAGATACCAGGGGCAGTTAGTTAAATCACACTGCTCGAATCCTGGATACGCGTTTCACTTACGCAGCAGACATCAATCTTCAGAGAATGTATTGTGAGGGCTAAACACGCCTGCTAACCGGCCTGCATGAGAGCACACACGTTAAGGGAGCCGAGATTCAGAGGCTGACGGGGCTTGAGAAAATGTGAGTTGCAAGATAGAGGATTATTCACGACACTATTCGACAATTAGCCGTTACGAGCATCAGGCGTGTTATCATTGAGAGCATTATGGGTGGATAGAGGGGGCAAAGAGAGGTGGTTGCAGACAGAAGACAAAGGTTGAATAACAGAGAGGGAACTCTGAGCAGTAGCCCACTTATCTTCACCGCTCGATGCAATGAGCGGCACGGTCCTGATTATCCTGCGCGACAACCGATGCAGTACGGAATTCTTTCTATTCGTGCAGTCCATGAGAGATTGTAAACGGGTCATAAAAATGTCAGGAGTTTTTCTGTGAATCAGGCTTACATGATATTTCACTAACTAGTGGTGGATATGAAAAGGGGTTAAGTGGTGCTGAAGTCATTCGTCCTACCGGAGCAAATTGACAAAAAAATTCTTCGTGTCCGCCAGACAGACATATGCGGTCGTGCCCGGGGTTACTTTCGAGCAGTTCGATTTCCTGCATTTTGAGATCATACCTGGACAGGAGATGTTCCGATATAGCACTGGCCCAGGCATTGGAAACAACTAGTGCAGGCAGCAGATTTTCGATGGTGAATCGCGTTTATAGCAGTGCATTGCAGTGACCCTATAGCATGCAGTATTTCGGGTAGTATCAACTCTCACTGATCAATTGGTAGACCTCAAACGGGAGTACGGAGTTACGGCTTTCCATATTGTCGCGTTTACTTTCGCCTTTGACTTCAGGATTGTGACTCATAGTTCTGCTGGTGGCAGCACCACGGTCTGGAAGGAATGTCTTCAATTCATGCGACCTAAAACAGACTTCATAGTGAGAATGTAGCATGGCATGCCAAATGCCGCAAAACATTTTGGGTAGCGTAAAATTTTGGCGGAAGCAGTCATTTCGGAACAGGAAAACAAATAGAAAGCGACAGTATTTATGGTTTTCAGGATGTTGCCATCGGATGGGGTAGTCCTTTGAAATCAACAGTGAGACGTTCAAGTGTGGAGCTTGGATTATAAGTGGAGGCTAGCAGATCACTGTCAAATTATCGTCTTGATATTATCGAGCGAATAAGGCGGATTTTTTGTTCGAACAATATGGTATCAGAATGACATTGTAGTGAAGTCGCTTCAGTTAATTGACAAAATGAGTTCTCACACAGACTGCTCGTGATAAAGAATCGACTGCGGGATTCTCTGAGCCTGGACGATATCACGTCACAGAATTGATGAATTTCAGTGCGCCATGGTTGAATTTTGCCGTTCTTTATTTTGCTGCTGATTTTCATATAGTACACAAAACCGACAGGTGGGCGCCCAAGAGATTATGCTGTCACTTTTAAACAGTTTCGACAATCGCGTAAGCTTTCTTTATCGTGGAGTGACTTCACTCCGTGTATGATGAAGTGCACGTCAAAAAGGTTGCGGGCCGACCATTTTGATTGGGAGTAGCAGATATTGCTACGTTGGAGGCATCGGTTTCAACGTGTGGGGTTTTTATCGATCACAAGCAGTGATACTTAGATTAACTCGGACTTCCAAGATTCACGAGATGAAAGTATTTTGGGAGGAGAAGAAGTATTGCTTACAACTAGCACATGAATTTTATCCGAAAAACATTCAGAGCATAAAGACATTCTCACGATTCTGCTGCGCCTTCAAATCCTTTGGGGCAGACAGTTTAAGAAGAGCGGTGACCCGTTCCAGGTCAGGCTTAGTCATTCCTTTAAATATTTTTTTGGCACAGCAGTCTTTCTACCGTAGTGGCGAGAACACGCTGTGATTAAGAGGCAAACCATAATTCTCAGCCGTTTGCAGGAACCGTTTCAGGTTGATATCGATCTGTGGCATCTTTCTCACACAGTGGTGTTATCAACATACATACATGTTCTTTTGAGTCCTGCACGTCAAACAAGCTCGTCCATCGCGCGCTAGAATCAGGCAATATCGTTGGTTACTCCAAACGTTAATCGGCAAAATCGACTGAGGCTGTTGCACGCTTTGAAAGCCGTGTACCGGTGCTGGTCAAGTAGTTTGAAGCGTTTGCTTACTACGTCGAAGGTCTGAGGTTCAAATCCTTGCCATCACCGGTTACTTTGATGGCAAACCATAATTCACTGTCGTCCGGATCGTCACCACATCTGAAGTGTTAGGACCTTATGTGATTCTTCGCCACTCTAAGTCTCAGGGTCTAGCTGCTGGTTATCCCTAATAGTGCTCTAGCCTTTCGTGTCTATGGGGTATATCCCTTCTACTACACTAATGCGCAAGCATGTGTTAGGAAACATCAATGGCGCCTCCTGATTGGCCAGCAAGAGACTTTTGTTGGGGACGTTATAAATCGGCCGATCTGATTGGTACAAGAGACTTTATAAACCACCGGGGAATTAGCGACGATTGAGATTTCCTCGCTGCACGCTGTAACAATAAGCTGGTTACTTTTCCCGAAGAGCTGACTTTTGACACGGTAGCAGTGGTAGGATAACTGTGAACAACATTATCAGCAAGAAAAACAAATGTTCGTAGCTGACGCTGTCAAAAGCCACACTATCAAGTACGCACGATGAACCTATAAGTTAATCAATGAACATCGCATTGTCGGTAACGAAGTCGTGATTATCCCGAATCCAGAACACCACGATGGCAGATCCGTGTCTACAATCCCAGGAGGAAGTTATTCAAGGTTATCCGGAAAATGAAAGGACTCTGTTAGCGGAGGTATTACCTTGTTTCATATTTCTTGAAAAGCTAACGGCAGAGGACGAACTGATTTTTCGAAGTGAGCCTTTGGTGCTCCCGCAAGCTTTTCGAAAAGATGCTCTGCGCCGGTTGTGCCGTTCACACACGTATCGATGGATCTATCAGCCTAGTCCGAGGGACGTATTACTGGTCAGGTATGGCAAAATAGATGAAATGGTAGATGGCAAATTGCGAACCATATGGCGAATTTGACGAACGACAAACTTGAGAACCGATGGAGATGCGCCTAGTACCTTGACCGGCCTTGGCAAATAGTGGCTTTAGATATATTTTCCGTGGGAGGGACCGTTACTTGGTGACCGTTGAGTACTACTGATTTCTTCAAGGTGGACCTGAGGACAGACAACTGCAGAAATTATCAACAAACTGAGAGCCAAGTTTAGAAGATATAGAATCCTGATTCGAGTGATTTCCAGTAGTGATCCTTAGTTTCGCAGCATAGAATTCCAGCAATTTCCAATGTGGCATTGCAGCCATCACATCAGTATTTACCACAGTCAATCCAATGGAAAAACAGAGAGCACTATCAGACAGCCTAAGAAAATACAGAAGAAATGAAAGGCCGAATGCAACGACTGGTTTATCGCCCTTCTTGAGCTTCAATATATACCTTCTGTAACGGTAAGAACAAGCCCGACAAAGCATTTATTTGAAAGACGGAAGCGCACAACCCCAGCCGATTGTGCTGGGTTACTGAATTCTGATGTCGTAGCGTCTTCAGTAACCAAGTTGGAACTGTAAAAGCAAATGGCAGTGCAAACAAGACTTAACGACCCGGGCAGTAAACCACGGCATCCACTCAAGCCAAGTGACGGTTTGGATTCAGCCAATAGAGCCGACAGAAAAATCTTGGACGAAAAAAGGTTCTATTTGCGAATAACAAAGAAATCATACCTAATACACTCTGGAGGTCGTCACGTAAGAATAAACAAAGCATCTGAGAAAATCGGGAGAGGACGATAATGAACAGGCAGACAACGGGTGGGATAATGAAGGGAAAAAGGAGGAGACTGAAAAGGATAGGAAAGTGACTGGAATAGATAGCACTGTGCAGTCAACGGTCGGAGAGGACCATTCACCGTCTAGAACTTGGAGTGGTCAAATTTATCAGCCATATGCAACTAGAAACCTCTGAAACGGGAAAGATGTGTCAGATATCCTTTTGTTTTGTCACACCAGTGGCATTTCCTGATCACCCAGCAAGAGACTGTTTGGCGCATCATGAATCAGGCAATCTGGTTAGTGCCAGAGGATCTATAAACCACCGTGGGACTAGCAGTAATTGAGATTTCCTTGTTTCACTTCGAAACAACTTACTGATTGATATTCTCAAAAAGCTAAGTTTTGACATTATGCTGTGTTCGTAGAAGCCCGACGGACCTGGGAGTGTCGCCATTTACCCATGACTTGGAAGTTGCATCCTTCGCATGATTTATATGATGATGGCAATCATAGCCATAAAACAAACAGAGACGCCGTCACTGTTGCTTCGGTCTGTTTGTCGGATACCTACTTGAGGATACTCCAACTATCTAAGTGGCTGTGTAGATGGAGGGTTTGATTTGAGCGAACGTCTGCCAATGAGCTAGATCAAGAGCTTTAGTTTGGCTGGCGCGGTCAGCTGTTGTGTTTTTAAGAAGCCGGCGTCGAAGAGCATTTCATAAAAGTCCACTTATGAGCACATTGCGTACGGCATTCTCTTTGTCTTTGTTTTACTCTAACCACTTTAGAATATAATCTCTAGCAACCATCACGACGAGAGTGCACCTCAACGTGGTGTGATGGCTTGCGTGTCTCTATGACCCATGAAGCCGCACAGGATGGCTTCAAGCCGGAGATGCGATCCTGCCTGACATGTCAATAAGAAGGGGCCAGACAAAGTCCATTCTCCTGGTCCTCCAAGTTGGGGGTCGATTTGAGCTGTTGAAATCAGTGGAAGAATAATTGATCCAAGCAAATGGGCTTTCAATCAGCCACCCCGCTGCCTTGCGGTTAAGTTCTCGTTGGAATTGAAGGCTTTGGTTGAGAACCCTAAATGACATCCAACTTTGTGGCTGGGCACCCTAACAGTACCCTCCCACATCTCCCATGGACTGCACGAATAGAAAGAATTCCGTACTGCATCGGTTGTCGCGCAGGATAATCAGGACCGTGCCGCTCATTGCATCGAGCGGTGAAGATAAGTGGGCTACTGCTCAGAGTTCCCTCTCTGTTATTCAACCTTTGTCTTCTGTCTGCAACCACCTCTCTTTGCCCCCTCTATCCACCCATAATGCTCTCAATGATAACACGCCTGATGCTCGTAACGGCTAATTGTCGAATAGTGTCGTGAATAATCCTCTATCTTGCAACTCACATTTTCTCAAGCCCCGTCAGCCTCTGAATCTCGGCTCCCTTAACGTGTGTGCTCTCATGCAGGCCGGTTAGCAGGCGTGTTTAGCCCTCACAATACATTCTCTGAAGATTGATGTCTGCTGCGTAAGTGAAACGCGTATCCAGGATTCGAGCAGTGTGATTTAACTAACTGCCCCTGGTATCTCATCGAGGTATTTCCTCCGCAATTCAGGAGACGAAGCAGCTAGTGCTGCAGGTCAACGTGGTGTAGGGACAGTCTTGACTAACAGCACTGAGAGTGCCCTTTTGGATTGGATCCTGGTCAATAGTCATTTATTTGTTGTAAGACTCCAGGGGTTAGTCGGCGTTCGAAACGATAGCTGTGTTAAGCGCAGTCTGTTTTTGGCCTCAATATATGCCCTAACAGACTGCAACTCTGGATCGCAGAAGGATGAGTCCTATGATGAACCCACCACTCTCGTTCGCAGGAGCAAAGGTTTTGACATTGTAGTGCTAGCTGGTGATTTTAATGCACAAGTTGGCAAACTTAGTGCGTCAGAAGCTTGTTTAGGTGGTTGTTGTGCGTACAGATAACAATGATAGGCTTCTCCAGTTGTGTGCGAACAATCAGTTATTCCTGTCTAGTACGAATTTCTGACACAGCTCGCGTCGCCCGGCGACATGGTGCTCTAACTCTACAGGTACTGCAAACCAGATCGATCATGTCGCAGTAAGCTACCGGTGGCGCAGTCTGTTCAGAACTGTAGATCCTACTGGTCCACGTACGTAAATTCGATCCATGCAGTAGTTTTAATGCGACTATTTCTCCAGCTCCATGGTCATCTACGCAAACCACAACCCGGTTAGGCGTGCAACGTTCGTGTGATCCAGAATTTCGCACCCGTTATAGAGAAAAATTAGCACATGAGCTAGGACCTACGACTAACAGTAATGTAGATAAGCACTGGGCCCGTATCAAACAGGCAATGCACGTGGCAGCAGGTTTCGCCTGTGGTCTGGGATCCGATGTCCATCAAAGACATTGGATTTCTCAAGAGTCGTTGAGCTTAATGGAGCAAAAGCGTCAGCTCTCGAACTGTAAGGAGATAAATAAGATATGAAGGAAGCTGGAAAAGCAAGTTACGAAAAGCCTCAAGAAGGATCGCGAAAATTGGTGGGTCAAGGTAGCGGAAGAAATGGAAAGAGCAGCTGCTTCAGGCAACAGTCAAAGACCGTTCAAACTTACTCGCGACACCGGTGGACGGCAAACCCCGGTCAGTGAGACGATATGCGATAGAAATGGAGAGCCCATTCATGGCAAAGAGCAAAGGCTTAACCGTTGGGGCCGAATACTTCAAGAAGCAGCTTAGCTGGCCGCGCGCTAATGTAGTTGCTCCGACCTCAACAACTGCGAATCCTTTGGGGAGTATCACTCGAACCTCCATTGGAAGTAGATGTAGAGTCGTGCATTCGATTACTAAAGTGAGGGAAAGCGGCTGGTGCTGACAAACTTCCCTCAGTTCTTTTTAAAATGGGTGGTGGTGCGTTGGTAAAGTCGCTCACCACCTGGTTCCGTGACGTTTTCCCGAATGTCTTATTTCTCCATTCCTGTTTAACTTCGTCATGGAAGAGATAATGGAGAATGCTCCGCGAGACCTTCAAAATGTGGGCATCAAACAGGGATCGATTAAGTTGACCCTGTTTGCTTGTTCGAATGCACGGAACATGCACAACGTGCACCAGGTAGACTCGCAAGAGCTGTGGCTCCATTCAGCATGTGCTTTGCACCTTCAGTGTAAAGTAATGTTGCGAGCCTGATGCTCAACGGGGGGGGGGGGGGGGGGAACTAACCACTGTTGACCGCTTTAGTTACCTCGGCAGAAGCGTGACGGCGGATGGAAGCACGGTAGTAAAGGTGGCCACGTGCATATCCAAAGCTCGGGCGGTGTACGCTGGACTGAAGCACTTGTGGCACCGACCTGATATTTCTCTGAAGTTGAAAGTTCGTGTGTACTGTGCCACGGTGCGTTCGGTTTTGTTGTATAGTTGCGAGACTTGGGGTCTGCGTGGGGAAGACATTCGTCGTCTTGAGGTTTTCGACCATCGATGTTTGCGTAGTATTGCTAAGACTGAGTGGAATGACCGAGTAAGCAATACTGAGGTCAAAAATCGAGTATCGGATACTAATTCAGCGTACTCGGCTTAGCAGACTTCGTTGGTTGGGTCACGTGTTACGTATGGCAAACACACACCTAGTGTACCGTGCCGTTTTCCGTTCCTCCCACGGAATGGAAGAAATCACGTGGAGATCAACAGATGACTTGGCAATGGAAAATGAGAAAATGTACATGCAACTTGGGAAGAGTAGGTGTCTCGCCTTCGTGGTTGGGGTCCAAAACACCCGTCTACCAATTGGCTGGAGACACTGAAGGATATGGCACAGAAGCGTGAACAGTGGCGGTCGTGTTGTCACTTTCTGTCGAATCAGAATGATCGATCGATGTGTGTTTGTACAGTTAGACTGTGTATTCCGTGTGTTGGCTACTATGGCATTCTTTCCTTTTCCCACCTGTGTAGATCCACTCCTTATCCATCTTGTATATTCATTCTTTCTATTTTCATATTCACCATGGTGAGAAAGGCTGTTGTACTTCGTCTCACGATGATGGTAATGATGATGATGATTATTCTATAGCAAAAGTTCGATTCTGCATGGATTGTTGAATGCTGTCAAAGGTATTCTGATACTTTGGTACCGGAAAATCTTGGAGACGGATTTTGCTGTTGTTTTGCGTGGTTTATCTGAAGGGTACTGGTGACAGTCAGTCGGTCCATCGAGGAACGTAAATGTGGTAGATTAAGAACGAAATTTTTTGAGGTTTTTAAGTGTGTCTGGTGTGTACTTAACCATCCCGAAAAAAGTCCGTAGACGTTCAATACCGATGTTTGTTGGAGTCAGAGGCTTTTAAAATGTCGAAACGATCGGGGTGCAGATGTCAGTTTGTCGTTTTCAGCGTTCAAATGGTAAGATTTTTTATACGATTAACTGAAAGAGGAGTCGAAAAACAACGCCTTATTCGCAGGCTTTTGTCGGACAAAAGCAAGGCATACGAGCCAAAACGATGCCGAGCAGACTTAATGAATACGTAGATATAGTGTTCGCAGAATGGGGAATAAAGACTAGACAATAAACATGGTTTCGTGAAACAAACTAGCAGTTCTTAGGGTAATTCAAAACAGTCGTTTGAGACCTTAGAAATCATAAGAAGGTCGTACTTCAAAAACACGAGCGATCGCGGAAGGCTTTAGTTGATCACCAGTGTGTCTGTAGCGGCAAGAGCCGTGCTGGTGAAAACTCATGCGCACAAAATTCTGGATGTGACAGAGTTTACTCCCTGATCAGGGTTTCGGCAACTTCGAACGAGACAGGTGTGAGAGAGATGGGTTGCTAGTTAATTATTTGGAAGGAATCATAACACTTCGAACTGGTGAAGGAGTCATCCAGTATGGGGGAAACTTCGTGTGGAGGTATCGGATAAGCAACAAGAAATGTTCCGTTGCAGTTTGTCCGGTAGATTTTTTTAAATTCAACAAGCCGCAGCAGTTCAAAGCACAGAAAGAACTGGCCGAATCGAATGTGAACGGATTATCGACGTATGTTCGATCACCAGAACATTCATCGAATCGTGTCGGATAACGGTTGGTAGCGGTTGGTACTTTTGAATGCTCGTTTCGCATCCCAAAGTAGCAGTGCCAGATCCGCTTCGAAACCGGTTGAGGTTATTGTAAGACCGTTAATGCCGGGGTTACTTACCGGAGAATTCTTTATAACCTGACCTAGAACCAGAGAGAGAGAAAACAACAAGTTCCGATAGTGGACAGTGAAAAAGTGAGGCGTTTCGAATGAAATATGATTAGATTTGTGGACGCATACTTTCGGTTTAACGAAAAATTACTGGTGGACCGCGAATCCCGGTCAGTGAAGCGAAATGCGATACAAATCCATAACCTATTCATGGTAAACGTAAAAGACTCGACCGTTGGATCGAACACTTCTAGAAGCAGATTGGGTAGTCACATGCTAATGTAGTTACTCCGTTGTCAACAGCTGCGATTCGTTGGGAGGTATCAACCTCCCATCGGAAATGGAAGCAGTGTCGAACATTCGACTACTACAGCGCGGGAAAGCGATCAGTTCCGACGATCTTCCGCTAGTTCTTTTCGAACTGGGTGGCAGTGACTTGATAAAAACACTTACCGCCTTGTTGTGTGACGATAAGAAGAAGGAGCGCGTCCCGTTGTCGTAGGGCCAGTCATTGATTGCATCCATCTTCAAGAAGGGAGAACATAACGATTGTGATAATCATCGTGGAATCAGTTTAATTTCGATATTCATCGAGATACTAGCCTCGATTTTGGGCAAGCGACTCTGAATCGGATGTTAAGAATCAGTCACCTACCAAAAGAATGGTCTTAAGTTGGACTTTGTCGAGAAGAAATAAAGAAAACAGACGAAGCTTTACCCACACAACAGCAATATTCCGGTGTAGACAAATGCAAGCTTTGTACGGTAAGAAGAGATGAGCTGATTTGAAGAAACGTGTAGCGCGGAACAGAAAACCGATCTTGCGCGCAGCATAAGAAGCAAGCGACTGTATGTATGAAGACCAGGATAGAAAGACCTAGGAAATGCATAAAGTTAGAGGAACGAAGGAGAACCGAGTCAAAGTTTAAGTGGGGAGAAAATGAGTGTTTTTTGAGAGGAATTGGAAAATGTTCTAGTATCATTGAAGAGAACGCGATCTTGAAAGTTCCAAGAGGAGATCTATCCATGGTCCCAAGTGAGCGATGCTACAAGAGCATAAAGGTCACGATCGATGTTGGTGGTGGTATAGTGGGAGGTGGAATGCGAAAGGGAATAGTGAAGGGTGGAATCGTTACCAAAAGCGTGGATGGGTTAAAAGTAGTGGATAAGAGGTCATTATTAATTAAAAAAAAAACTGGAAGAGGGTGGGTGAAAGTACAGAATCTTGGGGAACACCAGCATTCACGGGAAAGGGCTGTTACTGTACCTCATCGACCCGAACGGCGATGGTCGGTTACTTAGAAAACGATATATACAAGGCAGGGACTGGAAAAAACCCATAAGCGGCCAATTTAGACAGTAAGCCATTGTGTCGGACACGGTCAAAAGCCTTCAATAAGTCTAGTGAGATCAGTCATGTTTCTTCAGGGCTATCGAGTGCTGCTGACCGGGAGTGCAAGACCATAGCTAGTAAATCATCCGTGGATCGACGGTGTCAGACCCATACTGACTACCACCTAGCAGTCCATCACGTTCGAGAAACGTTGGTAGCTGATCGAAATTTATGGTCTCTGGATTCTGAAATGACAAGCAGAAGAAATAGGAAAGTAGTCGTTTAGGAATAAGAAAAGTTAGGGCTTTTGTTCCGCATAGGGTGGGAAATTAGTAGATTGCAGAGAAAGGCTTATTTCCAGGAGGGATGAAATAACGTCCGGATCTAGTGATTTATTTCGGTCGAGTGAGTGTAGGGACTAATGGTTTTGTTTGCTTGTGATAAAATGAATAGTGGCACGGTG
Source organism: Fasciola hepatica (assembly GCA_948099385.1). Classification (NCBI taxonomy): domain Eukaryota; kingdom Metazoa; phylum Platyhelminthes; class Trematoda; order Plagiorchiida; family Fasciolidae; genus Fasciola; species Fasciola hepatica. Next base: position 44,081 of record CANUEZ040000032.1, on the reverse strand, counting down.
AGTAAAAGTGATTTGAGGAGGAAGACCGAAAACGTCGGGTGAAGTGAAACTAAAAATGAACTGGGATGTGGAAACGATTTTGTAATGGGGTTCACAGACTATTACGCCGCTTGAATTGATGGTGAAAAAAGATTGGACGGGTAAAAACTACTAGGAAGGACTTTGGTGAGGTCAAAATACATTGGTATCAGTAGCTGGGGAAGCTCAACGTTCGGCTGTGTAGCAGATGAAGCGATCCTTGGTTTTCTGAATGGATCGTGGGTGTTAGTTTACGGTCTGCGAGAAGAGATTGCGAGATCGGGGAGTAGCGGAGTCGCGACGCCCTCTGAATGCTGAGTTCTTCAGGCGCACAGCGCAATTGTGGGTGTGAGTGCACCACTCAGGAGGTCTCAGTTCGATGGATTTGGGAAAGTGAAATAAAAGGAAGCGTGACTTGGAGAACAGTTTTATTAAAGTTTGAAACTGAGTTAGTGGTAAAGCAACAGTCCTCCCAGGGATAAGGAGTCAGAACATCACGAAAAAAGAAAAAATAAAGGAAAGGAAATGAGAAGGTCGGGGTATGTGCACGATCGCCAGTTTGATTGGGAATTCGTGTGGGAAAGCCAGCGAGTTGGTCTAGATTGTTGGCCAAATCGGAAACTTCGGCTTCACACCCCACAGCCATAGTGTCTTAAAATTGTAAAAACCAGCTCTTGTGAACATTAGTCACCAAAAATGCTAACTTGACAACTGGAGTCTGATGCAAGCAAATTCTCGATGTCAGAAGACAATAAATCAAAGTTGAGGGATCATTACCACTGGGAGAACGATAAACTGTACAGAAGTAATGACTAAAAAGAGGAACCGGGGTTTCAGCCACATCAGTTGGAGCTTGTGATTAGCAAAGTTCAATTGTGGGATTCGGAAGGTAGCTACGGACCGGTGGATGTAAGCGCAGACACCAATTTTCAGTGAAAACGAAGAATGGAAAATGTGGTACGGAAACTGAAGATCGATAGTGTCCGACGAGAGCGAGATTTGCGTCTCAGTCAAGAATGAGGCAAGGGAGAAGATGGACGGAAATGGTGTACACAATCAGTATTATGGTTCAAACCGCGAATATGAGTGACTGGAGGTGGTGGAGTGGTTTCGAGTGTTTGCTTGGCATCATCCGTTACTTTGGAGGTAGACAGTAATCGACTATCGTCCGGTGCGTTACCACACCTGACTCGTTAGAGCCTTATGGGGTTTTCTACTTGAGTTATCAGGGTCTGGTTGCCGGGAACCCTTAGTAATGCAGTGGGCCTTTGTGGCTATGGCGTATCCTTTCCCACTGCATTCATGCACAAGCGTGTAATAGAAAATGTTGATGAAAGCTAGAAGTTTCTTGGTTGTGATTACTTCACTCACTGTGGCTCGCTCCCCAGAGAAGGTCAGCCTGCTTCATGAATGTCTGATCGCGAGTATCAGTGTACCGTGGGATGGATAACGAGGCGCATAGGCGACATGGTAGCTGCCCACGTGTTTCGATCTACGGTGGTATCGAAAAAAATTTCGGTGTCGTGGATAGGTTCTTTGTGGGTTCAGTATTATTGGTAAACAGGATTTAAAGTTCTCGGGAACAGCCATCCTCCCCAGATGGCTGCTTGTATTTCATTGTCTGTGCGGCGGCAACGATTTTCGGTTCGTTGGGAGGCTTGGGGTCGTTTGCATATTGCTTTATGTCATCTGGTGCCGGTGCGCAGATGAACTAGACAGGTAAGCGGTTCAGAAATTGACTGAAGTGTTCGACTTGACTTTACAGCTTCGGTCACAGCCTGATGTGAGGTAGTCGGTATCATCGCGGAGCATGGAAAAGGAGGTTGCATCTTCCTCGACAAGGAGCGTATGAGTCGGAAGAGCCTGCCAAATTCTCCAACAGCAGTTGGTGTTCCCATCCGGTCTGCAATTTCAGACCGATACCTCTTGCGGTTGCTGATTGTGTGGCTTCGCGGCGAAGGTTGTGGTTATCGGGTGAATTGTGGAGTCTTGTGTTCCTAGCCTTAGCGCAGGAGTTAAGGGTTTTTGCGGAGAACCAATCCTTCCTGTGCTGTTTGGCTTTGCCCAGCTGTTCGAAGAAGGCGCTGGCGATGTATACTTTTAACTCCGATCCTGGTCGATCAAAGTTAGTCTGGATGAAATCTCTTCGCCGACTACTTGAAACGCGTCACACGCACCGCCGACCGACAATAATATTTTTCTTAGACCTGAAAGGCGCCTTCGACTCAGTTGACCGAACATCGCTTTTCAGCGTTCTTCATCGAAAAGCTATGCCTCAGAAGTTCGTGAACCTTATGACATCATTGTATTCTCATACTTCTGGCCGCTTTAGGGTTTACGGTGAACTATCCGGTCGGTTCGAAACGACCAGCGGTATTCGACCGGGATGCCGTTTGTCTCCATTCCTGTTCAACTTCGTCGTGGAAGAAATAATGGAGAGTGCGTTGCAGAATCTTCAGGATGTAGGCGTCGAACTAGGAAATAGTGGAAAGCTATGTGACCTAGATTACGCGGACGACGTTGTCTGTTTGTTCGAATCCACGGAACATGCTCAGCGTGCACTAGATAATCTCACAAGAGCTGTAGCTCCATTCGGCATGCGCTTTGCACCTTCAAAGTGCAAGGTGATATTACAAAACTTGACGTCAACAATTCCGAACTTGATGCTCGATGGGGAGGTGCTGTCAGTTGTCGACCACTTCACCTACCTCGGTAGCTGCGTGACGACGGATGGGAGAACAGTTGTAGAGGTGAGCACGCGGATATCCAAGGCTCGAGCGGCGTACGCGTGACTGAAGCACTTGTGGCTCCGACCTGATATTTCACTGAAGTTGAAAGGCCGTGTATACTATGCCGCAGTGCGTTCAGTTTTGTTGTATGGTTGCGAAACTTGGAGTCTGCGTGCTGAAGATATTCGTCGTCTTGAGGTTTTCGACCATCGATCTTTACGTAGTATCGCTAAGATCGGGTGGATTAGCCGAGTAAGCAATGATGAGGTCAGAAAGCGAGTATTGGGTACTAATTCAGAGAACGTTCTGTCACAGCGTATCCAGCTTAGTAGACTCCGTTGGTTGGGGCACGCGTTGTGTTACGTGTGTCAAACACACGTCTACCGTATGGAGTCCTATTCTCCGTTCCTCCTAAGGAGTGGAAGAGACCACGTGGAGGTCAACAGATGACGTGGCAGCGAGGGATGAGAAAATGAACAGGAGACCTAGGAAAAGTAGATGCTTCACTTTTTCGTGGTTGAGGTGCAAAAGATCCGTCCACCAGTTGGCTGGAGACACTGAAGGATATGGCAGCGAACCGCGAGCAGTGGCGATTGTGTTGTCACTTTCTATCGAATCAGAATAACTGATCGATGTGTGTTTGTACAGTTAGACTGTGTATTCCGTATGTTGGCTACCAGGACATTCTTTCCTTTTCCCACCTGTGTAGATCCACTCCCTATCCATCTTGTATATTGATACCTTCTGATTCAACGTGCAAGATGGTGAGAAAGACAGTGGTTAGTGGGGCTTGCCCTACTGTTTAACGCTGTGCGATGATGATGATGATGATGAAATCTCGTTTAAGGGCGCTTGAATGTTTTCCGTGATTGTTAGCTTAGAAATATCTCGTCTGCAGTAAGGATGATATTTTCGTCTTACTGAAAGCAAGGCCCGAGGCGAGCGCATACCAGTGTGTGGTCCGTGTCATTGTCGTTTCCTGTTACGCGGTCTCAGTATGCCCGGCAGTTCTCGACCGACGATACCCAGCGAGAGCGCCCCAAGATGTCGATTTGGTGCGCTGTTCTGTCGTCGTAGGAATATCAAGTCAGTAGGTGCCTTTTTGGGTGCAGGAGGCGGGTATTGGTGGCGACCAGCTGGTCGAGGTTTGCAAACGTGATCAGACGGCCAACATTTTCGCATCGCTCGCCGGGGCCGAATTTCCCCAGCACGTTTAGTATACTCGCCTGATGGTGCTGTGCGGTCGTTCCAGTCACCTGCAGTTGCCTGAATATCGCGCCTGGAAACGTGATCGGATGAATTTTTTGTAGTGCTTGGCTCAGCATGTAACGTTTGGGTGAAGACAACAGTCGCGGTCACGCTAAACGGATTGCTGCTGGACCGTGACACGGCAGTTGTTGGTGAAACTGGTTCCTAAGAGATCAGGGCGTTGTGAGCTCGATTTTCCATTTCGATCGCAACTTCATGAAGCCCGGAATTGTCCACTGTCCCACCGGTACATCGTGTAGGGTGCGTCCGTTTGAGGACCTCGTTTGCCGGTGTTGGATAATCATACTTCAGATAGATCAGTTTTGTCAGTCACGCGATCGTAGATTGTGCGCGTAGTAATGCGCTTGCTACATGTATCTAGAAGAATTCTTGCGTTCTAACAGACTATGCGGACTCGTGACCTTGTTTTCAAGTTTACGTTCCCAGCTCGTGCTGCGTCAACCCTACCACTGGAAGCAGAGGGCGCATCACTTACCAGGGACAGCGTAGCATGCTCGGAGCGAATTGTAGAGATAATCCATGAGGAGACTTGGGAATAGTGTACGAGACGGCGTCCCCAGCCCCACTCGGCTTTTGTTCGAGGTGGTGCCTGTGGCCCGCGCTATCGGGCGGTTCACGCCTTTTGAATGGTGGTCCACCAATCCGGAATGCCAAACGCGTCCAGGTGGTCTTGGTGCATGGTTGCAGGTGTTCTCTAGAAGCTCGTTCACTGTTTGATGAAGGTGACCATGACCCAGGGGTCCATACAATCCTGTTGATTGGACAAATTTACTTGGTGGCTGTTAAATATAACAGGTCTCTTCCGCCTGTGCAGGAGTATCCGTCTTCACACACTGGGCGCCATCTCATCGAGGTTTTTAGGTCTTGGTTACCCTCCGCTTGTCACGTGGTTTGCCATGATGTGGTCGCTGATGCATGTCAGCTTCGTGGAACCATAGATATGAGTTGGGTCAATGATGGAGATCAAAGAGATACAAAGTAACACCGGGGGTACGACGATCTACCAGCTCAGAGTTACTGCTTCTCTCAGATGAACCCAAACACGGTTGGCGAACATCTTCGAATAACCATAAATCCAAGCGTTCTGTATCCCCGAGAGTGCTGATTCAGGTTTTAACCTAACTACCAAAGTGATAATGCGGGTTTGTGGTTGGAGGTTTTCTTTGTTTGGTCCTGTCTCAAGGTGCCGTGGGACATGGCTCAGCCGCTACAGTTGTCGGCGTCGATGTAAAATGGAGGGTTTGTCGATGTTTGAGCGTGGTTTGCTAACTTCGTTATTGGTTGCTGCGCGATACCATTTTACTTTTAAGGTACGTCGCAGGCTTCAGTGACCAAGCACCTCCAAGCTTCGGATATCCTCTGCTCTAAGCGACCGATTTTACCAGCCGTAGCTGGTTACGGGGTGTATGGGCGGCACAGTCAACACGGACCTGAATCCGAGGGCGATTTCGCTGCGGATCCACAATTCCCGTCGGTGCTGGAGGTGTTTTCCCGATGTTCTGGATCCTCAGCATTACTTCATCCTCCACCTGACCATTCAGAAGATAGAGTCTGGGTACTTTATTCGTGTAACGTATTCGATTGGCTGTTAAGGTGTCGGCCCTGGACCGAAATTTCGCCGCCACACAGTCTCAAGCTGCGCGAATAATGAAATTTATTCATTTGTCATACCACTTGTTCTGCAGAATTGAGGTTCGGCTTATGATTACTGCGCTGGTACGAGTGAGTGCGTAGCAACGAATCCTATCCAGCAATCGTACCTCAGGCTCATAATTTTGAATCAGTCCTGTGTGTTCTTTATTCGCTAGAGAATACGAAAGATGAGACAGGTGGACGTTTTCCATCGTGGTTTGATATAGAAGTCTTGTCAGCAACAAGATAATATTATCTCAAATGCCCACGGTGCGGTCGGCGGATCAGTTCATGTTTATCCGAAAATCTTCGGTGTTGCTAAGTTAACCTTGTTTTGATATAAATCTGTTTAATTTCTCACCCTTGCAAAGTTTGTTAGTTCATGATCAAAAAGCAGTAATTACCCGATTTTTATGTGAAGAAGTTGATGATTTGTCCCCGATATTATCGATTTCGTGGTTCAGTCTCCGGTCCACGCCGACTCTCACTCATTTGAGTTTGTTGGGAGACCACAACTAAGCGGCCTTGATAGCCTGCACGAGACCTCTGACAACAAACGAGTTCCACATTGAGTAATTCATAACTTTGTCTTTGATTCACTGCACACGAGTGGAATGTAAGGGGCATGCGAAATAGCCTTAAGAACCCACAGCAATTCTAGGAATAAGCGGCGAACAGGCCTTGAGGGTCGGAGTTTGGGTTTCGATAGGTACAGTGCGATAACTAACCGGGAAATGACGGTTAGCAATCTGCCACTAACGACGGTTGAAAGTTTGCTTACCTTGAGTAAATAAAAACAGCGGATTCAAGGATGGTGGATATGTGATGATGGGCCGCAGTGTTGTAAAGTTCGTGTTGGTCTGCTATCAGGTATTCTGTGCTACAACATTATATTCAGACAGTGCACCAATGTGTATTTCAAGTGTGTAGGACTTATCAGAATAAATACAATCTTCATGAATGCCATAAACGACCTTCTCCCTACCATACTTTTTAGGAAGTTGCTGTGAAGATGGAGAATATTTACTCCAGACATCCCCAACTTCAGTTCGAGCATAAGGTATATCGTTTGCTGGCTGGTGCTGTTGGAATACCTCAAGCAAAGTATGTTCTTTGATTCGAATTTATTTTTGATGTAGATGGTACGGTCCCTCCCGATCATATTGGGTACTTGTGATGGACTTGCTTGGACCAAGTTTGGAGGACCTGTTTACATTCTGCTGTCGCCGATTCACACTCAAAACTGTGCTTATGTTGGCAGATCAGATGCTTGCTCGGATCGAACTTGTACATAACAAAAGCTTTATTCATCGCGACATCAAACCGGACAATTTCCTAATGGGCATCGGACGACACTGCAATAAGGTGTATATAATTGATTTCGGACTTGCCAAACGGTACAGAGATCCAAGAACAGGCTGTCACATAGATTACAGGTTTGTCTTTAAGTCATTTTCTTCAAATGCTGCAAATCTACGTAGGGAGAAGAAAAACCTCACGGGGACCGCCCGATACGCCAGCATCAATGCTCACTTAGGAATCGAGCAATCTCGAAGGGATGATCTTGAATCTTTGGGCTATGTACTTATGTATTTTAACCGCGGTAGTCTTCCTTGGCAAGGTTTGCGGGTAAGCCACCACATCTTAATATGTCTGATTGAAATTTACATTATTCCCCGTTTATTCACAAATTGGTTCATGATGCTCACCTTTCACTGAGTAGATGAAGATAATTCTTCAGGTCTAGGACCTATTGTAGCACGTTTTGCACCGGTCTAATAATGTTAACAATAAAGCAGATAGAGAATCGAATACAAGGTGTTCGTATCTACGGGTTGTGGTCGGGCGTTACGCAGTTTCCCAGATCAATACAAAATACTTTGAGACCCTGTTCCGGGTCATTGATTCGTAGAGCAGCATGCCCATAACGGGTCCCATTCTCCGTTCCTTCTAGGGAGTGGAAGAGACCACGTGGAGGTCAACAGATGACGTGGCAGCGAGGGATGAGAAAATGAACAGGAGACCTAGGAAAAGTAGATGCTTCACTTTTTCGTGGTTGAGGTGCAAAAGATCCGTCCACCAGTTGGCTGGAGACACTGAAGGATATGGCAGCGAACCGCGAGCAGTGGCGATTGTGTTGTCACTTTCTATCGAATCAGAATGACTGATCAATGTGTGTTTGTACAGTTAGACTGTGTATTCCGTATGTTGGCTACTAGGACATTCTTTCCTTTTCCCACCTGTGTAGATCCACTCCCTATCCATCTTGTATATTCATTCTTTCTATTTTTACATGCAACATGGTGAGAAAGGCAGTGGTCAGTGAGGCTTGTCTCGCTCAATAACTCTGCACGATCTTGATGATGTCCCGTCGCATGTCCAGCGTAAATCGGCAATTCAAATGTGTTGCACTGAACTCGTGTAGTAGTTCTTGTGTTACAGTTGAGGGATACTAGATGGAAGCTTTTCACATATCACCGCTCACTCTTACTTATGCGGTCAGCAGTAACCCACTGTCGCTCGGTTGGCCTGTTGAGATCGTATGTGGTTCCTCACTCTTAGCGTCGACTCATTTTTTTCAATCACCGCTGTTTATGCAATGGATTTTCTCGATTTTGGGTTATGTATCCTTTCCACTGCAGTCAGCGGCATTCATGTATTAAGTAAATGCTCTACTTCACGTTCATCTGGTCCCAAGCAAAGTGGGAAAAATGCCAAGAGCTGGTCGTTTTATCGAAACCAGCATTATGTGATCGCCTTTGCACGAGGTAGGTATTTTGATGCTCTGTAGACTACTAAATAAATGGTGTTTGTACGGGGATTACTTTTCTAGTTATAACATCAGCTTGCTAACGCACTGCGGTTATCACCCAGTGCTTTCTTTTTACAGCCGTCTCTTTGACAGTCTCATTGGTCGTTTTGCGAATATCCGCTGAGATAAAACTAAGTGCCGCATGTTTTTTTCTCTCTAGGCAACGACTAAAAGACAGAAATACGAACGAATTAGCGAGAAGAAAATGGCTACACCAGTCGAGACTCTGTGCAAGGGTTTCCCATCAGAATTTCAAATGTATCTCAGTTACTGTCGTGGTTTGCGATTCGAAGAAAATCCGGATTATATGTATCTTCGACAACTCTTCCGGATTCTGTTCCGCACCATGAGCCATCAGTTCGATTACGTTTTCGACTGGACTATGCTGAAGCAGCGTGGCGCCGCCGGATCTTCTAATGCAGCAATTACAAACGAAGATGGTGTGCCTCCTCCGGGTCATACAACAGCTCCTGACCAGGGGCTTTCCAAGCAAGCAAACGATGGAGATCAAAAAGAAGATCCTAACGTAGCTAGTCAACCTGCTCGAAGAAAGGCAACTTAGTGGTCAGCTGAGCATGTGTTTCGCAATTGGTCATTCGACGTGCGCGATTCTGCCTTCAACCAAATCTCAACTTTAGCCCTAGTGTTCTATACACCCATCCAATACCACTCCCTATTGCGTCGCTACCACGTGTGATGCAAATTACGAGATTGCTTACTTCGTACTTGCGTCAACCGAAACATGTTCACCACATGCACCGGAATTGCCGGTGTTCAAATTCGTTCTGGCACCCGTGAAAATTCAATTGACTGCGTGTTCCAATTGGTTGGCCGTTCATGTCTTTCGCTTTATTTGCTTTGCAGTCTTTTGTCTGCTTCCCCAGTACCCTTGCGTCTGTCCGTTGGTGGGATGGATGCTATCTGTGGCTACCCTGTCGATCTAATTTTACTGTTCTGTCACAATCATGAGGGTAATGACTGAACATCAGATGATATTTGGCTTTTGGAGGCGCCCTTTGTGTGGTGCAGTATGCACAACTTTATTTACCGAACGTGTCATGTTGATGAACTATCCTAGTTCCCCTCGTGGCTCGGCTGCTTTGTATATATCTACCAGTGACATTGATCAACGTGCACAAATTGGACTATCCAATTAGGGGGAATCGGTATCATTCTAGCTTGTATCCTCCATCATCATCCCTCTCATTGACTGGTTGCTCTTGTTTAGCCACTGGCGTCAGACGAGCAGGCTGGTGTTTGGTTTCATCTTTCATATTTGAACCACTTCAGTGGGGCTTGTTTGTGACTGTTAAACCTGGTCGTCCTGGGCTTCATGCGAAGTTTGTCTGAGGGTATTGTTTACCTTCCTTTATGTGAGAACCAGTCACCCACTGACGCTTCGCCGGTCTTTGCTGTAGAGTTCCCCCTTGAACATTGTGTCTCTGACCCCGTTCAATTATTGTTGCCGCAAAATGCTAGGCGGCGTTTGCGCGTGACGTTTCCGTGAATCTGTGGTTTTTCGTGTTTTCTATCTCATGCCTGTACTACTGTAAATTATTTCGTCCAACGGGTCCTTAGGGGAACGCTCATTATCCTACTTTTCTCACCACAATAATTGGCGCAGTATCTCACAGATTTGCTAGCGCGCCGTTCACAAGGTTGTCACTGATAAAAACCATTTGACAACGGGTTGTAACATAAATTTGGGAGTTTCCGTTCTACATTCTTTTGTTTTCCCCCCAGGGGGTTCGCGAGTTTTTTGAGGCATCGTGCCCTTCAATGATGTACTGTGGTTCTGTTCCATTCTTCATAGAATTAAAAGTGCTACTAAACAGTAATAATCATCTGAAGTGCAAAATGCAGGCCGGTGATTCGTGATGCGGGGGCAATTGCGTTTGTTTGTCGTTCGGGGTTTTTCGTCCCAATTTTATGTATTTTTTACGTTTGAAGAACCATGAAGCATGAATAACAGCTTGGCGAGTTTCATCCTTCTATTTCACACGGGTGCGCTTTCAAGTAACACGGATCAGTGACGGTCTGTCATCCGGGCGTTTGAGCATATGTTCAGGTAAATCATTTACATTTGCTGAAAGCAATGCTGTTCTCGTCAAACAGAGTAGCATCCTGCGCAGCAGTGTGAAATGCAGGGTCAAATGTTTTGTAGCAACATTCCGGTTTTTGTTGTCTGATTGTAGAATTCCGCCCTAGGTCCGTCATATACTAGTTTGAAGTAAAACAGGAACGAGGTTCGGAGTGTGCTGGAAGAACGATGCACCATGTGCTGCGTTGAACAAGAAAATATGGTGTCAATAACAACATTGTGATTACCCAAAGTTTCGGTTACCGTGAGTAACCTTTCTCGAGGCCTTTATCTTGAGGCAAGTGACGAATCTATTGATCTGCACGAAAGATCCACAAGGAGATCTTCCCCTCCACAAAAAGAACCTCTGGGTTGCGGTTGGGGACACTCATTACCTTGTCCGTTATCCAAGTTCCCTTACACTCGTTCAAAACCTCTGCTTCAATCGGTCAGGACCGAACGAGGTTCGGACCTCGCCACCACTGACCGATAGTGGGAGCAGGTGTGATTAAAAGCAAATCAGTCCAATCGACGAAAGATTTAACACGCACACACCTCTGTTGACCTGTAAGTGATTCCTCATAGTCATTTGATTGTAAAACTGCCTTGAGAAAGGTTACCCACGGTAACTGTAGCGTCGGCTAATAATAAATTTTCCACCGACAGCGCCATGTTATTGAAATTGTATTTTCTCATCTCTCTATTTCCCCCCGATTCTAATCGGACTTACTACTTTATGCTCCATAAAACTGAATAATCCGATTGATGCAGGCAGCCTTAAAAAGGAGGAAAGCGAGTAGTATCTGATAGCACCACGGGTTTCGTTCAATGCCACCTAATCTGTAATGCAATGAGATATTGTTTTCTCTTTCTGTAGAACCGAGTTTTGACATCGGGTACGAAGATTTCCGGTGGAAAGGTGCACAATGACGGTGGAGTTATCCGTGACGGAGCACTAAGTGTTCGTGCCACTAAGATCCCATTCATGGGGTTTATAAATTTTTCATTCTATGTGTACGTATGAGTGCAGTAGAAACGGAATGCCCAATTATCCGTTCTACTATACTACCAGAAACCATACGAGGTCGCAGCAGGTGAAGCGTCGTAATGATCTTTGTGAATTTGAAGTGCAGCAGTCTCCGAGTAAACTTGACCGACGATGGGTAGATTCGAACCAGGTGAGTCCGACTCGGGATGCGCTTGACTCCCGCCAGTCGTCTATCACTGTTCGAGTTGTCACAGTTCGTTTGGGTAAATAATAACATTTCTTGAACCAATCCAGGGGTAATTGAACACCTATCACGGTGACAACCGTGGTGTTGATTTTCGATTATGCAGCATCAACTACCGATTGGACATGTGAATAGTTCGATGAACACCGAAAATGATGACCTCGATTTGCTATGGATCTGTCACATTATCGATTCTCTTGTTATCTGATATCGTGTTATTATTGTTGTTGTAATAATCGCCTTCTCTTGTGTACTTGTAAACTGGACTTTTAAGGAGGTTGGCTTTTCGTTCTTTCCCTCAAGGTTCATCGGATTAATGCTCGGAATGGTTGTAAATAGAAAAACTCTGCATCCGCTCGACCCTTTCCAATCTATCTGATTAGGCTTTAGGTGAGACACGACACCAGGAGTTTGCGTGCAGAATTCGTTCACTTCTTACGTGCTTGTGCGTAATTCCCTAATTGGAAACCTGATCAGCGAAGCAAACGCGCACACTGAGTATTTTTCCAGTGCCAGAAGGTCTTGATATATGTCAGCACACAATGTGTTTGAGTCGACTGGAAACATCCGGTTTGGATTGCTGCTCTTTGGTAACTTAGAAGAAGACGAAAGATCTAATAAGAGTCGATCAGTGTCAATAGCACTGACGTTGACTCAGTTTATTGTTATTTTTCTACGTTTCCTACGCTTGTTTTCCCCAGCGCTTGTGGACGTCGAGTTTTCTCAGTAACCGGCCATCGCCGTTCGGGTCGATGAGGTACAGTAACAGCCCTTTCCCGTGAATGCTGGTGTTCCCCAAGATTCTGTACTTTCACCCACCCTCTTCCAGTTTTTTTTTTAATTAATAATGACCTCTTATCCACTACTTTTAACCCATCCACGCTTTTGGTAACGATTCCACCCTTCACTATTCCCTTTCGCATTCCACCTCCCACTATACCACCACCAACATCGATCGTGACCTTTATGCTCTTGTAGCATCGCTCACTTGGGACCATGGATAGATCTCCTCTTGGAACTTTCAAGATCGCGTTCTCTTCAATGATACTAGAACATTTTCCAATTCCTCTCAAAAAACACTCATTTTCTCCCCACTTAAACTTTGACTCGGTTCTCCTTCGTTCCTCTAACTTTATGCATTTCCTAGGTCTTTCTATCCTGGTCTTCATACATACAGTCGCTTGCTTCTTATGCTGCGCGCAAGATCGGTTTTCTGTTCCGCGCTACACGTTTCTTCAAATCAGCTCATCTCTTCTTACCGTACAAAGCTTGCATTTGTCTACACCGTAATACTGCTGTTGTGTGGGTTAAGCTTCGTCTTTGTTTTCTTTATTTCTTCTCGACAAAGTCCAGCTTGAGACCATTCGTTTGGTAGGTGACTGAGTTTCAGCATCCAATTCGCATGATTGCTGTGCTAGGGGTATGCATCCCATTGCATAGCGGGAACCGGACCGTGAAACTTGGAGTGATGGGGAACCACATAAGGTCCCAATAAGTCAGATGTGCTACCGAGCCGAACTTCGGTGGATACCTGTCCACCATCAGAGCAGCTGGTGATGACAGGGATTCGAACCTCTGAGACGGTAATCAGACACCAAACCACTCTACCACTATTGCTGGGCAGCTGCTTCATTAGCCCAATTCGACCGCATTTATTTTGTGATTTGTTGCTTCGAGCTTGACTCAGCTGTCCATATTCCCATTACTTTCCAACGTTCATCCCGAACACAGTCTGCTGGTCATCCATATCATGTTTCTGTCGCTCGATCTGGGAACTCGACATCTGAATCTTCCTTTTTCCGGACGGCTAAGTTGTGGAACGCCGTTCGCTGCGTCTTTCCACCGACCTACAACCTACCCCTTTTGACAAGCGGAACCAACATTGGTTTTGACGTAAAGGTCCCAACAAACCGCTCTCAATTTGTTTTCAAACTGTGGTGTTTGCCCTTCTTACTATAATTCACTTTGTGCATAAGAAGAAAAGGAGTAATACGATTTTATATTTGGCTGAATTTCGCATTAGTAATGTTTTGGTGTGATCGACTAGATGTATTTCGATGGCTCAGATTAAAATCAATGAAAATTTGATCAGTGAGAAGTTTCATTTTATAGTGAAACGAAAAACGACACGTGCAGATCCGGGAGTCCCAGAGTCTGTCAAAAATTGGTCAGATTATCGATTCGCTTTAATTGGATAAGCTATTGCTTGTGATCTATCGATTTATAAGCTTGTTTATCGGTGTGCGTTTGCATGCAAACACACGACTGCGCAGAATGACTGACGTGCGTGTCACGAACTTCTGGAGTAGTAAATAGATAATGCGTTCGAACTAACTACAATCAGGGGCTTTAATAAGTGATCAGCGTCACTTTATTCGATTTTGGTCTAAACACTGAATATTGGACAATGATTATGGAGCGGTTATTTCTTTTCGAGGCATTCAAACTACATAAATCCTAAAGCAGGGATTTGTGTGGTTGTTTTGCTTTTCATTGGCAAGCGTGAATTTCAGTTCGTTTTCTGTTAACCAGTAAAAACCGAACTGGTTTTAAACAGGTATTTTTCATTGCTCAGGCTAGCAGCTGAGGTGCTTCCTCATTGCGCACCAACGACGGCAATGATGATAATGATTTCACCTCAGCTGGTGATGAAGCATTTGCTATCCGTACACCCTTGACTAGCGTCGAGTAACTGATAAAAACCGAACGGCTTGGTGGTATCGACGGAGCAAGGTTGTCGGATAGACGCGGGAGATTCAGCACTGTTAGTGTGCATAGGTATGTAGTCGATCGGTTGAAGAAATGAAAGTATTATTCCGAGTACCAGCTCTAATATGTTCCCCGTCTTTGAGTTTAGCGTTTTGACCTCGATGGTTTTGTCATCGTACGTGTATATTTATTGAAGTTTTAATCCTTGGTCATGGTTTTCACCTGCACCGTTAACCCTGAAGTTTGACAGTTACCAATAAGAGAAACTTGACCTGTTTCTTCCGTGACTACATCAGCTTTCATAAATTTGGGGTTTGGGTTTTCCTGATTTTGGCAGTGTGATTATTTGTTTTCCGTATTCTGATTTCAGTAAATTTTCTCAAAAAATTGATCTGCCCACAGAACTCAGTTTATTTCGGACTCATTCATTGTATTCTTTCTGTCAGGCCCTTTACTATTTTTTCGCTTCTAGGGTCCGTATATCAGTGATATATTTGAATGGGTTGATTAATTACATTACTTTACGATAGATATGTGTTTACAAGCTCCCCCACCTGTTACGTCTTTCTCTGGTCCAGAGTGAAAACTTCCTTCAATGTGTGAGTGCCTCTAATAACACTGTAGGGAAAGTGATTATCTTGTGACCAGTTTATACTCATGCGTCCCTCATCACTGTCCACTCAGAGAAGGGGATAAGAAATACACATCGAGTGAACCATGGACCTGAACCGAATTCATATCTGGCCTGTAGGTAACTACACAATCACAAGGTGCACAGTGCGGAGGAAGTATGCATGTATGTGTTAGTGGGTGGGTGCATTGAGCGGTGAGGTCATCAGTTAGTTGCAGAAATGGATTCTGGCAAGCTGAATGTTAGCCGAGTGAAAATGGTCGAATGAGTTCGGTAAGTCGGCGTGGCAAATTCAACAACTCTTACTTAATGTATAACAAAATCCAGCACATCTGGAAGTTGGCTGGCGCCTGTCAAAAACTGCCTCAGAAATATCCGAAACCAGGACTTAAAGTCCGCGATGGTGACCGTCTGATTACCGCATGTCAGTGGCCGGAACGTGTCCATCACCGCAGTTCACTGCTGCCTGATGGTTAATGAATATTCTGATACTTGAAATGCAAACCGCATGAGACTCCAATAATTCAGGCGTGGTAGTGATTTGAGCAACAGCGTGACGCTGTCTGCATGGGAAGCTAAACGGCGGTGGCTGGGCTTGAACCCCGTGATTCACACGATAGATGCCCATACCACTCGACCAGCGCCGTTCTCCTCCGGTGGACATGGGAAAGTGGCTGAAACATTCTTCCTGATTAAAACACCGAGGCTCCAAATCAGCTACACTATCGACATTATACCGTGAGACTTTTGTGACAAAGCCAAACAACCGAAGACTGGACTGCTCAATATGATTTGCACCGACAAGTGCTAATTGAATTACTCAAGCCGATAGTAAGTACTGAAATGACTCCAACCTATGACTATGTGCACCGAGTTAGCTAAAAGACCAAGCCTGTGGAATTGTACGGTACCTTTGTTGAGGAACCCATTCGGATAAAATGTATGCTCGTCGACCAGTCACAGCTGACTTTTGTTGCAGTGATCACGGGGCTTCAGATTTACTGAGGTATTCCTACTGTTCGTGACTCCAACGCCGTGCGTTACGGCATCGCGTGAATTGTGGAGAAAAATTGCCAATCTACCAAACATGCAGGGGAGATTTCAGTAAGAATATTTGTGAAAATGCCGAACTTTTCAACCATTCGTTGGTTTTGGTTACATCCAGGGGTTCCCGGATATTTGGCCGCTGGATACTGAGTCGCCGGACATTTGGATGTATAAATTATGCTTAAGTCTGTCAAATGTCACACTCTCAGGAAGTAGCAGAAACCCATTCCCGAACCTTTTTTCATCGGTTTTCAACCTTGAAATGTAGTACTTCAAAAATGTCAGTTTGTATGATGTTCTATTATCGCCCAAACCAACCTCAGTCTCCCAGAAGTAGCACCAGATTCGTTAAGACTAGGCCAGTGATAAATCCTGTTTTGCCTGCCACATGTATTTGTTAAGGTGAGTAATTTTGTTCACATACTGAGGTAGTCAAGTGGATCAGGTGTCTGTCACCTCAAAAAAGACAAAGGCTTGAATTCCAGATTCACCGGGCTCTGTCGTGCTAGACCGCACTACCATTCCAGCTGATCTTATTTTTAAGCCATTGACTTTAGGAGTTCCGGTGTGAAACTGTTGTGAGGTCATAACGGTCAAAAGAATTTGACTGATGCATTTGCATAACAGCATAGCGCAAGCCCTTTCGCTTACCGATTCGTGATCAGTGTATACCTTTATAACTCTGGATTTCCAGATGTTACCTATAAATCTCGAGAATGGCCAGAGAACGGTCTACGCCTAATCCACTTTCTGAGGGTGTGACATTTGACGGACTTAAATGAATATAGCGTAATTCAGTCATACAAATGTCTGGACACGACATCCAGGTTAACGTACGAACACACTGACTCCCAATTGGTCCACTTTCCTTATTTTTGCATCAGTTCTCCGGGTCATGTTAGAAATACATCATGTAAAACGTGGAGCACAGTTGTACATTTGACACATTTCTCGGCTCACTAATGCACGTTTTTGTTGTGAGTCAAACTTCGTTTTTCCTCTGTCTGGTGGGCGGGCTAGCTATATAATTCCGCTCCCAGCACAGTTATTGTACTGTAGTTTTTTGGAAGCCACATATATGCGAATACGAGACCGAAGTCGACATGTGTTTGTGTTCCCTGCGTGCCGATTCTTGCGGGTCAAGGCTTGTGTGATTCTGAGGAAGGAGCTCTGTTGAGTGAACAACACAGCTTGAACTTCATACCAAATCAGCACAACATGTTCCCCATATCCGGTATCAGTTCAGTTTGCTGTCAACAGAAATAAAGAAAACGTAACCAATAGTCGGCTTTGCCATATCGACAACAAATGACCGAAGGATTAAGTTCGATACAATGTATGATGCCACCTCTAGAGAAGACACTTTTCTGTTACACTCACAATAAAGAGTGAACCTATGCTTGACTGTGTCGGTCATAAAATACCAGACTACAGTATTCACCCTCGTTTTACCAACGAACTAAACGTAGTGGAAACAACGAGTTGCATGAGCGACATAACTCGACTGGTGTAGTGGAGCACGTCTTGGATGTAATTAGTACACTGTCACGGACGCTGGAGCGACAAGGCACGATAAAGTCACGTGGATATATCAAAGTTAGCTGGAAAAGAACCGCATGCATATTCAACTCGTGGTACCACTCTTCTACCGAAGGAGTACTGCACTATCGTGTGTTGCATATCGTTGATGCAAATGAACATTTTAGTTGGGGACTAGTCATGGTAACGTTAACTCAGAGCATGATTTAAAGTAGTCGGTACATCTTTTAGACTATAACTGGCAATAGACACACGGGGACCGTTTTAGTCACCGCTTTGTGACTGGTCAGCAGAGAGATCTGAATCGCATCGGATTTCTCCGTTTCATATACTTCAGTGATGCAATATTGCTAAAAAGGGGAATGCTGGCAGTGGGTATAGCGAATAAGGGCTTCTTTAGATTCGAACATGGGACTCGTTTTTTTCAGGTTTACTATGGTTTGTGGTCGAACAGAGCAATTGCGGTTCCCATAAGGAGGATGTTTGTTAGAAATGGGGGCAATAGGGCGTGCGGTATTTCCAGATATCTTCAATGATGGGTGGTACGTTGGTACTCAATAGGGAATCATTTTATTCTGGGTAACGGGTGCCATTCCATGTAGTGTTTATGTTCATCAAAGTCAGGATAGTCCAGTGTTATTGTACATTCGGTAGACGGTATCTAGACTGACGATGTTTTTCCCGATCCTAACCGGACAGTTGAGTTACGCGTAAAGTCTCCATTCAAAACTAATGAAAAATGAGACCGTCTGCTGCTACGCCACTGTCGATAGAAAGAAACAAATAGGATCAGTGATTCATGCAGACCTCGAATTGTGAGGAATTAGACCCACAAAATGTTATTTGAAGTCACCCAAAAATGACGATGCGTCCTTTAGGTACAGAAACTGAAATGAGAATTCACAGCATATCAAGGGCAGCAAAAATGCCGCACGGTTGTGTAAAACTGAGTGCAATTTGATGAAATGTAGCCAATAATAGTCCGGCCTTGTACTGGCACCAAAGCGTTAGTTCATTGGCCAAATGGAATAACCAATCGGGCAGGTAATTTGGTCATCACACGGAAGAAACGCTTCGAGTTGAGCTTGCCTTTCGTCAGAAAAAAGTGGTCGTGTGTGCTTGCGCTTCAACGAGTGCTCATCAAGTCAGCCGAATTAAAGCGGCATTCCAGGTCAGACCAAAAGTACACTTCCGTGAAGGTCAACTAAGCGAAAACGAAAAGGATTACCCAAGCGCCACAGTGCATAGTCCGCACGCTTCACAAACAGATAAGTCAGAAATCGGAGACAAGTTCAACCTTATTCTGACTGGACTGCTAAGCAGACTCAACGGTTCACTTGTGCAACCCACAATCACACCCCAGGTTCAAGTCCAAATCTGGAGGGGCCAGGCGGGCGCATACTGAGAGCTCGAATGAAACAGCAGTTTCCATGGTTTTTATTATTGGCATTTGAGCGTTGATACCCTGTACGACGAATCGCTCGGCAATAAATTTGTATCACTTGGAATGTTTCTGCAATATGGCACATGAAGTGCTATTAAGATCACCCTGTTTCTCTGCGACTACTTTTGAACCGATCCACTTAGAGTGGCCAAATTTGGCATGCTGTGTCAACTCACTAATATCACATGCACACGGATTTCAAGAATAAAATAGATGAATTGATTCGTCCCATAAAATGTGTCTGATGGGGTGCGAGATGTTGATAAACCTATCTACAGAAAGATAACCAAAACATCGAAATGGATAGTAAACTGTAGTGATTCAATAGCTGTCACACGTGATACGGCCAGATACGGCTTCGTAACCACGCTTGCGGATGAGCCTCAACCAATTAGGATCGCCTCAGCCAAGTCCGGCAAAAGCTGCCTGTGATCGGTCATCTGCCAGTCTACCAATTATTTTCTCTGATTTATACAAGCCAGTTCTGCAATACAACTAACGTGCTATTTCGCGGCCTTGATCTTCTTGCTATTTTCGTTCGCGTAGTTCTCGGTGGGAGAAGATTTAATACGTCCTACCAGTTCAGTTCATTGTGATTACTACACAAATGCAAATATATTTGTTATTGATCAATTTTTGATACTCAGGGGTATGTTATTCAACAGTGCTCGCGTCACACATGATTCGGAACCAAAGTTAGCTCAAGCTATACACTCTGATTAGGAGTAGGAACATCTCATTCATCAAAACAGAGGGAAGATGCGAGGTCCGAGGCCCTGAGCTAGAACAGGGAAAATAATGGCATACACAGACTCGGCGATAAGTGAACGCCAGATTTCCAAGAAAATTTCCAGGCCAACCATAGTTATTCGTAAGCTTTTGAAGGTTCTTGATCAATATGCCGCTGGCTGAGAAGATGAAATTCGAAGAAAATTCTCCGAGAAGAAAACCCTTGTACGGTGTTCCGAACTAACTTACGAGTGCAACAGAGTCGCAGATGTCACTACAGCTGAGTGTAAGTGTTTGGCTTATATGACAAATGCCACAGTGTGGGCTTTTGCATTACAGAGCGATGAGATCAATGCTTTGGATGACTGTTCACCATTTTCAAAATCGAGAGGAATGGGTCAGAGATAAGAAAGCATGGAATGATGTGGTATTTAGCTGCGAGAAGCACTTTAATTGCGACGGCCATGATGGAATCATTTACTACTGGTACTACTTGAAAAATAAGCCGAACCTCAGTCCTTGAGCCTTCAGTGGTGGCTCTTTGGAGGTCTGGGGTATGATTTCTGAGGATCGGAAGCCCCATCTAGTAGTTCTGCAGGGGGAGCATGCGGCTGACTTTCACATTGGAACATAAAATACATTGGTACGGGGAATTGACTGTGGTTCATTATGTGTCAACATCACAAAGCGGCCATGCAATAGGCCAACTTCATCAGAATATGGCTATTGTATCAGAGCACCAAGACAATGACTGGCCCCCCTCTAGTCCAGACGCAGACCGATTAAAATGTTTGGGCTTTGTTGGCTGGTCGAGTCTATCCTGATAGGAGTGTTTGGCCCTTTGTAGGAGTTGAGGTCGATCATCCTCGATGAATGGAACAGCATAGAACTTGAGACTATCCGGAGTATAATTGCAAGCATACCTGGACGTTGTGTTTCAGCTTTTATCAGTGAAGGTCACTGTTTGCCAACTTTTTGCCAGTCTTTCATCTTCGGGCTTAGTAACGCTTCGCGCACTCCCAAGTACATTTTCCAAACTAAATAGAGTTATCTGATATATTATTTGGTTAAAAAACCCTGGATTACTCTTATTCTCGTCTTCATTATCATTCTGATGACTATATATATATATATATATATATATATATATATATATATATATATATATATATATATATATATATGTAAACATAGATCTGGTAGAGCAGTGTGCCAAAGTGACCATTGTATAGTTCGAAAACAGTGTATGAAGCGGAGAAGGATGAGAGAGTTGGGAAGATTTTCTTGTTGTCGCAATTTGTGCCACACATAATACTTTGTTTTTTGTATTTATTGTTTTCTATATGAAAACGGAAGGGAGTGGAGCCAGCGCAGCATTCCAGATAACATTGACGCCACTAACTCCGGTTTCGGGCCATATTCGTTAGCCTCTCTAGCCAACTGTTTTCGGTGTCGTTCTTGTCCCAACCTGACAGACAACAGGGGCTCACTGTGACTAAAGTGGAAGTCAATTTTTTCAAGCTCCTCCTTCAGGTCATCGGTACCGAGCAGCGCAGCCGTTTACAATGCTGTCCAGCAAGCGCGAATACAGCACAGTGAGAAAAACGCTGGGCGGGCATCCGCGAGATGTGACCTAGCCACCGTGGCCGTCAAAGAGAAACAATTACTCTGAGTGATGAACAATCCATTCAAAATGCTCTCTTTCGCATTTCACCATTGCTGATATGATTCTACCGCCAGATTCATGCTACTGATCGTAGACGTCAGTGGTCGAACACGGTAAACCTGCGCAGATCTCGAATTGGCCAGGTTTATCATCCATAAGGGAATACCGAGCGAACTGCAGTGCAATAGACCTCACCTTTTAG
Source organism: Fasciola hepatica (assembly GCA_948099385.1). Lineage (NCBI taxonomy): Eukaryota > Metazoa > Platyhelminthes > Trematoda > Plagiorchiida > Fasciolidae > Fasciola > Fasciola hepatica. The sequence continues at coordinate 22,342 of CANUEZ040000032.1, read as the reverse complement.
GGAAGGCTTGATGTCATTACGACGCCTTAGGTCCCTTAGGTTGGCAAAAACCAAACGGGCCGTAGAGAAGCGTAGTGAGATCTCCCCTCCGATACTCTCACCAGTAGAAATGCAACTTCCCAGGTACACAAAGCTGCTGACAGGTTCCGAAAGTTCTCCATGAAGGGTGAATGCGAGAGAACTTCCTCGTCAGTCTTGAAGAAGCATTCTGTACTTGGATGGAGCAAAGCGCATGCCATACTCGGTGACTTCGGCAGCCAAGTGGTTTAAAGCATCTTGGATGACTTGGGGGTCGTGTCCTAACAAGGCGAAGTCGTCAGCACAATCTAAATCAATAACTCTGGAGCCCGGTAGAAGTTCCACAACACCGTTTTCGACACGGTCAAAGGCTCTTTGGGACAGATGGTCGATAACGAAAGTGAAGAGGACCTGGGAAATAAAACATCCTTGCCGAGCGCCGCTTGAGGTGACAAAGGAATAGGATAGCTGTTCATAGACCCTAACCCTGCCCGAGGCCTGTTAGTAGAGAGCTTTCAGGATGAAACCGTACTTCTTAGGCACGCCATTCCTCAACAAGCAAGTCCTGTCGACAGAGTCAAAGGCTGAAGTGATGTTCAAGAAAATGACGATAGCTGGCCTTCGATAAACGTGATGGTGTTCAAGCAAAGGGTGAAGGGTTGGGATTCGATCCATGCAGTCACGGCTGGGACGGAACCCAGCTTGTTCCTCACAACAGTGGAGCTGGTGCAGGGGAAAAAGTTGGCGGAGGACAATGAACGCCAGAAGTCTCAAAGAGACAGAGACCACAGTAATTTGGAGAACACAGTTTGGCGAACAAGCTCGTTTTCAGTGATTCATAATCATGCCATTACATCACAATATATTACGACAAGCCAAAAGGTTGAATCAACACACCAACTCTTAGATAATTAAAAAACTAAGTACGCCAACCCTTTTTAAAGGCAGTTGAAGTCGTCCATTTGCCCCAGGATGCGGGAACTTTTTCTTCTGCACAAATCATTGATGGCACGGTTGTTAGTTCCTTAAACAGAACCAGTTTGCCATCTTTTAAACCGAAAGAAGGAATGCCATCTGATCCGTGTGCCTTACAAAGCTTGAGGGTGTATGGTTCCTTTCGAATTTCCGCTTCTGTCGGGAAACTGTCTGAAATAGGCCACACAAGATCTTTAGGAGTGCTAGATGCAGTCAAATCAGCCGGTGCCCAGCTGAATTGGGAGTGAAAGTGTTCTGCTCAGGGGCCTAGTCTACGAGACAGATTGGGAATTGGCCTCCCATAAACTTCACGGATTGTCTCACCAACACCTGTTTTTCGCCGTCCGGCAGGCTTGAGTAGGTTGAAAGAGCCACCTGAAGTTGGCAGAAGCAGAAGCTAATCCCATCCCGCGAGCACGTTTTGACTACCAAGTCTCACGATCAACACAGAAAATGTTCTTCGAACGCGAGCGGAGTTCGCGGCGCGCTTCGTTGTTCCTTACATCGGAAGAGATTCGTCGGCGGCTACCAAGCAAGAACAAGAAGTTTGAATAGATCAAATTGCTCTGGGTGTGGTAGACCGTACCGCAAATGTCCGGGCAGGCATTCAGTAAGCCTGCTTTCAATCTATTTCAATGCTCGTCGACATCAGGTGGACCGGTGAATTCCAGTGTTTGGGCCGGTGTAGCCTGGAAGGTTTCCAAAACTAGTGTCGTTCAATTTGTTGATATTTAGGCAAGCATGACTCCAATTCTTCGAGCCCACAAATCTCAAGCATATCGTGGCGCAAACTAATACATGATCAAAATCAAGGCAGGTTGACCAGTATGAGCGGCAGTTTAGAACACTGCGAGCCAATGGTAGCTAATTGACACGTGATTGACTTAACACCATTTCTGTGTTTAGGAAGGCGAAAATCAGATTACAGTTAGTCGTCTGAAGTTGCAAACGTTTTGCCTGCTGGAAAAATCTGGTGATAAGCACATATTGCCGGCAAACTGTCCCCTATGTCCGAATGATTGGAGTCGAACCAAGACTGCTCTCCTAGGTGACGTTCACTCACTGCCAGGCTTCCGAATCTTGCGCTGGGATCTCCATTGAGGACTGTGAAATCTGTCCGGTGTGTTGTCAGCAGGAACACATGAAGCTGTTTTTAGAATTCATCTTTTTTTGCATCCTGACTGCTGTCAGTCAGGGCATAGACGGGAATAACGAAAGGGCCACGTGTGTGATTTGATATCCAGTCACTCGGTAAGCACCCAGTGGCCGGACTACGCAAAGTCAGCTGTCGACAGGAATCCAGTCTGATATGGCAGCTTCAGCTCTACAGCTTGGAGTAATTCCTATACCGGCTTAACAGACTGCTGTTGCGTTGAGGTCTCCAGATAGGTGCAGATGGAACTTGGCGTTGGGATTAGCTAAAGACGTTAGTCTGATCGTGGAGCTTGTGTCTCACAGTCTTGTCTTTGAAAGGCAGCAGATGTCGACCGGGAGCGATTTCAGTGTCCGAGTTAGACTCGCCTGTTGTCCGATTAGCATAAGCATGCGCGCACTAAAGCTAGCTAGTTTGAATCGTAGGTGAGATTTGGGGTGGGATTCGTGGTGGGATTTGTTGTGGCGGTCGTCTGGGTGAAGGTTCTAACAAAATCTGGTCACAATCAGTGTCAGTAGTGGGGTGGCTTTTGCTACTGTGAGGTGAAGTAGCCGGCATATAAAACAGCTGGAGAGGTGGGCCAAGGATGAGTAGGTTCCGAGTGTGGTGGTGGATGAGCAAATGATTTTACGATAGCGAAGGAGCTTTAAACGAAATGAATTTGTATGAGACTTCATGGTTCAGTGTGCGGGTGCGGTACTGTCAAGTTACCCAGACCAAAGCAGGTGGTTCACTTAGGGGTCCACAGCAGAAGTCATTAACCAACCAAAGCGTAACCCATGAAGCAATGGAACGAAAATTGGGGTCCAAGATCGACGGGAGCCGGTGACTGAATGCTCAATTCGTACGCTCTTCCGATGAGGCCAAACATCCTGGGTGCCCAGCACACCTCTCCGCCAGAGATGCTAGTGAACATAGTGCTATGAGCTTCGTAGGTCGTCCGTGGTTAGTTTGGAAACACGGTTGGGCCAACTCCCTGAACTGAATATCGGTTAACCCAGTGAGGTGCTCGGAATTTGCCTTTATTCTTATCTATTGATGAAAGCAACTCCGCCACTAGAGGGAAGTGTGCAGGAGTTTTTCAGCCGAGTCTACTTGAGACGCGTGGCTACTTGGGTTCATTTCCATAGGCGTTCAGGGCTAGTGGCCACCTCGTAAACTATGACACCCACCCCGACAGTGTCGAAGTGTTTTGAGGCAGTCAATATCTTCCGACAGATCAATCAGTACGTCGTCTGGAAGGCACGCAGTCGGAGGTTCGATTAATGGTAGAACCACAAAACACCAACCATGTATGATGAGCAAAAGTAAGTGCAATATTATTATTCTTCTTTCCAAGAGGGATCAAGAGAGTGATTATTGGGAGCCCATGAGAACATCTGGTTGTTTGATACCAGATTCAAACTCCGAACACCCATGGTGATTACCTATGATCACCAGGTTTACCATTCGACCGAATTTATCAGTAGTTATTATGACCCATTAAACTGACGAATCAAATAGTGTATAGCGTTAATTGGCCTTCGTTTATGGTGTTTTTTGTTGCTATACTCAATTCTTGACTGTTGAAGCAAAAGTGTCTTAAAGTTATGTCATATTGGGTCTTTAACGGGAGAGGAACCCTTATCCCAAAATTCTCCCCATGGGAACAACAGGTGAATACACAGTTGAATCCGATTAAAAACATTTGTTCAAACACGGAGCTTGTTATTACTGTTATTATTTTTAGTAGGAGTGTCAGTGCTCTTACTGGTGGCAACCACCATATTGACAACTACCATGCGTGCCTTTTATGCCGATTTCACAATGTTACACTTTTCTGCTCCTTCCATGCTCGGTTTACACCCAAATCAAAGCCAAACCTTGATCATGTATTAATGGTTTGTCTTCTCTCATCCTGTCTACGGCTGATACGAGGATTTACTCAGTTGTGGAAAAACTGAACGGCGTGGAACAGCACAGTTTTTGGTCTCACTGAAACATGCAAATACTTCACTCTGGCATGATGCACAATGCCAGAGATGTGACTTTAGAAACAGTAATCGATCTTTCGTGTACTAGGCGTATCGGAAAATGCAACTTCGAGCAGAATATCTAATCAACCACTTCCTCGCTCTTTAGGTCGAATAGGATCTCAAACTTTTACGTTCTGATTATCTGCGTCGAAATTCCACTCACATGCCAGTTTTTTCGTGTAAAACCAATCATGTACGAAGAATCCCACAGAACACTTTGAGAACAAAACAGCGTGGTGAACAAGCTCGTTTTCAGTTATTCGTACTCATACCAATATAAAACATTAAATATGACTCAAACCAACAAAGGGGATTCCCATAGAAAAGTCAATTTCTGCGACAGTAAAATCATCGAAACAGAAAGGCATGATCGATGCGGTAACCTTCGAAAGGATACGACCAACTGGGACGACGATTCCTAGGTTGTACGGCCTACCGAAGGTACACAAAGAAGGTGTCCCCTTGAGACCAGTTTTGGATATGTGCAACTCGCCGTATCACGCAGCAGCGAAATGGTTGGCTACATTGTTAGAACCAGTAAGAATCATGATTTCCAGACACAGCCTACGAGACACATTTCATTTTGTAGAGACTGTGGGAAATCTAGACTTGGAAGGCAAGCAAATGATCTCGCTAGACGTCACCTCACTGTTCACAAATGTCCCGATCGCTGAAACAATCAACTATCTACGTGATTACATGCACGAGAACAGTATCGATCCGGGCATCTCGTTGGATGAACTGAAACAATTACTATTTGTCTGCACTCGTAATATCCAGTTTCAGTTTAACGGTGAAATATATCGTCAGAAGGACGGGGTCACAATGGGGTCACCTTTGGGACCCTTATTTGCAGATATTTTCATGGCAAAACTTGAAAATAACCAACGCATGTCAACAATTGAAGGGTGCACTTTATACAAACGGTACGTGGACGATATCGCATGTGTAGTAGATACCAAAGTGGATCCAAATGCACTACTTAATAGATTTAATACAGCTCATCCAAATGTTCAATTCACTTTGGAACAAGGAAAGGACAACAGTCTACCTTACTTAGATGTTTGCGTAAGCCGTCGAAGTGATGGTTCCGTTCAGTTGTCAGTGCACAGGAAAGCAACTTGGGACGGTCAATACATTCATTTTCACAATTTCGTACCACTCAAAGTGAAGAGAAATCTAGTGCGTTGCCTGGTTAATAGAGCAAGGAAAATCTGCACAGAAGACACAATAGAAAAGGAACTTCGTTTTCTGAGGAGTGTTTTCCTAGAAAACGGCTATCCTGAACGGTTCATTGACAAGACGATGCAACGAAATGAAGGTAGGCCAAGACAGACAGTAGTCGAAAAGAAGCCCGTATTTGTCCGTTTACCATTCAAAGGAGATACGGAAACTGAAGTTATTCAACGAAGACTAACAGGAGCAGTCAGTAGAACATTCTACGCTGTACAATTACAAATTATGTTCGAGTCTAAACCGATCGTGTGTTTTCGACTGGAGGATAAAGTGCCAGATTCTGCAGCATCTTTTTGTGTGTATTCATTCACCTGTTCCTGTGGAACCAGGTACGTTGGCCGCACGACCAGGCGCTTATCCGAACGTGTTCGTGAACATCACCCGGCTTGGTTGAACACTGGAGCAATTAAGACAATTACGAGTGCTGTGTGTTCACACCTTGTTGAGTCAAACCATTCCGTAGAGGTGTAAAAGGCTTTTCACACAATTTACAAAGTCCGGGGCAAGCAATCAAGACTTGTCAAGTGTCGCATCTTAGCCACAGCCGAAGCCGTGAACATTCGACTCTACAATCCTCCCCTGTGCGCTCAGAAACAATTTGTGCAAGCACTTAAACTTCCATGGCCCACTTCTTGTTCGCGAACACGTGTGCAACCACTCGAACATTCTTCGCTGTGATCAATTTCACATGCATACACGCACACACGTGCACTGACAGTTTTGGATGATCATCCCCTTTGTTGGTTTGAGTCATATTTAATGTTTTATATTGGTATGAGTACGAATAACTGAAAACGAGCTTGTTCACCACGCTGTTTTGTTCTCAAAGTGTTCTGTGGGATTCTTCGTACATGATTGGTTTTACACGAAAAAACTGGCATGTGAGTGGAATTTCGACGCAGATAATCAGAACGTAAAAGTTTGAGATCCTATTCGACCTAAAGAGCGAGGAAGTGGTTGATTAGATATTCTGCTCGAAGTTGCATTTTCCGATACGCCTAGTACACGAAAGATCGATTACTGTTTCTAAAGTCACATCTCTGGCATTGTGCATCATGCCAGAGTGAAGTATTTGCATGTTTCAGTGAGACCAAAAACTGTGCTGTTCCACGCCGTTCAGTTTTTCCACAACTGAGTAAATCCTCGTATCAGCCGTAGACAGGATGAGAGAAGACAACCCATTAATACATGATCAAGGTTTGGCTTTGATTTAGGTGTAAACCGAGCATGGAAGGAGCACAAAAGTGTAACATTGTGATATTTCTCATAGTATCTGTAGTATGTCCCGAAGTTTATGGGCCCCGTGGTGTGGTTTGAGAGTCTTCCAACACCAACTAATGAATTCTACTTGAAGATATAAATCACATCATTCACTTTATCAAAGAAATGTAGCTGTAAATCGGGAGAATCTTTAGATGTTTGTATGAATTTGAAGTTGTGTCTATCGTAGGAAGCACGTGCGGTCGTTGTGATACCGTGAATGGATTTATGACAAATATCGTGTTGTAGAAGTAAGCTATACATCCTAACCGACCGTCTTCCTGGTAGTCTCATGGGCTTTCTTTCGATTTCCCTACCAATGAAAACTTATCGAATTTTTCACACAGAAAAAACTCCCTCAATGGGGTTGAAGAATGTACTATAAGGAGTAAGGAAACGGAATGTCTATATCAATGCTCAATAGTCGTACCGCCGTGCGCCATTCGGTGTGGCGCAAATATCACAGCGAATGTTTTCAAATATCCATTCAACGTATTTGATTTTTGCAGTCTTGCTGGGCCTGAAATTGCTTTCATTTTGGAGTGGACCCGAAAACCCTTTTTGCACACTTTCTTGAATTCAGATCCATGTTAAGAACATCTGGTTAGATATGTGAGCCGAAATATCCGATATCCCACTGTTTGCACAAATTCGGGAGCCACTGGTATATAGCTCTTAAGCTATGGGGCAAGGCTTTTAAACTATGGTGTTTTGTTCTTATACTACGGAAAATAATGTACTAAGCAAGTTCACAAGCTGAAATGACTAGTTCTCTTATTCATTGCTGTCAACACGGCCAGGTTCGAGGAAGATTCAGACGTGGATAGTGTTCCACTAGGCATGCTATACTGTTTTACGTATGCTTTTGAAGACTGACACGATGTTGTCCTAAAGATTGCATGGTGTTTCATGCGTGCAAGATATCATGATCCTCTCGATCCTCCATCACAGTGTGACGGATATTTGCCTAGATGAGGCGAAAAATAGAGAACACTGAGGTTGGGACAGATAAATTCCATACTTTTTAATTGCGGTTAAACAGGGGTTCCGTCCAAAAGGGACAAGTATGTCATAATTTTTGAAGGCCTTTCGAATCCGACTAACCTTAGCTGGCGTGGCAATCTGATTTCTTGCGTAATCAACACAGGAACGATCAGTTACATTGGTAGACAGAAGCATAACATCCCGACTTCGTTCAGTGTAGATCAAAGCTATGCTCCCAGGAAGACATGAACTTATTCTTTGACCCTTTCCTACTCGTCCTGATTCCATTACTGTCAGAGTGTTTGTGCATTATCGTCGGAGATTTTGTTCACCGCTCACGTCCCCTCACTTTTTTTTGGTTTTCGTGACTTCTGTATGGTTCCAACTAGTGGAATTGCTGTTTTGGATTGAATTATCACCGGTCACACTGTACTTTTACACTTACAACTGAGAGCTTCTGTTTTGAAGGCTGATCACACTCCGTTTATTGTCAGATCCAAAATTTATGCACTTTCAGCCCACTGGTCACTTGTTAGAACAAAACAATTGAAAATCCTTTCTAGAAACTCGTAATGCGTCAACAGTGCCCTTTCTAAAACATCCATTTTTACTGTTTCCTCGTGATTTTCTTTTGAATGCTGTTTTTGCAAGCTGGGCCCATTTACGAAGACAGTGAATGGGTTATTCGATTTGTGCTATCCTATGGATACTTTATTTTTTAAAAGCAGCAGAATAGCTTCTCCATTGCTGAAGATTTTATACAGAAGGAACGAGCCTATAAACCGCATGACCAAGGTTCTGTGAAACTTCACTTTATCTTGACCAGGCAAGAGATACGACGGTTTGATACGTCGTTTGCCCGCCACTTCTTCTGTGCCACAAACACCGTGCTTTTTTACTACGGGATAAGGCTTCTTTACGGAAAACAGGTCTAGTCAAGAAACTTTACTATAGACACCGATAGCATGAAATCCGTTCTTCAGCTGATTTCCTTCCATTCTTTAACCCTTCTTTTCCTTCAGAAATAAAGCCGTTTTCTTCGGAAGAAACTTCGGATTGATTTGAACTTTAAAATCAGTCTTTGCTATGGGTTCAGCCGGCTTATCTTCCACTCTTCTCAAACCTGAAGCAAGTTAACCGTCCGTAGTAATGAACTCCCTCGTCAATAAGTCTGTTGGTGCCGGCGCTATTTCTGCCCCTCGGAAACAGGTACATTAATGTCTATTAAAAAAACTAAAAATCTAGCATCTTGTCAAAATATTTTGTCTGATCACCATCCCATCTTCTGCACTCAGGATGACCGAGCGCGCTATCCGCAGCTGACTGCGTTCCTATTTTTTTGTTCTCCATCAGTTTGTATACGAATCCAACAGATACACTTTAGACGCAGTTAACTCAGTTTGCCAAGTCATTTCAAAGAGCTTCAATAATGTCACGAAGTCAGTTCGCTGTGTCTTCCTCGACCACTCTTCTGATTTTAATTCAGTTCTTCGTTCTCTGCTTCTCCAAAAGCTGAAGCCTTTAGGCTTTCCCACTTATTTACCTCTATGGTTAAAAGATTGCTTTTCCAACAGGTCTCAAAGTACTGAAGTTGGTGAAAAGTACAGTCTTTTAACGAGCAACTCTGGAGTTATTTAGGTTGCTGCTATCTGCCCCTATTCTTTACCACGGTTATAAGCGTCTTGACCACTACAACACCCACGAGACTTTTTACGTATGACGATGATGTGGTGTTCTGTCAGTCTATCTACAGTCAACCAGAACTCACCTCTTTTGAACAACTTTTCTTCTCGTTCTAAATCTCAACACTCCCAACTGTTTTGAGCGTACTTCTCCCTTTCCTGTTTCTCTTATCTTGATATGTGATATGGGTCATCTGCTCTGTCCCCGTTTCCAAAGCTGACTCAATCAACTAATTGACGATTACAATGAGTACCAACTCACACTGATCTTCCTATATTCCGTACTGGTTATGAACTACGTTAGCTGTGTTTTCAGAGGCAGTTTGATACCACACAAGCTAATACGGTTTTCTTTCGTTTTTTCCATTTTTACACAACTGCCCTCCCTGTAATCGGTCCTAATCTACCTTGGATTTTCTCATACTAAACTTCGGCTTGGCTATTGTCAGTTGTGTTCCGTTGATTTCAGTAGACTACCTTTGAAGTGCGTGGTTTACATGTTAAAGCTTGTGAAAAATTAAGCATGAACGTAGAAATCTTAATATCCATGGATCCTACGGGTATTGATTACTCGATCTTACGAGGTCCCAATGTGACGACGGTCAATCAGAAACCGTAAAGACAGATCGAATAGGTTTATGAAAGGCAAAACGGCAGCAAATGTAGATTACAGCAGATTGGGACAACAGTGTTCAATAAACAGCTATATCAGTTGGAACTGGTAGATCAATTGTGATAAAACGGTCGTCTTGATCAGAAGTGGACAGCAGGAGCAGTCATAAGGTGGATAAACAGGGCGGCGGACAGTGTATGGTCCCGTTGCGTTTAAAAGTTAAACTGCGCGCTTGCGCTGAACGGAGATCAGAAAGGGAGGTGGATAAAGACCAGTGAGGTGGGCGTGTGCGTGCAGGCATGTGACAGTGTACCATTGGCCGGCCACCCTCAGCTACCGGATTGGCGGAGAGGTAGGATATTAGGCTAGCTCTGAGATTTTCTGCGGTTCGATTGCCAGACAGGATGGTCATTCTACACAGAAACTGTATCATATGAACGAACACAGGTCATTTAGGCGGTGGTGGGGAAGAAAAATACTGCGCGAAAGGCTTCTAAAGAAGGACGGAAATGTGGCCAATGTCAAGTGGCGAGCAAAATAAAAATGTCATTACACAAAAAGGATTTGAGCTAAGAATAAGGTTATCTGATGACTAAAAAGAATCACCACTGAATATTCTTGTGGTCCCCACATGTTTGCTGCACAATAGATTATCTGAATGTCGTTCAAATCCCTCTACATGTAAAAAATTTCGACTCTTCTCCTCCCGTGGTAAATATCGGTCGAAACTCCACGGGGCTTGTTAATCACGTGTCCTGGTTGATAAGGTGAAAGTCGCAGAAAAACTTCCTATGAACCTCGGTAGATGAACCAATTTTTTCTGCAGTGTTTTTTCACTTCAAAATCGACAGCAACATTTTTCTGTTTTGTGGCTGAAATGTGAGTTTGTTAACTTACTGGAGTCCTCCGCTCAATTCATTCATCGTTGGCATCATCATCTGAACCTGGATTACTTTTATTCTCGTCTTCATTATCATTCTGATGACTATATATATATATATATATATATATATATATATATATATATATATATATATATATATATATATATATATATATATATATATATATATATATATATATATATATATATAATCACACTCTCTCGATTTTAGACTCTGTACCAAACGAAACATGGTGCAATCGGGGAGGAAGGGGTGGGTAGTCCGAGCCCATAATTTGTTTGTGAGCACAATACTGTCAGGTTGCCTAAGCCAAAACAGATGATTTTCTCGGGGGTCCACAACAAAAGCCTTTGACTATCCGAAGCTTAAACCGCAAGGTAGCGGGACGAAACGTATGGTCCTTAACCCACTGTGGGCCGGTGACTGAATGCTCAGTTCATACGGCTTTCGGATGAGGTCAAACATTCTGAGAAATTCATGCTATCAAATAAATTTCCATCCTCCGAATAAGCGAATGACCGACAATCTGATAGACAATTGCCAGCAAGCTGGGCATTACATTTCCTGAATCAGCGATTTTGCGTTACGAGTGACAGTGTCCGACGATGTAGTAGGTTTTTTACTTGACAAGCGTTATCTTACAGAAATATTAAGTGGGTCAGAGGAGAGCCTTGTGACGTGACAAATGGGACAACCCATAAGATAAAACCACTGCCTTATTTGTGATCCACGTAGGGGGCAAAACTCAGACGAGGCATGCGAACCAAGCCACTGACTAAGATCATTCAACCGTCGCGATTTCATGGTTTCTCCCCGCAGCATGTGCGCATGCTCTCAACTGGACCAGCGATACAACACTGGTGAGGCTTGCGATCAGCGATCCGTTAAACCATCAACTTGAACTAAAAACAGCTCCAATACACAAAACCATTGTTATTAGCTTTAGTCGTTATTAGTCAGTTGACGGTTAGTCACCTATAAAGATGCCACCTTTACCTGAATACCGATGATGCCACCCTAAGTGTATTAAGACGCTAAGCCCACCGATCACGAGAAGCTGGTTGAAAATAATTGGACAAAGCTACGAATGCCACGAGTATTCAAATCGCTACAATAAAAAAACATCGTCCAATAACCTTGTCGATATGAACATGAGACACAAATCCAGTGAAATAGCTCATCTGGTTCGCAATTTATGCAGTGCTTTGTCACGTTTGTAAGCAAGTTTAGAAAATATGCGAAGTTTCTCTCTGTGCATAAGCAATCAATAGATACACCGACTGAATCGATAATGAACAATGGTGGGTCACTTTCAGCACTTATATCGTACTTTGTCGGTTGCTAGTTTACGAGCACTATTAGACCGGAACGACAACAACACCGAAAATCAATATGGGCACACACTAATCCAAGCTGAAAATATGGTCACAGTACAGTCGAATAAAAACTGGTGAATAGGTAGCACCATCCTAACAACTATGTTGATATTCACGAAGAAATAATATCTAAGTAAACGAGGTAAAGTCATGCCCAATTAGGCGGAAATTCACTGGCTGGATTAAGTGCAAGATTAGGAGGAACACTATCCTTTCAACCGCTCACATGTAAATACATACCACGTAGGATGACACGTAAGACGTCAACCATAGGAAGTGATACTAAAACGTCGCTTTAGTATTGTCACATGATTGTTCTGCTAAATTTGGCACATTCATAAGACAAATCTATGCATACCCACTGACTTAAAGAGCTAGAACGTCCAACTAACATGTAGCGCGGAGAGTATAAACCACAGCAACTAGGAGATTAGTTTTATTGTTTAATTCTCGGTAATATTATGACCATTTGATTGACTTTGTTCAGCCATATAGTCTAGTTCAATAACTCTATCATTTCACCCATGTGGACATGCACTGCTATTAATTTCCAACAACGATGAAGCAACTGTACGGTACTTCCACGGTTTTCAGTGACAAAGTGAAAGTTCACACTGCTTGGTAAATTCTACTATACAAAATCTAATCTAATTAGCATGCAAACACTATCATTGATATGAATACTATTTATTAATTTCAGTTTCCATCTGTGCATGATGACTCCGGTCTATATCATCTACGGTCACATAGCAATGCGTGATCTTGGTAAGCAAAGCACAATCATCAGAGCCCAAATTTTTACGTCCAAAAATGTTCTCGATCACTGAATTTTATATTTATTACGAACCAACCAAATTGGATGTATTCTCTACCAATGAAAACTCCACCTTCCCTTCCATGAATCAACTAATTCTGCCAATGACGGGACTATTTCTGAAAAAAGCTAAAAGAACTTAGCTGTAAAAGAAAATTCTAATTTACCACTGAACAAGCTACATTGTCTGTTAGTTATGTCGCGGCTGCATTATCAACATTATAGCTTTCACAATGAGAAAAAACCAGTTCACTTCTGAGTGCTCTTCACATGAAGATCACATAAGGCAGATTCTTCTGCGCGTTTATTTTTTCCCCCAAGATAGCGAATATATAATCTCGGTTTTTGATTCAGTAATGTGATGAGATACTCTTCGTTGTGTTTCGCTGACACTTATTTGTTGGCTAGTGGGAGAACGATAGGGCTGCGGTTACCAGCTCGTATAATTTAATATATATATATATATATATATATATATATATATATATATATATATATATATATATATATATATATATATATATTATATATAGATATATATAGGCTTGAGATCAAACATGGTGCCAAAGCCATGCCCTGAAAAATGTTTGTTGAGAATGTAATAAAACGGGGTGTGGGGAGTGTGGGACAAACGCTCAGTAAAAAATGTACTTTTTTGCACCGTACACATTTCGATGTTTTTTACGTTGCATAGTTTAATGTTATTTGGGGATCCGAGAGTTCAATAGTCAGATCGCGTAGCATATGCGCCTCTGATTTCTATTATGGGCTATATCGGTCAAAGTGTCTAACCAACGACAGCCCTCATACCTTGGGCCTCATTCAGAAATGTGGGATGCACCAGCCGATATCACTGACGCTCCAAGTCATGATTTCATTCCTGCGTCTCTGCTATCCTTACCCAATAAGTGAGACTAGAGCACGGAAAGGTAGACGATGAACAGAGATATGTAAAACAAGTTTGAGTCAACGGAGGCATTGTAGAGTGTTTACTTCTGTCAGAGATCGACTATCTACACCCAACACCCAATGATTTTAGCAAAAGCGAACAATGCTTCAGAGACATGGTTTTTTTGGACGCGCAAAGCCATCCAGCATCCTCTTCACGGATTAGTCAGGTCTCGCAACTGTGAAGTAAAACGCTAAGAACCACGGCCTTGTACACTCGTCCCCCAAACGAAAGCCGGATTTCACGGCGGAGTCATAGTTTTCATACGTTGGAGAGAGCTGCTCTACCTCTTGCTATTTATGTGGTGATTATAGTCGTTTGACGAGGACACAACCAAATTCTAATCGGAGTGAAGCTTTTGAATGATATCGAAGACTAATAAATAGCAAATCCCTTAGGCTTTCCGAAAAGAGTACAACGGTGAAACAAGTATCACCACGTTACCATAGTGACCACTCTCCCCATATATCGTCATTCAAATGTTTTTCAAGTACACAAGATCACCTAGATAACCCACGGGATGAAATCTCCATACTTTCGTATCAATAGGTTACAAAATTGAGCTGATCAAAAATCTCTACCGTGGAGCACAGAAAATTCGGCTAAAAAATTAAATGGAAAATGGGAAAAAACTCAAAAAAGAATGTTCCTGATCAGTAGATGTTCCAAATAATTCATCAGACAGCACTATAAATCGAGGATGGCATCAGAACAGACCAATACGACCAGTTGAGAGGGATAGAAAAAACGTTTTTGTTTGTTTACCGTTTCAAATATGACCATTTCGTAAATCAGATAAATTGCCGGTAGAACGTACATGTGGTACTTAGCCTGATTGGTCACCGTGCATGATCTAGAATCTCATAGATACTGACGGATAGTGCCGTTTCGGTAGCATCGAAAATTGCCGAAACCTACAAAAGTCAATTTCTTGTGAAGCCTTTAACGTCATGTCCAAATGATCCCAAAGTGTAAAGTTGATGACCCAGACGGGAATCAAATCCCCCCTTTAGTACCGGGTGCGTTCTACCATCTGAGCTGTAGGGTGACACTAAACTGCTTTGGACATTCCGTAAATGGATCATACCGTTCACCATCCAAAATTATATGAGCATATGGCATCTGCCACAGTGAATTAGTTTATAATCTAACCGTCTGATGCAGGATCTTCCAGTAAGTCAACCGGAGTCCACCAATTTATTACTCGACCACTTTTAGCTAGGGCATATGGTTTGGAAGATTCAGCAGATGCTGAAAAGTAAGCTAACTTTGGTGATGCAAAATACTTATTTGAGTAGCTGTATTGTAATCTGGAGAAATAAAAATACTGTTTAGTGGCTATTGTCATTTTGGCCACATGAAGTTGGTAATTAGATCACAGTGACTCGTTTCGAGGATCATGGGGTGGGAGGGAGGGGGGGGGGAGGTCAGAGATATTACAGATGGTTTCTGGACTCGCAGGGAAGGTTGTTGTAGCGAATCGTCATCATCTCGGAAGTGAGCAGTGTGTTGTTCCGTCCCATTATTTCTAGTGTGAAAACTCCTCTGCCTTCGAATCATTTCGCTTTATTCGTAAAATCAAAAATACATAGGCAGTCAGTCCATGTAACCGCTCATTCCACACAGTGCGCTGGTCTGATTGGTGTGAGCGACCACTTCCTGAGGCTTAAATACAACTGGCAGGATTCGTCACTCGTTTACCGATTCAAGCCGACGAACAGCTGTCCTGTCGTTCGTAATTTCGTGGGCTCGGTAGGGGCTGGTGTTGGCGCACTATCTGCAGACTAGACTAACCCGTCTACCGGACAACGTGTCCGACCGTGCTCTCACAATCAGCAGTTAAAATTTCACGTTTTCATCTAGTCTTTATTTGGGCGGTGGTGGTCCAGTGGTCCGGTACCCCAGTCAGAGGTTCGAAGCCCACCACCGACCGTCACTTTGCTAATAGACAGTAAGTCACTAGCGCCCTTCTCGAAACCTTACATAACTTCTTCACTAAACTGTTCCGATCATGCGATTCTAAAGTCCTCCTGTCAGAGTAGACACACACCTACTCAGCCGAGACCTCAGGATATACAGGCGGCAGCGTCACCCGGAAAACCTGGAGCGACTCAGATACATGGCTGCTAATTCTGACCCAAGCACACTCTCGATTTGATCTGTCGTTGTTTTGTGAATATTTACTTAAGTATCTTATTTTTTGCTTCAAAGTCTGCTACCCCATGGAAATCTTGCACACCCGACCCGACCAATATTCTTCCCCCTAATTGAAAAGATAACGTCTTACCTTCAAGGTCAACAAATATGATATCGTGAGACTATCAAAATCGAGCATGACTGAGCTTCATAGACTGAACTCCATGTACGTTCAATCACTGAAAGTTTGCACCATCATGCAACTAGGAGGTGCTAATTCTTGTAAGCGGTCATTCTTGAAAGATGCTGAGGAAAGCAATTGCCGTTTAGCTGCTGCTTCATACCCACCGGTCATCCTAGATTCTGATACTGACTTCCACCAGAACCCTGCCTTGGGCACACACAAAGAGCTCAGTCACCTTCATGCAAAAAAGACAAGCGGTCCAGACTTCCGACAGCCCATCTTTTCTGATGCAGTTGGTTTATGCTTAAATCGTAATACTACTCCTGATTGTTAGAAATCGGCTTATGTCACTCCAGTACCCGAAAAGAGTGCATGTAGACGATGTCCAGTAGTTTACGTATTGGTAGTTCGTAAAATGCAGTGGTTATGTAGCAGCTGGAAGTGAAACATACACTGGAAATGACTTGACCTGAACTGGCCCATCATGCTCTGATGAACTGGCACAGATGACGTGAGGTAGAATCTACGGGTTGACTGTTTTTTTCTTGCCCGTGAAATAGAACTACCCAAGAAGTGGACAAAACACAGAGTTCGGACAGCAAAATCTGAGGTTCTGAATGAGATGAGAAACTGCCTGTTTTTTATGTCCGATATACTGCCTTCTCTGAACGGTTTAGAAGGAAAGACAGCTTTCTTTTCAGCTGTTTAAAGGCTGGATTCATCATTGCAGTTTTCAAAATCCTTGCTGATCAGTCAGAACGTAGGTTAGGAAGAAATTAGTGAAAATTCCATATTTCGCTCCAAAAGAGAGTGATTTGACTATAACAAAGAATATGTACTTAAATGCTGATAATATGCTTTATCAGAATCTTACTTCTATTTTTGTTTGTCATTACTGCACATAAATCGATATACAGTCGTTTTCTCTTCACCGATCAGATATGCAAAAAATTATCGATGAGGTCAACGCAATCCGCGGTGTAATTGGTCATTCGGAAATCTATCTAATGTTCTGCGAAATTCTATATACCTGTGCGAACTATGACCACCGCGAGAATGAGCATATCAATACCTCCTATTCTATTTCACCGGGTAAAGCCTACACTGAGTTCTGCAAATGACATAGTCACGAGCTTCTGGTTGGTCGATCTCGATCGATGACTGCAAACTTGAAGTTCATCATCAAAGTGTCACTGAGAAGTAATTCAGTTCCTCTACTCGGTTTTAGAAATCATTTTCAAACAACCATATCGTTAACAAAAGCCAAAGGAGGACACTGAGAGGAAAGATGTGAGCATTTCGTCTACTTGCCTCAATCAGGAACGTGGTTTTGGCTGGGTCTGTCTCGAACAGACCAGACTTCGACGAATTCATTGCATCTTTCACATATTCAGAACGTTTTAATCAATCTGGTCTTCTGTTGAACAGTAACAAATGTCAAGAGTGCATTTTTTTCCACCACTCATTCCCGGTTCAACTAAGACACTTCCACCGTTAATTCTATTCCCTTGGCACGTATAAACGGCATGAAATTTCTTGGTTTTACTCTGTAGCATAACCTGCGTTGGTCTATGCACATTGAAATCACAGTAGGAAATCTGCGTCGCTTATTGTATCAAGTCAGAAAACTACGGTAATTTAGTGCTCCACAGTTCGTTATTTTCACTTTTTTAAAACAATGTTCTTTACTTATAATTCTTTATTGCTCCGCTGTCATTTTCCCATGGTTAGTAAAAAGGACTTTGTCACTCTTCGCAGAGGCTTACGCATCATTAGTCCTGTTTCTGATATAGCCTTAAATGACCTAGTCTTGGAGCTATGCATTAGCCACATAACGGCATCTGTCGTGTTAGCACAGAAAGTTCTTTCTGATACTTCACATCCATTGCATTTTGATCCTTATCTTTATCAGTCCCACGCATCGCCCAGGTCTAGGTATAAACTGCTTCCCTGCAAATTGTCTTTGCACGGGAATTCCGTTGTTCTGTTTCAAGCACGTGTCCTAACAAACAAGAATGTCGCTCTGTCTAAAATGAGATCCCATTTCACTCTGTAACTTACTTTGACGGTATTTTTGGGCTGAAAAGCATTGTACAACTATGCTCAAGCTGGTATATACACAAAACGCAAAATTTACAACATATATAGTAAAACAAATGAAAGCTCATGTATTCATATTTCTTTTCACACCAGCCTGATGGCAGGTTGTGTGCCAAACGAAACATGGGATAATCGAGGAGGAAGAGGCCGACGGAGTCCGATCCATGCTTTGTTTAGGGCACAATACTTTCAGGTTTCCCAAACCAAAGCAGGTGACTTTCTCAGAGATCCACAAAGAGAGTCATTAGCTATCCAAAGCATAACCAGCAAGGCAGTGGGACGGAGCATGGGGTCCGAAATCCACGGAGACGGGTGACTGAATGCTCAGTTCGTACGCCCTTCGGATGAGGTTAAATATCCTGGGTGCCCAATACGCCTCTCGGCCACAGATACCGGTGAGTATACCGTTGTACGTCCGTGGGTGGTTTGAAATCAGGGTTTAGTCATCTCCTCCAGAGTGAATATCAGTCAGCCAGCCCAGTGGACAGCGCCGGGCATTCTCTTTCTTCCTCTCACTTTAGTGGGAACACGTCCCCCACGAGAAGGCAGTGACTGAGACTTGCCCAGCAGAGGTTGTGCAGACCCACGGTCATTTGGATAGGTATTTAGGACGGGTAGATATCTCGGAGCCCGAGCCAACCACTCCCAACCATACTGAGGCACATCACTTGAAACAACTCTAGAAAGATATAATGTTAATAACACAGCGTTGTTGGTAGATGTAATACGCTAACGTTTCGGTTACCGTGGATAACTTTTCTCAGGGCAATTTTACGACCAAATAACAGTGGGAACGTTTGTATGTCAACAGATATTTGTGTGGCTTTGTGTGTGCTCACGTGTGTGCATGAGTGAGTGTTGGCACGTTCATTTGTGCGGTGGATGAGCGATTCGTAGTCTTTCACACCGTACGCAGTTATGTGACTGTAAAATTGTCTTGAGAAATTGTAACCATGGTAACCGAATTGTTGGCCTATTACATCTACCAACAAAGCTGTGTCATTAATATCATAACTTTTAAAATAAAAACAACACATGGCTCATCGAAATTTCGATATGCTCCTCACATCGTTTGATCCAGATATTTACAAACCCTAAAAAAAATCTCCGAAGCGCAGTGTGCTTCCCACGACTTGAATGTGGTGATCTCACTGCAGTCCTGTAAGGCCGCCAGAGTAGCTAAGCTTGAACAGGAGCGGCTTGTCGCCATTTTCTTCGTTGTTGGATTACGAGGGATTGACTATGAAATTCGCCTGCAGACCACAGTACTGTTTTCTGAGGCCTACGATAGAGTGCGAGGTAATTTCATCTACACTGGGCATATTATTCACGGAGATTCGGGACGGTAGCTGATGGCCTGAATTTCTCTGCGAACGAACAACAGGACACAGTCATACTCTAAAGCTCATAAAATACCTATCACTGGACATCCCGCTGATGTACCGCCTATCGCGGACAGTAACAGGCTTGTGAAATTCTCGGCCAGCAGAGGCGATAGAAAAGCACCATGACTACAATCTCAGGCGGAACCTGGGGTGACGAGGCTCATACGGGATAATGCCCTTGTGCAGCTAACCTCGAGGTTTGAACATGGGATTAAAGCTTAATTCAATCCAAAACATTGTCATATGTTGGTGGTTTGTTGGGTCGGTTCCTTTTGTGTCTTGAACGGGCCTAGCATGTCGTGCCACGTACCGAGAACAAATGCTGCCTACTTGTTGCGCGTAGGTTCTAGAGAGTTGATTCAAACTGGCCAGCGGGTCACGTGCCTCAAGTTGGTCGACTATGATTGTTCTTGACTTTTATTGGTTGGTCGACGTGTGACCAGAGCTTCGTTCAAGTCTGTTTGTGGATTTCAGATTGCGGTTATCCGGTTCTAGTGACGGAATACATTCCTTCCCCACTCAAGTATTATTTCAGGAACATAACAGAGGCAAGGTGAAAACATTTTAGTCCAACTTTTAATTGCTCAGAATCCTTAATGATACGTCAAAACCAGAGTTGACTCATAAAAATCACAATCCTCCTCCTCCGCATTGTCATCACCATCAGCAGCACCATCATCATCATCATCATCATCATCATCATCATCATCATCATCATCATCATCATCATCATCATCATCATCATCATCATCATCATCATCATCATCATCATCATCATCATCATCATCATCATCATCATCATCATCATCATCATCATCATCATCATCATCATCATCATCATCATCATCATCATCATCATCATCATCATCATCATCATCATCATCATCATCATCATCATCATCATCATCATCATCATCATCATCATCATCATCATCATCATCATCATCATCATCATCATCATCATCATCATCATCATCATCATCATCATCATCATCATCATCATCATCATCATCATCATCATCATCATCATCATCATCATCATCATCATCATCATCATCATCATCATCATCATCATCATCATCATCATCATCATCATCATCATCATCATCATCATCATCATCATCATCATCATCATCATCATCATCATCATCATCATCATCATCATCATCATCATCATCATCATCATCATCATCATCATCATCATCATCATCATCATCATCATCATCATCATCATCATCATCATCATCATCATCATCATCATCATCATCATCATCATCATCATCATCATCATCATCATCATCATCATCATCATCATCATCATCATCATCATCATCATCATCATCATCATCATCATCATCATCATCATCATCATCATCATCATCATCATCATCATCATCATCATCATCATCATCATCATCATCATCATCATCATCATCATCATCATCATCATCATCATCATCATCATCATCATCATCATCATCATCATCATCATCATCATCATCATCATCATCATCATCATCATCATCATCATCATCATCATCATCATCATCATCATCATCATCATCATCATCATCATCATCATCATCATCATCATCATCATCATCATCATCATCATCATCATCATCATCATCATCATCATCATCATCATCATCATCATCATCATCATCATCATCATCATCATCATCATCATCATCATCATCATCATCATCATCATCATCATCATCATCATCATCATCATCATCATCATCATCATCATCATCATCATCATCATCATCATCATCATCATCATCATCATCATCATCATCATCATCATCATCATCATCATCATCATCATCATCATCATCATCATCATCATCATCATCATCATCATCATCATCATCATCATCATCATCATCATCATCATCATCATCATCATCATCATCATCATCATCATCATCATCATCATCATCATCATCATCATCATCATCATCATCATCATCATCATCATCATCATCATCATCATCATCATCATCATCATCATCATCATCATCATCATCATCATCATCATCATCATCATCATCATCATCATCATCATCATCATCATCATCATCATCATCATCATCATCATCATCATCATCATCATCATCATCATCATCATCATCATCATCATCATCATCATCATCATCATCATCATCATCATCATCATCATCATCATCATCATCATCATCATCATCATCATCATCATCATCATCATCATCATCATCATCATCATCATCATCATCATCATCATCATCATCATCATCATCATCATCATCATCATCATCATCATCATCATCATCATCATCATCATCATCATCATCATCATCATCATCATCATCATCATCATCATCATCATCATCATCATCATCATCATCATCATCATCATCATCATCATCATCATCATCATCATCATCATCATCATCATCATCATCATCATCATCATCATCATCATCATCATCATCATCATCATCATCATCATCATCATCATCATCATCATCATCATCATCATCATCATCATCATCATCATCATCATCATCAT